>JAQFVV010012396.1:14103195-15378195 GCA_028023455.1 Epiperipatus broadwayi
AAATTAAGAACTATAAATTTTAAATATACAGTGTAGTATTTTAAGCTCAGCCTTTTTCTAGACTGGAGCTTTCAGTTCAATAAAAGTTGAACCTCACCCATATGTATCTGCTGCCTTTATAAATTTTCTAGGTTCAAATAGCCTAATGTCACCCTGGTATGGCAGTTAGATTTGGGAGGTTTAATTAACCATTATAATAGTAAGTATTTTTTTATTAAAATAATATGAATGAATAGGTAGACTCTGTTATTATGTTTTATTTCAATTAACTTTTTTTTTATAAAGATTGGGAATATCATTGACTCTCTTGCATTTTGAAAAGTATATATGTAGTTCAACATGTTTTGTGTTATATAGAGATACATATTTCAGATTAAGCATTTTTATAGATGAAGTTCAATGCATAATCACCTGTTTAATTAAAATTAAATTTCAATAGTGAACATATTATATAATACATAATTTCAGCATATATTTTATATTTTAAATGTTTATAGTTTGTCATATATTCTTTTTAATTTATATTCAGTGTTAACAAATTTTGAATTAATTTAAAACAAGTAATCTTGCTTTGTTGTTCATCAATTTTACAATACAAATTTATTGGTTAATAGTATTTTGATAAGATAATATTACATATTCACTTATACCACTAATTCATTATAATTAGTTGTAAAACAGTTCAGAAATTAAACTACTTGATTGGTGTGTCCAATCACATATTTTCTTTGTAGTGAATTTAATATTTTATTATTTGGATGAGGTAGAGATTTTTATATGGTAATAAATTAATTGACTGGGTATTATTATGTATGGTAATAAATTAATTGATTGGGTATTATTAGATATTTAATAAGTAATTAGAAGTTTATTACATTTATTTTGTTAGTTATATGTGACAGTTATGTTAGGATAGAAATTTAGATCTGAAATGATTCGATAATCTATAAAGGACAAATTAATAATTATTGAAGGTAAATAAAGGCAATTATTATTGGATATTTGCATATTCTTTTAAATTATTATGTATTAAGTGAACATTATATTAAGTTAGTATTTAGTTAAAAAGATGATAATCTTATTATTTAATAAAATTTGAAATTGTATATATCAAAATTGACATTTGAAATATAGTAAATAAAGTGATTTCTTTAATTATATTTGAAATTCATTGGTAAAGATTGCAAATTTAGTTTAAATACTAGGCTTTAATATTAACATTTGATCATAATAAAATATTAACTGTTTTTTTCTCCAGGTGGTCAAGCTTTATTTGAGATTTCTAGAAATTAAATTTGCATTTTTTTTTTCTGGTGAAAATTTTGTGAAACTTTTTTTTTATGGCTTTAAAATTCACATATATTTATTTTCTAATATTTTAAATATCAAAAAATTTAAAAGATGGTGGGAAAATCAAATAGGTGATCCATCAAAGCATCTCAAGCTCTGAGGTGATGAGTACCCATTATATATTTTGTGATCTCAAACCTTGCGAGATTACTTTGAAAAAATATTACAGAGGTCTAAAAATCTTACTTTTTGGAAAATTTATGATTATATTTGTATCATAATTGTATAATAATTATTAAAAATCAAAAGTAAATATTATTACACATTTGTTTTTTTCATAATTTTTTTTATTTTTAAGTATAAAAGAATATTTTCTTCTGAATATTGTTACTATAAAAATTACCATCATGGAAAATTCAACTGTCTAGAAATGATGTCATTTACCTGATTGTTATATTTAGTGATATCATAAAAATTATAAAAAAATATAAACTTTTAAAGCATAAATTGATAGATTTAATAGTTTTTAAAAATAATTCATTCAGATTTTTAAACCAAACATCAAACAAAAAAGATTTCATTCATTTTGTAAATTGAATCAGCTCCACCTGAAATTTGATGACATGACAGTGTTTTGTTTTGACTAAAATATAATTTTTAAAATAATTCCAAAAGTCAAATGTGATTTTTTAAATTTTATTTCATTTCTAAACAAAAGTATCTATTGAATGAGATCAAATTTATTATATTCTGCTAAATAATAATGGTTTAATATCAAAATGAAAGTTGAAAGCTTGAATCTAGTGAGAACAAAGATATCTGTCAGAATGTTCACGGAAAAATAAGATGGTTAATAATCTTTTGTATAGTATAATTATAATTTAAAATTTGATAATTTAGTTTTATTAGATTGAAGAATAATATGTTGTAATTTGCTAATCATATCTGAATAAGTATGAAATGAAAATTCATTATTTATTTCATATTGTTATGATTGAATATTGTAAATTTTGAAATTATTTAAAGAGTTGTTTATTTTATATTATTATAAGTTAGTGAAAGTAGTGAGATATGCTATATTAGTTGATTTTATGCATTATATTATATTATAATTTAGTATTAAAATATTTTACTTTACTTACGATTTAATGTTATGAATTCATAGGATTTTAGGGAAGAATGTTTTATATACTTATTAAAGATAGATTAATGTGCATAAATTTATAAATAAAAAAACCTTGGTATCATTATCAAATATTCAATTTTATTTCAATCGGTTGATTCAATAAGGATATATTAATATTAATGAAATAGTATTGCTGAGTTAGCATTATTTTTATTTTATTTAGTTATAATTAGAGATCAACTTTTAAATTATATTTTATTTTGATACCATTGGTATTTATTTTAAGTTTGTGGAATATGCTCAAGTTTTTGTTTCTTATCTTTATATATAATTCTCATTTTGATATGAATAGATTACAAATGCCACCCAAATTTGTTGGGCTATTAAATAAGAGCTTAGTATCATTTTATTCAGTTACAAACGGTGCCGGAATTAGCGGGTTTATTAAACCAGAACCATTCTTCATTTAGATACAATATATATATATATATGTTTTTAATGGTTAATTTGATTTTTTTGTGTGAAATATTAATTTTTTACAGCTACAATTAATTGTAATTGAATATTAATCATGACCACTACACATATAAATGGTACAAATGACACATTAATATTTGTAAAGTTTTAAATACTATGTTGATAGATAGCAAATAGTAGTAAACTATAATCAATGATTCAAACTGCCTTCAGGCAGACAATACACATACTTTAATAAATTACTATTTTAAAACAAAAAAGTTATTAAAATATACATTAAGCAAAAAAGTTTTTTTTTTTAAAAAACAACAACTATATTTTAGTAAATTAATAAATAAATGATGTAACTTATTAATTTCATAATTATATTAAGTAACTTAATAAATCTTTAATAAACATGTGGGGGGGGAAATAGAAGGAAATTTATTTTTTTAATAATGTGGGTTAATAATACGTAGGCGTTGAGTGGGCCAAGAACTGATTTTTTAAAAATTACGATTAATTTTGTTCATTATCCTAATTTTTAAGGCTTTTTATATTTTTAATTTATGTTATAGCGCTTTTTTTAGTAAATAATTTTATGTATGTAAGTGCATAAAATTTTAAGTTTATAACAGGCTCCTCTTTTTCTCATGATTTTCATATTTATTTGCAATTAAAAAATAATAATAAGAAATAATAATATTAAAAACTAATTGTTGTGCACGTTTATTGTGACACAAGTTACAGTTGTTCTGTTCTTAATTTGGCATTCTTAAGACCTCCCTTAAAAAGTAATGATTTTCTCAGATTTAAATAAATATATAATAATGGCAAAAGTGGATAATAAGCATAAAAATATTGTAATACAATACATTATTTATTAAAGAAAAAATTAATAATTTATGTAAAGAATAATATTTAAGAAATAACATTAATTGAGGGGAAAAAAATTTTACATTCTAATCTTTTAGTTTATAATATATATATATATATAGAGAGGATATAATGTATATGCAGCCACCTATATGTATAAATATAATGTCATGTGAAATTTACCAATTCTGTGATGTGATATATTGTAGTTTCTCCTTAAACGAAGTCAAGAATCTCTCAGAAATTATGCCCAGAGAAACCTGTTAGCTACTTTATTTTACATTCCCCAGTCTAAGTTTTCCCATATTCGGCTCCATCCCATTTCCACAACATAATCTTTGTCAACCGTATCACTTTTATATCTAAATCCCCCATATGTTTTCTAAAACCCAACATAAAAGCCAATAATCCACTTTCTGTATAATCACTTTTTTCATATTTATTCTTCCATAACTTCATTGTATGTGCCCTTTCTGTTTCCAAGCATTTACATTCAATTAACAGATGCCTAATGTTTTCTATTCCTTCCTTACATAATTTAAGACTAAATCACCCATATTTTCCCATTTACATGTATATTCTCTTGTTGCTAAAGATCCCGTTCAAGCCTTAAACAATAAACTACTTTCCTTACTATTATCATATATTAACTCGCACCTAATATTCTGTTTATTTTTATATATATTTAAACTCTTTTTACTCTTCATACTAATTCTCCATCTCTCTAACTCCCTATTCTTTATTAATAAATCTAGTTTTTATCCCATTCCTTACCATTATAACACTCAGCAATCCTTCTAACACAATCATCCCATCTTTTGTACAAATATACTGATATAAATTCTTTATCCAAATCTTTTGCATGCTGCATTACCTTTCTCACTCATCTTGTTACCTGCCCTTTACTCATAACCCAAATCAAATAGTATTTTGGTTATTCTTTTATTATCCATAAACTGCAATCTACCAAACATTTTCATTTTACTTTTTGCATCTCTCATAATAATAATTGAACTGCCCTCTAGCTGCAATTTTCAATAACTTTTTACAGTAAGAAGTGATATCATTTTCTTACTGTAAAAAGTTATTAAACATGGCAACTAGAAGGCAATTCAATTATTATTTAAAATAGAATTGGTAAATTTCATATGACATATTATATTTATTCAATATTAAAATATTATTTATCATTACCTATACATATATATGTATGTGTGTAAGAAAATGCATATGATTATATATTTCAGTACTATTCATGAATTTCAGCATCTATACTGAGTTTCAGAATCAAATGGAGCAATTATAGAAGGATGAATTACTATTTGTATATTAGCAGAAAATCCAGGGGATTTAAAAATTATATTATAAATATTTTTATTCTAATAAACTAAAAATAGAAATGGTATTTTTTTTCTAAATATAAATTTATTTAGTAAATTAATTACATGTTGAAAAAGATGGTGTTAAATAAAGGGTGTTATATTGTTGTGATGGTAGGTTGTTCATCTTACATATCAATCCTGAAAGAACCTTGTTGCTTGTTATGTACATCTTGGTTTAGAGTGATTTTTTTGATGAGATTGAACTTGGGGCATTAAGTCTTAGGTATTTGTGGAACTGTGAATAGGTTCCAGATATCTTCAAATTGAAGTTTTGATGTAAGCAATTGATCACTATTCCTCATTTGGGTTAGTTTTTGAATGAAATAGGGATCTTCATCCAAGGGTAGATTAATGAAATATTTTATACACTTAACTGTCCATATGGCATAAGTTAAAAAAAATTGAGAGTTTTATTACTGCAATCTTTTTGATTTTAAGGCAGTCTTTAAATGAGAGGATTTTGTAGTAATCAATTTTTTGAGTTTTCATAGATAATTTTTTGAATATTACCCAGACTGGTGCAGTTGAGAATAATGTGATTAAATGTTTCTTCTCATCTTTTGCAGTTTGTACAGATGGGATCTATTTTGGCTATTTGTCTTTTGTAGAATAGGAATGCATTGGTAGACATTGCATCCAGATTAATTTTGATTATTAGGTCAAGATACTTTGGTTCCATGTTCCAATATTTGAAGCATGAAGTAATTCTGTTATTAATAAAGCCAAACTTGGAGTCTCCTATTCTAATATTTGGGTTGAGAAGTTTATAGGGATCCCAGATTTTAAGTTTTCCCTCAAATGTTTCATTTGTTATAGGCATAATTGAAGAAAAAAGCTCTATGATTGTGTTAATCCAGATCTTTTTTGCAGGAAAAGGGTAGTCTGCTGGGGGGATTGTTTCTGTAATTTGGTTATAGCCATGTCTTCTGATTAGACTGCAAGTTAGGCTGTGTGGTTTTTTTAGGCAGAAAGCTTGAATAGAATGTAGTGACATGCCATTAAATTTCCAGGGCTGTTGAATCCTCTGGATACTGATTGCAGTTGTTTTACCTGCCCAGAATAGTCTAGCACTAAGAGTGTTTATTTTTTAATAAAGGTTTTGGTTATATTGATTATTGGTAGGTAGTAATTTATTTTGCTCATTATCTTCATGTTCATTAGAGCTACTTTGCCTTGTAGCGAGAGGTAAACTTTGGAAAGTGCTGTGGTGATTCTTTCTGTTGAATGAATAATGGTATCTTGGATTGTTTTAGACATTGCTCTTGGCAATTTATGTATAGAAAAGCCAAGAAATTTTTAGGATTTGGCAGAGAATTTAGAATTGATTTTTTTGCCAGTATTGCCTGATTCTTTGGTGAATTCATAAAAATTCATCTATGATATTGAAAAGTTTGTTCAGATATTTGGTGGAGGGTAGGATTATGAGCACATTATTCATATAGATAAAGGCGTTGATTTGTTTGTATAGTTTTGGGATGAATAATCCTGGCAGTTGATCATTTATTTTTTGAAGCAGCGGATTAATATAAGCAATGAAGAGTAAGGGATTGTGGAATTGATATGTCAGGTTTGAATCCTTGTGCAACACAACCATTAAGTGAAATGTAGATGTGTCTGTTTGCTAGGAGATTATCCAGTATTTGAATGATTCCTCTGGGGACAGAAATGGTATTTGTGTACTAAATGTGCAACAAAGAGAAGATAGATCTTTTCACATGTGTAATATTGCGATTATAGAAAAAAAAACGTTTTTGCAACTGACAAATATAAATCAAGCCAAATAACTCCAATCAAAGCAGGCTTTGAAAAAAAAAATCACCTTTTTCAAACAACATCGCAATGTTTATTTTCTTTCAATCACAATATTACACATGTGAAAAGGCCTCTTATTTTCTCTTCATTGCCACTGAAAAAAAAAAACCGCGAAATCTCATCTTAATTAAAGCAACTTGTCCCAAACAACAGATAATATTCTATTGCCCCGTGTATACTATTGAATTCTGCAAGAAAAAAAAACTTTTTTTTTGTTCCCATTCAAAAGTTTGTAGTTAAAATGTTCTTCTTTACTTATAGGCTTTGCTTGCTTCTCTTTATCTAATGGCTTACTTAAAAAGTAGGATAAGAATTCAGCTGATATGTTTGTTTACAAGTGCTTTAATATGTTTATTGAATTCTTTAAATTTTTAATTTCAATTGTATTTGGACTAGATTTTAAATATGCATAGAAAATATGCAAAATACAAGATTAAAATGCCTTTCATGAAATTCCCAAAAGTCTTCATGAATAGTTTTACAAAACATCTTACAAAGTTCAGCAGCCTATGAGACTGAAAAAAAAAACTTTTTTTTTAGTTGACATCTATAGTATCTATTTTTTAAACTAGAATTATTTAGAATAAGACTTTTTTTTCTTACTTTTCCTGTTTGTTAAACCATTTGATAATTTGAGGGTTTTTTTTTTTTTCAAGGTTAAAATTAGTCGGGTATTACTTCACTAATTATGTATTCAATATGGGGTTCAAATCCAGGACAATTAATTCTATCACAATGATCTTTAAGCGAATCTAGCTAGTATTCTTCACAGCAATCAACAAAGAAGAAAAATAAGAAGCTCTCCCCATCCCCCAATTGTCAGTTGCAAGAACTTTTTTTATTTTTCAAAATCTGCTTGGATTGCTGTTATTTTACGTTCTTTAGATTTGACAATTGACACAAGCCTTTTTTCACCAAGGAAAAATCAACAAGGTCGAATATGTTTATTGTTGTGAATTATTATCGTTTTGTGTATTTACCAAAAAAGGATAGGTTTCTGAAAATTTTGGCTTCCATGCTTAAAAAGCGATAAGAAAATTTTGATTATTTCTATTTATTTATTGAGCAGTCTGAATTCATTGTTTTGTTTTATTTATGTTTTTTAATCTAATCAAATACGTCATATTTATTTCTGCAAAATCTCCACACGTGTTCATTTTGGAGGGAAGATTTGTGTTAATTTTCTGTGGTCAAATGAAAATTCAACTTGTTGGTTTGAACATGATTAATTATTGTTATTTATTATAGTGTAAGTAGCACATATATGTATATTTATGTGTTTTTGTATAATTTTTTTTGTGGTAACTTTGTAATGTTTGATAACTTTGTAAATGATTGTTGTAAATATTATTTAATAAAATTATAATAATTTAATGATTATTTTATGCTTCTGTTGTGTAACATTTGGTAGTATTGATGGTACTTTGGATTCAATTTATTTTCGGGGTCCATTTAGTTTTTAAGATAGATCAAAAAGGTGTTGTTCCTATCAATAGTCTACCTGTATGTATTTTTTAAAAAAACTATATCTACAAATTTTTTGAAATTGATTGAATTAAGTATCAAAGCTTTATTGTGTGTACATTTCATAGAAGTAGGTGTCCTATAATATTTATTTTTTGGTCCTTTTTTAAAACTGCATCTATTCCTGCAATGAAGAAAAGGTAGGAAGGCTTTGCACATTTGTATCAATGAATCGATAACTTTGTAATGTTTGATAACTTTGTAAATGATTGGCAAAATAACAAAATTCAAAAGATATTGGCATATTGATATGAATGTGAAAAGGCCTCCTATCTTCTTTTCATTGCATGTTTAGTACACAAGTACCATAAAAATTAAATTTGCATATAGTTCTCATTATTTTATATAAAGATTTCTAACTTTAATTTGTATTTATATTACAAGTAATTTTATATAAAAACTTGTTTCAAAAGTAAATTTTATATTTGTTTTGCTGTAAAACTCCTATTATGAAGCTTCTTTTTCTAGTATATTGGTTTTTAAATTTTTTATCATATTTCAAAGATTCCAAACACACTCACATTAGAAAATATTAAAAGTGGGGGGGGGGGGTTTGATATACTGTAGACTCACTTGTTTATTTTTGCATTACTGTTATTGAAATGCATTTATTAATGTTGACAAAAATGCTTTGCATTAAAAATTGGTTTAGCTTATGATTTTTGAATTGATTATATAACCACCATTAATTCTAAAAATCCAATAGGACAATTATTTTTATATTAAAATTTATATTTATAATTATGGATTTGATTTATTTATAAAATATATTTTATATATTTTTAAGATAAGTAGCACTGAACATTATTTATGATGACAAATTTTATGTGCATTGAAATTAATTTGGCATTTTTAACTATCTCTTGTTCTGGAAAATGATTTTTTCCAAATTCAAGAAAATCACTCAATAATAATAACAAAATTTGTCGGTTATTAGTTGAATAAAAATAAATGAAGAATATTGTTTTTCCATTATTTTTTAAACAGTTTATAGAGTCAAAGATTTGCTCTTTTTTTGTATTAAGATAAACTATAACTGGTTGTTTATCTCATTATTTTTGCATAAAGTTTGAAGTTTTGCTATCTTAATATAAACTGAGTAGTTATTGTATATATATGTTGGAGATGGTGATCTGAACCAACTGATGAGTGCTGATTCAGCATGAAATACATAAATTGGAGATCATTTATCTTTCTTACCTATATGTGGTCATGTGTATCAGTTGTATAAAATAAATTGGATAGCTGTGGTAAGTTTGAAAGTCTGAGTTCAAGTCCTTTATAATTATGTATACATGTGTTACATAGAACGATTTGAAAATAAAAGTTAGAAAGAGAAAAATAAAATATGATTTTTTTTTTTAAATAAAAAAAAAAAAATGAGACAATAATTATTAGGTAAAAATAGAAATATATTTTTCTTTAAATGAAAAGCAAAAGGTGGGGTAAAGCCTATTAAAATGTAGGAATTTTTAAATTTAATATTTAAAAGAACAATTATCTGCTCTGTTAAAGGAGAGAAAAAAAGAATTCTGATGGATTATAAAAAGCAAAGGAATTATAAATTTAACTATGTAAAAGTAACTATAAAGTTAGTATTTCTTTGTATAAACAATAATTGAAACTAGATAATTAGCAATCTAATTAAAGATCTTTAATAGATGTAAATTATCTGATCAGAAGAATTTGATTAAAATTTAATATGTCCAACTGATTAGATAATAAGTTTGATCAAATTGTAATTAAACATTTCAAAGAGAAGATTATCTAATTAAAAAAAATGGGAAAACTAATTAATAACATAGATGGCCACAATAGATGGCAAAAGTATAAAAGTGACACATTTCCTATTGTTTTATTTTTCTGACAAGTTTTAGTGTGAAAAGTCTATAAAATTTGCTTGAGTTTTGCTGTCATTCAAGTCAGTAGTGCACCATTAATCTTTCATTCTACTGCTGGTTTGCTATACAAAGTTTTCTGGTCATCAATCAGAAACATATAGAAATGGCCATGGACATCTAAAACTTACTATTTGCTGCTAAACCACAGAGGGTGTTCATTCAGATTTCACCGCCTAATTTCTTTGATAGGTATGATGTCTGATTTGTAATAAAAACTTTGTCTACCATTGCTGAGATCCATGCTTGTAAATGTAAATGCTATTGCAAACAAGACCAAGATATGTGCCAACCCAGATTAGAGGAGAAAACAACTGACAAAAGAAGCTAGGAGTGCCTGCTAATGAACTCCATTATCTTTGATGAGAAGAGTGGTGATCACTCCAGAAATGAAGCTACAAGATAAATATAAAATACCAATTCAACATCTAGACAAACTGTTATTTTTTTGAAACTTTATAACTAAAAGCAATTGGGTTGTTTAGCCTTGTTTAGAAGTGGACTAATCCTTAATAAAGAAGGTCTTAATTAATTTACTTCACTTTTATTTGACTATCATGTTAATGTTTTATTTTTGTTTTTGTGTGTGTATAAATAAACATCTTATTTTTAATTTGTTAATTTGGTTTAGTTCTCTCTCTCTCTCTCTCTCTCTCCATATCTCAACCATATAATATTTTAATTATCATACAATATAGTATTAAGTAAATTTATAGTTAATTATATCAATGCATTATGAATATACTTGCTCTGATAGTCTGATTTAAGCCAATTTCTTACTCTTTGTGCTAGCCAGGTTAAATCAGGCAATGGAAGCATTTAAAAACCCTTCTTTTAAGGATATTCTAGTCAGTTTTGGATAGATGGCACCTGGGAATCATCCCATTACAAATAAAAAAATCCACAAAAGAGGTGTTTGTTTCTTGTAATCATAAAGTGAATGAATGCAAGGGTCTGGAAAACTGACTGTGGGTAGTATATTTTATGCCCCCCCCCCGGTCTGACCATTGGAATGACTGATATATAAAATATTAACTATATTAATTTTTCTGCTTGAAATAATGAAATCCTCTAAATGCATAAAATAATTGTTATTAATTTAGAAATGATAATTTAATTTTTAATGTAAGGCATCATATGACAATTAGCTTGATTTTGTTATAATATATCTCTCTAGTGAAGAAATGTATAGCCATAATTTATTTAATGGGATTCAATTTGGGAATCTTAGTCTGGTCATTCTATCATTGTTCTAAAATAGCTTTCATATAAAAGTATTGTAGATAATATTCTGCTCTTCAAATTTATCTTAATTTATAAAATTATATCTTATCACTATGACTTTTGAAAAATGGCGTTATATCTTAAAAGTGCAATGGTTTTATTAAAAAATTACACTGGCAAATTAATTATCATTATGGAGTTATTACTTTGCTCTGAAGCTATGAATATAAATGAAAATACTAGAATAATTTATTGAAGCATCACCTTAAATTTGGTGGTCATAAATACAAAGGTCACCATTTCAATTTCCATGCTCCACAGTGACTGAACAGATCATTAATAACTGAAGAGTAATATCACTTAAAAAGTCATGTTCCATACTAGTATACGTATAATTACTAAAAGTTTAATGTGTGTAGAAAAATGTAAATAACAGTTTGAATATTTCTAAAAGCATCCAATAGTACAATTATATGATAACAATAATCTAACATAGACTATAAGTAAAATGGCATTATCATAAACTTTTAGATAAATATGATTATTGGTGAGTTAGATTTTATGAGAGTCATTTTGGATGAATCATTCACTATAAGTTAAAAAACAATAATTGGAAAACAGGTTCATTGAAATTATTTTAAATATAAATGTAATCTGTAAATTTTGATACACATATTAGTTATTCCTAATAAATTTAAATAAATTAGCATATTTTGTTTATCATATGCATATATAAACGTTTTTTTAAATTTATATGCACATATTAGAATTAGACACTTAATACCAAATTTTTAATAAAATAAACACAATGTTTTTCACATTTATGTGTATCTCAATCTTGTAATTTTATAATCACTGCTTTATAATAATGAATCTTGAAAGTGACGTAATATAACATTTTTTGTTAATGATTAGTGGAAAGCGATCATTGATGACGATTATGCATTTTTGATCAAAATGCCCTTTGCTAAAAGGTTTCATAGTTACAGAATCCACTTCTGTGTACATATCCTGATGTTGCAATTTGTGTTAGATGAAACATTGAAATTTTCAGACCACAAGTAAGTTTTTGGAACTGCTCCCTCCCCGCAGGTACTCAATTCATAACCAATCTAGCTTTCAATCCATCAGTAAATTGATATTTAATTATTATTAGCTAAACACTTAAAGATTCCCAGTTAATCTAGATTGTCAAATGAGTGCCAAAGCATTGAATTTAAAAAACAAACTAAAATATGATTTAATGTAATGCAGGCTTTATCACCGATGAGGAGGTGACATTACACGATTTATCTTTTACCAGAGATACTTTGAAATCATAAAAATTGCTTTTTAGTAGATTAATTACATATGTATGACATTTATTTTTATTGCTTGACCTAGCAAATATTTTTTTATGAAGTTGACACTTTCGATAACTTCTGCTTACACGCTCGTTTGTAATTAATTCACCGTGTGAAATAAGGAAATTTATAGTAATTATTATTAAATCTTTTGAGTAACATTACGCAGTAGTTGCAACAGCTTGAAAACTTTTAAAAAGAAAGTGAGTTGTCTTTTATATTAAGATGAAAATTTCTAATTAAATCTGAAGCTTGAAGAGAAGATTAAGGATTCTTTTATCAGAAAAGAATTAATTTTGAAATTAGTGCCAACACTGCAACAATTGCGAGCAGTCTTATCTATATTAGAGAAATGATAATTATAGAGCTGTAAAGATTTTTTTTTTTTTTATTACTCGTACTAAATTTAAAAAAAAAAATTAAAATATTTAACATTTATGGTGTCATTATTTATTCTTATAAGAAAAATTTAATATTATAAAATAAATAATCGAATGGTTTTATTACTGGAAAGTTCATATGAAGTTCGAGCACCAGAAGTAACATGACTGGGTGCGGATACATGGACATTAAGCTTCAAAGTCAACCATTTTGTCACTGTATCACTCCACGCAGAGTTTTAATAATATTAAATCATCATTAATCATTAGTCGTTTGATATTACTTACCATTTTCTTAAGAAAAATTATTCTGCTATCTCAATTTTAATTTCAATATCATAAAGCATAATAAACTAAATTAATACAGGCAAAACTCTCTATACGTATTGCCACTCAGTGCAAGCCAGAATAATCAGTGGATGCCAGAAGGCTTGTGCATAAAATCCCCATCTAGTGCCTACTCATCCAATATCTCCAGACTAGATGCAGTGCTCTCAGATCCACGGCTCCTCACTGACGAAGGCCACAAGCCAGAAACTAGTCTGAGGATATTGGATGAGTAGGCACTAGATGGGGATTTTATGCACAAGCATTCTGGTATCCATTGATTACTCTGTCTTGCACTGAGTGGCAATACATATAGAGAGTTTTGCCTGTTTTAATAACAGTTATGAGCAAGCATAAGAAATGATGATCATGTGATGTTTATTAGCATAATAAAGTCATATATAGGCATTTTAAAAAATTAATTTTTTAATGATTTAACTCTATAATATTGCTAACATATATAAAAAAGTATCACTATAAATGGACATAGTTTTAACGAGTATAAACTTTTAATTATGTTGAATCCATGCAGGCAAAAAGAGCGTAGAGCAAACCCAAGTTGATCTTTAAAATCTAGGTTATAATCGGTTTATGTTTTTAACATTCTAAATGCATATTAGACTAGTAGAACATTTTTAATAATAGTAGAGCTTAAATAGTTTTTATTAGTATTATTTTCAAATTTATGGTCATCAATTGGCAGAACTGGCATAAACAATTCAGAGATATTGTTACATGCGAATGTTCTTTTTCTTGACAATACTTTGTAGAAGAAGATTAAAATGTCTGAAACATGCCAGAATGGATGATAGTTTAATCTTAAGTAAATGGTTTTAGATGAATTGATCTGTACCAATAAAAATAGATTGAAAGATAGACCAATGGTATTTACACAACATCTCTGGAAAAACTTATGCTGTATAGAGTGCATCTATATACCAAGATGCAATCTTTTTTGAAATGTATCTGCAATCTAATCTCAAAAATAAAATATGTGAACATATAGGTTTATGAAATATGACTAATTATCTGTGAATATAAGGACATTAGGCTAATAAATATGAACAATTATTAATTGTAATTTACTATGTTGTATAAATATGGGAAAATTCAATTACGAATGCTGCTCTTCAAGCACTTTGAACAAATCTTCTGACAATATTTTTTGACCTGCATTAAAACCACGTTTAAAAATAACAAACATTGTTATTCTAAGAAATGCATAGAGAGATGACACTAGTATAGAATACATAAACAATAACTTAAAAAAGAATCCTCTGGCAATTTAGTAGTATTTTATATAATATTCTTATGTTCATATCATTTTCCAGCTCAATGTGATCTTCACAAATATAAACTCTTTTAAATAATTTATAATTATCATCATATATAGGTATCATAATTTTTCTATTTTTTGATCAATATTATACATAAAAACATTAAAAACTGATGGAGCCAATATTCCACTTTGAGAAATCTCCACCATTTCATTGAAAAAAAAAATCAGACTTAGTTTAGTTTATACATATAAAAAAAGTTCTTTTCATCAAATAATTTTCAAACTATTCAACTAAATGAGGACTAAATTCCAACATTTTAAGCTTACAAATCAGCTATTATGAGATACTCTATTAGATGTCTATGATCACATCAAAACAGACAACATTAAGTTGTTACAGCTTAAATAAAGCATTGCAATATGATTCAGTATTATTACTAAATTAATTTTCAATAGATTTACTGGATAAAAAGCCTAGCTGAAAATCAGGCAATACTTTAATTATATCAGAAATAATATTATAAATATACATCTCATAACTTCTAGTAAAAGGTGACAAAATAGAAATAAGCTTATGATTTCCATAGTTGTATTTCCTTTTTTTTATATAGGCAAAATTTTAGTTTTTTTTAAATGTCTGGACTAATACATTTATTAATTGATAAATTAATGATATGAACATATAGTATATAAACATGGATGGGCTGTTTACCAACAGATTTTGAACATGATTCAGAGTGGTGAGTCTATTGGCTTTTTATCTTTGAGTTTAATATCAAGAAACACCATGTCCTTTCTTCCCAGTTGCCTGATAGCTCTTAACTAAAATATCAGTATTTTCTCGAAGGAAGAATGAATGTGTATGTGAATCTTTTTTTTCTTTTAAATAGATATTTATAATCATGACAGACAAAAATGAAGCATGGCCTTTATTCCCAGGAGACTGTTAAATCACAGCCAAGGCAGTGGTAGATGGACAAAGGCAGAGGATATTAAAAATCTCCTGAATGCAGACTCAGGCAGCTATTTGGTGGTGATCCTTTATTTAGGTACTTACAACTGCAGATCATTTTCAATTGAAGGAATATTGCAAGAATTGGAATAACTTTCTCATGTTAAATGGGATATTATTGGACTTTGTGAAGTTAGAAAAAAAGATGAAAAGACAATTTAGTTAAAAATTGGACATATACTATACAACAAAGGAACAAACATTGGAAGTACATGTGGAATAGAATTCATTGTAAATAAAAAGTGGCAGAACAACATTGTGGAGATTGATGGCTTATCAGCCAGAGTGGCAAGATTAGTTATTCAATTTAATAGCAGATATCAAATGCAGATAATTCAAGTTTATGCCCCATCAAATTTTTATTGTGATGAAGAAGTAGATGATTTCTATATGGAAGTGCAAAAAGCTTTTGATCTGACCAAGCAACATTTTAAAATTGTTATGGGAGACTTTAATGCTTAAATTGGTAAACAATTAAAGGATAAAAGTGCTATAGTTAAATTTGACTATGGTGATAAAAATAAGAGAAAACATAGACTTGGGGAGTTTGTAGAAAGAGAAAAACTTTATAGACATAATAAACACCTCCATACTTTCCCATTCTTTTCAAATTCATATAAATAAAGATATAATAAAAGACAAATGACTCCCAAGATGCATTTCATGCTGAACCAGCACTCATCAGTTGGCCCAGATCACTATCTCTCATATATATCTCTATTTTATGCAAAGTATTTATCTAGAGTAAATTGTTACATTTTCATTTACCATTGTCAAATTCCCTCCATTCACAACTTTGATGCCATCCATTTCAGATAAATACACTAATGATTATTACTAATTATTTTCAAAACTAGAGATTATCTCTAGCACAGATATAAACTTTAAATCTCAGATATCAAAAACTTTATATTATGAATTCTTTTTTCGAGAAAAATGATAACACAAATGAATATGGAAATATCCAAATGAAGGTACATAAGAATTAGATTATATTTCGACTAACAGAAAATATGTATTTCAAGACAAATGTTCTTAATAAATTCAACACAAGAAGTGATCATCAATTAGTAAGATGTAATATACATGTTAGTGTCAAAATTAGAGAGACAAAAATTATTAAGAAAAAGCAATATTCACCATTGATATTCCTAATCTTCAAAAATGTTCTAATGAATTTAAATTAGAACATACAAATTGTTTTCAAATATTAGCAGATTTCAAACATGATTCAGATTTGAATGAAATTAATAAAAAAAATAACTGATATATACTTTTAAAAACTACAACAAAGATAGCTGGTACAAAAAAGCAGCAATTGACCAGTAAAATTTCTTCTGAGACAAAACAATTTATGAAGAAATATGAAAATTTATAAAAATGATGCATTTAGAAAGACTGAATATCTCAATTTTTTTTAAAATGGTGCGAAAAAGGGTTGATAATAATATAAGAAAGTAGATTGTGAACTAGCAAGGAAATCTATAGAAGAGAATAAAAGTCTCAAGAGTGTAAAACAACATCTTAGAAATTGGTAGAAAACTTATTTCAGCAATAAGAGCAAAAGATGGAATTATTATTAAAAAGAGAGATGACAGCATGAAAGGAATAGAAAAGTTCTATCAAGAATTATATAGCAATAAAGAACAAGGAAAGATACCTTCTATAATTACTATATCTTCTGAATTGCCCAGGATTTTAAATGAAGAAAAGAGATATGCAATTAAATTTATTAAGAAGAGCAAAGATTCCAGGTAATAATAAAATTATAACTGATATTTTAAAAGAAGCATGTGAAGAAATAAAATTTTTTTTGGCAAAGTTATAAACTAAATGTTTAAATGATAAAGATATATCAGATGATTAGAAGAATTCAGTATTAATATTTTTAAAAAATGATAAAGAAGATATTAGAAATTATAGATCTTTCAGTCTTTTATCAGTTCTATATTAAATTTTTACCAAAATAATTACAATTCATCTACAGCAAACTGAATTTTAACCAACCAAAAAAACAATCTGAATTTAAAAATAGTTTTTACAGTGGATCACATCCAAGCATTGAGAGAATTTGCAGAAAGGGACATTAAATATGAATTAACATTATGCTTTACATTTGTACATACATTATGAAAAGGCAATTGATTATATAAGCATTTCTTCACAGGAATTAAAGCATCAGATCATCAAGATATAGACCCAGGATATTACCATATTATGAAGAGTGTTTATAAAAATGCAACAGTAACAATTAGATTACTTAGGAAGATTAACTTTGAGAAGGGTGTATGGCAGGATGACTCCATACCTTTAAAACTTTTTACAACAGTTTTGCAAAAAGTATTTTGTGCATTAAAATGGGAAGCTAAGGGAATAAATGTAAATGGGGATTAGTTAAGACATCTAAATTTTGCAGATGTTGTAGTTGTTTTTGCAAATAATGCTGTAGAGCTTCAGAAAATGTTTCAAGAATTATCAAATGAAAATAAGAAAGTAGGATGAAAAGTAAATATTAAAAAGAATAAAGTAATGTTCAATGGATTTTCTCAAAAGATAGAAATAGATTGATAATGATGAGTTAGAAGAAGTTAACAACTTCAGATATATTGGTCAAATTATTACTGCAGATATAAACATAATGAATGAAATTAATCATAGAATTAAATTAGGTCGGAGTACTTTGGTAGAAATAACTTAATATAAAAAGAAAATATGCTTATGTGTTTGAAAATAAAGGTTTAAATAAATATGTTTTACCAATTATTACTTATGAATGTGAGATTTGGACACTTAATGGAAGAACAATATAGGCTTTAGTCCACTCAATGAAATAAGAAGAAATGCATGATAAGAATAACAAGAAAAGATTGAATATGAAATACAAAGGTGAGAGGAACAAACAAATGTTATTGACATCATTGAAAAAATTAAGAGACCGAAGTGGAATTGGGCTGTACATATTTACTCAAAGAAATAATAATTAGATGAACAGTTGAAATTTTAAGCTGGATTCCAAGAGATTGAAATTTTAAGCTGGATTCCAAGAGATTGAAATTTTAAGCTGGATTCCAAGAGATTATAAAAGACCTAGAAAAAGAACACATGTGAGATGGATGGATGGTATAAGGACATGTACTGAAGTGATGTGGATAAGAGAGGCTAGAGATTGGAGAAAATGGATTGACTTGGAGGGAATTTTATTCTGCAGTGAATCAATAAGTTTAAAATGATGATGATGAAGTTGATTATTTATAGCAATGGAGATACTATTCAATCAGCACAACTTCTAATAATAAAATTAGTAAAAACCATCACAGCTCATAGAAGAAGTTGATTTGAATATTTAGATTGCATTAAACACTTCAATACTATCAAATTTATTAAACTCTATACTGCAACAACTTAGCAGATATACATGAATATGTATTTGAAAAATGACAAACCAGATCAAAGGCTGATATTTATATTGCCAAGTTTTTTAGTATAATTCCCAAGCAATAATGATGATGGTGATGTCTCAGTATTTTTTCATAATTGGTTTTTTATCTTTTATTTAGAAACAAAAATAACTACTTTTTTGTCAAGCATTGGTGGTCAAGAGGTCAGCGACAGTTGCTTTACAAGCAGTTGTCCCGAGTTAGGGGGTTTGCTTCTCGGCTGATGCTATGACATATGGGGAAAAAAACACTTTGTTACTTTTTTTTGTTTTAAAAAAAGGCAACTTTTAATTTTATATCTTTTTATCTATTCTAAATAAATTAAGTCAACCAATTATTGATTTATTTTTTCTTTTTAATATATCTTTATTATTATATTGATTAATTATTGTCATATACTATCAAGTTCGTTATTTTTACATCTGCTTCATGCTTTAAAAATAAATATTGTACATAACTTCTTCAATATTTTTACAAATTCTAATCAATTTTCTGTGATACTCATATATGAAATTCTTCATTTAGCAATTTGTTTCTCATCTTCAAAAGTATTTGTTAATAGATATCTTTTTTTAAAAATAGCATCAATTTCAAATATATTTTAAAAAATTTCCCAAATAAAATAAGTCTCTGAGAGATCTATCAAACTTTGAGAAATTCTAACCATAGTTAAACTACACTCAAGTTGCCATGGCTCTTGAATTACTACTACTTACTGTCAGATTGGTGTTCTTCCATATGTCAGAGCATAGGGAAGTGAACCTGCAACAACAGTCTGCAACCAACTGCTTGCTTGCAAGGCGGCTGCGCTGACCTCTCGGCTAACAACGCTTGACAGATTAGTGTTCCTTATATCATTTTCAACATAGTAACATATATAGAAGTTTATGGTAAATTAAATATATTTTATTTTGCCAATTGATAATTATTATGTATAAATTCATAGATTGAAATGACGTTTTGTTGTCGAAATAATATGATTAATTATTGTAATCAACATCTTTTACACTATTTCTCAATATGGATATTTATAATAAGACTTCAAAAAAAAGTAAGCAATATTAAATAGAAGGAAGCAAAATTAAGAAGAACAAAAATGTTAAAGAAACTCAAAATCAATTTTACTATAAAATGATGAGTAATCAATAGAAGAAAAACAATGGCTATATAGGAATAGATAACTATCAAATTTGAAGATGAGTACCTGTTATCTAAAGATGAAAAGCTTAATATTTGTAATTTAACAAACGTTTGAAGCAACGAAGCACTACTATTTTCACAACTTACACAACATTTTAAAAGTAGAAAAAATATTCTGCAAACTGGAATATAACAATTCTGGTCAAAGAATATAGCTACCCACAGTCATTAAAAAATAGGGACACCAAAACTTATAGATAGTGAACTGTAGTCAGATCTTTATAACAATACAAACAATTTAGCTTAGATTCATAATTATTAAGATGTTTTTGAATTTCTATCTGGTTGCTTGATAGTCAAAAAGGAATAAAAAGATAACTGCTGAAGCAATGGTGAATTAGATCTCATAAATCCAGGTGCAAAACTTCTCACTGAAGAAAGCCATATGCTATAAATCAGTTTGATGTATGGACAGGATAGCAGTGGATGGGATTTAATAGTCACTAGCAATTAGCATCTACTGATTACTTAAGGTGAAACAGATATTTTCATTAATTGTGTAACACAAACTTATTTCAAATATCCAAAATGGGATTTCCCCCTCTGTTCTCTTCAGCATTCAAACGCAAAATTTTACTTAAATAGCACCTTTTACTTACATTTGATTCTCCAGCACAAATATTCTGTATCCATTGGTTATAATTTTCTAGTTTAAAAAATACTTTTTGTAGCAACTGTGAAAAATTTATTATAAATATTTGAATGGTAATTACAATTTCAATAAATTTATAAATGATTAAATTATTCCAAAACATTTACGGCTTAAAGTGTAAATGCTTACAGTTGAAGAATAATATATATAGATAGTATTTTATGCATTCGTATTTGAGAATTTATATATATTTACATTTAACAGGGATGTCGAAAACGATTGCACTTTGCATTAAATTTTATGTATATATTTAAGTTATTGTTTTTTTTATCGTCATGAAATAAATCAGTCGTAAATGTATAATTCTATTGTGAAATGTGTCAAAATCAGTTCAGGATTACAATAATCTTTTTTATTTAGTTATTTATTTATTTTTTATCGGGAAAAGATTGTTATAAATAAATTGCTTTTATAATGCTAATTTAACAGAAAATAAAATATTTACTCTAACAAATGTACACTTTTCAAAATCAATAATTTTAAAAAAATAGTAATTACAATAACAGCAAACCATTTAAATTTTGTCTAGTTAGGGGCCAGAGTATGAGCAAAAGTTTAAAATGACAGAAATATCAAATCATAATCTTTATTTAGCTTTGCAAATACATTTTCGTTGTTTGAAAAATATGAATTACAAACAATATATTCACTTGATAATGCTTATGAAGTTTAAATAAAAGAAAAATAGCATAACAATAAATAACAAAATTAAAAAGAATAAACAAAATCTTACATTACAATATTTTATATTTTTGCTTAAGTGGATAACAAATATATAATATAATCACAAAAATAATTACTGTATATATATTTGCTACTTAAAATTTTTGACTTGGAGATAAACAAAATGCAAATGAAAGAAAGAAAATAGTGACAACAAATAAAAACACATAAGTGTGCTCTGTAAATTTATTACATTTTAATGTGCGCAGCCATGACATTCGGAATGTCATTCCTGTTTCATCCATTTTAAGTTTCTTCTCCTCCATGCTAATCATTTAAAGGATTTCATATATATATATATATTGTAGCAGGATGGGGGATAGGTAGGAAGTGATAGAAAGTGAATATGCGACCGATGATGATATTCCATCACCCCAGATTCATTTTCTATCACTTCCTATCAATCCCCCTCCCATCCTGTTACAATATATATATTAAATTATGTGATTTATATGTCATGTAACCCAACGAAATAATAATTACATCTGAAATTTGAGCATAAGCCATTAAAATCCGGTTTCCATCATATCCAGAGAGATGGTAATCTAAATATCAATAGTGTGATTATTTTTGTTACAAAATAAGTTCAGTGTACATAAATAAGCATAGATATAAAAAAATTAGTAAATTTCAAATAACATTGCACAGTGAATTACTTTTATTCAAAGACTGAATAAAAAAAAAGGTGTATAGTCTAAGTTGAAACACGTACAATATTATAAAAGGTTGGATGAAATCAGACAAGAGAAGAAAACCTGCTTTTAAAACATAATTATAATTGAACAACAGACAGAAGTCAAGCAGATAAAAGTCAAAGTTTTAACTTTTATCACATTCTTTTAAGATCAGTGTTTAAATTATCACATATATATGAAAGTTTCACTGTTTCTACAGATATAAGTTAAGTGTATGGAAAGCAAATAAATATACTATAAAACATTAACAGCCGAGCATGCTTTAGACACATCACATCAGCATCATGGTAATCAATTGCTGAAATGAAAAAAACTATTAACTAAAAGTCCAAAACTTTTTCAGTTACTACTAAGCCTCTAATTCAATATGTTATTTGAATTAACAATATATCAAGCTTTTTTTTTTAAAAAAAAATCCTTTCATTTGGTTCATTATGTACACTGCTAATTTTCTGGTGTTAACAATCATACTCAAGTTAGTCCACTAGAGAGAGCCAAGGACTCCAGTTAACACTGTTTCTGGCTTCCTATTTTGTTCCCTTTTTTCCAGTTCAGGGAATTAAATTTCTCTAAAACTATCCCTATTAAAAAGAGGAGTTTTTTAGCTCTCTTTTCATATACAAGCTATATCAACAATGTAATCACAAGTAAGCATAATTTCAACTTTTATAAAAACGCTGTGTAAATACATGGAAGCCACTGAAATTACAAACGATTTCTACAGAAATTTTACCTTTTAATGAAAATTTTCATTTCACTTAATTTTGTTGAATGAATGAGAGGGTCCAGTTGTTGGGAGGACTCCCAGGAGTTTAAATCCTAGTTCTTTTGAGGGAGAGGTCTGGGATGAGGGCACTGTGGTGATCATTACCAATGTTGGTTTTTATCATTCACAAGATAGAAAAAATAACGTTATTTATGGTGATTCTTTAACATTATCGTTATGAATGATTTTATCCATGTATTATTGCAAAATAGGTCACAGTTTGGCCTCATAATTCTAATTGCAAGTGATCCACATTATTTAACTTTATTACTTCCAATGTTGCTATTGATAGGGCTGGCCTTTTGCTGTTTATGTGATTTTCATGATGAATTAGAATAGTTTTCAGCAGAGACATTTTGAAGTTTGGATTTTTTACCCTTGTTCTCCATAGGTTTTCCATAATTTTTCCAAAGTATTCAGGATTGCTCTCTTGCAAAAATATTCAAGACCATTTGGAAGAACTGAACAGTAGATTGATTTAGTCCATATTTTATGTTATCTCCAAGTGTTTTCCTATTTCTCAACTTTCCCAATATTGTACACCTAAAAGACTATTCATATTTGATTTCTAGACACTACAAATAATTCTTAATTCTAACATTCATTTGTCTTTAATGGTTAATACAAACCCTTTCCACATCCCTTTTCATGTGTATCCTTCACCTTTTACTATGTTGCTCCAGAATTTCATTTTTATCATTCTTTGTAAACCTCTTATTTAACTATATTTGTATCTTTTTTTGATGAATAAACTTTCATCACTGAGAAAAAAAAGCAATCATACTCAAGTTTTTAAGCTTGTGTCAAAAAATAAAACAGAATCCTCAATTTAATTCTCTTGTTTTGCATGAGAAAGGATCTGGGAAAATTGTAAGATTTGAATATGTACAATGTACAATTGAAAATAATGTTTGTATTTTTTTACTAACCCACAATATGCACAACCAGTATGTGATAAGGCTATTAATTTTCAAATGCTTTAATTTCATATTATTATTTAATTGAACAGATGCTCCTCTCAATACCTTCCTATGCCTATATTTTGCAAAAATCAAATTAGTTTGAATTTGGTCCATGTAGTTTTAAATTTTATACCACCTTTCTGCTGTAAGGAGTATCTCATATTTCTTGTAGTCTAGACTCAGCTGCAAATTTTTTTCACCTTTTTCAAATGACAGTTTTTATTGCAGCTTTTTAAAAGAAATATAATAAAATTTATTGAAACTAATGCCAATAATAAGTAGTAAATTTATTTTATTAAAGTTACTGATTATAAGAAAGCAATCAATTGATTTTTTTAAAAAAAGGTGTCAACTATATTCAAATTAATATTTTTATTTTATTTTCTGGCTATATTTAAAAATTGTTTTATACGAATAATTTAATATTTATTGTATGTAATTCTTATAAGAAATCAAATTTGAAACAATATTTCTTAGGAATGGCATGAGATACTGGTTGTAGTTGAAATGTAATAAAATGCATTCTAGCGATTGGGGGTTAATAATTTCATTTTTAGCATATATTTTGAATAATGATCACAGAAGAAGTGACTATGGAAAATTTTTTGTCATGAGATACTTAGAAATAGACATCCAAAAAAAGATTTTAATGAACAAAAAGTAATTTGACAGTGTTAATAAATTAAGTTATCTACCATCAATTTTCTTTAAAGCTGACATAATATTTTATAAAAAATACAATCTTATGAACAATTTATTTTTCAAGATCAGCAAAGCTCTTATTTTTTTTATATGTCAAAGCATTGACCAGGAAGTAAACCTGGGCCTGCTGCTTAGAAGACAGCTATGCTAGCCGCTAAGCCACCAACACTTGACAGCTCTTTTATTTTTTATATCAAAAATGTATTTTTAAGACTGTTACTATAATTTTAATGCAGTGTAGAAAAGAAAAATAAAAGGCTTAATTTATTTTAAAAAAAATCAAAGAAAATTATTTTTTATTAACAAAAATAAAAATATCTATTTATGTTTTTTTTTTTATTGTAAAACCTGCAACACATTGAGTAGCATTAAATGAAAAGTGAAATTTATTAAATTTATTTTTTGTTGTTGTTAGAAGATCTACATGAAACAAATTTAAAATGAATTGCAAATCTTGTATTGATAGTACAAATTTCTGTACTTTTTTAATTATAGATGATATAGGAGGATTGAATGAACAGGGAAATATTGGATATTTATACATTAAATACTTTAAAATCATCACATAAGCAGGTATTGTAAACTATGTCAGACTTGAGATATGTGTAAGATAAGTAGTGAAGCTATAATGATTTTATCCGCTGTGCTATAAAATAAGTAATTATTCTGTATTGCTTAAAAATAGTGGATTTTATGTATGTACAACATATTGTTTGATATCAAGACAACTAAGAATTTAATATTGAATTATGACTACAGAACTTTTTTAAAACAAAGTGTTTTTATCTTTACAATTTTTGCAGTCTTAATGAATACATGTATTTTGAAGGATGAGTCAAAGTCAGTAAACTTTTTGTTCTGTAAAGATAATATTCACTATTTGGGTTTTTTTTTAGCAATTGGATATAAATAACCAGGATTTACTTTCAAAATGTTTAGTCATTAATTCAGTGTTGGTTACTGGATTTTATTTTTAGATTTTTACTGGAAAAATCTAACAAGAAATAAAAATTGCATTGAACTTTTATAAAATCTGTCTGCTAATCTCAAGTTGTAATATTGCTATTTTATTAATTTTAAATAAGGAGTATATAATCCACTTGAAATATCTATTTCTTGAACTGCTAGTTACTGAAAAGTTTTTTAAATGCCATCATTAATTTCATCTAACACATATTAGTAAATTAATTGACATATCATGATATAGATTTAATTTATAAAATTCTGCAGATTTATATATAACAAAATAGAATGCTAAGTTAGAGTAATTTACAGTGGCATCCTTGTAATAATATATAAAGATCCATACCTCATAATAGCTTAAAAATTTATTAAGAAATTGCTGGCCTAGTGCAATTTTAATCTTTTCACAACATATCTGTAGCTTATTTATGATTGTTAAATTATGTATTCAATTTTAATATAAATTAGTTTTGCAAATACTTTCATACTTTTGGAACATGAGATGGAGATAAGAAATGCCTTTAAATCAGACATGGTCAATATAGTTTGCAGTATGAAATGAAAAATTAAAAGGTGTGATCCACTACATATACAAAAAATGCAATTAAGTCAGTGCTCTAATAGTATTGAAGTTGAATCTTAATTATGTATAAAGACTTAAACACTATTAAACACATTAGTGTGTTGTGAATGTGATGTCAAGACATTGAAATTCCACTGCAATTATCTAATAGAACTTTAAGCTTTAAAAATAAAACTTTAAGAAACTTT
This sequence comes from Epiperipatus broadwayi, assembly GCA_028023455.1. Classification (NCBI taxonomy): domain Eukaryota; kingdom Metazoa; phylum Onychophora; class Udeonychophora; order Euonychophora; family Peripatidae; genus Epiperipatus; species Epiperipatus broadwayi. The sequence continues at coordinate 14,129,996 of JAQFVV010012396.1, forward strand.
AAAGATTAATATTGAAAGTCCTGTTGTAGATACACTAGATTTCTTTATATCTATATATCAATCAATAAGAATAAAAAAGAACACCACGTAAATGTTATAGAATTTTTTAAGGAGGTATTTTCTTGGTTAATTTTTTTAGTTTCTGAACATTTTTACTCTAATGAGTTCGAGACATTGGTAGAATTGTGTAAGCAGAGTTAAATGTTGAATTAATTGCAGCTGAGTAGTGAAAATAATCTCTCTTTGTTTATTAAATGGCAAATGTCTTTTTTATCAATGGACTGTATGATTATAATTTCTTGCATTAATATTGAAAGATCTGACATAACTTCACAAAAGTTTTTGCTGAGATGTGACTAGGTCAGAAGATCAATGCTTATTTGATTGATTCAAACTATCTGGTACTTTTAACTTCTGTTCTAAAATATATGAAAATTTATTTAGTAACTATGAGATTTTAGCTGAATTTCCTGCAAATTAACCTTCTAGTTTCTAGTCTAAAGAGACTAATTAATATTGTACTTATAAAATTTTCAAATTATACAGTGCTAAATAATATGTAATATTCTGAAGAAATGAACATTTAGTTGATGGTCATATTAAAAGCAACACTTCCTAATATCAAAGTCTAATTACAAAATAAGGTAAAAATATTAATTCACTTCTGTCCAGTTCATGTTATTACGTAAATGATAGCTTTAAAAATGATAACTAGAAGAGCAAATATTCGATTCTGGATGATTGTTTAATCTTATTGAAATTGTCTTCAATTGATACTCACAAGACAGAGTAATTAAATACTTATTCCAATGTCATTAAAATAAGTATTTATTCACTCTTTGCCTTTGAATACAACTTAAGGACAAATTGAATGTGACTAAATAAACATATTTAGAAATCGAATATTTTATTCATCTAATTAGCATTGTTAAATCTTCTATTCATAACATAGATTGTGGACAGAAATGGATTCATTTTTTATTTATTTTGTAGCTAGATTTGAAACTTTGAGTCTTATATTTAATATAGCTGGCGCACAAAAGTTTTTTGCCCCAAATTAGTTTTAGGTTATCGTCGATTAGCCCCCCCGCACACCGCTTGATGGCTCTGTTGCTAATCAAAAACCCATAGATATAACGTTACCATCCCGATTTACAATTGACTTTTTTTACACTACTCTGATGCAACACAGGAGGGGGATCCGATGGTTTTGCTGATCCAAAGGCTCGTCAGTCACAACATAACAACATTTGTAACATAGTATTTAATTATAGATATAAATGAGTGTGCTAACATATATGTATACATTGATATAAAATGTAAAAACAGTTTAATTTTTTTTTTTTTTTATTAACTTACAAAATCAATGTAGATATCGGTATTTTATTTAAAATCTTTTTTGATTATTTTTTTTTTTTATAATTTAAAATTTTTATTACATTTCACCCATAAGGAAAACTAAATATGATTTATAACTTGAAATTGAAAGTGATTCGGTTTTAACTATTAATAAAACTCAGCTGAAATGTTAACTATTAATGATAAGTTTGATTCCCTAGTTTAAAAGATAAACGCTGACCTCAGCATCTCTGGTGGATTACACTTCACTCCTTTCAGCTATCGAAATGTTTTGAAAGGAATTTACACCTATTAAACTTTAAAAACATTATAGGCAATCCGCTTATAGGATTAAACAATACATATATAGTTTAAAATGAAAACTTTTGTTAATTAATTTATAATAATAAAATGGTTATATTTAAAATTATTCACCAAGGATATTGATGATTATAATATTAATCTTAGCTAATGGCATTATTTGCACTATAACCATTTATAGATATAAATGTTTAGATGAAGAAGAAAAGAGACAAAAAAAAATTAGATTTTAACAAATACCTTTGGGAATGATGCTATATGTAGAAAGTGATAATAATGAAGAGAAATTTGGATTATATATACATAAAAAAAGCAATCATAAAAATTTTAGTTTGCTCATATATTGAGCTCTTATTTTAAGATATAAAAAAAATTTAGATTTAAACTGGATTGTTTTGATAGTATCGTGTATATCTTGAGGGATTAAAAAATAAGAATAATATTAAGAGTTATCATAAAATAGAGAAAATTTCTTTTGAATCGCTCTGAAGGGTTCATAAAGTAAATAAATGGATGTTTATTAAATCTATCAGGCTTCGCCTATCAATTAATCGCTTTTATATACCTTCTCAATGTCTTATACAATTTTCCCAATTATCTTTTTTTTTGTATCTTCTGTTATCAATTTTCTTTTGCAGTCCTCAAAATCATAAAATGCACTGTTCTGGGACTATATATAATAGTTCACATATAGTAAGATTCCTTAGTTTGATCATAGTTGTACCATGTTTTAAAAGATTGTTTTTGATTAGCAAAGTTTGTATTAATTTCTATACCTTTTCTTTTGCTCTTCTGATTTCCTCTTAAAATCATATATGCAATACATATATGTTTATCTTTTATTTGTTATTCATTTTTGCAAGTACACTTTTCAAAATTTTGTATATCATTTATAAGATTTGTTCACTTTTTGTTTTCAAAACATAGTCTTTGCCTTTTACGCCTTTTTAATAGAAAAAAAAAATCATTGCTTAGGTAGTTAATATAAGCTTAAAACCTTGATTATAAAAAAAGTATATATATGAAACATCAAATGTTCCTTTATTAGTTATTAAAGATCTGAAGTAATTTAGTTTTATCCTTTCTGTTTATATTAACATGAATTTCACTATACTTAATATCTTCACAGTGAATAGATAGGTTACCTTTTATCTGTGCTGCTTTATTCAGACTGTGTTTGTTTCATAGGAAGTGCTGCTGAATTTTATTTATCATTACGAAGTAATGATTTTGCTTTTTTTGAAATTTTCAGGTAATGTTAAAAAATTGATTTATATGTCATATCTTAAAATAATCCAGAATTTTAGAGCCTTCAACATTTATTCACATTAACCAAAAACATGTATTGCACTAAAAATATAATAATTCGTGTATATCTTAAATTGTATGTAATCATGCTATGTTGAATACATTGGACTTTGTCTGATCACTGAAGCTAAACAGTATTAGGTTCATTTAGTAATTGAATGGATGACTGGCTGTAAATTCTGAATACTATAGATTAATCACTTTGGAAATTGAAATGCAGTGTAGCAAAATATCATATAAACCAGCTACCAGAACAGCTTTGTGACGTAAATTGGTATATTTAATGTTTCACAAATTATTCATATAGTTATTACGAAACTCATCTTTAACTTTTTATTTTTTCTGATTTTTTTTTAGTTGAAATTTATATATTTGCTTATGAATGGCTACTAATAATGATTAAAATAAATTTCATATTGCAGTTGTTGTTTTTTTTTTTTTTTTTTGGGGGGGGGAGGATGTAGGCAGTGCATCCACTTATTTATTAGTAAATAAATTTGTTTGCATGATTTTTTTTTTTTTTCTAAAATATCCAAACTATCAATATGTTTTTTTGCTATGTGATTCGGTTATTCTCTCATTTTATAATTATGAAATTTTGATGACTACACTTATAGAGAATAGAGATTAGTTTCTCTGTCCTATCTATGCAAAATCCTGAAAATTTTTACTGTGCTTTCCTTCTTCTAGTCATTAAACTTTTTTTTTTTTTTTTAATAAAATAACGATTTATTTAAATGATTTATACAATTTTATACAATGATGATTACATGAATACCAAGCAATGTCCATAGCTAAATGAGAAGTAGATATATACATGAATGTTGGATCAACACTTCAGTAGTATTCTAGATTGGTCCATACTTTGTCCCAGTTGAACAATTATGTATGCCTCATTGAGCATTGAAAGGCACTTCCAAATTGATAATGAGCTTTCTTTTAAGTTCACAATAATTACAAATATTTTTTTATTTGTCTATGTTTTTTTTTAAAAAAAATAGTTGGACATATGTGCTTGCAGGCAATTCCAAACTGTTTTCAACTGCATTTATCGTAATAATTTTTTTGCATAATTTTTAGAGATAATGACTGACATTTATTGTTTGTCTTCATAATACCTTATTTTATCCCTAATGGTAACTTAAAGTAATAACATAAACAAACAATAGTTTTAGAAATAGTCAATTTCTCATTAATAGGAATGATCTTTATATGGGATTACACAAAGATCTTTCAAATTGTTTTATATGTCACATTAAAGAATTTTATAAAATAATGAAGCCCTTTATATTATCAAAGATGCATAGTATATTAGTAATAAAATTTTATATTGAATTTCTTATTGTTTTAACTACAGAAATTTGGCTAACTTCACTATGGACAATCTGTGAATAAAAAAAAAAGACAAAGAAGAAATAAAATATATCTCCTTTTAGAAACCTACACAAATAATGTAACTTTCAATCAAATGAAAATATATTTGATGGACTGTGGAAATTTTTTTTAAAAAAGATAACTTTTATTAAATCATTTTAAAACGATTTGTACAATTCATGCTTAGACAGCTAATCATAAATTAGTTCTTAAATAAATTCAATAACCAAACTGTTTAATAATTTAAAATAAAAACAACCTCAATTTAAGTTATACTTTTAATTTATTTCTTAATGATATTTCAGTCTCAGTCCAAAAATTCAACCTATTTTTCTCCTAAGGAAAATTTGTTCTTAGAAATATATTTTTAATGGCTTATATACATTTTGCTTATATTGTTGGTAAAAACACTCATCTAATGACTTCAACTACATTTTGATTAATCAGGTGCACTAATTTTGGCTGAAGTCCACTTAGCTCTTTAAGCACATTATATTGATTCATATTTATTAATATAGAGTACACAAATTTATAAGTGGCTATTTTTTAGCATCCATTTATTCATAACAAATACCTTTCAATAGATACCTAAGAAGGAATTTTTAATTTTAAACAAGGTAAGATAGAAAAAAGTGACAGATTAAAAGATAGTAATTATCATACACTTACATAATAAATATAATATATTGTTAAACAAATCACTTAATTCAAGGTTAAGTGAAATATAATAATTTCTAATCTAATAAAGGATGTTTAATAATAATTTATTTATTTATTGAAAGACGATTATTATGATAAAACCAAAGAATATCACATGACATAGTTTACAAAATGTTTTCAAGAGCAAACAACTTTAATCTTGCCATCTGTTAAAATCTTGAATAATGAAATAGAATCAAGATGGTAGTACTAATTAAATTCATATCCAATGCTATCCTATCAATATACCCAACTTATTTTCTAAGTTTAGGCCCTATCAGTGAGGAATTTGAACCTGTATCTAGTGCACATGGATTTTTAAGTTCAAAAAATTCAGGTGAATTAGATCTAGAGCAAGCTCCTTACTGTCAAAAGCCATAAACCAGAAACTAGTTTGTAATATGGATAGGATCGAATGAGGATTTACTTAGCATTACCATACTAGTATCATATAATGCTCAAATTTATTGGAATTGAGAAGACAACATTTGATCCTAAAAATGATAACAAAAGCAAAACTCTCCATACAGTAGTGCCACCCTGTGCTAACTAGAGTAATCAATGGATGCCAGAAAGCTTCTGGAATCCATTGATTACTCAGGTTAGCACATGGTGGCACTACTGTATGGAGAGTTTTGCCTTTGTTTACAACAATTATGTGCTAGTATGACATGTGATCATGTGATGTTTAGTGGTTTAACTAAAAATGATAGTTATGTATGAATATATATATAATAAAATTATAAGCTTCTAATATAAATTTGTGTTATATGTATAGTACTTATCTGTGGTCATGTAGTAAAATTATAAAGTTTGATAAATTTATATATATTAAATGAAAAATTATATATATATATATATATATATATATATATATATATATATATATATATATATTCCTAATGTAATAATAATACTACTAAGACCAGTCAGTCATTTAATGGAATTAACTTAGGATAAAAACATTAAAGCAAACTTTTCTCCATCAAAAAAATTAAGAAATCATTTGCAAACTGAGATTTTTTTTTTATTTTGAAGGAAGGATTGGTTTAGTCTGTATAAAAAAAAAATGAAGGAGAGAGTTTTATGTACATTTTCAAAATGATCCATTAATGAAGCTTACATATGAAATCAAGAGTATAGATAATTAAAATAAAAAGAAAGAAAAAAATTTACTGTCTAGTTCTATATTTTTAATGATGGCCATTTTTAAAGAATTTTTCTAATAGTTATATATGAAAAATGAACAAACTAATGTATACATTCAAAATTCTATCAGAGTTGTGGTCATCACAATTTTTTTCAGAAGCATGTGACAGTCATAGTCTTATTGACCCAACCAAGATGCTTGGTAAATACAAACAAAATAGTCACTTTTCCAATGGCAAAACTGAGCATTACATATCAAACATATAATATTTCATAGTTCATTGCTTTATTGTCATAATAAAAACTTTGTTTACATAATACAATACAAATTATAAACATATACCCATATTGTTATTTATTATTATTATTTGCAGTCTATCTTGGTGAAAATGACTACTACTATATGATAGCTTACTACTAATATAGTTTTGTTTTAAACCTTCTGGCATCCATTGATTACTCTGTCTTGCTTTGAGTGGCACTACTGTATGGAGAGAGTTCAATAGTTTTGTTTCATGATGTGGTTTATTTCTTGAAATTGTACCTACAGTTATACTACCAAAATTCAATCCTCTTATAATTATTATGAGATAACTATGTGTGTGTATGTACACCTGGGTCTTGTTTTATGTGGTAGATAGGTTTCTCAGAAAACATGCACAAAAGAAATCACACAAAAATTAACTTAACTTACTTTGAAAAATGGGGAGAAGTTCTCCTAATTTTCAGAAATTGGCATAAAAGCAAAGCAACAAGAAAAAATTACTTTAAAATTCGCATTAAAAAAATAAGGAAAAAAAGTATGACTAATAAAAAATTTTAAATATTTGAAAAAAATTAATACAAGACAAACTTTTTTTTTATTAACTACAGTATTTTATTTTACATTTTTTCATACATATTTTAATCATTACTGCTATTTAACAATATATATTCATTTGTTAACTGGTAAGAAGTCAGATTCGTGACGTGATGTACAACTAGTGTGACTTTCAGTCTTATGCTGTGTTAATGGTTTTCTGTTTCTATATTAAAAAAAATGAGATCACAATCAAAACAAAAAGATTATACATTAGCATTAGAAAGATTATTTCAGTTTATAAAATCAATAAAATCTTCTTTATTATTTATTTTAAAAACCTAAAAAAATATTTCTGTTAATATCTAACAAAATACATTTTAAAAATTCAAAATTTTTGAACATTTATTGTGATATTTTTAGACATAAGTATAAATCTATTATTATTATTTACTCATTAGTATAAGTAGGTTATTTACATAGAAGCTAAGATTCTAAATACAGCTTCAGGCCATATTCACATTAGCTGCTAATATAACATTATATTTTTGGAAAAAAAAGTATTTCAAGTCAAAACAAGTTATTAATAATTTAAATTTCTTGATATCTAATAAATATAGTGAAATATGAAAGATATTAAGAAGAAACATGAATCGCATAACTTCAAAATCACATTAAAATAATCTGCATAAAATGAGACCTAGGAGTATATATAAAATTTAAAACTACTGTTTAATGTTGAATACTTCAGAAAAAACATTTTCTGGAAAAAAAATTAAGAAACAGCATCACAAAATATCAAATAAATAGAATGGAAGATGGATTGTTCTATACATGAACTTATTTGTAGTTTATAGATGGGTTTGTATAGTCATCACAAATTTACTGTAATATTATTTATTACTATTTTTTTTGCCTTTTTATCTTTTTCTTTTATAGTTGGAATAAGCCATACACATTTGTGAATGATCACTGTTTCTAATGAATACGTAATGAATAATTACTTACGCAGTTTTAATTTAACAATATTGGAAATATTTAAATTAATTTATAACTTAGTAAACTTCTTAGTTTTCAATGGAGGAACAATTAATATTAATATTAGTTTAAATGAAAAAAAATGCAACAAACTTAAGACTGTTACAAATTGCATGCACTGAAGTCATATATGAGTTCTTAGATTCCAGAAAATTAACATTGTTTTAGGGAATTAAACAAATTGAGATATTATAAAAATCTTATTAAAAGAATATTTAAATTATGTAACTAAACTACTGATAAGCTTGATACAGAGAAATAAATGTGTGATAAAATTGTTATAAAAGTTTTGTCTAGAACACTTTGCCTTATATGATTTTGCACACTGGTGGAGTGACAGATTTTAGAGTTCAATGTCTTTGAGTGATGGCTAACTTCTGCCATTTTTGGTGCTCAAACGTCATGCGAATGTTCATGTAAGTTGCCAAGCAAAAAAAAAAACATTCTTTTATTTTAATAATTAAATCAATTGTAATAAATAGCAATTAAATTTATATATAATGCAGAACCAATGTCATAGTTATAACTATTGGTTCCGATGCAAAAGTTCAAAAATTCTTTTTTTAACATTTATAATATCTTTACATGTATAACAGAGCTCAGAAGAATAGCAACACAACCTCTGTATTTTTGGAGCATGCTAAACAATCTAGACACAACTTCACACCTGCCAATCCCATAATATTGTGCTCAGAAGCAAACGATCACAAAAGAAAAATAAAGGAGGCATTTTACATTAATGGAAACATCCATGCTATTAATAGGAAAGACACTTGCTTTGAAATATCAAAGAAATGGGCTAAGTAATACTAGCTTATTTGAATATTTGCATATATTTTACTATACATTTTATGAAGGCTATGAATATGAGGCATGGATCCTCAAAAACATTAAACCGATAAACTTTTATATTAATTTATATCTTCTTCTCTATTAAACAATTATAAATAAGTGTTTTTGTAACATATATCTTAAAACCTTTTTTGGATATATATATATATATATATATATATATATATATATATATATATATATATATATATATATATATATATATATATATATATATATATATATAAAGCAAAAAGTTTCCTAAGACCAAGGGTCCATATGCACTGTATTGGTTTCCTTCACAATAGCTGTTTTTACAATTGTTTTTTTTTTCAGTCAGTATATTGATAACTATGAGGAGACTAAAAAATAACCAAAATTGTTCTTTGGAAGGTGAGCAAATTGTAGCAAATGCCTCTACCACTAGATGCCTCTTGCAGAAATCCCCCACATCAGTTCCCCAACTGTCATCATTGAGAGACATCATTTTTCAGTGTAGTAAATATTTTTCTTAAGAACATCTTGTTTGTTTGTCGATTTTTGTAATGCCTGAAAAGTTGATAGAATGTGAAATTCTGGTTTCTGTTAGGAAAAATGGCAAGGGAAATAGTTATAATGCTCGAAACAGATTAAAACAAGATGTTCTGTGAAAAACACAAATTTACAAATGGTTTAATAGAAGTATCAAATTCACCATATCCCAAGGGTAATGTCACGATACTGTTGATTTTTTTTTTATGCAAGTAGTATTGTTCACTCATAATTTGTTTGTAACAATCTGGAATTTAAAACTTACAAGTTCTGAAATGTCTGTGTAATGAGGTAAAACATAAACTTCCCATTTTGTGGCAAATAGTGCAGGTTTCACCATGACAGCTGCCGGTGCACAAAGCCTTGAGTCTGAAACAATTTCTAGTTAAATTCAGCATGGCCTCACTTATCCATCAGCCATGCTCACTCAGTATCACTCCATGTGACTTCTTTTTATTTTTTCAAATGAAAAAAATGCCATGATTTTTTTTTGTGTGTGGATTTAGAAGTTGTGATGAAAGAAACAATGCAGGTGTTAGTTAAAAGGCATCACTTTGTAAGAATTTCTGGACTACTTAAGTGAAAAACATGTTTAGACCAATGCATTGTATTAAATGGACTCTATTTTGGAAGAAATTTAATTTATAATAATTAAAAATAAATATACAATTTTTTATTATAAAATTCCAGTTATTTTTGGGTCTCCTCTTGTATTTAATAAATCTGAATTGTGTAATATTTCTTTCAATTTCCATCTACAACAATTCATATATTCATTTACCATACAGTATTAATTATTATCATGGTTCATGATACTTGTTTGCTATATATTTGCTCTAGGTTTGTATTCTAGATGGATAACATTTGAAATTTTTTTAGGTAACCGTTAATAACCAATCTAGTTATACCATCCAAATTATAACCTTGCATCAGTTAATAGATTTATTGGAAAAACAGTTTTCAGGTGATTATTACATTATTTATAAATAATTGTTATGCATTATTTTATTTATTTATATTAATTTAAACAAAATGTACAAAAGGTTTTTGGTGCAATGTTATATCTGTTTTATCTCTGTCTATCATGCCCATGATTTGTAATTTGACTCAACTAGGTAAAACATGCAGATTTTTTTCAGATTTCAGTCAGATATAGGTTTTTTTTTAGGAAATATGTCTATAGCATTAAAACTAACCATCTAATCTTAAGTAGTAAATATATTAGCTACGTATTTTTAACTAAAATATTCAAACTTACATCATCCAATTATAAGATCTTCTCCTTTATTATTTCTGTAGATGAGGAGGGAGGGATGCTATTAGAGGAGATTTTGGCCAGTTTTGTTTTCTTTTTAGCTGTTTGTGTTTTTCTAAATAGATTAAAAGAATAATGATTATATATTAAGCAAAATATTTCTCATTTAAATTTTTTAATTAACTGAGAACTTTATGAAGTAATGCTTACCTTCTCAAACTTATTTTCATAAACCAATTAAATATTAGACTGGTTTAAAAAATTAAATATTCAATTATTATAGTTGTATTTTTTATATAAAATGCATAATTATTATCAAATAATATATATATTATTCTTCAAACATTAATATTATACTAACTTGATTAACAAATAGTATTTTTCTTATAGTAAAAATTGAAATTTTTTTTTTACGTTATCATTTTCCAGCTATCAGTCTAAAATTTAATGTAAAGTAAAATTTAATATATTTATAAAAATGTATTGGTTTGTTTGTTTCTGAGTAGATGCTTAAAATAAAATGCTGCAGTAAAATAGATTAGATAAATATAAATTTAATTGTAAAAATACTGATTGATAGAATTAAATTGTATTCTATTTGCAGAACTTGCTTCAATTTATATTTACTCAGCGGAAAAGAATACTTACATATTCTTTTCATGGGAAGTTTTATATTGCCAAGGATTAATTCAAAAAATGGACTTTCTATATATATATTGATTGTTGTCAGATTACAAATAAATAAATAAAAATCTCAAAAGCATTTGTCATAGTATATTAATATTCCAGATTTTGAATAAGAGTTTGACATATATAGAGAGAAATTTTTATCAATTATTTGTCAATAATCTATGAAATTTAATTCTGGGATTAAAGAGAATAGGCATTGGATGTGAATAAATAATTTATACAAGACAACAGATAAAAATTTCATATATATAGATATAATAAACATCTCCATACTTCCCCATTCTTTTTAAATACATATAAACAAAGATATAATTAAAGACAAATGACCCCCAAGATGCATTTCGTGCTAAACCAGCACTCATCAATTGGCCCAGGTCACAATCTCTCATATACATCTTTATTATATGCAAAGTATTTATCTAGAGTAAATTGTTACATTTTCATTTACTATTGTCAAACTTCTTGTACTCACAACTTTGACGCCATCTATTTCAGATAAATACACTATTAATAGAAATTTCACTGTAAATTTAATTAATGATTTAGATGTATGTTAGGAATTTACTTCTTCTGCTGAAATTATATTATTAAAATATGAATGATAAAGCAGTTTAATTATACCTTACTCACCCACCCACCCAAATCGTATAACCTTCTGCTTATTCATTGTATTGTAAGAACAAACTATGTTTACTCTGCATCAACATTTATAATAAACTTGCGCAATCATTAGATAGTTGATGATAGTACTTATTGATTCCATATTTATTATTACTCTGCCATATTCTTGAACTAATTTTTGGCTTATGATCTTTGTTAGAAGTTTCAACATGAATCTAGTATATCTGGATCTTTCAGATCTAGTGAATTTTATATCCAGCAGCCACCTTTTAATCTTTTACTATTAAGCTATTAGTCTGATATTCAAATACATGTTAATGTGATTATTTTTGTTTTATACTAGCTCTGCTGAAGATAGAGATATCTACAGTTACCATAAAAACTGAAGATACCAAAGCATTTAATTATTGGATTGATGTCAGAAGTTTATAATTATGGAAAAACCTTGATTGAATATATTAAAATGTTTTTGAGTTTCAGACTGATATTTAAAAGAAGAAAAGGATTAAAGATGGCTACTGACTGGAAAGTCCATTAGATTCAAAAGAAACCATGAACAAGATTCAGGTTCATACTCTTCATTGACAAAGGGCATAAGTCATATATTAGTGTGGAGGAGATATGGACAGAATAACTCTGAATATGGCATTACTAATTAGTACTTATTGTTTCTCAAACTTTACTCCTGTAGAACAATTAATTCAAGTTCACTTGTAGCAAAGAAAATTCTAAGATTGCTTAAATATAATCATTATATAAAGTGAACATTAAGTTAGATTTAGAAAGGGGTAGGCATATTACAACTTGAGACATAATGTTGAAAAAATATTATAAATAATCAAAGTAACATTTAATATGTATTTTTTATTTTGTAATTTGATATCTGAAGTAATAATATTTATTAAATATAATAAATCTAATTTATCATTACTGATGTAGTTAGGCTGGCTCAAAGCACAATTTCCTTATTATTTTATTATATTATTGAAACTAGCCTAGCATATTATTTCATGATTTGACAATTAAGTTTTTTTTGCTATCCTGTAGTAAAAATTTAAAATTTGAATTTTATTTTTATCCATCATAGTTTAACTTCATCTAAAATATTGAGATCGATCACAATGTTTGGTAATTGTGTAAAGAGATTTTATCTATTTATTGAATTCATCTTCAACAAGTAATTATTAATTTGTTGTAAATACTATTTTCTTACTTCAATTAAGTGACTGACTTCAGATCATCGTTTTTGATTCATAAATGATTTACTAAACAGCCAATCTTTTCTATATTAGCTTGCAATTTAAATATCAAGATAAAAAGAAGAAAAAATGGAAATTGTTCAGCAATCCATTCTTTAAATGATTTCATGAAAAATGAAATGAAAAATGAGATAAAATTTAGAAAAATATTGGGGGTGGGGGGCAAAAAATAACTTTTATGTAATATTATTAAAAGCTCATCTTAGAAATACTTTTAAATTACTTTCATTTTTTTTTTTTTTTTTGGTAAAATTATATATATTGGCTTGCTCACATTTATATAACATACATATACATATTGTGTTTTCCTGAAGATTTGTGATGATGGTATTTTAGTTGTATTTATATATTAGACCTTTTCCCTCATTTAATATAAGTATTGAGTGTCTTTAGAAAAATTTAACTTTATTTAAATATTCCAAATATATTCATCTGTACACATGTTAGTTAGTATGTGCATAATGTTTAGAGAGGTATTATTCTCCCCTCTTCTTTGGGTGTTGCTGGCCTGATCAGTGATAGTAATAGCTTGAGAATTGAACCTGGATATTTAGATTCTTGAATATTGAATTTTAAGACAAACACTCTAATTGACTTAGCCATCTGAACAAAGACATCAGTCAGTAGAACTTTCATATCTATAAGGTTCTCCATTTTTTGCTAAGAGCAAACTTGATTAGTAGTTTCCATACATTAGGTATATTCACAGTAGGTGATTTATGGGGTTGTTTGCCATTGTCATGTGAGCAACTTCTTTAAGTTTTTTTCTTTGTACCATTTCTTCTCCATTTAATATTTTTATATTTTCCCAATCGAACATATGTTCATTGATACATACATGGTCTGCTGTCTTAGACACATATATTTTAACTCTTTTAATCATCAGTTTGTGTTCTTGCAATCAATTTTCAATGGAACAACTAGTCTCACTGATATACACTCTTCCACCTTCACATGGTATTTCATAGATGCAGTTTTTGCTTTTTGGCATTTCAAGTTTAGGCTTGGTAGATGCTAGAATTTCTCACAGTGTGGTATGGCTCTGGAAAGCTGTTCTGATGTTACACTGATTGCAGATTTTTTAATTTGTCTGTTATTTTGGTATGTAAGAATGTACGTCTGTACCAGTAATTGTGTTTTTTTTTTTTTGGTGGTTCTTTTTGTTATCTATTTAAAATTTTCTTAACAACAACTGATGGATAACCATTTTTCATAAGAATTTGTACTATATGGATTTTTTTTTTCAATTCTCTGGTGTCTGAAGAAACTTCTTTTGTTCTGTTTTATAATTATAGTATAACTCAATGTTTTGTGTTTCTGGTGTAAATGGATGTATATGCTAAATATTTTCCTGTATATAAAGGTTTTTGGTAAAGTGTAGTTTTGATTTTGCCATGAGGGAGTCTTGTCACAAGAACATCTAAGGATGCCAATTTTTGTTCTTGTTCTAATTCTATTGTGAATTTAATTGAAGAGAGTATGTTGTTGATATGGTTCCAGAAAATTTATAGTAGTGCTCCACCATGTGCAAGGCAACAAATGTATTACCAACACAGTGAAGCCAAACTTTAGGTGGATATGGAGTAGTTTTTGTGGCTGTGGTTTTAAATTCTTCCATGTAAATATTGTTAATCAGGCATGACAATGGTGAGACTATTGCCATTCCTTGATTTGTTAAAAAATTTCTGTGTTATGTTGAAAGTAAGTTGTTGTTCAGAAAGTAGGAAAAGTTGTACTGATTTGTAAACTATTAGCACCATTATATCTTTTTCTTACAATAGACAATGCTTCTTTATATGTTATATTCATGAATAAAATTTCCACATCAAAGTTCACTGGTATGTCAGTTCTTCCAATTTTCATGTTCTTGATTAACTTTACAAAGTATCTAGAATCCTTGACAAAGGACTGCATTTTGTATGCCAAAGGACTAAGAACTTTAAAAAGAAATCTTGACAAATTTTGGCAAGGTGAATTTTTAGAACTAACAACAGGTCTTAATGTAACATGATTCTTATGAATTTTAGGTAGACCATAAAGTTGAGGAATTTTGCTGAAATATGATGTTATTTTACTTTTTTCTGAATCAGTGAAATACCTCCAATGCTTTCTGAGTAATGCTTGCAACTTTGATTCTGTACTTGGTAGTGGAATTTTTGCCACTTCTCTGTATTGGCATGCTATGAGAAGTTCTTGTATTTTGTTGTCATAATCAGTTGTATCCATTACAACAGTTGCATTGCCTTTGTCAGCAGGGAGAATAACTATAGATTTATTTATTTTGAGAAATTTAATTGCTTTTCTCTCATTATGGGATATGTTTGACATTCAATACTTATATTAGATGATGGAAATAGTTCAATATATAAATAAAAATGTACTTATTGTGTATTTAAGTGCTTCTCAGCCTTATATGAATAATAAATGCATTTATATATATCATTAGATAACATAAACATTCATTCATTAAAAAAAAAAAACAATTGAATGCTTTATTGCACTGAGATAGCATTGGGCTGCAGCAATTATGTAAAATCAAATCTTAATAGCTGCCTTATTTAGGCTACTTTCCATGCAATTTATGCATTGTTTATATAACTTCTATTTTATTTTTACAGTTACACATATATATTACACAATATGATTTTAAAGTATTAGAATTCAATTTATATAAGAAATTTGAGATTTCAATATATATTGAACAAAGTATTAAATGCCTTTCTTAGGGTACATTCTATATATATTTATTTATTTCATTTGATGCTATAGTAAATGAGTATGGCCATAAAAACATACATATCAAATCTTTCCATGGCTTTTTATAAAGTACATCCTAAATACTTTGCAGTAGCAATGTCTATCTCTCTCTAACAGTCTCTTAACATTAGACAATATATATTGGCATTTGATTTCATAGACTAGCTGTAAGAAATATATATATATATTAGGTGTCTTATTGAATTAAGGGCTTCTTATAGTGAAAGATAGAGCTCTAAATATTGAAAGACTAAAATGATGTTCAAAAATGATAATCAATATATATATTTCATCGCTAATGAATAGCACTCCCTGTAAAATTATTGTTTACAATTATTAAAATTAAATTTTCATAAATAACACGAAGGTTTCAAAATTAATTGTAAAAAAAAAAAAACATCATAAAAATAAAATCATTATGACTAAAATAAATTTTGTAAAAAGAAATGAAGGTTTTAATAAATAATATGTAAGTCAGAATAAGTTTAAGAGAGTTGTTGTTTATAAAAGTTTAGAGTTTTTTTTTTTTTTAAAAAAATACAGTTAGCCTGGAGGAAAATTAACCCCTGTGTCATTCATAAAGTTTTACGAATTAATTTAAGAGTAATTCAGGGGAGAATTTAACTTAGAAAAGTTAAAACTATAAAAGTTTAAAAATAAATCTTTTGCATGGGATTAAAATATACTCTCTTTTCATTTAATTTTAAGAAATGAAAATATATGTGTGCATGAATAAAGATTGTAGTTAAATATAAAGAAAATAATAAAATGTGTGCGTGTTAAAAATAAAATAAAATCTGAAAGTTAAATATAAAAGGAAAGCTCATAATTAAAGTTAAAAACTTCCCTCAAAGATTGCATATACTGATAAGCTACATAAGAATGGATTAGCAATGGCTACTAATTAAAATCCATAAACAACAGGATTAATTAAATACATCTTAAGAATTTAATCAACAAAAGCAGTGGATGAATTTAAAAACTAATTAAAAAGATGACAACAAGGTCATCACATAAATAGGGCTGAAAATTTCATTAGGCAGTCTTTCATATATTTAGAGCCAGTCATCTGTTAGATGTAGTTTTGTAAAGGCAATGCAGTGTTAAGCCAAAAGTCGAAGCATGCGGCCAAGTTCCTGCCTCATTCTGACAGAACATTAGCAGTCTGCCCAGTAGCAGCAATGCCCATCTAATAATTTGAAGCCACCAGAAATGTCTAACTGCATAAAATAGAAGTAGCATGTAATTGCAATCATCAGGAACACAACAGAAGCTTAAAATCCAACTGGTTGATAAAACACACATGCTGCAGTAACGAACGAGAAGCCACCATGTTTTAAAAATTCTATAGGTAATAACATTTTTTATTCCAATTTCTGATATTAATTAAAGTAGCCATTGCAATCTTTGAGTATTTCCAGAACCAGCATAAAATGAACTATTTGTGTGTAGGTTTAGGGTAATGAACAGATATTGATAGAACTTTCCTAAACATACAAATAGCCTAAGAAAATATATATGTGCATGTTTTAATTGTTGGTATTTATTTATGCTTTATGTTTACATTACATTACTATTTTGTGTTTATTATAATGTGTATGCTCAAAATATAAAATCATTGTTTGTATTAATTAGAAATTTATAATTAGTTTACAAATTACAGTAAACATTTTAGCTAACATAAAGTATTTGTTTATCAATAACTGTCATTCAATTCTTTAATTATACCACTAAGAACAACTTAGCAAAGAATTTAGACACATTGTTTATTCCATTTGTTTCCATTGAGCTAGTTGGGATTTCTTAGGAGCTGAATTAGTTTGCCGTCATTCAGGGTATGTTAGTTACTTTTTGTAATTAACTGGTGCCTGAAGTTTATTTCAAAACAAAAAAGTGCTTTGAATAACAGTGTTGAATTTAGCAGTCAAGAAGATCTGTGGCCTGGAAATATAATCATAGTTATGTATCTTATATAACTCAGCTTGGTCATAGGTATCCTCTGGGTATTATGCTTCTCTGCCTAAGAGATCGGTGTGGTGCAAGACCTAAATTGTAGTCAGAGTAGATCGAATTTATAATAAATAATTGTATCATATGTTATATGTATAAGAAGTCAACAATTTGTTTATCTTAAAATTTGCCTTTCACAAGTTTCTATTTTTATTAAAGAGTAAAATTTTATGTCATATGTTGTTTTCACTTCGATCTACTAACCCCACCTGGTTTCAATTATTATTATTTATTATATATTATTATATATATATATATATATATATATATATATATATATATATATATATATATATATATATATATATATATAATTGAAATATTAGCTGCTCAGGAATTAATGCGAAGTTCCCACACTATAAATGATAGATTTAAGCTATGACCCATGGACCTCAAATTCTAGATTCCATCAATGTACTACTGCACTACACTACAGAAGACAATAGTAAACTATTACTGATGATGATCCATTGATATTGTGTTTTCTTACAGTCTTGTCTCAATGTACCATTTACTTTTGGGATGTAATGTCTTTGCAGATAATTTTTAAAATCCAGAGGTATAAGCAAGTTTATTTTTGATTTCAATGAGCCATGGATACAGAAATGGTTTGCCATGTTGTTTCATCTTTCTTTTTGCTGGTTTGTCCCAAAGAAAAAATAAAATGTTCATGTATTTGACATCCAGAATGATTTAAAATTTCCTATGAGAAAAGCTAGATTTCATAAATATGCACATACATGTTAATAAATAAATATACTTTTAAGTATTTTATTAAATATTATTATTTACTTTAAACTAATTTATTATATTTAATAATTTTTGTATTTAAGTGGATTTTTAAAGTAAAAAAATAATAAAGAAATTTAACATATTTTTTCAGATTCTGAAATTAAACTTGTTCATTCTGCTAGTAACTCTCGGGATGAAATGCCTCTTGTTATCTGGAAGCCATTATTCTGCATCTTGCAACAAGATGATCAGATGTTTGTAAGCTTTAAGACAGAAGAGGTAAGTCACATTTTACAAAAACGTTGATTTAATATATATAAATTATGTCAGTGACTATTTTAATATAAAAAATGATTTGTTGCACAGATTAAGTTTTATATATTAATGCTTTTACACCTAACTACTAATATTAGGTTCAAACCTAACCCTGATTTTTTAAAAAAACCTCAACCTTATTGGAACTTTTCAATCAGATGTGAAGACTGTTTTTCAGGTAGCCAGATTACAGCAAACCCAGCTAAATATTTAATATTGATCAATATAAGAATATATAACTATTCTTAGCTAGAAGTAAAACAAACTGCTAAAATCATCATAATCTATCTGGTGAATAATACTTTTTTCTTTACTATTCATTTATGAATGATTGCTAGAAAATTTTTCATTTTCAGTGGGCTATTTAAAAGATTTTTGCCTTTTTCTATTAAAAATGAAAATTCTTTTTCTTCAAATAAATCAATATTGGCTTTATTCTTTATTTTTGTAGGATACGAATATAGTCATGTAGGGCAACTTGAATAATCCAATATCCATTTTCTTTGAAAAAAAATTAACTTTTTAATGATTTTTTGCTTATTTCTTTATTAGTATCTTTAAGAATTTTCTAGTTGGGTGTGGGAGTTTAACGCTATTAAGAGCTTTAAAAAAATGATTTTCTGGTTGCAGGCTTTATGATTCCAAAGAATCTTTTAGCAAAAGATATGAGTTTGTTAATTATGTTGTATAACATATTTTTATGGTAAAATATAATACAACTAAATAATTTCATGACTAATTTGTCTATGAATGGAGTTTATATTTTTGATGTAGCCAAGTTCCTAATTTCTCAAGATAAACATGTCTCTCATTTTGAATTTTTAGAAAAAGAAACAAAAAACAAAAATAATATCAAAAGCCTAAATGACCATAAATAAAAAAGCCATAGCATAAAACAATTACTGCTTTACTTTTTTATTTTTAAATTCATGAATATATATAAACATATTACTGTTGATTGAAAAGTAGTGTACTAACAGTCTAATATTTATTGTTGTGTTATATATATATATATATATATATATATATATATATATATACACATAAATTTATCATTTATAAATATATATATATATATATATATATATTTATAAATGATAAATTTTGTGAATTCATCCATGTATGATTTTGATTATAATGTACCAATGTTTCAGTTTGATCATACAAGCCATCAACTGAGTGATGAATAGAATATTATAAAGATGTTTATAGAGGCATTGTAAACACTGATTATAAAAATGTTCAAGTTTTACCAATAAAAAAACAGGTATATAAAACTGGAAAATAAAATAAAAAGTCAAAAAATCTTCAAGGTAATATGTTTTTAAAAATTATTTCAAATAGAAGGAAGTTTGCATATGACATCATAATTTGTTGATATAATTTGATATTTTAGTATCTCTATGCCTTTTCTGATCTTACATTGGTAGAGAATGTC
This sequence comes from Epiperipatus broadwayi, assembly GCA_028023455.1. Classification (NCBI taxonomy): domain Eukaryota; kingdom Metazoa; phylum Onychophora; class Udeonychophora; order Euonychophora; family Peripatidae; genus Epiperipatus; species Epiperipatus broadwayi. The sequence continues at coordinate 14,150,461 of JAQFVV010012396.1, forward strand.
ACACCTGGATAGGATCATGGGATTAGAGAAATGTATATTGTGATCTGAATCCATGGCATGGTATGTGAGAGCTGCTGCTGATTAGTGTTTTTTAACTTCATTAGCATCTTCATCTCTTCTAGTATTGATGTGACTATTGCTCATAGCCACATGAAATTTTATAAACCCCATAAATCTCAATACAGATTGAATCTTAAGGCTTGGTTATGATGTTAGTAATTTTTTGATAAGTAATATGGGCTGATGTTATATTATAGTGTTTTACCTAACTGCTGTTTTTTGTTTCTTATTTGATTAATTTGTGCTTGAATTAATACTTGCTAAATAACTTTATTATTATAACCATTAGCTAATAAAACATTTATATCAGTACCTCTAAACCTTCCTAATGCAATGATCCTTTAATACAGTTCCTTATGTTGTGGTGACCCCCAACCTTTAATTTTGCTACTGTTATGAATCAAAAATGTGTTTTCAAATGGTCTTAGGTAACCCTGTGAAAGGGTTGTTCGAGTTCTCAAAGGGGTTATGACCCACAGGTTGAGAACCATTGATTTATGATTTATTTCTTCTTTCAGATATGTTTTATCTATTAAATTAATTGTTTTAGTGAAAAGAGTTTTGGATACATAAAAAAAATCTGAATTGGGATGATGATGTGATGAAAATTGTAAGTATCTGTCTCTGTGTATTTTTTAAAAACTGAAAATGATAGATCATTTTGTTTCTTAATGGCAAGTACATCAAAAAAGGGAAGTTTTTCATAAGACTCTGTTTCCAAGGCAAATTTAATATGAGAATTAATATTATTTAAATGTGAGAAAAAAAGGAACCACAGATAGTATTGTATGCATTCTAAAACACTATAACATAAAAACAGCAACCATGCCTGAAGATTCAATCCCTCTTGAGGCTCATGAAGTTTTGTGAAATTTTATGTGGCATTTGTAAAGCTTCTTATGTAAGTATAAGCAATTCTCACATCAGTACTAGAAGAGATGATCATGCTAATGTAGTTAATGAACACTTATCAGCAGCAGCATTCTCACTCCATGCTATGGATTCAGGTCACAATATTGATTTCTCTAATACCAAGTTCCTATCCAGATATTGCTTTCTCTGCCAATGTAAGATCAGAGAAGCTATTGAGATACTAAAATAACCAAATTGTGTCAACATTTGTGAAGACACATGCAAACTTTTTTCTATTTGGAAGAATTTTTTAAAAAACATGTTACTCTGAAGTTTTCTGACTTTTTTATTTTTCAATTTTATATATGTTTTTTTTTTTCTGATGGAACTTTAGCATTGTTATAAATTGGTGTTTTCAGCACCTCTACAACCTCCTCTACAACTGTCTGCACTTTGTAAAATTAAATATTATTTACATATATTGCTGCAAGTTATAACATCTAAAAACTACTGTGTAGTAAATCGAAAGATTTCACCCTGTATGTTTATAATTAGAACTCAGTGAGTTGAGTGTGAAAATATTTAAGATTCACGCTTTCAGATCTAAGTACTTTGGACTGGCTTGGATATATAGAAAGACAAGTAAAGAAGAGAGTGGAACCACTCTTTTCTTGTTAAATTCTCTGTCTCAGTATTTGTGATCTGATTGGCTAAGCGCTTGAGAGGTTTGCACTCTCTCAGTTTAATTACAACCATCTTTGTAATATTTTATTCATCACCTAGTTAATGGCTTGTACGATCAAACTGAAATGTAGGAGGTATATTTATAATCAAAATCATACATGGATGAACTCACAAAATATATAATTTATATCTGTAACTCGTGAAATCATATCAACATATATGAATATTGAGGTGGAATTTTTCCACCTCATAATAGAATATTATATTTTATTTATATTTAAGTTATAATTTAGCTTATATCATATTTATTAATAAAACTTATGTAATTAATTAAATAAATTGACATAAGTAGATTGATAACGCTAATCAAAATCTTCTTATAAAAATGTCTAATTAAATTTTGGTATGTTAATAGCGAGCGGAGAGGGCGAGGATACACTCCATTGTAGAAACAAGCTAAAGAAAAGAAATTTGGGTTAAATTTTATAAATCGAATGAGTCTCTAATTATACATAAAATTACTTATGCAGATCTAGAATCGAAATAATAAAAGAAAAATATTTGTTTGCTTCGTGTTCATTATTAATGTCACTAAAATTAGAAATAAGATATTAAATTTCTAATAAGAAAATGCAAAGTGGAAGGGGGGAGGAGTAGCTGCAAATTTTATAAAAGGAGTTTGTTTTCAAGAGAGACACTCTTTACATTTTTAAAAGAAGCTATGTTATGATGTCCTTGTAGATACAACCATGATTTCTTCTAGGAACTCTTTTACCATGGCTGTCTGTACAACTAAACAACTGTAAAACTGTATTCCATCCCCAGATCACATGTGTTAAACAGGGAAATAACTGAGAACGAAGTTGAATTTTCTGTATGAACATTTGAAAAGTGGTATACCTCAATCAACAATAACTTAGAGTTAAAAAGCAGAATCCCTATTGCAGTTGAATTAAGTGTAGTCCTGCCAACAATATACATGAATTTATGTCATCAAACTCTTGTTTAGTGCTATGGACTTTTCCAGATGGACAATGCATCAATGATTGGTAAATATGAATAATGCTATAAATGTGTAATTAGACTCATTGCTGATAGTAATTATTAAACTAATTTTATTTTAATTAGCCCAGTGAAAATAGAATTGTTAAAGAAACAAAAAAAAAAAAAAAGGGAGCAAGCATATCATGTATCAAATTAGTTCAATATATATTTATTTTGTCATTCTTTGTTACATTGTATTTTTTTATTATGATGATGATTTATTTATTATGCAATGTGGTGAAATTAGATTTGGCCTATCCCTGAGAGCAGACTAAGTTTTTAGTTATTTTATATAGGTTTAGAGTTAAATATCTTTTACGGTTAGGACCTTTTCTAAATAAATTAAGATTGAGGATGATTTGGTATTATTACATAATACAGCGCATGTATATTAGCTTGAAATGCAGATCTTTGATTTATTACAATTCATAAACATTGCACTATATAAAATAAATATCTCATTTACATATGTTTAGTTTTATTTAAGAATGACGTGTCGTAAATTCTAGAAAATTTCGTAGGCGTCATTCATTCAGACATGGTAAAAAGTAATTTAAAGTGATTGGTTTATCTTCACACTTTCATTTCCAGTGCTTAAGATTTACCCATATTTAAGCATTTGGGTTGAAATAATAGGTGGATTCATTCTATTCTTTCATAAAGAATTTATCTTGTGTTGGAAATGAAAGTATTCATTTATTATTAAGATTCATAAAGCGCATGTACATTAGCTTGAAATGATGATCTTTAGTTTATTATAATACTATCTTGTTATATGCACCTAGACTATCTTCTGGTCAAAATAGGGATAATATAGTTGAAAATTTGAGTAATATTAATTTCTATGTCTATGTTAATTTATTTGCTTGCTTTTCCTGGTGTTGTCTGTCCTTGATCAGTTTCTTCTGTTTCCTTTTTATAATACCAATCCTAAGTTAATTGTATATTTCGCATATACCTCTTGGGAATGTTTTTTTTTTTTGTATATTATTTATTTAGAGCTGAGGTTTTGCTTTTATGAATGATTGATGGTAGTTGATCTTAAAGGGGGTTTATTTTGTAGGGATTTTAAAATATAGATGGAATGATTTCACTTTACTTTACTCAGTGTGGAATTAATAAGCCTCATTTGAAATTAATTCATACATTCTTATTTGTAGTTTTTTTTGTTTTAACTATTAAAATTATCAATTTCATAGCATAATCTATCTACTGTTTTTTTTTAATATTTTAGTAGGGATAATAACAAATCAGTTATGATGGGTGTTCAACATAAATCCTAATTGTTCATTGTGGTATGTATAGTGGCTAGTAAAAATAAATGATCAGCAACCTAGAAATAGGAAGGAAGCTATTCTAACATAATTTGGTTCCAGGCTATGGCTAATTGCTTCCTCTATCAATTATACATTACCTGTACACATAAACTTATACCACCACAGTACATATATAATAATGTCAGTATTCCAAAAGCAGAATGGTTTAGGCAAATCTCTATATAAATAAATGAGGCACAAAAATAGATTTCTCTGTTCTTGTTGATTATTGTCTTATGTTAACCCTAGAAAATATTTTAAAATATTTATTATAGAGTGGTATGAGTTATAATTTTGAATTATATATATGTTATCTGGGATAGTAATCATTATAAATGACCTTAATATCTCCAGTAACCAGTATAAATAATGAATGAGATATGCAGACTATTTTACTGTTTTCCAGATCTCTCGCAGTTTTCCATAACATTATATATTCTTTCTGTAAATAAGAGTTGAATAGATTTAATGTGATACATAATTGGATATCTACATTTTTTAACTTTTTACTTTTTGTAGAACATAGTAACTAATTAAGATATGATATGTTGGACTATCTCCATCATTTATGAGTGAATGTTGAATGTATAGAAAATTTTAAACTTTATTTAAACTTTCCAAATATAAACAACTTATTAGTAATAGCATACAAATACATTCAACATTCACTCATAAATGATGAAAACAGCCCAACATATCACATCTTATAATATACTATCATTACAAACCTTCAGATAAATAATAGTAACTAAGTATTTACTGAAATCTGCATATAGTACATCTGCAACATCTGTTATATTTTGTTCCAAGCCCCCTCCCCATGTACATCATACACCATATTTTGTTGATGAGCTTTGATTATAATAAAATACATGTGAACTGCAATTGTAAATTATTTTTTATGCATGTATATGTAACATAAATGCTTTTCTATATGTGTAGTGTGCATACATTAAGATTATAGTATAAGAAAAATAAAAAAAAGTAATATAATTATTAACAATAAATTGTGGGAGCATGTTTACATGTATAATTACTGGTGAGTGTTCACTCATTCACATAAAAAAATAAAAGAACTTACTGTGCTATACTTATTGTTTAAAATCAAATGAATAGTGAAATTCTGACATTCATTACAATTAAATATACTCTGGGTGATATTTTTTCCCAATAACTCCCTCCCCCCCCATGGAAACATAGTAGTAGTCTCAATCTCAGCAAAGTATACTCTCTTTAATTGATATAATGTTTTTAAGTTCATGTTGACTTTATGAATGTTTTAAAATTTCATATAATGTTTAGATTATACTTAAAAACAATTTATCATAGGAAATACTAAAGTCAAATTCAAAAGGATAGTATTTAAGCAAAGAATAAAATGTATGTGCTTTCTTTATAAGCTGATGAAATATTATTACTAAACATGAACATGTAAAGTGCTTTGAGAATAAAAAATACTTTTTACCATTTTGTAAAATTTATTAAATTTATGTTGTTGTTTTTTTGTTTTTTAAATGATCACATCTGGTATTCTGAAATGAAAAAATGGCTACTGTGTTATGATAAAATTTATTATATTTCCAACTTTAATGTTTTGTTTTTGTTTATTGACTTTTATTTTTTTTAATAAAGAATATATTGTGGCTTCATTTTATGTAAAATAGATAATTTGAAATGTTATTTTTGAAGGGAAAGGGGGAAACATTATTTATTGCCATTTTTAAAATATGGCCATCTTAAATATATAATACTTTTCATAGCCGATTAGAAGTAATTAAAAATTTCACTATATATACTGATATTGTATATTTTAAATTTTCAGTTCAATAACAGGTTTGAATTTTAAATGATTTAGTAATGAAATGGTAAATTCAGAAAATAATATATCATTATGAAGGTTTAAGTTAAATGTGCTCACTTGATTTACACAACTAATTCTATGATATCAATCTTTATAAATGAATCACAAACCTTCATGTCATTATCATTATAAAAGAATGACTTCCTATAATAACCTAATATAGATGGCTGAAAAGTTGGAGGTTGCAGTGGATTGAAGCCTGTCCATTAAAGTATGAAGATTTGCTATCTTAATATAAACTAAGCACTGATTTTATATATATATATATATATATATGTGGGAGATGATAGTCTGGACCAACTGATGAGTGCTGGATTAGCATGAAATACATATATTGGTGATTATTTATCTTTTTTACAAGTGTGTGGTCATGTATGTCAGTTGCACAAAATAGTGTGGATAGTTGAAAGTACAATAACCTAATACATTTATAATAGGGTCCTATTAATTTGTTTTCCCAAATGAAAGAAGTGCAGTTATGTGTAATATATCTATGGATAGTTTTTGCTATCAATTAAACACATTACTAATCTTTATATACAATTAAAAATATTACTTCTAGAAGTAAATTATAAAATACTATAATTAATTGTCTTCACTCTTTTCTAGAGCTGTGTAGGTATAAAACTATAATAATCAAGGGGTATCAGATGGTATAGTATTATAATATTTCCATTTTCAGATTGGTTTCTAAAATAGAAATATACAATTAAGTCCTTGAAAAAGTCATTTGATATTTAAAACAAATTAACTTTTTTAAAGCCTATTTGTATTATTAATTTTTTTTATTACACAAAGATAAATACTTTGATGTATTTTTTTTTTTACAAATTAATACACCTGCAAACTGTTTTTTACTTTTATAAGTGATCTCGTTTATGGCTTTTTGCATAATTTCAATTTGACCTGACTTGGATTTTTCCATCAGATGTATGTTTATCATTAATCATGATTCATAATACAAAATATTTAACAAAATGAAATCTGGCATGAAACTTAAGAAGTTTGAAGATTGCATTCATTATTTGTACATCACTTTCTTAGAATATTTTGCATTTTGTATATATTGGGAATGAAATGGTTTATACAAATATAGGACTACCTGCATAGAAAACTTATTACCTTTAAGGGATTTTTTTAAAAAAAAAAACCGTCCTGTTTATACAATTCTAGAGCCATTTACTATAAGTTTAAATATTTATAGAGTACTAGATAGTATAGTATTATAATATCTATAGCCCCAGATAGTTTCTAGTTTATTTTCATCAATGAAAACTTAAGATTTAAAGCTGGAACTAATGCATTTATAAACAGAAATATGGTGAAGAGAATTCCTGTTGCAATCATATGAGAAAACTACAAATTGCATTTTATGTTGTTGGTAATTAAAAGTCTAAGTGATTAGTTTGTTTTATATTGGTAAATGAAAACAATATTTATGTGCAAATTTTTCATTATTAGTAATCCAAAATTAGTACTTTGTTGTATACTATATATATATATATATATAATCTTCTAATCCATTACAAAAAAAGGAAAGACTTACTTTAACTACAAGTTTAGTTTGGTAATTACAATTTTTTGTCAAAAGGCTTTCTAAAGTCAATAATATGCTGCATGAATATGTGTATATTAAGTTCTCCACTCAAGTAAAGATTAATTAAGCAATAATATTTGAATGTCACTTATGATAGCTTGTCATTGTTAATAACATTTTAATATTTAGAGCTAAATTATAAACTTTATAAAGCACTGTACATTATTAACATGCATTAAGTTCTTCTCCCTTAAAATTATAATTTTAATAGTTAAGAATAATATAATAAAATTTCATAAGATCTTTTTTTACATTAGTTTTTATTGTTAATAATAATAATAATAATAATAGATATTGTTTTGTAACTCTTATTGATTACAGTATTTTTAGTTTAAATGTAACATACATTATCTTACAAAATATTCAATAACTTGTCTACTCTCCTTGCATTGCTTGTGTTAAATCTTTAAAAAAACTACATTACTCCTAATGACTTTATCACAGTGCTTTGTTTAACTTCCAATAGTTTTGACTGCCTCACAATCTTTTTCAGATACTTTAAAATTATATATATACATAGACATATATATATAATAAAATTATTATATGTTTATGCAAAGAAAGAAACTGAAGAATCCTGCTAGGTGGTCAAAACTATTGGATTAAAATAAAGAATTGTGAAAAGTGTGTTTATTTTTTTAAAGACTATCTTACAAATTAAAATATTCCACAAAATTTTATCACAACGACTAGGACATTAAGAGTACCGTCAATCTAAATTATACAAATATCTTTAGAAGAAAACTGATATTTAACAAAACTATTTTAAATGGTTAAGTATTTCTAGTAATTAATGTATACAGAAATTGATTAAGAATATTCTGTGGAATATATGTATTCATTTATTTGAGAAAAATAATTATATAATAGAATCTTCTTTTATGTTTGTCGTGAATTTTTTTAAAAGACATTAAAAAAAATAGCCAGTAGTTTTGAAAATGTCAATCTTTTATGGCTGCCTTAAAATATATCATTGCGAGGTAAACCCCTTAATAATTTCCTTTTTTCTTTCTATTTAAGAAATTGTATTCTGTAATGCAGCATTTTGTTATTGCTATTGCTAAGAACATGTTATGTTAAAGCTTTTTTTATATTAATCTTCTTTTCATTACCTTCATAAATATTATATCAAAGACAAATTCTTTGATATGGTTATAAATGGGACTAACCTTTAAAAATTCAAATATTTAATTGTCTTTTAATTTAATTTGTTGGCACATACTATTTTATTTAAAATAAAAAAATGTCTGCTTTTATTCTATGTATTTTATTTTTGGAGGGCTCTATTGTATTGATTTAATAATTAAATAATGCAATTTTATGAGCTAATATTAAACGTCCATTTCATTCTAAGTGAAATAATATATAAGAGGAAATGAAAGCAATTTATTTTTAAATAGATTGCTTTTATTTTTTACTTTCAAAAAATAAATTAGCATATACTTTTTTGATTTTCTCTTATAATTAATTCAAAAACATTATGTATGAAATATTTAAATAAAATATTTTAAATGAAAGAACTGTTTTATCTTGTACTGAAAATTTACAGTTATCTAGATTACAATAGCTATAGTTTTTAATTGTGTATATATTATTTTGTATATAGCTTTTTAAATTGACTATCACTAAAGATTTTCCCACTTTTCCTACTTTTCTATTATTTATAAACCAGCATAGGTATTTTCTGATTTGTATTCTTTTTCTTTCGCGCTCATATATCACCTATTTATAAATGAATATGATTATTCTAACAAGTTTATAAATATGGTCACATAGAGGACATTTTATTTCTTTGGTTTACTTATTTTATGTTTTACAGTATTGTTTTTTAACTATTTTTTGCAGTCTATATATTTTTAAATACTTTAATAGATTGCCTAATTGAAACTTTCCATAGTATTCATAGCTTTTCTATAAAATAATCATTATTGCATCTTTATAGAACTTAGTAAACTTTATAAATATAATTAGGTTTTGCCACATTACTCATGTTTACTGCAAAATACTTGTTTAGAAAAACTATTACTCTTTTTTTTTACTTTTTATGCCTAATCCAATAAATTTGTGCCCTTTCAATAATAAATTGAATATCATCATATCCACCAAGTTGAAAAACATATCCATTTGGCATTATGACCCTGCTTTTCACAATATCATTTTTAATTTAATTTTTTCTAGTGCCTTTGAGTTTATTGATAAAAAGTGCATGTTTTATTCTTATTCAATGAATTTAAAGATAAATAGCTTTCTACACATTATTAATTTAAATGGAACTATTTGTATCTTATGATGAAATACCCTATCAAATTATTATATTCAATAATGATCATAGCATCCAAATCTGTAAAAAGCTACCAAATTATTTAAACTGATTAACATTATCAAATTGATAACTATATTAGCTAAAAATTGTTGATTTTTAAAATTCTAAATAGCTGATAAGTTTCTGAATTTATTGAACACTAATTACTAATCTAAAATCAATATAAATTATATTTAAAATATTAAAATTGTTGTGTAAATATCTTTTTGAATTGGCAAGAATCAGTATGCTGTAAATCTAGAAGCCAGGAATAAAGAACTATCACTTTAGTTTTCAATTATCTCAAATTAAAAAACCCATTGCCAAACATATATTAACTCTACGTTTTTCCACAAAGCTTTTATAAAGTGTTTCAAAAATCACTACTATGAAGAAAAATAATTACTAGTCCATATCTCAGATTAACAATAGTTACTATTTCCAATACTTGCAATTTATCACCACCTATAAGGATGCTTCTTTTCATACTACTCTTTATATAATATGAACAAACTTTAATTGATGAATCAGCTATTTTCAAGCCTTTTTCCAACACTTTTGATTAACTAAATTTAATGCCTTGATAAAATCAGTAAAAGCAAATGTACACCACACTAATTTGCATTTTCTTTATAAGAAAAATTATGTTGATAGTTAGGACTTGATTCTCTAAAATCACAATTTTTCATAATCACTCTTTTATGAATGGAAGCAACATATTCAATGAAGACCTTGAAAATATATATGATTGAATCAATAATAATGATATTACATGATAATTACTGTAGCTTCTTTTTATTTTTATACATTAGAACAATAAAAGCTTTCTTAATGATACTTTTTCATGTGTTCATATATTTCCAAAAAAAATCCACTACTACTATCTCACCAAGTTCCAGAGCCATTCTATATTTAAGATTTAAAAAATTCTTTTAATTTTACCAACATAAGATTATGTTCATCCAAATTTAAATGAATTGGTAATATGAGTATATCAGTAAAAATCAAAATATACTCTTTATCTATTCTCTCTATCTGTTCAAAATATCATCATTATTATTTAAAAATATGCTATTTTCTTATATAGCACAATGAGATATTGGTTTTAAGTCTACATGTTGCTTTCAGTGTGCCAAAAATCCCACATATCTAAAGCAGTGGTAGGATATACAACATAATCTTTCTTAAGTCTTTCTATCATTTTTAAATCTCTATATTCAGGTTTTTTTAAATTAATGTACTTATAACTTATCAAGTTTCATGCAGTGATTGGTTCTCTCTATTTTTTTTAATGAATTCAAGAAACACTTTTAAAATTTTTTTTATGTCTTTTTAACATGACAACCTTGAAATTCAAAATTAGTTTTGGTATTAGATAGTGCTTGAATCTTAACATGAGCAATAATTGTTTCTACTGAACACACATCAAATTTCTAATTCAAATTTGGAATAGGGAAAACTTTTAAATGTAATTGTCATTTTCATATAGTATCAACTTCTTTTAGATTTTGATGTCTACTTGTAACACAACTTTAAGCATGAATATGGTTAAGTCTTTGTGCCTAAACAGTGTAACACATATCTGATAATTAAATCATAGTAAAATACAAAATTATATTCCACAAGAGTGTGTAAGAAATTAATAATTGTTACAGCAAAAATACTTTAAAATGCTTCAATAAGCTTTTGATACAATATAGCAAAAATCTGGCCTAGCAATTTTAAATATTAATGCTATAATAACTATTATTTGTCTATATACTCTTGTAGATTATAATTTTATATGCAGATAATAATAATAACAACAACAAGACATGCTGTTCAAGCATCAGAGATAAAAACAAAAAGTCATGTATGGAATTAATTATGAAATTATTTTAATTATGAAATATATTATTATATTTAATATATAAAGAGCCTTCTAATAGCTCTAAATAAGCTTATTTATTTTTATGATAAATGCTGCAAGAGAAAGTACCTGAAGCCTTTATCTATGATTGTTCCTATCCCCAGACCAGTTTCGATTTATGGCTCTCTTCAGTGAGGAGATAGGACATTAGATTCAAAATACTAACTCAAGCCAAGCATTTATCTAATTCTTAAATATTAAGAAAAAATCTAAATCTTCAGATACCTACATGTCTGGGGATGGGGACAATCATAAATAAAGGCTTTTTCTTGTAGCATTTATCATTAAAAAATATATATAAAAAATAAGCTTGTTTACAGCTATTAGCAGGCTCTTTATATATTACATATTGGTAATGCAAGCTATATAGGTCATATGACATATGACTGATTTTTATTAATATTATTATATTTAGATTTGTTAAGATTAAATTAAACCACTAGTCCAATAAGTAAATATATTGGTTTGTGATCATGTACCATTGTATTTAATCTTAATTTTAACAATAAAATAATTCATTAAAATTTTTTTCCAAAATATGTATAGAATTTTATTTAATTGATGGCTGAAAAGAGATGGCATACCCAGTGTCATGATTCTATGTCTCATTTTTACCTTCACATAATAAATTAAACCACACACTTCAAAAGTGCAATTTCTAATTTACAATATTTACTCTTATTCATTTCATATGCAGGAGTTATATATATATATATATATATATATATAAAACAAGAGTCTTTGAATATAGATCTATATATATATATATATATATATATATATATATATAAGCAAAGACTCTTGTTTTGTTTTAAATTAGTATTATTTATTTTGACATGATTGTTTGGTCTTCATGAGTACTATATACATTTTAACCTATTTTAATCAGTATTTAAACCCATTTAGGTATTTTATCAGAAAAAATGGTGTTCTAATTTGGAGTAGTCTGAAAGATGTTCTAGTAAGCTAGAGATCATTTCTTCTCCTTTCTTACTGGGATTTGTTTATAAGTAATTCCTTCTCTTAGACTATCTCATCAGAACTTAAACTGGATTAAGTTATTTAGAGGAATATAGCTTCCTTATGACTCTTCTTTTAGAGCCAGTTTCACTTTTGCTTCATGTCTTTTCTAGAGTTCTTGTATTCTATCTTCATTTTCTGTTATGTTTTGTCCATTTGTTTTTCATTGTTGCTGTTGCTCTTAAGTATTTTGTTCTGGTTATTATTATATTATGATTTTTCCTTCCCAGTCCTTCCTTTATTAGATTACTTGTAATTACTGTACTGAGCATTTCAAATACCTATTCATTAACTTTTTTTTATTATTATCTCCAAGCATCATTATGTGCTCTATTTTATTGGAAAAATTATGTCTTCTTATATGGATTATTTGTTTTTCTGATAGTGCTCAAGCAGTCTCAAAGTTCTCAAACTTGATACTTTCCTTTTGAAATATTGAGCTTATTCCTTCTTTCTCTTACATGATATCTCTTTTGCAATTTTTAATGTCAGTTATCATTTTGATATTCCTCTGTTCAAAAACTAATTAAGAATTATTTATTTATATTCTTGGAAATTATCTAGTTTCCTCACCAAGTAAATCCACCAATCATAAAATTCTTTCTGTAAATTATCATATATGGAAATTATCATATGTTTTGTTCAGTCGATCATATTTTTTTAGGATTTCCATAGGTTCCATAGGACTATTCACTTGAGTCTTCTCTAAAAACTTCAATTCTTGAAAATTATTCATTGCATCCTGATATGCTTCATATTCATTATGACATCTCTTTTCTACTTATTCTGCCTCTCAAAATTTCTTAGAAGTTGCTCTCTTTTGCTTCTTTTTATATATACCTGCTATAGGTTTTTTGCAGTTCTATTTATTACTGTCTTTTCTTTTAAATATACAATTTTACAGTTACTTATTATTGCAGCTGTTATTATTTCTCTTTATTTGATAATTCAGTTGATCATTTATTTTTCTTTTAGATTTCATTTATTTCTTCTTGATTGTTTTTATTATATTCCTCTTTATGCATCTTCAAACTTGTATAATATTTGTTTTCCTTTTTTCTGTCTCTTATAATTGATTTTTCTCATCAATTCAATAATCTTTTAATTTGCTCTTTTGCTTTTGCATTAAGTTTTTGGTTTGTCTGAGATAAACTGCTTAACATGTCATTAATTTGTGCTGTCTTTGCTATCTTTAAGTAATTTTTTAATCTTTTTAATTATGCCGTTATATCTTTTCTCATTTGTTTATAATTTCTTTTTGGTTGTTTTTCATTTTCTTATTTATTTCTCATTGTATTCACTTGTTTTATCATTATTTTTCATTTTTATATACACTCATATTATTATTTTTTCATTATTATTGTTATAATTATTATTATGATTATTATTCTCATCTATTTTTGTATTATTTTTAATAATCTTTTTATTACTATCCATCTTTGCACTCAATTTTTAAATCATCTTTTTATTGTTATTGTTGTTATTATTATTTACTTTTGTATTTATTTTTTGAATTATGTTTTCATTATTAGTTTTATTTTCATCTAATTTCTTATATATTAGGGCTGTCCATTTTGTTTTCTTGCTTTTTTTTTTTTTAATTTCTAGCCCTTTACTAGTTTTTACTGATTAGGTTTTTTAGTTGCTGATTTATCTTTATTTTAAACCTTGTATTCATTTATAGTGATTGTTTCTATTATTGTTTATTTTCTTTGTCACTATTAACAAAATTCTTTTTTTTTTTTAATATTTTGTTAAAATTTGGATTGCAATTCTTTTTTTTTTTTAATCTTGAATATTCAGAATTTCCCCCTTTTTTGAATCTTTTTTCCAGTCTGTCATTTTAACTTTCCCAGTATGAATCTGTCATTTTTAACTTTATTAAACCAGCTAATTCCTAATTACTACCCATTTCTTTATTCTCTAATTTCACCCTGTTCAGACATTTATTACAATTTATTTTTACAAATTATTTCATGTCATAGTCACCATTATCATTTCTTTTTATTCAGATGATTTTATTCTTGATTCAAATCTATCATTAAAATCTGTCAACACTTAGACAATAACAATAAACAATTTCAGTTTGTCATTAAGGCAACCTCCTGTAAGCAATTTATGATATGGTTGCCAGAAGAGTATAATGTGATTATACCTTCAAATCTTTCATATTGAAGTTAAATTATGTTCTGGTATAAAAGAAAAGCAATTGAATATATTTATTTAGCTTTAAGTCTTTATGCTGAGGTTCCACTTTTGTGAATGAACACTTGTGTGCAAGAGGTTATGTCACCTATTTACTTAATCATATGTTGATATGCCAATTTATATGTCTGAATAACAGTGAGGTCAATATCCATATATCATACAACTAGTGATTTTATGAATCATAGATTCTCATGTGTTTATAGAAACAATGCATGTACATTATATTTGGGCATATAGCTTTTTTCTATAACCAATAAAATTATATGATGAAGTATAGCTTTAAATTATTTTAAACATTTTTTAATCATTACCATAAAATAGCATTACAATTTCTTAGATGAGCTTTTTCTATTATTTCTTGAATCCCTTCTAACTAGTACTAATTAGAACTTATACTCCCTGGTTATTTAATGCAGTATTTAGAATATAATTATTTAATTATGATGTACTGCACATATGCATGCATGCACACACCCATATATAAAGATATGGCTGCAGAAAAGAGTTTGCTGTGAATTGAAAGGAGGCCCTTTGATCTGTCTTGGAGGTCTTAAAGAAACCAACCAGGGCAAATTCCTAATGTCCTCTTCATATGTTCTTATCACTGCAGCTGTTATTATTATATGATTATTCATAATGTATATCAATATCAATGGGATGCTCACCAATGCACATTAGCCAACATGGTGAGTTTATATTGGCTTTTTATCTCTGAGTTTAAAATCAAGAAACACCATGGTATTTCTTCTCAGTTGCTTGATAGCTCTTAATTGAAATATCAGTTAAGTATTATTGAAGGCAGAATGAATGTGTGTGTGAATAAAAAAATTGGTAATGAATATTTGCAATCATGACAGTTCAAAATAAATCATGGCCTTTACTCCCAAGAAGCTATAAAGTCACCAGCCAAGGCAGTAGTAGCTGAAAGCAGAGGATGCTAAGAATTCCTTGATTGCAAAGCCAGGCTGGCATTTGATGATAATCTTTTATTTAGGTACTTAAAACTGCAGATCACTTTCAAGGGGAAGATTGCAAGAATTGGAAGAACTATCTCATATTAAATGTGATAATATTATAATTTGTAAAGTTAGATGAAAAGATGAAACAATTGATTGAAAAAAGTGAAAATACTTGAAGTATAAGTGGAGTAGGACTCATTATAAAAAGAACATCATTGGCGAGATTGATCATGTATTGAACAGAGTGGTAAGATTAGTTATTCAATTTAATAGCACATACCAAATGCAGATAATTCAAGTTTATGCCTCAATAAGTTCTCATAGCAATGAAGTAGTATAGGTTTTTTTTATATGGATGTACCAAAGGCTTTTGGTCAGATCATACAACATTTTACAATCGTTATAGCAGACTTTAATGCTAGAATTGGTAAACAATTGAAAGATGAAAAAACTGTAGGTAAATTTAGTTATGGTAATAGAAATGAGAAAAGACATAAACTTGTGGAGTTTGCAGAAAAAGAAAAACTTTTATATTATGAATTCTTTTTTTTTTTTTTTGAGAAAAATGTTAAAATAAAATGGACATGGAAGCATCCAAATAAAGGCACAGCAGAATTGGATTATATTTTGACTAACAGAAACTATATATTTCAAGAATGTAGTATTTTTAATAAATTCAACATAGAAAATGGTTATCAAAACAGGCAAAACTCTCCATACAATAGTGCCACTTGGTGCAAGCCAAAGTAATCAATGGATGCCAGAAGGCTTAGGTATAAAATCCCTATCTAGTGCCTAGTCATCCAATATCCCCAGACTAGTTTCTGGCTTGTGGCTTTTGTCAGTGAGGAACCTTGGATCTGAGAGCACTGCACCTAGATTGTAGAATCTAATGCAACCCTCCAGCAACTAACCATCTTTTATCTTTACTTAAGTACAAAACTATAAGAATCCTACTAGACTTTTTGGTATCTTTGGTTCTTTAATAACTGTAGCCACCACTATCCTACTAGGCAGAATTGGTATTAAACCACCAAACATCACATGATCACAATTTCTTATGCCTGCTCATAACTTATTAAAGCAGGCAAAACTCTCATCTCATGTAGCCAGTATATCTCAAGGCCTCGGTTGGAACACCATTTGTAATAAAATCGCTCCACATTGGGGAAAAAAAAAATCTAGATCTAGGTGCAGTGCTCTCAGATCTAAGACTCCTCACTGCTGAAGTCACAAGCCAGAAACTAGTCTGTGGATATTGGATGAGTAGACACTAGATAGGGATTTTATGCACAAGCCTTCTGGCAACCATTGATTACTCTGGCTTGCACTGAGTGGCACTATTGTATGGAGAGTTTTGCCTGTTTTGAATAACAGTTATGAGAAAGCATAAAAAATGGTGATCATGTGATGTTTGGTGGTTTAAAATGATTATCAATTAGTGAGTTGTATGTTAATGCAAAACTAGATAGACAAAAATTATTAAGAAAAAACAATATTCACCATTGATATTCCTAATCTTCAGAAACGTTCTAATGAATTTAAATTAGAACTTGCAAATTGTTTTCAAATATTAGCAGATTTTAAACATGATTCAGATTTGAATGAAATTAATAGGAAAATAACTGATACACTTTTAAAAACTGCAACAAAGATAACTGGTAGAAATAAACAGCAATTGATCAATAAAATTTCTACTAAGACTAGAGAATTTGTGAAAAAAGTAAGGAATATGAAGATATATAAAAATAATGCATTAAGAAGGAATGAATGTCTTGAATTTTGTAAAATGGTGCAAAAATAGTTGAATAAGAAAGTATAATTGTCAACTAGCAAGAAAAGCTATAGAAGAGAATAGAAGTCTCAAGAGAGAGTGTAAAATTACATCTTGGTATTGATAGGAAACTTATTTTTGTAATAAGAAACAAAGATGAAACTATTACTAAAAAAAGAGATCACATCATGAAATGTGTAGAAATGTTCTATCAAGAATTATATAGCAATAAAGAACATGGAAAAGTATCACCTACAATTACTATATGCTCTGAATTGCTAGGGATTTTAAATGAAAAAGTGAGACATACAATTAAATTTATGAAGAAGGGGAAAACTTCAGGTAATGATGGAATTATAATCAAATATCTTAAAAGAATCAGGTGAAGAAATACAAAAATTTTTTGAGCAAAGTTATATGCAAAATGTCTAAATGATAAAGATATAGCAGTATTAATATTAATATATTAGAATTTTCAGACTGATCAGTACTTTATCAGTTTCATGCAAATTTTTTACCAAGATAATTAACAACTCATTTACAGAGAATTTTGGATTTTAATCAACCAAAAGAACAAGTTAAAAATAAAAGTGATTTTAGTACAATGGATCATATCCATGTATTGAAAGTATAGAAAAAACCATTGGATATGAGTTGCCATTATGCTTTGGATTTATAAATCATGAAAAGACATTTGATTTTATGAGCATTTCCTTTAGTGATTAAAACATTGAATTATCAAGGCATAGAAACAGGATATTGTCATATTGTGAAGAATATTTATAAAATTGCAACAGCAATAATTAGATTACATAATAATTCTAGGAAGATTAACATTGAGAAGGGTTTAAGATAGGGTGACTCCATATCTCCAAAACCTTTTGCAGCAGTGCTGTAAGAAGTATTTTGAGGATTAAAATGGGAAGCTAAAGATATAAAAGTAAATGGAGATTATTTAAATCATTTAGATTTTGCAGATGATGTAGTTGGTTTTGCAAATATTGTTTTAGAGCTTCAGGAAATGTTGCAATAGTTATAAAATGAAAGTAAGAAGGTAGGATTAAAGATAAAAGTTAAAAAGACTAAAATAGTATTTAATTGACTTACTCAAATGATGAAAATAATGATTAATGATGATGAGTTAGAAGAAGTTAACAACTACAAATACCTTGGTCAGATTATTACTACAGCTGCAATCATAATGAATGAAATTAATCATAGCTTTTGGTAAAAATAACTTAATATTAAAAGAAAATATGCCTATGTGGGTTGAAAAGGAAAGATACCAGTTCTTACTTATGGCTTTGATACCAGTTCTTACTTATGGCTCTAAGACTTGGACACTTAACAGAAGAACAATATAGAGACTTCAGGCCATTCAAAGAATTATGGAGAGGTCCATGTTAGGAATAACAAGAAGAGATCAAAAACCCAATGAGTAAGAGAACAAACAGATGATATACTGACATCATTGAAAGAATAAAGAGACTGAAGTGGAATTGAGCTGAACATAGATGATAATGAACAGATGAAATTTGAAACTGGATTCCAAGAGATTTAAAAGACCCAGAAAGGATCCACAAGTGAGATGGATGGGTAAAATAAAGAAGTGTGTGGAATGATGTGAAGAAGAGAGGCTAGAGATTTGAGAAGATGGAATGAACTTGGAGAGACCTTCATCCTGCAGTTGATTTATAATGGTTGACAATGATGATGATGATAATATAAATATATGACTCCTAGAATGTATTATAAAAATAAAGATTATATTTAATGCATACCCTTAATTTAAAAACAGATAGAAATTATTAACATTGAAATAATTATGGTTTACTATTAACAAATTAAATAAATATCTCCTTGTTATTAACTGAAAATCTACACATGCACAATCCACTAATAAAAACCTATTCATATTTTAATATAGCATTATCTTTTCCACATTATTTTGCTTAAACAAATATTCAACAAAAGTTCATTCCTAAAAAAATATGCTATTTATTTTAGTTTAAAATAAAGCAGTAATATGTATATTCTATATATTGATTCAAAAATCAAATAAATGAATATTGCATATCAATTATTCAAAAAAGATTAAGTATGAGAGTTTAATAAAATAATTTAAATATTAAAAAAATTACAAAAAAAAAAACTATTCAAAGTTAAAATATTTAAAGATTAAGGTCTTTTAAAATATACATTTTTTAAGTTGTATAAAATTTGAATTCTCATTTATAGTTTACACTTGTAGTTTATGCACTTCATAGGATTTTGTCAGAGCTGTCAGATATAGTATATACTTTTTAAAATCAGTTTTGTACATCAGTTTTCTTTTACTGTTGTTTTTTTAACATATATCCTTGAGTTTTCTTTCTTCTTCAGTATTCATATTTTGAAGTAGGCAATATATTGTGAACAGAGCATTTATTTCCAAACTCATGATTTAGTAGGCAATATATTATAGAAAAAACAATTATTTTTCACATTCACTGTGAGGATTCTCAATTTAGCAGTTGACGCATTGTAGACAAATTAGTTAGTGTCAAACTCAAAATATTGTGGACAGTTCAATTATTTTCCAAACTCACAATTTAGCAAACAATGCTTTTTCTTTCTTTTCTCATGTGTCATAGCATCAGCCGGGAAGCGAACCCGCTAACCCAGGACAACTGCTTAACTGCATATTCTGCCATCACGTGACTGAAAAAATAACTCTAGTGAAAATGCCCTAGCTAAATATTAAATATATTAATACATTTATCCACTTCATTGATGGATATCATAATTTTAGAGATGCAGACAAATTACAATAACTTTTACAATCCTGTCTATTAAAGCAATTAGCTATATTATCAGTGATTTTAGCTTCAATTTGCAAATGATAGTGAAATATTTATCTTTTCCCCACAGTTATTACTCACAGCTTTCCATCCTACAATTTTTATGATTAATTATTTGATAACTAAAATACTAAACTGAAAAAAAAAGAAAAGAAAATGAAATCTGACTAGAGTTGATACTTCCTTTTTATATTAGGTCAATTGTCTAAATAATTAATGTGTTTAATAAATATATTGATATATATTTTATTCTGTCAAATAGTGTAACTGTTTGTTGTTTTGTAGTTAATTATAGATAAATATGTTAATTATATTGTTTTTAATTGATTCAGACTTTTAATTTATATAAATCCAAATACTTTATGATTTTAAGTTCACAAATAATTTATTCTCCACATTTTTGACACTGTTAAAATTAATATTTGAAAATAGCAGAACCGTTTTTCTCTAATTTCTGTCTTTTGATTTAATAAAAATAATACTTTTAATAATGTTAAATATTCTGTAATTATTTTAGTCTTACATAATAATTTTATATCTGCCTTTCTTCCATAGCGTAAGCTTGTGGTTAAAACACCTGTAGAGGTCCCTACTATCGCATTTTATACGCATATTATCGAGGTTATAGCCTCAGTAAATATTACTTAAAACAATTATTAAAAGATAAGAATCAATAGAAATCGTTCAGTTAACATTTATACATGTGTTATAAAGCTTCTGTGATGACTCATTCAATTTTATGGTTTTTGTGACGTATAAAATTTGAAAATGTACAGTAATGTCGAATCTTTTATAGTAGTTTAATCTTATTTTTCCTCTGCATTTTGTTATATCGGAGAAATATATGTATATGTCATATTAAAGCTTAAACACCATCATGTGTAATAGTATACACTTAAATGTAATCAGAGAAAAAATACATCTAAACATATATATATATTAATCAACATAAATCACAATAAAACATGAAATATATCTCGTAGTTATACTTAAATGTAATCAGAGAAAAAATACATCTAAACATATATATATATTAATCAACATAAATCACAATAAAACATGAAATATATCTCGTAGTTATACTTAAATGTAATCAGAGAAAAAATACATCTAAACATATATATATATATTAATCAACATAAATCACAATAAAACATGAAATATATCTCGTAGTTTATATAATGGAGAGAAATATACATCCGAATTATTACAAATTGAACAAACTTTAAGGATTATTTATATATTATTAACATAACACTTATTAGTATTATATTTTTAAATTATATACAACAGAAATCATAATATACATCAATATAATAATTTTTTTATTGATAGAATTCTAAGAAAATTGTTAAAAAATCTGATTGGCTTAAGATTCAAAAGGATGTGAATAGATCAAAATTTTATCCGAGTTTAAAGATGATAAAATTGTTTATGCTTAATTAACTTAAGCATTTTTTCTAAATTTTCCATTATATACGAATATGTGATCTCATAACGAAAGAGAGTTTATAATTAGAGCAATTGAAACCTTTGTTTTTATTATCACTTTCTCAATGATTTGTCCAAGAAATTATTTTGCATTAGTTAAATTTTTAAAACAACCAGTATTCTGTTTCTTGAAAATGCTTTCATTAACTAATTAATAAGTAAGAGTTTGGAGTTAAACTTTTCAGAAAATAAACGGTTTCTAAATGGGAGAACAACAATTTCTTCTCTTGCTAATATATAATAAATAAACCTTTTTAAATAGCCTACATAGTTCAAAAATATATTAATACCTCTCCCAGAAGAACGGTAAAAAATTATTATTAATCAAGCTTGACAACTGGCAAAAGTTTGAAAATATTCCCATTCTTTTTTACCCACTGGATAAAAATTGTTAATATTTATTTACCAACCAATATTGAATGATTAACTGGGTTGGCTGGGAACCACTTATATAAAATAAACATCTTAAATCTTACTAGAATCTGAAAAACTTACCTCACCTAGATTTTAATCCAGGCTATAGATATGAAGGTGGAAATGTATTACTGTACTATAAAGCCATTTTGTAGCAAAAATATCAAGGAAGTCAATAATAAATTATTAATTTAATGAAAGATTTATAAGTATTATGTTTTTTTAAAAATTGAAATCAATAGAGAAAGCACAGTTCAATTTGATTACAGTTTAACCTAGATAATAAATGAGTGACACGTGGTCAATTTTAGTGATTAAAATGAACCCATATTTAAGGAGTGCATTGTAAAAAAAAACAACAACAACAACTTACTCAGTATATTTTTCTGGATGGGGGGGGGGAGGATTAAAAAATTCTGGTTGTGGTGAAAACCATTGCACATAAAACGTATTAGGTATAGAAGATGAAGAGGTTGAAAAAAGGATGCTTAGTTGATTAAACATCAAATAAAAGACCTCCATGTTAATCAGTTTGGAAGCATTGTAATACAATATCACAGAATTTCAATGCCAGTGGAGATTATATATATATTAAAAATATTTATAGGTTCAAACCTTTTTATTATTCTTATTCTATATTATAAATATAAATTGCTTATGTAACCTGATTTGGGCACACACTATGTTTATTATTTATATATTTATTTTTCTATCATTGAATAGCCGATTTTTTAATTATATTTACTTTTCTATATTATTAACGTTTTCATTAAAAGCCAGTCATCACTTAGACTATCCCTACACAATAACAATCAACAATTTCAAACTGTTGTCAAGGAAACCTCCTTTTAACAGAAATGTTTTGTATTGTGATTTTTCAAAGCATAATATTTACTGTTTGTTTATAATATTTGTAATTATGAACATTATATCTTTCAAATTGTAGTATTATATTAGCATTTGAAGTTAACTACCTATTTGTTACTAACTAATTAAATAATTTTTTCTTGATTCTAAATTATATTAGCTGAGAATTTAACTCATTAAACTTCTTTTTAAGTTTCTTTAATTTTTTTTAATTACTTAATTACGTGGAAGATTTAAATGTTTTTTAATTGAAACTGTTAATGAGTTAGTCGTTGATGAAATGTTCAAGACAGTAGCTATTATTGATTAACTTATGAAGAAAAAACGTTTAACCTTTTAATTTTGTTTGTTTATTTATTTGATGGAATGTATACTTATTATAATTATTTAGAATTGAAGAAATAAAGAGGTGTTTGAAAAATTAAGAATATACTTTATTTTAATAGAAATTTTTTCCCAGAATTACTGAAAATACTTAATTCGTAGATGTAATTTTTTCTAATTGTATTTATATGTGTGTATGTGTAGTAACATACACGTAAACAAACACAGTATTTCTTTCTTAGTTCAAGTGAAAAGAGCTGTCATATTATATTAAAAGCTAGCAAAGTTTTGATTATATTTTATTATTTTATGCAAAAGTTTTGCTTTACTGTTCTAACTTATTTACACTTTTCATCAATTTTATTACATATATGTAAACATTATTTCTCTGGTTAGATTGTTGTCATATATATATATATATGGTTATGCTTGCATTTACTTGCTAGTAAATATGTAATCATTTATTACTTTTTATAAAGAGTGACTTAAAACACTTTGTGCTAGATAAGATCCTATATTTTGCAAATAAAAGAAAATATTGATTTACAATTTTTCTGTAATGACTTGAAAAAATAATAATATATAATTATTAGACGTGATAAAATAATAATATATAATTATTAGTCGTGATAATATATTGGACTATTTCCATTCATTCATCATCATCAACAACAACCATTATCAATCTACTGCAGGATAAAGGGCTCTCCAAGTTCAATCCATTTCCCCCTATCTTTAGCTTCTCTTCTCCACATCACCCTGCACACTTTCTTATTTCATCCATCCATTTCACATGTAGTCTTTTTCTGGGTCTTTTACAATCTATTGGAATTCAGTTTAAAATTTCAATTGTTCATCTATCATCATCTCTTCGAGCAATATGTCCAGCCCAACTCCACTTCAGTCTTTTAATTTTTTCAATGAGGTCAGTAACACCTGTTTGCTTTCTTACCCCATACATTGCGTTTTCGATCTCTTCTTGTTACTCCCAAAATGCATCTCTCCATACTTCTTTGAGTGGTCTGAAGTCTCTGTATTGCTCTTCTATTAAGTGTCCAAGTCTCATATCCATAAGTAAAAACTGGCAAAACACGTTTATTAAAAACCTTCCTTTTCAAACACATAGGCATATTTCCTTTTAGTATCAAATTATTTCTACCAAAAGCACTCCAACCAAATTTCCATTATCTATCATTAAATGTTGAATGTCTAGAAAATTTTAAACTATATTTAAACTTTTCCAAATCCAAAAATTGCTAGTAATAACACAAATAGACAATACAGATTAGTAGATTACACAATGTTTCAAGTGGCATTAGTCTCTACTCTTTAGTTACCTATGCTAGTAATGTCACTGGTCAAGCCAACAGCATCTGAAGAAAAGCGGAGAATAATAGCACTCGAAAGGTTGTGTAATATACTAACCTGTATTGTCTATTTGTGTGTTATTAACTAACAGTTGTTTGTATTTAGAAAAAGTTTAAATAAAGTTTAAAATTTTCTAAATCATTCAACATTTAATGATAGATAATGGAAATAGTCCAAATCTAAAATACAATCATCTCAAACCTTCAGGCAAATATAATTATTATTTTCTTATAGTACAAAATAATTACATCACTTGACTCTTTTTATTATTATTATTTAGATATAAAAAAATATTAATGAATGTACTGTTTTGCAGTAATTTTATTATATAGTATTCTACGTTTTAATTCTTATAAATCAAGATTTTTTATCATAATAAAATAAAGTTTTTATATCTAAAACTATAATTTCATATAAATTTTAATACAAATTATATTACAAAATGTATTCGATACATTAATACGATATATGCAAATAGAATATTAATAAGCTGGCTTCCTATAATTTGGGAACTGATAAAATTACAGAGGAAGGGTATTACAATTTTTATAACCAACCAAATTATGACATATTAGTCATTCTGACCCCTCATGCACAGGACAATAATCCATTTATATATACATATGTGAGGGATGGGTAGACCTTTTATACACTATTTATATAAATTAATATATTGTAAGGCTTAACCTGCATTTATATATGTGATATATGCGATATTCGAACTCAGACTTTCATACAACTCACTACTCTCAGTGCCATCTCATATTGCTGACCCACCTGATCACGCACATGTTGAAAAGATAAATAATCACCAATATACATATTTCATGCTAAACCAGCAATCATTAGCTGGTCTAGATTACTATCTCCATACATATATACAATCAGTGCTAATATATCAACATGGGTAGGATGACAACTTTGGCACTAACGTGGGATTTGAACATTCCATCATCAGATTTTCAATGAAATGGAAGGCTGAAGAGTTGTGGGTTGGAATAGTTTGAAGCATGTCCATTAAAGTATGAAGATTGGCTATCTTAATATAAAGCTGAGCACTAATTGCATATATGTGTGGAAATAGTAATCTAGACCCACTGATGATTTCTGCTTTAGCATGAAATATGTGTATTGGTGATTATTTATCTTTTCAACATGTGTGTGATCAGGTGGGTAGCAATATAAGATGGCACTGAGAGTAGTGGGTCATGTGAAAGTCTGAGCTCGTTTCCTGCATATATTACATATATAAATGCAGGTTAAACCTGTACAATGTATTAATTAAAATTAATGTATAATGATATTGAAGGCTGAAGAGTTAGAGGGTGGAGAAGGTTGAAGTTTGTCCATTAAAGTTTGAAGATTTGCTATTTTAATATAAACTAAGCACTGATTGTATATGTACATGGTAGAGAGTGATCTGGACTTACTGATGAGTGCTGGTTCAGCTTGAAATAAGTATAGTATGTGGTCGTGTGTATCAGTTGTATAAGATTGAGTGCATAGTTGTAAAGAGCTTGAAAGTCTAACTAAGTTCAGGTCTCTTCTAATTGTAACAACACGATTTGTAAGATGAAAATATCAAATATTTTATTTTATATTAGAATACGCTCATGTGTATTTGCTTTTTGTATATGCTTTCAATATTGAATTAATAAGTCTTGTGAAAATAATACTGATTTAATAAATTTATTATTGACAAATGAAATATCATTGGGATAAAACACCATTGTGTGCACATATCTACAAGCTTATCCATATATATATATATATAATCAGTCTTTATGCATGTCTCGTTAAATTAGAATGATCTTTGGAAGTTTATTAACAATTAGAATATATTAATTTTATATTATTTAGACGGGTGTATGCTTATATATAAATATGAGTGTGTGTAGGTATATATCCAATAAAGTTATTTGGTGGGTCTGTAAATTATAATATTATGTTTCAGTCCATGGAAGGTTTTTCAAATCAAATTCAGAATGATGCATTTATTTTATAAACTACTTAACAGACGTTAATTCCATTTTTATTGTTATTATTTCTTATCTATCATTGTTTTAAGTTATTCCATTAAAGTTAATTTGATACTAAAATTGATATATATTTGTATTTTCTTTTGTTTATTACAATCACAATCCATAGGGATCTTGCATCCCAAGCTAGTTTTGAAAACTAAAGGTGTTTACAATGCATATGTGGGAGTATATGTTTCTATTCGGATATCCAGATTATTCTCTATAGAATAATTCGGATGGCACTAAGTATTGATGATGATGATCAGTATGATATCTTAACCTCAGCATTTTCTATGCATATGATTGATTAGCACTTAAATATGTGCATACATATTATTCATTTTACTTGTTTTGGGATAATGTTTCCCCATCACCAATGATAAACCTACATCCTTATCGTTACAATAATATAATTAAATTTTATGATCAATAATATATATTTATTTACCGAAAATTTACAAGAAAGATTGACTATCAGAAACTTTTCCATTAATAATAACTGTAATTAAAATTCTTCTATTAGTATAATAATTAAAATAAATAATTAATTGAGCATCAATTAGTCTAAATGACAATCATATAGAGAAATCTTCAAACAGGAAAAATGTAGACATTAGGTGTATTAATTCTTCTTTCTCATTCATTTATCATTCTTATAATGAATCTTTTATAATAATAATAAAATGAAGTTTATATATCTATAACTTTTTTTTTAATCAGTAATGTTTAACCGTATTAAATTGAACTTTTGTACATTTTTCTGAAATACAAATTAATGAAGTAAAGTTATCTACTTCGAATCAATTAGGATAATCAGTAATATATATATAATTTCAAATATTTTATTAAAAATATCATTAAAATAAATAACTTTTTTTTAAAAAAAAGATAAAAAGAAAAATGAATAAAGACTACCTATCTTAATCATATATATTATAAAAATTGGATGCCATAATTTTTTGCATCGGCAAACTGAGACGTCATACTGTCTAACTTCTAATTTTCTTATTTAATTTTCTAACAGAATTTAATATCATATTTTTTTTTACAAATCTAAAGATTAATATGTTATTAAATAGTAAGAGTAGAAAGTTAGAATTAAAAAAAGTAAGGGAGAGGGAAAGGTATATAACATAGAATTTATCTTGTTTGCATGACATTAGAATCTGGTTAGTTTATAAGCAAGCTTATAATTTTTTATGAACCTATCTACAGTGAACATACCTATTTATTCAGTGTTTGTCATAGAAAGTTACAATAGTTATTATCAAATGGAAAGTAAATGATATGTGATTGCCAATACCACTGATTAAGAAGTGACATATTTTTACAGTTTCTTAGCTTAAAATTAACAATGATATAACAGCAACGTTTTCATAACTTAGAAAGTATTTTATACAGTTGTGAATTGTAATATGAATGGCAAAAATTAAATAAGACACTAAAAAAACTGACTTCAAAACAAATTTTTAAGGAATCAACTTGATAGATCTGCATCACAATCAGCAGTTACTGACATCACATGATCACTATCTCATACTAGTACATAATTCTTATTAAACAAGGCAAAATTTTCCATACAACAGTGCCACCCTGTGCCAACCAGAGTAATCAATGGATGCCAGAAGGCTTGTGCAGTGCTCTCAGATCCAAGGCTCCTCACTGATGAAGGCCACAAGCCAGAAACTAGTCTGGGGATATTGGATGAGTAGGCACTAGATAGGGATTTTATGCACAAGCCTTCTGGCATCCATTGATTACTCTGGTTGACACAGGATGGCACTACTGTATGGAGAGTTTTGCCTTGTTCAGCAGTTACTGCATGTACAATGTTACTTTAAGAGTGAATCATAGACTGTTATTAAACATCATAATAAATAGAACAACAAGATGAAGTCTTTCTTAAGTATTAAATTATTTTAATTTTCATCTTTTGTACACAGTATTGGCATTATAAACAAATCATAGAAAAAAATCTGACTAAAATCAAGAAATTCAGAGAAATCAAATGATCTAGTTAACACATAATCAGTGGAATGTATTTGCTATTCCTAAAAACATTTCAATATCATCTAGGCACATTTAAAGATCAACTAAATACAGATACTTTAATCCACTCAATGAAATATGGAGCAATTATTTTATGAATAACAAGAAGGTGTTGAAAGTGAAATAAATAGATGAGGAACAAACAGATATTATTGACAACATTGAAAGAATTAAGAAACTGAAATGGAGATTGATTTACTGCTAAAAGAGATGATATTAGATAAACAACTGCAGTTATAAAGTGGATCCCAAAAGATGATAAAAGATTTAAAAAGAAACCACATATGATATGGATAGATGAAATAAGGAAGTTTGGTGATGTAATGTGGATAAGAGAAGCTAGAGTTCAGAGAAACTGAATTTAATTTAGAGATACCTTTATCCTGAAGTGCATTGATAATGAATGATGATAAATGTTGCAATCATTCTTCTATATTAAGATATATCATAAAATTGTTTGTTTACAAATTTTAGTAATATTTAAACAAAAAAAGATTTTTAAATAAAAATTTTAAAAAATCGAGCTCACTCAGATGAATTTATCTTTTTAAAAAATACACAGTGTGTCCTAGTGAAAAGATAACTGCTTTTGTTTCTCTAATCAGCCTTTACTGGCATCACTAAATCAGTGCATATGTTACTTAGGGTTGTAGTTTAGCTATTAATCAATAAAATTTAAGATGCTAGAAGCTCTGGATCACAACATGTTACAGTGTCTTTATACTTTAATAGTTCACCTTTAATGCTCTCTCTATCATTACAAAAGCTTGCAAATCACTTGAAAGTGTTTTTGCAACTCATGGCTTTACTCCCACACCCAATTTGAATCATTTTAAACATTCCAGTATCAGTTTTGCCCAACTTAAAATATCATGAGTTCAGATACAAATGAC
Organism: Epiperipatus broadwayi; assembly: GCA_028023455.1. Lineage (NCBI taxonomy): Eukaryota > Metazoa > Onychophora > Udeonychophora > Euonychophora > Peripatidae > Epiperipatus > Epiperipatus broadwayi. The sequence goes on from JAQFVV010012396.1 coordinate 14,180,314, forward strand.
ATTATCATATTTCATGCTGTAACTTGTGATTCAAATATATTGTATTTTATTTAAAATATTTCAGTTGGTTATGGAAGAAATGTAATACATTTTTTCAGCAAGCAATGTTATAAATATATCTCAGTGTATTACACAGTATTTATATGTATTTTAGTGAATAATAATCACTAAATTATTTTAATCTGCAATTTTTTTAAAGAATTCCCAGTATTATAATTTTGCTTTATATATCATATTACTATATATTTCTCCACCTTCCTGAAAAATGATGAATTAAGGTTTCAGCATAATTATTCTCCTATCAATTCTTTTGTAGACTTTTAATTATCTGAATTTTTTATGCAGATGAGTGCAATAATACTATGATTAATTCAAAAGCTAAAAACTCCTGAAATGCTCTAATATTACTTTGATGCTTAAACATATTGTGATTTCCAGGGATTAACTATTCAAATATATATTTATGATTGTTCAATTAAAGGGTGATGATCTTTCCCATGCACTGATTTAATGATTAATACTGTTAACTTTATCATTTAATGGCCATTGACTAAAGCAGCGCTTATAATTCGCTGTGATTAAAGATTATCACTGTGTACTGCGAAAACTAAAGCTATCACCTGTTGCTTGGTTTGTACTAATCCACCTGAGGTTCAAAATACCAAGTGAGAAATCAAAAAATATTTGGATCAAAGGTTTTTAAATCTTCAACAATTCAAATCAAAATGTAAAAGACACATCTCCTATTTTTCTTTTTTTTAAAAAAAATCTCTTATAGCAATGGAATTGTATAAAATAATATTGTTTATTTATGTAACAAATGCTACTTAATTTAGCAGTACTAATGTGTAATCATTGGATCGATAAATTATCCAAGTATTTGTTACGCCTCAATTATCAGATTTTTTTAATTTAGCTTTTTATATAAAATTTAAGATTAGTAAAAGTTAAAAAAACAAAACAATGGAGAATTGTGAATTTACGTACTAAAGTAAATAATAGCTTTATTTCTTTAAAAATATTAGAAATTCGTCTTGATTGGTGGTCGAGAGGTCAGCGCGACTGCTTTGCACTTGCAGGCAGTTGCCCGGGTTGCGGGTTTGCGTCCCGGCCGATGCTATGACACTTAAAAAAAAGTATCAGAATTTCTTTATTCATAGAATTATCCAGACAGATAATATAGCTTGGGGGGGGGGGGATTTTGCAATAAGGAGTTGATTAATTTTAATTAAATATTTTATATTACCTTTTTAAAAATAATAATAATAAAACAAAATATTCCGGGAAACTCAATATTTATTATTGGTCTTGCATAAAAAAAGAACTGACTTCTAAATAAAATTATTTTTAATTAAAAAGGGAAACAGGAAATGTTCTGTCAGAAAAACGACTAATTTTTTTTCCTAACACTGGTGGAAGCTTCTGTTGAAAAGAATTTCATTTCTAAGTTATTAAAATATTTTTTGTTGTTGTTCAAATAAAATGCAGAAGTATATTGTATTATGGCAGAAATATTAAATGCAGAATTTTTTAAATTATTTTTATTATTAAACAATATATATAACTATTCCACATTTAATTCGTTTTTTTTTTTTAATTCTAATTTATATTAAAATTTACAATTTAAAGTAATAAGATCATGTGATATCAAATATCAGTTGTGATTGGATGATAAAACATGGCAATTTCATTTCAAGTTCCTTGACCAAGATTTTATTACTTTTATGGAAATGATGTTAGACTTTTTTTTGCTAAATAGGCACCCATCAGATAAATCAAATATTCAAGGGCAGAGATTTTATTGATAACATATTTAAGCATTTCATTTTTGTTTCAATTTCATTTTTATTGCACGTAGAGCAATTCTTCATAATGGAATGGATGCAGAACACAAAATATTGAAGATTAGAACCATAATGAAATTGTGAAATATATATGTAACAAGAAAAAAGATTATATATAAAAAAAAGTGTTCATAGATTTCATTTTTAGGGTGGGTAAAAAAGCAGAAAATTAGAAATAAAATAACAGAGAAAATAAATGAGATATAAAAAGTAGAAATAAATAATTTGGTTTTTTAGGAATATATGTATGACTTCTGGTAGAGAACATCTACTTGCATTACATCAGATAAAATAGTGAAAGAATTTAGTTTTTATCAGAAACTTACATCATGTTTATTTTATGGTCTCTATAAGTTTTTTATGTTAAGGTAATTTGCATTCAATAAGAAATGCTATGCTTTACATGACAAGCTTTTAATATTAATAGATTCATCAATAATAAAAATAAATGAGGTAGGTTGTAATTATATTTTACATTTGAAAGTTAATACTATATCAAATTACCCTGGTACTTATGTATAAACCCTGTGCTGAAAGTTTGCCAGATGGCATCAAAGTATTTGATTATATTTTTTTCTCAAAATTATTTTACTTAACATGTGTTGTTTGTTAACTTTTAAAAATATTAATAAATCTTTATAAATTCCATTATTTAATGAACTTTTTTGTCAAAGTATTTGTTTTTTTTTTTCCTTCTCAAAATTATTTTACCAAACATGTTAACTTTTAAAAAAATTAGATTATAAATTTCTGATTAATTTTAAAAAAGATTAATAATTCTCTTGTAAATTCCATTCACAAGATTTAATTCTTTTTTTATATATATTATAATGTACAAATGTTATAACATATTTCTGAACATTGTTGAGATTTTTTTTATGTTTATCAAAAGTGCTTCCGTTGAGGTAAAAAACAACAGCAGGGACACTTTGATGGTTTTTTGTGCTGAGAAACCAATGGATGCTTAGTTGTAACTTTTCCACATAGAATAACAAAAATATGACTGAGGGATCTACTATTTATTCAGATGGTTGTAAGGGCTATAAAACTAAGGAATTACACCATGCTGGATTTGAACATTTAAATGTAAATCACAAATGTTTAGTATGTAGATCCATATTTATTTTAATTACAATAAATTATGGCACTTTTGTGGTAATTTTTTCTGTTTTTATAATGATATTAAAAAAAATATTAAATACGATAGCTTATAGTCAGCCATATTGTTTGCAAGATTTATTTAAGGCCCCTGAAAATGGATAATTAAAACAAAAATATCCGGCAAGCTTCTGACACAGGGATTAAGCACCAATACTCTTATATGATTTAAGATCACTGTCGTTAAAAAAATCTAGCATATTTTACTAATGTTAATTAATATACATTTTAATTAATCAACAATAAAGAGATAGAGATAGATAGACATATATATATATATATATAGAGAGAGAGAGAGAGAGAGAGAGAAAGAGAGAGAGAGAAAGAGAGAGAGCCACACAAAGAAAGAGAGATTAAACTCCACTATTTTAATTATTGCATAAAATGTTGTTGGTAATAACTTTTTCTTCAATCGGTATAACTTTTTTATGTGTAAAGTTAAGGGTTAGTTTTAACTAATAGTATTAAATATTTGCCCTTTTAGTAACCAAAAATTTTTTTTTGTTAATTCATGAGAATTAATTTTCATGTATGTAAAATTTTGTACCCCGATAGAATTATATAGGTTACAGCATCTACATGATAAAAGTTGATCATCATTGATATAACCATCATTAATTAACATTTCTTTAATATTCTTAAGGTTTTTAGTTACATTAAAAATTTATTTGAGCTTTCTTGTAATATTAAAATATTTACTCTTGGTCTCACTTGAAAATGTAAATACTTTTACCTCATATTATTAGATAAAATTAATCTTACTGACTTTAATTAGACAATCAGTGAGTGCAAATCATGGAGCTACAATTTCTAAAATATAGGAGAAAGGTGAGATTTTCCAGCCAACTATACATTGCTATCATTGCATATAACTATTTGTGAAGCAAAAAAATTATTATTGATTTTATTACTTCAAAAAAGCTCATAGCTACGGACTCCCATTCTGCTGCTAAACTTACTGTTTCTCAGTGTTAAGAGCTTTGAATACTTTACATATATATGTATTGTAACCTCCATACAAATAATAAAGAATAATAAAAATAAAATCTCTAAATAAGTACAGGGCCTTTGTAATCTCCAACAAATTTGTATACATGAGAATGATGTCAAAATAAAAATATTACTATCTCAAAACAAACTTGGTTCAGCCTGAACATGATCAAATCCAAAGGAATAAGACTTGGCTAGCATGAATCAATAAATCTAAGGAAGATCACAAAGTACCCCACTGACCTCATTTTCATACTACATTATATCAACCTTAACCATCAACAAATAATAATAAATATATTAGAAACCAACATGGTTAGCATGAGCATGAGTAAACATAAATAGAGACCACAAGGTACTACTGATTCTTATACTACCTTATATCAGCCCTTTATCTCCCACAGCTAATATTAAACATCAATTAAACTAATTTCAAAAACTAAAGTAAAAATATAATAAGATAAATTTAATTTGCAATTCTACTAAATAGTTAATGATCAGGAAGATATCCATGTATAAAATGAATATGAAGTTAGTATTATGAGTTGGATAATAAATGGATTAAGATGTAAATGATTAAATGGGTGATGAAGAATGATTAGAAATTAACTAGTGAAAATGAATGAACTTAAGAGTGAGGAGAAGAAAAGGGAAATGTGTTAAGGTGATGAATATTCAAGATGGTGATAGAATAAGGGTTAATGATGAATGAATCAATTATGATAATGATTTAAAATGAAATGGAGATGAAATAAAAAAGAAAAATATGAATGAGCTATGATAGCAATGTTGATGATGAAGAATGAGGTCCTGAATTACAAAACTATTATTGTGTTAAACAACAGCACAATAATAATAAAATAAGGGCAAGAGGTTCTAATCTTGATGAAAAAAAAAATTTAACCACTAAATTAAAATGGGTTATGAGTTTTAAACTAGAAAAAGAAACTTACATCTTAAAATTACATAGAATCAATTGAACAAAAAGAATAAGCATAAGAGATCAAAGCAAAGCATAATAAATAACTTAAGGAATGTAGAGAATATTAATTAATAATTTACTTTTCTCAGGATCCAAATAATTTAAATATTACTATTTTAAAAGATATATTTGAATCAGTGAGAGGAATTTTGCCATTATCCAAATATAACAAGCAAAGTGACAGCTACTTTACAAGCAGTTGTTCAGCGTTAGCAGGTTTGCTTCCCATCTGATGCTATAACACATGAGAAAAAAAAAACAAGCAAAGACAGTTCATTAAAAAAATTGGAATTAATAAAGAACATTTGGCAATTCCAATACTAACAATAATATGGACTTTAAATTTTATGAAGTATTAATAAATTTTTAATAAAGTAAATATAATAATCTACAAACTCTTTTATTTGATCAAGATCAATGAATGATGTATCTAATGATTTAGATCAGGGGTGGACAAACTACAGTCCATGGGCCACATGCACCTCTTGGTGTGCATTTGAGTGGCCCTCCCATAAGTTTAAAAATGTATATATATATATTAACGTACAGATTTTACATATAGATAAAAAATACCTACTGTGTAGCTTCCAATTAATAATTTATATATCTATATTTGTTTTTTAAAAATAAATTAATATTGTATTTGATGCATGTATGTATTTTTGTCTTTTAAGAATAAAATAAAATTCGATTTGCAAATGTGTGAATATTTTCAAATCAATGAAACTAATTTTTAAAAAATTATTTATAAAAATCTGTTTTTTTTTAATTGCACAGTCATTCTCCTATATGAATATAAACTAATCAAAGAATATGTATGTTTTGTCAGATTCAAATTTAAATGCAATTTTACGAATAAGTACTAGTAGTCTCAATCCAGATTATGACAGTTTAGAGCAGAGTTGTAGACAATTACACCTGGGTCTCGTTTTAAGCGATAGATAGGTTCCTCAGAAAACACATGCAAACGAAATTGCACAAAAATAGACATAACTTACATTGAAAAAGGGGGATGCGGTCTGTGATTTTTCAAAATTCGCATAAAAGCAAAGCACCAACGTAAAATTACTTTAAAATTTGCGCAAAAAAAAAATAATAAGGAAATAAAATATGACTAATAAAAAAATTCAAATTTGAAAAAAACTGATACAAGACAAACTTTTTTTAACTATAATATTTAATTTTATTCAAAATAATATATTTTATGCATAATTTACAGTACAGTAATTTACATTTTTTTATACATGTTTTAATTATTATCGCTATTTGCCCAAAAACACGTTCATTTGCAAACTAATAAAAAATCAGATTCTCATGTGATGTGATGTGATGTATTTGGCTTTTCCTTAAACGAAGGCAAGAATATCTCAGCAATTATTCTCACAAGAGGAAATACAACTAGCGCCAAGTTCACTCTCATATTGTGGTAATGGTTTTCTGTTGACGATGATGATGATTTTATTAATTGTTTATGAACTTAGACTTATGATAATAAAAAGACATTTATTCACCACTGCTGAGAAAAATTTAATTAAAACTAACAATTAAAAATTAAATTCTTATTTTTGTCTTTAATTTTCAATTCTGTTTAAAAATCAAATTTCGTTTTACATCACATTAATTTCAAGTCGCCCATAAGTAATTTTTAAATTGTTAATTACAATTAAAAATCAGATTTTAATTTTTAATTATGCCCACTTCTATTACTGACCTTTTAAAAATAAACTTGTGGACACTAAATGATTAATAATTGATTACGTTCTTTTTTAAAAAGCAAAAACAGAATGTGATTTAAAATGCAAAAATTAACACACACAATGTTTGAACAAATTTACATTATAATCTTGTAAAATTTAATGTGTGTATACATAAAATGTGCAAATCATGATTTTAATTTCATTATTGCATAAAATCTTACTATTATAAAGCACTGAAAATATTGAAATTACTAAGATGAAAGTAGAATTCCAATAATGTGCTATTACTTTCAATATAACGTAAGTGCGTGAAATTTATTATTTAAAGTAATAGTGCATTATCGGAGGTCGACTTCTGGTGAAACACGAATCGCGTAACTTCAAAATCGTGTTAAATAAGTCTGCGTAAAAAGAGACCCAGGTGTACATAAAAAATAAAATATTTTTGTTATATATTTTTGTGATATATGTAAATATATTTAATAAATTTGTATGAAAATTATGTTTTCAAATAATACTTCTATTTATGTTACTTGTGGCCCACTAGATGTGTTACGAATGTGGCTCTCAGTGAAAAAAATTTGCCCACCCCTGATTTAGATAAACAGATTATTCCAAAACTGTATATTTAATTTTTAAAACATTACTTGAAAATAATACATGAACTTAAGATCAACTTTTTTTTTATCAATAAGTGATAGAACTTTATATGCTCTAAATCTAAGAGCTTAGCAAAACTTATTTTGTTTGATATGCTGACATACAATAAAATCTACTATATTGACTGATGATGATTTTTATGGCAACAATAAAATAATATGTTCATAGCAATAACAATATGGATAGTGTTTAGCAATAAGGCCACGGACAACTAAATATATTTTCAAACAAAATTTATTTACATTATTTACAAGTTTGTGAAATACTAATAACACACACACACACAAAATAGATAATCTTGGATAATTATTAACAGAAATTTACATAAAACAAGATTTTATTGCATCATTATATTACTAAGGGAAGATCTCTTAGGACCTATTTATCATTTTAATAGATTATTATCTTTTAATTAATTCTTATTTAAGTTTATTACTTACATTGAGTTTACTTTGACTTATTATATATTTTATATTTTACCTATTTACTAATAGCATGATTTTAAGAATTTGTTCACTTCAAAAATACACAGGCAATATATTTCAAAATTTCTATATGGTTAATAAGCTACCATATTATATTGTTAATACAATGAATATACTTAAGATATAATAATTTAAACTACCATATGTTACTAAAACTATTGACTTCTTGTTTTAATCCATTTATTTAGGCTATTAAACAGCCAACACTGCATTAAGAATCAAGACTATTATTATTATTATTTTTAATTATTAGTTTTGTATTATAGAACTCTTTTAAGATTAAGGAAAAATATCAGCATTCTAAAGAAATTGGGTGTAAATGATCAATAACATAGATTAATGGCATAGATGGGATAATCTTAAATGGATAGGCACTAAGTAACAATCTACTACAGAAAATAACTTAACTAATATTATCTCTTATTATTGTTTTACTCAATGCTAAATACAATCTACATTTTCAAATGCTATATTTCAGAAATGACTCTGTTGTTATTGATACTAAACCATTAAAATTTAAGAATATGGAACATAATAAAACATATGATATATCCAGAAATATAATAAGGTTATGATAAGGCAAAAGAGAATAAATAACAACCTAGACCATGGTCATTTTGCGACTGCAAATGGTCTGAGATCCTGGTGTATTTTTGGAGCACCTTTAGGGATATAAAAGAAAGATGTGGTCAATCTCTTGTCTGAACAACTATACAAACACATGCTCTGAAATCCCAGTGTCACTTTTGTATCACCTTTAAGGATATGAGAAAAAGGAAGGGGCGATCAATCCCTTATTTAATAATTATACCAATATTCTACAAAAGTATGATCTTAATTTGCTCAAAGTTTTATGAGCACCATTTATAATTCACCCATAATATGATCAATTATATCATCATTCAGGGTAAGAGAATAAGTACATCTGACATGATTTAACATGGATCTACCACACATCCCAAATATTATACACCTATCATTATAATCATTCAACATGATAACTCGTACTAATATTACTTACCATGAATATATAAAGACACTCAGCAAAATGGAATATATTATTATTTGACACATAAAAATTATAACTATCACTATCAATTAGAAAATGACCCATAACTATAGCCGCCATTTAGTTATTAATTAGTTAAGTATTACACATATCAAATACCATGTTTAATGCACTTAAATTAATTAAAATTGTATGCTATCCATTTATTATTACTATTCAACAATTGTAGCTTTTATTAACCAGAAAGAAAAATATTAAAATAAATTTGTAATAATTTATTGTGAGAAATTTTAACATTCTTACCTGTGTTCATATTCAAAACATGAATGAAATTTACGCTAAATAATATTACTTTTACTCTTTTTATTATTTTTCATATTTAGAACAAGTTTATATCTATATCATGAATTTCATTATCTACATAAACTGGTTTTTATATTTGATACACAGACATGTACAACATTACAAGATGATACATATTGAACTAAAAATAATAAATGTTTATTACATAATCTTTTTTCACATTTCTTCTTGTGAAACAAAGAGAACAAAATCTGGATTGCAACCATTTGAAATCTGCACCATTATATAATTGATGAATATTCTTTACCATAGGTGTATATTTCATACTTATTTATCAATTTGAATTGTAATCCTAGTATATTGCTGGATCTATGTTAATTTTCAATACTCTCTTATTCCAGAAAGTAAAAAAAAGTTAAAGATAAACATTGCTTCTTATCTTCCTCATGTATATGGATTTCCTATATTTTATTGATTAATGGCACTGTTTAATAATTAACACGTTATAAACCCAATTCACAATATGATTAATGCGATAATTAATATATCAAAATTAAATTGACATTTTATTCACTTTTTGTGAGATTCTGCAACTCAGTTTAATAAATGTATCAATTCCACCTATCACTGGAAGTCTCAAGATGGCATATCCTGCCTTGCCCCAATGTAAGTTTTAAAGCAATGCAGAGAATATTTCATATTAAATATCTCATTAAATATTTTGCAAACTTTCATAATTTAATATCTTCATTTATATTGTTTAATTAGGCAGCTATAGATTATTGCTGTGTTTTTATTTAATTGCAATAGAACAATTTTTCTAAATTTTACTTTCTCCGCATAATGAAAATTAATATAGCATAATAAAAGTGTCATAAATTTAAAACAGCAATAAAAGACATTAAATATCTCCTTTCATAGTTCTTATTTTTAAATTTATTTTAACTGAAAGTACAAAATAATTTTCTCTTTTCTTTCTTCTTGTTATCCCAAATAAATTATACATATTTTTATAATGCACACAGTAAATATAATAATCAAAACATTTATAAAATAAAGAATAAAATTTCATGCTTACAAACTTCTGAGTTGGTTTAAATTTGAAGTCCATTTTGGTGGGTTTTTTGTCCAATATGTCTACCAATTTTAAATGTGAATTTTTGACAATTATCAATTGACAGTTGTGATGTGCTTCATGCATATAGATCAAATGGAATTCCTACTCCATTATTTACAAGTTAAAATCCAATTCAATCTCATTTTTAATTCAATTCAAATTTTACTTTTTACTTTTAAGTAATTTCAGCTTCCCCTTAATTTTCAGTTCTTACTTCAGTTCTTTCAATCTGGTCTCCAGTTCTCCTCCTTTTAAAAATCTATGTTAACCTATTTATTAACTTCCATCAGAGAGGATGATTGTACAAATTAACAGACCAATTGGATTGTTTATGTGCATACATTAACATACAATTAATACTTTTCCATCTATAAGCATAAGTGATAACTAATTAAGCTGTTCAAAACTATTTTAAATTGCAATAAAAATATGCTTGAGAATTAATTATAAAGATTAATTAAAAATAACTATAATTTTAAATATTTTTGTCTATTATTTCTATACTTTTAATTTAATCACAACATTAATAAATTATTATTTGATACTATTTAAATTACTCCATCTAACAAACTGCATATAAAAAATCTCATAACAGTCTGTTAGAGTGCTAGCACATTTCTTGATCAGCCCAATTCTTTATCACTCTCAGATTTATTGACTATATTTACTTATTTTTATATAATTTAGTAATCATGATAACACACCACTAATGTAACAAACCTATTTAATATAATTAATTATCAATTAAAATTTAAAATTTTATACAATTGATCATTTAAACAGGGCTTGACAAACATCAAGCACAACAAAAATAAGGTTGAAATATATATATATATATATAATTTTAATAGTAAACAAATCAAGTCATACATCATGTGACTTAATTTAATAAGCTTGTATTTACAAATGTAATATAATGATCATGCTAGTAGCTCATTATATTACATTATTATAATATTTTAAATACAAGTATACTTTATATATCTGTATTATATATATATATATTGTGATGATATACTTTATATATCTGTATTATATATATATATATTGTGATGATATCTTGTTATACATATGAATTTTGATGAAGGATGTGAGAGTCATAAATCTCAAATGTATAAAGAGTGCTGTCATATTTTCAAGTGATATTGAAAAGAGGTTTTATTGTCTCTCAGCAAAAAATTTATCTATGCATAAATCATTTATATGGCATTAAACTGGGCTCATACAAGTAATTGAAGAACCTTTAGAAATTAATAATATGAACTTTAAAGCATTTGAATTAATTTATTAGAGAGGAATCCTTTCAATAATGATCAAAATTATATTGTATAAAATTAAACTTTATTAATTCTGTATAACTAAAAAAAATTGTATAATCTGAGTGATACTCATCTAACTGTCAAAGAAAAACATATAGGACCAAGTTTAAATCTAATGTACACGTTACATATAATTATACCATGACTAACTTTAAATAATATGGGCTGACAAAATAATATCAAATGAAAGATGAAATAAGTGTTTATCAGATAAAAATCTTTTGATAATTATTTAAAAGTATTATTTGCAAAGCAAAAAAAAATCTGAAACAGTTCAGAATTATTTATTTCTTTAAAAGGACTGAAAAGAATAAAAACAATATATCATATATCATTACAAGATGATCAAAATACTCATTCCATTTATTCAAAATATCATTGATATTATGCACATATACTTTACAAAGTGGGTTTTATTTCTTTTATTTAGCTGAATGCATTTTTGGTGATGAACACTATAATTATAAGGAGAACTAAGATTATGGTGCTTGTCACTAAATGTGTGCTCAGCTAAAGAAATGAAAAGAAAAAAATAAATCTCTCTTTGTAAAGCATACATACACATAAGTATGCTAAAGAATCACATATACAACAGAAGGAAGTTTATATTACATTGACCTTATGTGAGTGCCATAGTTGGATTTAATTGGATTGTGGTTACATATATTGATTTCAATATAGTTAAAAATATCTAGAATAATTACAAGCAGCAAATGTTAATTTTCTTCACAATTTTAATCCATAAATCATTTTAAAGTTTTCTTGCCAGTTGACAAGCTTCTGCTTTTAGAAATTTATAATTATTATGAAGTTCTAAATTTAATCTATTACTATGTCGGGCAGACTATGTTGCATATTCTCTTTAATTAAATCATTAGTAATAAGATCATTGATAGAAGATCAGTCATGTTGCTTCTTTTTTTAGTATAGAGTTACTGATATCTATAACATACTCCTTAAGAGAATTCCATGCTTCAATAATAAACAGTTTTGAAGATCCAAATTAGAAATTTCAGTATTAGTAGCTGTTGAAATTTAGTATGTATAAAATATTATGTTAAAGGATGAACATCAATTTTTTTATGAATATGATTGAAATAATATCTATTTTTAATGCAATGAACATTTTTAGCATACTAATATATAATCTGTCCAGAAATCTTAACTTGTAAGCACTCACATAATATGAACTTCTGTTGAATCAATGTAATCTTTTAAATGCCATTGTTTTGACCATCAATGCATCCATGCCTTTATAGCAGTGTTTATGATAATCAATTCATGTGTTGTATGTAAATTCAATAATAACAAATGATTTCAGTTTGTAGCATCAAATACCATTATTTTCAATAACTTTTGGCCAATGTCTACTATTTGCATCGACATGTCATTAAAGTTTCCAAAAAGAGAAATTCAATTTTTTAATGATATTGCCATAATGATGCTATCCAATAAGAATAAAAAAACTTTTCTTCTCTGAACTTTTGCATTTAAGGTTGGAGTATAGGAACTAATAAAATGAGCACTAGTATGATGATGATAGATTCAAACAATAATTAATACTAAATTAGACTTTACAATAAATCTAACACCGTGCATTTTTCTTTCACTGACTGACCTTAAATAGTACAAAGAAGTAAAAGCTAATAGTTAGATGCATAAACATTAAAAGAAAGATAAACTAGTCAATAAATAATCAAAATTATCCCAAATTTACAACTCAATCATACTAACCAAGAAAATAAACATTACCAATAATTTCATTGCTACAAGCAGACTTCTCAAGTGTAAAGAACTACAAAATAACTTATTTAAACTAAAGCATTACCCACAATTTCATTTACCTCCCACCTACCCTTAATATTAAAAGAACTTTTAAATAAGTTAACTGCCTCAGAATCATACATTTTTTTAACAATAAAGATTCTTTAATTCTTTTAATTTCATTTCTCTTAAAGAAGACAACAATAGATTCATCAAAATTAATAATATGGCCGGTATCTTTTACATGGATATACAAAGCAGAACTAAGATATTTATTTTTAACCCTATTTTTCTATACCATTATTCTTTCATTTAAACTCAAACAACTCTGATCTATATATATATATATACACACACACACATATATATATATATATATATTATTCCCTGTTTTTGTAAGAAGGTTAGAGTAGTTTGGGTTTAAATGAAAGAATAAAGGTACATAAAAGTAGAATTAAAAATAAATATCTTAGTTATGCCTTATATATCCATGTAAAAGATATAGACCATATTATTAATTTTGATGAAGCTATAGCTGTCTTCTTTCAGAGAAATGAAATTAAAAGAAGAATAAAGAATCTTTACTGTTAAAAATTTATGATTCCAAAGCAGTTAACTTTTTTAAAAGTTCTTTTAATATTAAGAGTGGATGGGAGGTAAGTGGAATTGTGGGTAATGTTTTAGTTTAAATATGTTATTATTTTTAGTTCTTTACACTTGAGAAGTCTGCTTGTAGCAGTGTAACCGTTCGTAGTGTTTTAGAAATTATTTTCTTAGCTAGTCTGGTTGAGTTATAAATTTGGGGTAATTTTGATTAGATGCATAAGCATATAAATTCCAGATTTGAATTCTAAGTTCTCATTAATAAAGGCAAATGCCAGAAACTGGTCTCAGAATGTAGTAGTTATAGTACTATCAGATGGTGTCCATTGATTACCCATTCACTCATCTCACAGGGGAGATACTTTAAATGGTCCCATTACAATTTTTTTTTATCTCACTAGATGATATTTGTGTTACTTATTACTTTATGCAAAATCATTTATAAGTTTCAGTAGGCACATTAAATAATGGAAAATATAATACTAGTCCGGTTGTATTTGCTGAATACACATAGCTAGCATATTGTATAATATATACAAACGCATATGTACCCATATGTCTGGGTATATTCTAATAGTTATATAAATAGGAATTAAATCACTTAATCGCCATATTAAAAGAAAAAAACATATTTTGCATTGAAAATTATGTATGTCTGCGAATTCATGTTCTTGAGTAAAAATTTTAAAAATAAAATTTTTGAGGGTTGTGTGAAAGTCTGAATTCGAATCCCTTATATTACATTTTATATGTGCGGGTGTGTGTAAGCCTGTACAGTGTATTAATTTAAAAATGAAATTTGTAATTTCTAGCTTTAAAATCAGACAAAAATTTAGAAAAATCAACAAAAATCTTCTATTGTCAATATTGAAATTGAATTTAATAAAATTAAGAAGAAATTAATAACAATAGTTAAAAAACAAACCTTTCACTGGAATAGAATTATAGATAAATAATAAAAATGAATTGAAATAAATGTTGCCGTATATATATATGTTTAAAAAAAGATCTAGTTCGCGGTTTAGTCAATTACCTCCAAACAATCGGTTTTTTTTTTTATTCGTATGCCTGACTAGGGAAAGATATTTGTCAGGAAGGTGACCAGACTGGACATACGCTATAGGCTTTTTTTAACTTTAAAAAAAAAAAAAAGAGTTGGATTTTATCTTTTACAAATCTTATTAAATTTTAATTAACGACGCGAATAGTTTAAAATCGTTTAAAAAAGAAAAAAATTGATTAATTTATCTAATATTAAAAATGAAATATTTTTAACTGAAAAATTTACTGATTAATAAAATTAGAAAATTTTATTAATTTTTCTAAAATCAAAAATGAAATGAATTTAACTTAGAAATTACTGATTAATAAATTCTATATTTCGCTTCTCAAGATTAATCATATTATAATTATTATTAAAGTAAATGTCTTTTACTACTGACAGTATATCTTTCCATTTCCACAATTCTGTCAGATTTTTTAATTACTTTATAAAATTAAGATTTGAGTTGAAATTTTTATTTGTTTGATATAAAGCTTAGTAATTTTATAATAATTTAATTAATAGTCAGATTTTCATTATGAAAACTTGAATTTCTATAATGTCATTAAATTATGGTTTCAAATAATTTCACAATATTTTGTCATTATTCAAGAAAACGATTTATAAATTGAGACTCAAATATAAGTAATATCCTCTTTAAATTAATAATATGAGAAAATATTTTCATTAATTTTGGATAATTTTAATGGATTGTGTTTATGAATAACTTTTAATTAATCTGAAATAAATTCAATACATTAAAAATTTTTCTTTATATTTTCATCTTTTTTTTGTTCATATATGGATGATAATTATTATCATTATATTAATTGTCAGTCAAAAATGTATATTCTTCTCATTAATCTAACAGACTTCTCCTGTCTATTCATAGATTTAACTTTTAGACCTTTATCACAACCTCTGTCTTTTAGATACCACTCAACTTTATTTTTCTCTAATCTTTTTCTTTTATCATTCACAGAACTTTCCAACACATTTTTTTATACAATCAATAATCACATGAGTTGTTGCTTAATAAATCATATAAGCACTAGAAATGATAAATTGAACTTCAGTTCAGGAATAAGTCTTGAGTCAATCTCTCTACCACTGTGATAATTTCTACTCCATCTCTTCTTCATTGCAAATCTTATTCTTATGATTTAAATAACCATATTAATCTTTAATCATGGCTTTAGATTTGGATGTATTTTTTAAAATTCCAAACCTTCTACAAACATTATTAAATTTAGTCCTAATATGGAAAACACTATTGTATCATCACCAATTGTATTAGATGATCATCATCTATTGGACCGTTCTTGCTATTGCACATATATGTTATCTATTTTCATATCCATTGGTCACAGCAATAAATGCTCAGTCCGATCAAGGTAAAATGGAATCTACATGTCCATTATTTGAAGACAATGTGAGATATAACAATCAGCAAAACTCATATATTGAACCTTACATTTCAAAACTTCATTAAGAAGATTATCAAATAGATGGCCATGCCATGTTTTATAGCCATATTTATAAATATCTGTTTTGTGATAACACTAATTTCTAATCCATATCTTTCTACTTCAAAATATTCAACAATATAATCCATAGAAAGCTTTCTCAAAGCCCATGAGTTAGTTATTAATTTGTTTCCCTTTTTAATCTTTGGCACTCCTATTATATCTTCTTTGTTTGTTCAAATTGTTATATATTACAACAAAATTAAATTCAGATATATTCATTAGTGGAAAATGATAATGGATTCTAAAAATCAAATTATATTAATCCTTCAAAGACATAGTGCTCACATTCTTTGAAATTTAATAGTTCATTGTTTTTGATTAACTTTTGATCAGTGAGAGTGGGTATCAAATTATCTAATTTTTTAATACTTATACAATTAGTTCCCATGTATTATAATAATTCTGTGTGTAAACACTTTCTAACCTTTTTTTAAACACTATTTTTAACAACTTAATGGTATTATCTTTAATTGTTATAATTATACTTGAATATATGGGATTATACTATTATTTAAAATATGTAAATAAGAGAAATCATGAGAAAAATTAATCATTGGTTTTTAGCATACAATATTTTAAACTTTTGACTGTGATGCAGTAACATTAATCACATTTGGTTTGATCCTAAATTCATACTTTATAATTTTGGGGTGTTTAATATATCCAATATTTTATATATTAATAGATTTTCAAGTTAAACATAATAAATTTAATAAACAAAAAATTTAGACGAATAATCTGAATGTGTCACAGCAAAAACGTCTATGTATTTAAAATTACCTATAGTTTTAAATGCCAAGGTTTTGTAATGTAGTCAATAATCTAACAGTTTTATAACTTCATGTTTTAATGTGCTCATAATTATTAGAATATATATGACTGAGAGTGGTATATAATTAATGAAATTATTTAGGTGGATATTTAAAATCTAGCAGATGACTTTATTTACTTTTCAGTCCATTTAGACATTTAAATGATGTTTTATTAATTATATTCAGGGTGCTGTAATTATTTGTTTTATGCTACTTATAAATATATACAATCTCCTATCTTGATCAATGAAATGAAATACTGTTGAAAAACATTTCAGCATCCCATCCCCCCTGTATTGAACAATCTAATACAATAAAGATACTGAAATGTTTTGCAACACATCTTTGGTTTATTAGTGAAGACTGAAGGTTATATATCGTAATGGTCAGCTGGAGATCTGCAAGTGTGCCCAATATCTGCTATTAAAGGCCATCAGTAGATTTACCATATAACATTTCTTATTCCTATTTATGATTATTAAAATTTAAGTAACAGCCTTTATTGGGTATTTAGCTGCTAATATGTATATAAGAAAAATTAACATTTATTGGTATGGACATCCACCCAAAGATATTTACAAAGCCCTCATCCATTACTAATAATTTAATCTATGTCTACTAAGTTATAGACAATCCAGGGTGCCCTTGGAATATTCAATTGGCTATAAGAGATGATTGTACAACAACAATAATAATTAATAAAAGAGACCATAAACTAAAAAAAATAAAATAAAATTATTGTGTATTTTGAGCTATTGTACTTTATAATCAATTTATGTAATCTAAAATCTATTAAATCTATTTATAATATAAAATTACATTAATGGATCATAATTCTAAACCTATATGCCTATATATAAAATTTCCCAATGTTTTATTTTATTCATAAATCAATTGGTTATTTATATTAAAGCTAAATTTGATATGCGTATATCGTTTTGAAATTTTTTATTTAGCAAGCAGCATTAGCACTGATTCTAATCAAACTAGCTTATAATACTCATTTGTACAAATATTATTCCTCATAACAATATGTATTCAATAAACTAGTGGACAATCATCATTGTACAAATCAATATTTAAGAGTATACTAAATTTGGAAATACTTGAAGTATATATAAAAAAAATTATGGCTATGCAAATAACTACTAAATCTAATAAAACTTTACTTTCAAATCTAAAATCTAGGGTCGTGAATCATCGATAAACTATACATATACTTCAAAATATATCTATAAGAATAAGGTGCGTAAAATTTTGAAAATACATTAGAAGCTTCGTATATTCATGTCAACATCTTCTTTACTACATAAACATATCTGCAACACCCACCCACACACACACACACATATATATATATATATGTCAAACTATAATTAGAATCCATTTGAAAACTTTAACTTTTTAATTAACAAGTTAATTCTACTTTAAACAAATCAATAAAGCAAAGGTACATTCCAGAGTTAGCTTCAATAGGCTGCTAATAAATCTCTTAGCCTTCTTCTACTTTTAATATTGTTTGTAATAAAATATTTAAAATCTGACAGTTATTTATAAATATCAATTTTAAATAAGAACTCCCAATAACATATACATTCCATTTTATTTTTTATCCAGTCTTAAATAAATAAGATTATCTTTCAGACGCTAGTAATTTCTGGAAGCCAAACTATTGATTCTTATTAAATGTTTTTAAAGTAAATAATTAGCTGTGGAATTTAGTCATCATAACTCACTTAATATGATAATAGTATAAGATAATTTAAATAATTAAATATAATTTTCACAATAATTGTTAATTCAAAATCAATAAAAAAAAATGTTAACCAAGAAATTATGTAAAAAAGAGAAAATAAAATGTTGTATTAGATCCTAAGAGCTAGGTGGGGTGCTCTCAAATCCAAGACTCCTCACTGATGAAAGTCATAAGCTAGAAACTAGTATGGGAATGTTGGATGAATAGATATTAGATAGGGATTTTATGCACACACCTTTCTGCATCCATTGATTATGAAGGCTTGCACTTGGTCACCACTGTATGGAGAGTTTGGTATTTGCTGACACGAATAAGACAAAGAGCTAAGTTAAATTTTGATTTTTTTAAAATTTTTTTTAGTTTGTTATTAGTTATGTGTGAAATTGATTTTTTGAGAGCAGCACACTAATTATTGTGTAATTATTGTGTATGAAAGTATCAATTGTGATCGAGAGAGTGAGTTATTTGAAAGACTGAAAATTTTTGTGTTTAACTATTTGAAAGGTTTTCGTTCACCATTTTAGGTATAGAAGTTTTTTTTTTTTTTTAAAAAAATTTGTTCTTGTTGAATGTGCGTTAGTGTAAGGATATTTATAAAAAAAGTTGTATGTAAGTTTAATTTATTTTAGTTAAGTTTGTTACTGAAGGTTTTTTTAAATTTTAAAATAGACATTTATTTTGAGAAAAAAGGCAACGTTTGGGAGGGTCTAACGTTAGAAAATGTGGGTACAGTTGATCAGATTTGGGAAAAAGTAAAAAAGTTTTTATTTTTCTGTATAAGGGTGTTTGAAGAATAGAATAGGTATTATAAAAAGGTATTTATAAAAAAGTTGTATTTATAAATTTATTAAACGCACATTGATTACATAAGTAATATTTACCGAGGCTGTAACCTTGAGAATAGGTGTGTAAAATGCGATAGTAGGGACCTCTACAGTGTTTAAACCACAAGCTTATGCTATGGAAGAAAAGTGGGGAACCCTTCTTTACTTCAACCTACTTTCTATTTAAATAGGTGAAGCTGAAGCGGTTAGATCTGCGAGCATGAAGCTATTCAATACTTCACTGATTAAGTCCACATTTCTTATTACACATTAATCCTCACAAAATCTTTCGATTTACGAGTCAATGGAAATATTTTATTACTTACGTAATCAATGTGCATTTAATAAATTTATAATTACAACTTTAAATTACTATAATAGATTTCTAACTATAAAATCTTTCCATTGACTCATAAATTGAAAGATTTCACGAGTATTAATGTATAATAAGAAATGTAGACTTAATCAGTGAAGTATTGAATAGCTTCATGCTCGCAGATCTAACTGCTTCAGCTTCACCTATTTAAATAGAAAGTAGGTTGAAGTAAAGAAGGGTTCCCCTCTTTTCTTCCATAATGTAAGCTTGTGCTTAAACACCTGTAGAGGTTTTTACTATCACATTTTACACGCGTATCCTCAAGGTTACAGCTCGGTAAAAAAGTTGTATGTAAATTTAATTTGTTTTAGTTAAGTTTGTTACTGAAGGTTTTTTAAATTTTAAAATAGACATTTATTTTGAGAAAAAAGACAATGATTGGGAGGCCTAACATTAGAAAACACGTGGGTATAGTTTGAACAGGTTTGGGAAAAAGTAAAAAAGTTTTTTTTATTTGTATTTTTCTATATAAGGGTGTTTGAAGAATAGGAGAGGTATTATAAGGTCAAATATAAAATAGATGACTTGAAAAATAAGAATATGGATTGCATTTGTATGGCACAATGTATATACAATCAGCAGAAAGGAATTAGGTGAGCACTTGTAGAGTGGACAGTGTGTGCTGAGGTGTATCATTTGAAATGTTTGAATAAGAATAGGAAGGATGTAACAGGTTTCTGGTTATGTAGTCAGTGTGTAAATGTGATTAAAGAGGTAAGAAAGTGGTTTCTAAGTGTAGGTAGTCTAGAGAGAAAGTCAGAGGAGAGGGAGCAAAATGTAGTTAAGGAAGATAGGACAGAGTATGGTTTTAGTGGAGTGCCAGGAAATATGGGTGGAGAAAGTAGTAATGCAATGGAGATGGTTAGCCAGAGAATGAGTAAGATAGAGGAAGAAGTGAAGGATGTAGAAGTAAAATTAAAATTGTTAGAGACGAAGTGTGACGAGATAAAGGAATTATTGAGTAGAAATGATAAGGAAGAAATGGATAAGGAGGTCCAGAAGATGGTAGAAAAGGTTACAGATGGAGTAGAGAAAGTAGACTATGAGACAGTATTGATAGGAGATTCACTAATAAGAGAATGTGGGGATATAATTGCAAGGGAAAATAGAAGCAGGTATGTTAGAGTATGTTTGCCTGGAGCAAAAATTAGGGATGTGACAGATAAAGTAAGAAAGCAAGGTAGTAGAGATGTATATGTTATGGTAGGGACTAACAATTTGTTAGAGCCATCAGAGAGAGTAATGGATGAGTATGTAGAATTGATTAGGAATTTGAGGGAGATTAAAGGAAGAGTAGGGGTAGTTGGAGTATTACCAAGATTTGATAAGAGGCATTTGTTAGATAGGGCATGTTCTATAAATGAGAGAGTGAAAAAATTGTGTGAGAGAAATAATGTTGTGTTTGTGGATGTATGGGATTGGTTTATTGGAAGGAGGGAGTTATATAGTAAAGATGGATTGCACTTAGGAAAACAAGGAAGTGAAGTTTTAGGGAGTCTGATATTTAAAGAATATAATTTGGGAAACTTTTAAAGGGGGGTGGGCTTTTAAATTGTAATATTATCAAAAAAAAGAAGAATGGATGGGATATAAGAAATAAGCAAAAGATGGTTGATTTAGATATAAGTGTAGATGTGGAGAGGGAATGGTTCTGTAAGATTAATGGTAAGAAAGTTTGTTATAAATGTAATGGAGAAGAAAGAATTAAAAGAATTTATAAAAGAGTAGTTAGGAAAGAAGAAATTGTTAAAATTGGGTTTTTGAATATGCAAGGTGGTAGGAGACCAGAAAAGTGGCTGGAATTAAATAAAGCAATTGAAAATGAAGAGCTTGAGGTATTAGCAGTAGTGGAAACTCATCTAAGAGAAGAAGAACCTATTTTGGAAGAGGTGGTATGGCAGGGTATAAACAGAAAAGAAAAAAAAAGGGGTGGTGGTATAGGTGTTATATCGAAAAAATATTTAAATATTGTTAAATGTCAAGAGCATTTGTGGTTTGAAATAAGGTTGGGTAGACAAGAATGGATGGTGGCTGTAGTGTATATAGCCACTGGAGATAGTCAAACTGTAATGGAGTGGAACAGTAGTATATATGAATGCCTAGTTAAGGATATACAGAGGTTTAAAGAAAAGGGGAAGAGAATAATGGTTATAGGGGATATGAATGGACATATTGAAGAAATTGATGATGTAGATAATAAGAATGGTCAGTTTTTGAAGGAATTTTGTCAAAGAGTAAATTTGAGCATTGGGAATTTATCAAATATGTATGAGGGACAATACACATGGTCTAGGAATAATGTATTTCACACAATAGATTATGTATTGGTAGAGAAAGAGGGAATGAATAAAATACGGAAAATTAAGGTGTTTGATAATGAAGAGAGAGTATGTAATAGTGATCATAACTTTATTGTAATAGAAATGGTTAGTAATGTGATGGAGGATAGAAATAAAGGTAGAAACAATAGTGAAAGATGTGGATGGAGAGTGAATGATAAGAATAAGTTGGAAGAGTATAAAATAAAAGTTGAAGAAACCATGGAGCAGTTGGTTGGGGATGAATATAAGGACTGGTGTGGTGAAATAGAAAAAGTGGCAAATAGGGTTTTAGTTGAGAATATGCAGAGGAATAAAAGTAATAAAAAAATGAGAGTTAGTAAAAGTGTAAAAGAGAGGAAAGAAGCATGCAGAGAATATAAGTGTGCTATTAAGAATAAAGAAAGTGAAAACGATATTAATGCTAAATGGGGAAAGTACTTAGAAAAGAAGAAGTTGGCTAAAATGGATAATTATAGAGAGAGGATGAAGTTAAATAGTAAATTGTTGGAGGATATTAATAAAAGTGGAAGAGATGGGAGTAAAAAATTTTGGAATTACATTAAAAGGAGAAATGTAGGGGAAAGAGAGATAGTATTAATAGATGATGAGGGAATAGAGTGTAGCTCTAGAGAAGAGGTAGAGAGAATCTTAAATAGATATGTAATGGATATAGAAAAGATGTTAGATGTGAAGGAATTAGTGATAGAAAACATGAAAGCAGGTAGTAATGGGAATATTAGGTTCACAAAAAATGAACTGAATGAGGCAGGGAAGAGATTGAAAAGTGGAAAGGTGAGAGGTTTAGATGGATGGGCAGCAGAGATGGTAATGAATTTAGGGCATAGAGCAAAAGCAAAGTTATTATCATGTTTTAATAAGATGGCACAGAAGAGAGTTTTTCCGGGTAGTTGGAGTAATACAAGAATAAGATTATTATTTAAAGGAAAGGGTAAGGATCGTAGAAAGTTAAATAATTATAGACCGATAGTGGTAACATCAGTTTTATATAAAGTTTTCTCATATATGGTAGCTGGAAGAGTTGTAAAATGGATGGAAGAGAATAATGTAGTGGGGGAAATGCAAGGAGGTTTTAGGTCAGATAGGCATATAGGAGATAGTTTGTTTGTAGTTACACAACTTATGGAGATGAGTAGGAATTCAGGTAGATCATTATATATGAGTTTTATAGATATAGAGAAAGCATATGATAGAGTAAATAGAAATAGATTATGGGTAAGGTTAGCCAATTTGGGAATGGATGAAGCTTTAGTAAATATTATTAAGAAATTATATGAAAATAATTATTATACTTACCAATTAGGGGATATAGAATCAGTTAAAGTTAAAAATGGGGTGGGATTAAGGCAAGGATGCCCTATGTCACCTATTTTGTTTTTGTTGTTTTTGAGTGAAATGGAGAAAGCAATAGAAAGACTAGGAAGAGGGGTAGAGATACCGTTAATAGGTGGCAAGGGAGTATATACTTTGTCGGGTCTTTTTTTGTGGATGATATCTTTTTGTGTGCAGAAAGAAGAGAAGATATGGAAATTATGTTGAGGACATGTGCAAGGGTGGGTAAAGAGATGGGGATTAAATTTAGTGAAGAAAAATCAAATATAATGATGGTTAATACTGGGGAAAGAGAAGATGTAGAATTTTTATTGGGGGATATAAAGTTAAGTGTGGTGGATAGATATAGGTATTTGGGAATTATCTTATGTAATCAGGAAAATTGCTTGGATGAATGGGAGAAAAAATTGGTAAATGAAGCAAAGAAAAGAAAGGGTTTGGTAAAGAAACTAACAGTATTTTCATATAATAAATATGATGTAGCTAGAATTGTATGGAAGGGAGTTGCAGTAGCAGGGTTAACATATGGTAATGATGCATTATGTGTTAGTAAAAGGGTTTTAGATTATTTAGAGAAAGTACAAAGGGAAGTAGGAAGACATGCATTAGATGCAGAGATGTGGACAGCAAAGGAGGCAATTCAAGGAGAAATGGGATGGTCAAGTTTTTATATGAGAGATGCAAAAAGTAAAATGAAAATGTTTGGTAGGTTGCAGTTTATGGATAGTAAAAGAATAGCCAAAATAGTGTTTAATTGGGTTATGAGTAAAGGGCAGGTAACAAGATGGGTGAGAAAGGTAATGCGGTATGCAAAAGATTTGGATAAAGAATTTATATCAGTATACTTGTATAAAAGGTGGGATGATTGTGTTAGGAGGATTGTTGAGTGTTATAGTGGTAAGGAATGGGATAAAAGAATAGAAGCATTAATAAAAAATAGGGAGTTGGAGAGATGGAGAACTAGTATGGAGGGTAAGAAGAGTTTAAATATATATAGAAGTAAACGGAATATTGGATGCGAGTTAATTTATGATAATAGTAAGGAAAGTAGTTTATTGTTTAAGGCTCGAATGGGATCTTTAGCAACAAGAGAATATACATGTAAATGGAAAACTATGGGTGATTTAGTGTGCAAATTGTGTAAGGAAGGTATAGAAAATATTAGGCATCTGTTGATTGAATGTAAATGCTTGAAAGCAGAAAGGGTACAGATAATGAAGTTATGGGAGAATAGGTATGAACAAAGTGACTATACAGAAAGTGAGTTATTAGTTTTTATGCTGGGTTTGCGAAAAGATAAGGGGGATTTAGATAAAAAAGCCATAGAGTTGACAAAGATTATGTTGTGAAAATGTGATGGGGCAGAATATGGAAAGACTTAGAGTGGGGAATGGAAAATAAAGTGGCTAACAGGTTTATCTGGGCATAATTGCTGAGATATTCTTGACTTCCTTTAAGAAGAAGCCAAATACATCACATCACATATTGTTATTAAAAACGATTTTGATACAATTACCTCAGATTAGTATTTTATTCAGCAATCAGAAATTTAACGAAGTAGTGAGAGTATTTATTTCTTTACACATGTTTTTGTTTTGTTTTAAAAGAGCTCTGTATTGCAAAATTCTGTGTTTTCTTGGTTGAATTTAAACATGATATCACAATCAGTTTTCAATACACATTTGAAATATCTTCTTTGTCATCACCTGTTTTCATATATATTTGAAATATCCATCATTCATAATTATTAATTGTAGATTTTTGAAGGGTTCTCATATGGTTGATTTAATTATAGTTAATTAAAAGTCACTGAGATTATTCCAATGAAACTAATTTTATACACTTAGGAAGGAATTCTTAGATGCAAGTTAATAATGCATACAAAGCTTCTTGCTACATTGAGAAGAATCGTGTTAATCACTCATTAGTTTGATAGTAACTCCTACATTAATAATCTGCCTTGAAATAAGCAAGAGAATTAGAAAATAAAAAGTTAATTTTTGTTGCACACTAATTATATTAAATTTTTTTTTAGAGAATTCTAATCTCATAAATATAAAAAGAAAGTTATTATAGGAATTTTTTATTTTTAAAATTATAAATAAAAAATAAGATGTACAACAAAGCATAATTAGAGATTAAAGAAGATACCAGATCATTTTAAGATTAATTAATTCTGATAACATAAAACTATAATACAAATTTTATTTATGATTTCCAATTTATTTTACATAAAACCTTAATCTTTTAATACATCATGTCTGGACTTGCTTGAATTCAGGTCTAAGCAGTATTTAAATTATCTTTTATTAAAATCTTATAAAAGGAATTTTTTTTTATTTTCTTTACATGACATGTAACTGTCAGTATATATATGTGTGTGTGTGTGTGTAGTAATTTTGAATATAGTCTCTTATTTTATATTTAGTTAAGTATATTATCTTACTAACATGTGATTTGATATTTTAACCTTAATCACCTTTTGCTAACCACTTAAAATAAACTTGAAATGGACTATTCTATTTTAATACATATGCATGAATGTAAATTAACCGTACTATTTTTTTTACTAACCATCTAAAATAAACTTGAAATGGATTATTCTATTTCAATACTTATACATGAATGTAAGCAATAAAATTTTTGCTCAGTATTTCTTAATTGTACTCCATAATCTCATAAGTTATCAATCCAGGGGAAATAATTTCATTCTGATACCTCTCATCATATATATATATATATATATATATATATATATATATATATATATATATATATATAATGGGAAAAGTCTTCATCAGGTAAGCTAAAGGTTTAAACTTTTAAATTTTCTCAACGAAAGTTCTAGATGACTTTTTATAACACCATGATTACATGTTAATTGAAATTCAGGACCACTGTGACTTAATTGTATTGGATATATATTTGCTCCCAATGCAGTGTTGCCAAATATGTATGTGTGTTTGTGAGTATCTATCTACTAAATAAATCAGGAATTTTTTTTATTATAATTTGTTTTGCTGAGAAAAATTAATAGTAATTTTATGTTAAAGTACATCATTGTTTGAACTTTGTACAATATAGTTTTAAGTTGTTATCTCCACTTCCACAAGAAATTTACAAAGCTTTATGGTGGTCCACATCATATCTTAATACCATGCTCATATTCTTTTTACATCTCTATCCAAACATCTTAATTTTGATTCTTCAAAGTTTTATTAATAGCTTCACTTTCATAGAGATAAAGCACTATTTCATTTTTAATTTGATCTTTCTTTATCATATCACACAATCATCATTGCATTATTTTTATTTTTCAGCTATATAAAATCCTGAAAAATTTTAGAAATTTAATTAAAGTGAACAGTTCTAATTTTTTTATTATACAATAATTTTTAAAAAAATTAAATGAAACAATCAACCTTTGTATATTTCTTTAATTTTGTTGATTGTAATTTTATAAATTAAGAAATATTAAAACAAATTTTCTTTTATTTAATATTGACATTTTCTGAATTGTGAAATATATTTATTTATGCCTATGAAACAGCAACTTATTCTATTTATTCTACTGTTAAGTCATTTATGTAATTGTAGTAATCAATTAGCATTAGATAGTTGTGTAGCATACAATTTCCCCAACTATTTTTGGGCTATTAACTCTTATCATTGATTATCTCTTGATTTTTTTAACTTACAATCATTAAAATGAATTAATACTTCTAAACTGATATCGAAAATCAGAGAAAAAAAAGTCACATAATGTTTTGCTTGTTTCATAAAGCAGAAAATATAATTTATTTATATCTTAAAAACAAATCGATTTATTAGTCATTCTTTTTTTTTCTTTTCTTTTATCTCATATGCATTGATTATTAATAAATGTAATTAATAACTTCTTTCTTTTATACTTCCTTCAATGCTAACATATTGTTTTTACAAATAATTTTTATTTCTTTCCTTACAGTTTCGATTGTCCAACCAACTTTATCGGAGCTACAAAATGTTTAAATATATATGATTAAATATTGTAATTAAAATATGAATTACATATAAACAGTGAGGATTGCCAATTCCTCTACAAGCTTTATGATAAATGCTTAACCAGAGCCAGCACTTAAAATATCTCTGTCAGGAACCCCTCCCCAAACCCCTGACCATGGTACCCTGCCACCTCTCTGAGGAGTGCCAAAGCACGAAACCATGGTCAGGGGTTTGGGGAGGGGTTCCTGACAGAGATATTTTAAGTGCTGGCTCTGGCTAAGCATTTATCATAAAGCTTGTAGAGGAATTGGCAATCCTCACTGTTTATAACTTACAAGCTTAAGAGATAGGGTCATGTGATCTATGAATTGATCGATGACTCTTATTATGAATTACATATGTTTTAGATATAATTATAATATATTGTTTCTATACAGTCATACTTATTTAAATATTTAGTAGCTCTGATGAAGATTGACAAGCAGTCAAAACTGTAAAAAAATAGATAAAATTATTCATGAAAATAATGTTGGCATTGAAGAAAGTACAAAAGAAAGAAGTTATTAATTAGATTTTATTCATTGGTTTTGTATGTTCTCAGTGAGTATATTGCTATTGTTTGAAATTCAAACATTTTTACAATTACTTAAAAACAAATAAAGAACAGTCAATAAATCAAGCCAATGTTAAATATAATAACTATAAATCCTGGAAGTATAACGTTTTTAAAATTTACTCTATAATGTTTTCAGATTTAACATTTTCTAAATTGGAATCTGTGTAATGAAGTTCTAAAACAAGTATCATAAATAATATTGAGCATATTTCTAACAATATTCCATTTACAGAACTGAGAGTTTGTGTTAGGTTAAAATGAACTTAATGATTTGATTGCATCTTCTTCAAATATAATATCAAGTGTGATCAATAATGTCATCAGAAATTTATGCTAGTAGTATTCTAATTACTAGTTGCAATTCTGAAGATAAATTGTTTGCATTGATGTTGGTGGAAGATTCTATATTTTTTTAATAAAAATTTAATATTTATTGGTTCTATTAGATGCTCAAATTGACTTTTGATTGAAAAATATTAAACTAGTTTTTAATGCATAGAATCAACTGCTGTACAATATACATTTTACATACTTATATATTATATATAGAGCTCATAAAATAAGCTCTTAACAAGCTTTGCAGTATTTGTAAATACAAGCTTATTAAATTAGATTATATGACATCTGATTTTTTTTGTAAATACTTATATATATACAAACAAACATTTTTAATGTTTGTATTCATATGTATAAATATTGGTAAATCATATATTGGAGCTTTTACTAAAGTGTGAGCTACATGAATAAATTAAAGAGATAGAGTGACCAAATGGATTCCAAAAAATGGATCAGTTTATCATACATTTCCAAATTATCTCACAGATTAAAAATATACGCAATAACACATGCAATGTAAGTTTTTAAACCCCTCCCTCTTTGAATAAGTTATTAAATAATGCTAAGAATAAATTGCCTTTAGAGCTGGCCCAGCAGGTAGTTTATAAAATTGAATGCAGTAACCATTTGTGCAAGGCTGTATATTATTGGAGAATCATGAACAAATATATCTACTAGAGTAGCTCAGCATAGATATTTATACAACAAGGTAACAAAGAATGATGAGTACATATTAATATTTTTGGAACATAAACATGAATTTGCCATGTGTTTTACTTGATAGTCACTAAAATAGTTTGTGTGGAAAGGAAAAATAAAAAACATAAGATTAAAGAGGTTTGGATCATTGCAAAAGACTTCTGAACAATAAATAAAAAAAGTCACGTGATCCACTATCAACAAAATGGAACATTTGAATAAATTTGCATAAGGCATGATATATTTAAATATTAGACTGATTCAATCAGAGAAGTCAAATATGACAAGAATTGTTGAAAGCATGTTAAGCAAATAAATTAATTTTGAAAACTGTAGTACCTTTTCTGAATAAATGTAGATATTAGTTTATAACAATAATCTTTTAAGAACGAAAAATAATAATAAATGAGAGTTATTAGATTTGTTTAAGGAAGACAGTTTTAAAATAAAGGGGAAAGTAAGTTGAGGAAAAAAAATTGCTTTTATATTTTTTCCAGGTTTTAATTAAATGAGATCATGATTAAGATCTATTTTCCCTCTCTTTAGAAAAAAAAAGTTGTATTTGTAAAAAGAAAGGAAAAGAGGTGAAATAATATTTCTAAGTCTCGCGTTGGTGGTCGAGAGGTCAGCGCGACTGCCTTACAGTTGCCCGGGTTGCGGGTTCCCGGCCGATGCTATGACACTTAAATATATATATATATTTCTAAAGTAATTAATACAATGGTTACTTAAATTGTCTCTGATTTAAAATAATTCTTTCTTTTTTTTAAAGTTCAATGAAGTTTTTGTCTCATTCATTTTTGTTGAATATTATATAATTATTTAAAAAGAATTAAGTAAAAAATTTATAAAAAAAAATCATTACTAAAAGAAGCCTAATCAGATTAAATAGTTTATATATTTGAAATTTAATTGCATTAGGTAGTTTATATATTTTAATTAATATTACTAATAAAAAAATGTAAAAATGAAATAAGGAAAAGTGGGGGCTGCTACATCTTATACAATGGTCAGGTTTATATATATTGTACTGGTCAAAATCGTGTGTTCATTCAACAAGTCCTAGAATCCAAGCAAACGTATATGCATCTAGTGTATGCAAGATACATATGTCAGGAACAATACCAAATAGCAAACAGCAATGAGACAGGGAGAGCAAGAGACTTGAAACAATATATATATTATTTAATGGGGTAATTAATAACTTCTATAAACTATGACCATTCAAAAACAATACAGACTGTTGTTTGACATTGATTAATGATTCGAGCCAAAATAATATTCAAGGCAACATTAACAAAGAGTTTGAATTTAAACATTTGGTTCAAAAAAAGTATTATGTGTCTTATAAAATAGCAAATAATAGAGATTCAAGTAATAAATGATAAATACAAGAATACAGATACATGATCTAGAATAAATTTATTAAGTGATTATATATATATATTAATAAAACAACATAAGCTCTGGATGTCTATACAATTGAGGTAAATATCTGATAATTTAATTTGCATTTATGCACTTCTGAATGAAGTAAATAGATCGTTCGAGCCAATACACAATTAGATACATATTTGTTTTAACATAAAAATTAATGAGTGCAACTGCAATACAATTTAACATATATAAATATGGTTATAGGTGCGGCTAAACATATGGTGTTGGTGCAATTAATATATAAATATAAAGCTGATTGGTTTAGTTAATATGCCAAGGTCATGGAAGAAATTAAATTATTGATAATACATAGTGGCTCACCCTTATCCAAAAGATTACAAATATACAATATTTGGTTTATTATACTAGAATATATAAGTAAGATTTTATAATGCGCGATTCTAATCGCATATGTGAATATGTATTACTAAATCATGAAGACAGACTGGATGAGCAGGAGTAAGATGGTTCAGCCTAACATTAGCCACAATTTTATAATTTAACCTAAGTGATTAAATAGAATGTGTGACAAATGGCATGCTATTATGGCTGACAGAGGGCATTGCAGGTCTATAAACAAATGGATAATAAGAAAGGCAGTATTCATTATAGTTTCCCATTGTTTAAGAATGAGATCATTTAAAATACTCTGGGTGGCTTTGTCAAGTTTGCATAAAAGAAAAGATATGCTGACCCAACAACCAAAACATATCTTTGAAGAATAGTGGCACCAGATAGCGTGTTGGGATGGTTCATCCATTTGTTCCCATACACAGATTTATTAGAAGTGCCTGAAGTCGAATCCCTAATAAGAAAGAATTCTGAAGATCCTGAAGTATGTGGCAAAGCAAGAAAATTAATAAATAAATGATGGCAACTATACACTTATAATGCCTAAGCATGCATAAATCAGTCACTAATGACCATAATTAATTAATACCCGATTAAAACAATCTGGTCTCCAGTGTAATGGAATGCTCAACATACCCCCCCCCAGCAATTGACTAATAATGATCAAAATTATGTGGGTAAGATTCTAAAACTAAGGAGGACTAAATGGCTTTCTCCCACACACCCCAAAGTGTCTTTGCACATGTTATAACTGATAATATGATTTCAATTAAATATTAAACTCATTTCTGGTGAGATTTAACTACAGGATAGATAAAACAACTTAATAATGAGATGAGGGTTAAGAGTGAAATTATTAGACAACAATCAAACAATTTGTATAAAACCAAGAGAACTGAAATTTATGTTACCTTGTATAATAGGAGAAACTATGAGCAATCAGATTTAAATTTACTGTCTGGGTTTGATATAAACTTGGCATACCAAATTAATCAAAATAACAAATTAAAGAAACAAAATTAAATCTAAACTGCTGCACCAAATTTAAGAAGAAATTATATAGCATTATAGTGAGTTGCATAGACATTTAACATATATATATATATAACAGTTTTGAGAATTAAATAGACAAATAAAATAAAAAGCTCATAATATAATTTGGAAATAGAAACAAACTAATTAATCAAGATTCATCAGCTGTCGGCAATATGGGTATTTTATTTTGAGATCGAAGGCACGTAAATAGATTTGGGTTGGAAACAGGCATTGGTAAAGCAGCAGATCTTGGAACAGTTCACATTTTCAGAGTAGATGTTTTAGACTCCAGCATCGTATGTGACATGAGGTCCACAGAGGTCTAAGGGGAAGCAAACGACCTTCCTCTTACCCCAACATGATTTATATTACAATGTAAACTGGCATGAACAAGATTCTAATTAATTTTGATAGCCAAAAATTTTTTTATTTATTTATATACAAGGCAAATATTTAAAGAATGTTGCTTTGAGGCAAGATATTTTTTTAATTTTACGTATATCTGGTAACAGATATAATCTTTTCTTTCCATACATTTTGTTCAGATTTGAATCTGATAAAATTCCTGCTGGCCATTGTTTCAAATTCTTGATATCAATTTATTCTATACAAAATTATTAGTAATACAATTAGAAAATATTATACATTTTACCAAATATTATAAATTAAATCATAAATTAATCAGTCTTATGGCTAGTAAAATTGTTAAAATACAAAATATTAGATAATAAAATGTTGGATAAATATTGTGCTTAAATTATTAGTAAGTTGCTATAAAATATTACAAAATATTATAATTTAGACAAATTATAAATTAGACACATATTATAAATAGATGTCTTAAATACATTGTTAATAAATCTATCAAAATATATAAAATATAAAATTTCCAAAGTATTATAAATTATACAAATATTGATTCTCGTACACGTGTGCGAGCTGTGTGGGTAAACGAAACCAAATGTTCTTAATAATTTATCAAAATAAGCATTTATTTGATTTATCACTCATTTAACTTTTAGTAGAGATCCATTTAGAGTCGTGTACTCATACAACTCAATATGTGGTCATGAAAAGATTGACTGATTGGTCAAGTGAACTTTAATGAAAGAATCTCTGGTATTTATAACATTCCATACATTTTTAGAATGATACAATGGCCTTTAAATTTCAAGATCTGTTGATTACATTGTTTTATCTTAATGTCGATTTATTCCATACAAAACTATTACTAAGTTGCTATAAAATATTACAAAACGTTATAATTTAGACAAATTATAAATTAGACACGTTATAAATTGATTTATATAAATAAATTTATCAAAATGTATAAAATATAAAATTCCCACAGTATTATTAATTATACAAATATTGATTTTCATTTGCTTATGCGAGTTGAATGGGTAGACGAAACTAAATGTTCTTAATAATTTATCAAAATAAGCATTTATTTGATTTATCATTCTTTTAACTTTTAGTAGAGATCCATTTAAAGTCATGTATCCATACATCTATATATCTATACGACTATCTAACGCTTAACACAGGTGTCCATTACTAATCATTTGGGGGTTCAAACCCATTCTAGTGCTTATATAGTAGGCACTAGGTGAAGCAAAAATATGTAGAACATATTTCCAACTTCAATATATATAAAGGTTATTAAATAGTTTATTTTATTTTGTTCTTTTTTTTTCATTCAAACTTATATATTGCCTGAAATATATTTGTTGTAATTGCTGGCGACACACTTCAAGTTTGAAAAAGCCAGATGCTTCCCTGATAGTCTTATTAAAATCAACAGGCTATTAGGTTCATATATCTCATACCATGAATAACATCATGTGTTTCAAAGTTTTAACAGAGATGTGTTGCTAAATTCACCAATGTGTGTGTTCATAGACATGATTTCATCCCAATTAATTATCTAGAGAGTATCTACCAAGTGCCTGAAATGTAAACATCGAATTTATCTGCCATTTCCAAGAAATGTTTACTCTGCATTATATATTTTGTTTGCCAAGAATCTAACAAATAGAAGCATTTCCTTACTTAAAAAATATCATATGTGCATGGATGAATCTGGATCTTAATTTACATCTACAGAGTGAAAGAAACTAAAGAAGATCAAGTTTTAAAAAAAAAAATTAAATTAAATCTACAGGTAAAATATAAAATTTTGAGCCCAATAAGTAATCACAAAAGAATTTGGTAAGAATTTTTATTTGCCTGTTTTACATTTTATACCATTACAATCTAGTTTTTTTTATTATTTATTTTATTAATAATCACATAAGTAAATAGGTTGACTTAACTCCATGCTTAAATGTTTGTGTAGAGTTATAATTAGCTAGTGAATTTTGTTATTGTATAATAAACCTTTGGTTTATTTATTAATCTGTCCTCTATTCTCTTTCTCTTATTTTCTCACCTTTCAACTTAACAAACTTTTACAATATAATGAATATATTGTTTATATAATATTTATTTTGAAAGGGTCAGAATATGATAATCAATGAGATGGAATTCTTACTCAATTGAACTAGTCATGATTAGATGACAATAGTACTAAGACCCTTCCATGAATATTCCCAGTATTTGGAATGATGTTATATTTATATCTAATATAAATGTGTACATTCATAGAGGATTTCCCTTTTACTTAAATGAGTGTGGGTTAATGGTCTTGAAATATGATGATGAGATTTATGTATAATTATGATCCAGTCTGACCTTATCATAATTTTTATAAAATACATTATATTAAATTATATTTACCTTTTTGTCCCATGTAACCATCATTTATATATTTGCTGACCAGTTTTGGTTAGATTACCTTAAATATAAGTGAATATTTGACTGAACACGTGTGGCTGTTTCAAACTCTATTTTGCTGTACGATTATAATATGCACATGTAATATATCAAAAAACAAATATTATATAATATAAATTTTAATACCTACATGTACATACATATATATAGTGTACCACTTATTTATATATGGTACAGATATGTATTGGCATTTGGTAAAAGCTAAAAAGTAAATTTAGATTTTTTTTGTTTGTATAATTTATTTTTATAAAACATATGATGAAAGTTAAATTTTAGTTCACATTTTTTTTTGGTCTAATTAAAAGTAGAATTGGAGAGAACAAAAGAATTCTTAAAGTAAAAAGATAAGCTAAAAGAAAAATATTTTAGCTAATTAAAGATGGCCGAAGGATTTGCTAAAAAAAAAAAAGAGAGAGAACTTTGTAACATAAATTTTATAAGGAATTATCAGCGTATATTTTTTGATAAACAAAAAGATGCACAGAAGTCTGAAAACTGGGCCTTTAGTATAAAAAGGCAGAGACCAGTTTGAAAAATGTCTTGTTTTGTTTGTTTTCTCTATAGTTAGTCCTGGATAAAGAACATATCCAGATTGCTCTACGCTGAAATAATTTGGCATGTCAGAGTGAACTGGAGCTTCTGCGGACATCATGCCTGAAGATGAACACCAAAAAAGCCTTCGTGACCAACTAGGAGAATGGACCACAAGATCAAATAATAATCAATGGCTGAGCTCATTCTAACCAAAAAAACTATGCATAGTTATCTACTACCTTCTAACTAAATTTACTGGTAAGCTATGACTCTTTATTATTCCCGATTATGACTAAATTGTCGACAAACCATCTTAAAAATATACGTATAATAGGAATCTGATATGGACTTTAATTTTTAGTAATCAAGAGACTCTTATTTAATCAAGAACTTAATTTATTTTGTTTAACTGTTATTTATTTCTTTTATTAACATATTCATGTTTGGATTAGTATATGTTCTTTCCAATTTACTTAATTAGTAAATCGCATTTTAACTTAAACAGATTTTTAATCTGTTAGAATAAAAATATTTCTAATAGCAATTTTCATTTGTATGTTATTCTATAATATTTATTAGAGTTTATTATTAAATTTATTATTAGTTTAGTAAGATTTAAAAACATAATTTACCTTTGCCAATATGTTATGAATAAGTTCTAGGAAAAGTAATATATTTTGAAAAATAATTTTCGTTACGGTAAAATCTAATACCAATCCTTTAAAAGCATTTTTTCTTTTTAACTTTCAAGATGTGCTGGTGACAGATTTGAGTGGATTCTTATGGGAATCCTGGTGCCCAGATCAAATAAATTAAAAGCTTATTTCATCAATAGCACAATTCGTAATAATTCTAGGCGGAGTTAATCAGGAAATATAGTTATGTTTTTAGAAATAGAAATACAACTTTCTTCTTTTTGACATAACTTGATCAACTCGCACATTTATAATGCATATAGAGGCCTGGCAAGATGGAAAACATTATAATGGCTACCCAACTCAGGCTTCGATACAACAAGCCACAACCTGAGATAAGTTGTAATGATAAAGAACATTACAATGATGACCCAAAAAAACTCACTGCCGGAAAATAAATAGTAGTTTTTTTAAAAAAAAAAAAATTATGGAAACTAACTAACTAATTAAACCCTGATTATTAAAATATAAAAAATATTTTTTTTAATATGACTTACAGAAAGAAAAAAAAAAATGTATATTTTTTTGATATGTCTAAAAAAAACACGATCGTGGCTGATGTAGACGTTAGTCACAAGTATTTGACCAAGTAGGCGGTTACTGAAGAGGGGAAAAAGCATAGCCCTAGGTCCATGTACACAGTATATTAACATAAGACCACCTTTATATGTCCATCAGTCTGTTTCTAGCAGGTATCCCAATAAAAGGGAAAGTGGATCAAGTTGGACCAAGTTGCCGCGAGCCTGTAAGACTCAAAACGATGAGCAACACTTGTTTGTGCGTATAACTTGGACTTCTTATTGTTATTATTACCCTTAAGCAGAAAGGACACAGATGAATGGAGAAATATTTCTCATTCCCACCGGGTTAGACCTAAAAGTGGGTGTTAAAGCCGAACGTCGCTTGTGAATGAATCTACGGAATATGTCAGCACGCTACTACAAAAAAAAAAAACACGAATTTGAACTTAAAGCTTAAGAATAAAATTAGTGTAGACCCCTATTTTATTCTCATCTCCTAGCCCCGGTGGTATGTACCATTTATTTATATATGGTAAAGATACGTATTGGCATTTGGTAAAAGCTAAAAAGTAAATTTTGATTTTTTTGTTTGTATAATTTATTTTTATAAAACGTACGATGAAAGTTAAATTTTAATTCACATTTTTGTGGTCTAATTAAAAATAGAATTGGAGAGAACAAAAGAATTCCAAAAGTAAAAAGATAAGCTAAAAGAAAAATATTTTAGTTAATTAAAGATAGCTGAAGGATTTGCTAAAAAAAAAAAAAGAGAGAACTCTGTAATGTAAATTTTATAAGGAATTACCAGATTAATTATCAACGTATATTTTTTGATAAACAAAAGGATGCACAGAAGTCTGAAAACTGGGTCTCTAGTATAAAAAGGCAGAGACCAGTTTGAAGAACGTCTTGTTTCATTTGTTTTCTCTATAGTTAGTCCTGGATAAAGAACATATCCAGATCACTCTATGCTGAAATAGTTCGGCATGTCGGAGTGAACCAGAGCTTCTGTGGACATTGTGCCTGAAGATGTACACCAGAAAAGCCTCCGTGACCGACTAGGAGAATGGACTCAAGATCAAATAATAACCAATGGCCGAGCTCATTCTAACCAAAAAAACAATGCATAGTTATCTAGTACCTTCTAACTAAATTTACTGGTAAGCTATGACTCTTTATTATTCCCGATTATGACTAAATTGTCAACCAACCATCTTAAAAATATACATATAATAGGACCCCAATATGGACTTTAATTTTTAGTGATCAGAGACTCTTATTTAATCAAGAACTTAATTTATTTTGTTTAACTGTTATTTATATCTTTTATTAACGTATTCATGTTTGGATTAGTATATGTTCTCTCCAATTTACTTAATTAGTAATTCGCATTTTAACTTAAACAGATTTTTAATCTGTTAGAATAAAAATATTTCTAATAGCAATTTTCATTTGTACGTTATTCTATAATATTTATTAGTGTTTATTATTAAATTTATTATTAGTTTAGTAAGATTTAAAAACATAATTTACCTATGCCAATATGTTATGAATAAGTTCTAGGAAAAATAATATATTTTGAAAAATAATTTTCATTGTGGTAAAATCTAATACCAATCCTTTAAAAGCATTTTTTCTTTTTAACTTTCGAGATGTGCTGGTGACAGATTTCAGCAGATTCTTACGGGAATCCTGGCACTCAGATCAAATAAATTAAAAGCTGATTTCATCAATAGCACAATTCGTAATAATTCTAGGCCGAGTTGATCAGAAAATATAGTTATGTTTTTAGAAATAGAAATACAACTTTCTTCTTTTTGACATAACTTGATCAACTCACACATTTATAATCCATATAGAGGCCTGGCAAGATGAAAAACGTTATAATAGTAAATATATTTTTAATATATACATACAATCACATTATTTAAAAATACTACATGCACATTAAGTTATTAAAAAAAAATTAAACTTACTATTTTTTATCTTAAATCCTTTTATGATAAAAGATGATAATGATAATAAAGCAAAAATTATAATGCATAAGTGATTTTAAGTTGATAAATTTTAAACATATAGTTGCCAGTAATGTGAATGTCACAGAAACCATTTTCTTGTGTTATTTTGAGATTGTAGCACTAACACATGCAATATGAATTAGAAAATTAAAATTTTATTTTTACTACATTTTAATTTTTTTATTTAATATTTTTTTCACATTTTGTTAAGTGAGTCAGTAATTTTAAGATAGTTAATAAAGAATAATGAAAAATATTTCTGTAGTGTAATTTTCACTACACCATTCTTATGCAATGTAGGAACTGCTTTCTATCTAATTTTAACACTTTATGGAGGGATGTAATCATAAACATATGACCAAAGACATGTGAAAAAAATCTATGATCCCCAAGATGCCATTTTGTGCTGAACTAGCTACTCATTAGTTGGCCCAGACCACAATCTATTACACATATCTTTATCACTGTTCAATATATATATATATATATATATAGCAAATAATACAGCTTAATTTACATATATATATATATATATATATATATATATGTAAACTTAAGAGTGTGCTAATAACTCTAAACAAGCTTTTTTTTTTTATTATTTATGATAAATGCTACTACAAGAGAAGGCATTCAAATCATTTTTATCTTGGATTGTCCCCATCCCCAGACCGGTTTCGACCTATGGGTCTCTTCAGTGAGGAGTTGGGACATTAGATCTAAAAAACCAACTCAAGCATTCAATATATATATATATAGCATTCAATATATATATAGCAAATAATACAGCTTAATTTACTGCACTGAAATGGGATTTTTAAGTCTCACCTATTTTTTTCGTTCTAAGATTCAAGGCAGAAAATTTTAATTTCCAGCAGTCCCCAGAATTTATTTTTTGAATTAGATAAAGATTGAAATAAAGAGCAAATCTTAAAATAAATTAACAATCTTATTTTGAAAACAAGTATAAGAAATGAACTTCTGAGTAATAATATGACCAAATGGCAGATAACTATCAGGGCTAATCATATGTCTTAATTTTTTAAATAAAATGATTAGAATAAATACTCCTTTCAAAGGTAAATCTAATATTAAAATCAAAGCCATTCAATCCATTAAAAACTCTTCAGTTCATCTTTATTAATAATAAACAAAACAGTCATTTATATGTTTAAGAAATAATATTTATTATCTAAAAAAAAAAAAAAAAATAGACAGAGCAGAATAATACAAACAATTATCTAGCTTTCCTTAATTTTATATAGCATATCTTTATATCTAGAATATAATGAATCCTTAATAATAAAAGCAAATTATAAAAAAAACATTAATTTTATCAACAGAAACATATTTCTTTCTATTTAAAATAGAAATAAGTATAATGGCACACTTTTTAATCTTGTATTAAATACACAATCCTCATTAATTTTACTAAAACATCGATAGAAAACATAGAATATTCATATAAATCAATATAATATTTTAAAAAGTTAATAATAAAGTTAGAAATCCTGTCAATTATCCTCTTTAGTGTGACATTATCAGTAGGAAAGCAATACAAAATTTTGTTCTATAAAAAAAAAATTTTTTTTCATTATTTTCATATCAATTAATCTAGATTTTATCTTACTTGTATCAGTTTTAACAGTAGCAAACTCTCCATACTATGATGCCACCTAGTGTAAGCCTTAGTAATCAATAGATGTAAGAAGTCTGGAAATATTGAATGAACAGGCACTAGATAGGAATTTTATGCTGGAAATATTGGATGAATAGGCACTAGATAGGAATTTTATGCTGGAAATATTGGATGAATAGGCACTAGATAGGAATTTTATGCACAAATCTTCTTGCATCCATTGAGTACTAAGGTTTTCACTAAATGGCACTACAGTTTGGAGAATTTGGAGAATAAAAAGAGTTTACATATATATATAGAAATAAACAGAATATTAGGTGCGAGTTAATATATAATAGTAAGGAAAGTAATTTATTGTTTAAGGCTCGAACAGGATCTTTAGCAACAAGAGAATATACATGTAAGTGGAAAAATATGGATGATTTAGTCTGTAAATTATGTAAGGAAGGAATAGAAAATATTAGGCATATGTTAATTGAATGTAAATGCTTGAAAACAGAAAGGGCACATATAATGAAGTTATGGAAGAATAAATATATAAAAAGTGATTATATAGAAAGTGGATTATTGGTTTTTATGCTGGGTTTGGGAAAAGATAAGGGGGATTTAGATAAAAAGGCCATAGAGTTGACAAAGATTATGTTGTGGAAATGGGATGGAGCAGAATATGGGAAAACATAGACTAGGGAATGGAAAATAAAGTGGCTAACAGGTTTTTCTGGGCATAATTGTTGAGAGATTCTTGACTCCGTTTAAGGAGAAGCTACAGTACATTAGTGGTTTTATCACCGTTTTCAAGATATATTTTTAATTTCTCAGTTCTCATAAAATCTTTTTTTCTAAAATCACCATTGTTCAATAATACCATACAGCTTTTTTTTTTTTTTCAAGTGCCATAGCATCGGCCAGGACGTGAACCTGCAACCCGGGCAACTGCTTGTAAGGCAGTCGCGCTGACCTCTCGACCACCAATACCATACAGCTTTATTTACCCAGTTTAAGTTTTTAACAATGATCCTGGGAATAAGATGATTGATAGCTTGAAAAGATCATGTCAGAACAATGGTAACTAAAAGAAACAAAATATAAAAAAAGGGTAGAGAATAAAAGAGCCTTTGATAATCTGACATTTTATTCTACAAGGCAGCAGTTATAAATATAGTAATTTTAAAAAGCTTGGGAAAAAATAAGGCAAAAATATCATTTGATTTTATTTCAAACTAAAAAATATACTACGTGCATAAATTAACAACGTGCTATACAATATGTATTTTAACCATATTTGCATAACTATTTAGAAATAAATTTAATTTTATGCAAAATACTTATGAACATTCATAAGTATGCTTCTAAATTGGAGTTCATGATATTATTAATATGCAATGATTATATTTTGAATAGCGATAAGTCATTTTTAAAATTCCAGGTCATTATACCTTTTTTTGTATTCATGTAACTAATTTTCTTTTGATTTTTAATATTAATTGCAGAACAAATAATTTTAGATCGCCTTTTTTTTTTTTAAAAAAAAAAAGAAAGTACATAATTTTCCCCTCCAGGCTCAATTTCTTTCAACGTCAGTTATTTTTCCTGGGCATAATTTGATTTTAGTTTTTTTGTTTTGTTTTATAAGTGAAATAATCCATTAAAAGTGTTTTTCTTCACTTTTATATATAGAAATTTAAAGTATGCAAACAACCGCTATTTTTAATTCTCCTCAATTAGATATTTTATGTTGTTCTTGACTCACAAAAATATATAAACTTCAGTTTTTTAAGGTTAAGTGAAACTTGTTTGCATCGCAATAAATTCTACAGTTGTAGATTTTGTTTTTCTACAGGCTTTATAGAGCCATAGGCACGACTTTTTTCATGAAAATTGCTGGGAGAAGGTTATTGAGATATGCCTGCAGCTGAGAAAGTCTTCTGTCGAATACCTTACTTGTTATTTATATTGCTTTTTAATTTCACTTGTTAAATATCAAAGAAATGGTAATAATAATAATTTACTATTTATAAACATCCTTACAGACATTGCTGAAACATATAGAGGTAAAAGATGTTTGAATAATATACATAATAGATATTTGTGAAGACTAATTAAAAAAAAAATTAAAACATAATAATAAGTAAGATAAAGTATTACTAAATTAGCTTTTACATAGCTGAGAAATTGCCAGCCAATACTAAACATTTTTCTCGATCGAATATAGGTTGTCTACCCGAAAAAATCCCAACTCTATGGAAAAATTTCAAATTTGCCCAACTAGATTTAAACTCAGGTTATATATGGTAGGCAGAAACATTACTTATGTCCAACAATTCCCATCCAGAATAGTCAAAAAAAGGTATATATCAAACATATTATATGTAAACACTTATTTACATATCAACATAAATCCATTGTAGTAAGAATGTCTGTCAAAGTTCAGTTCAGTTTTTCTGACCCATTAGATGTCTTTATATCAGCAATTTTTATTTATTTATCTTATACGTGATCTTTTTTTAATCTTACAATCTTTTGGGATCTTGTTTAGATTGAAATTGTCCATATTTTGCCATCTTTTTAAAATATATATCCATTCGTGTCTCTGACATCATCATTGTTAGTGATAATTGTTTATCTCTTGAACCATGTATTTTATTTTTGATTGCTTAATGATATACATTCTCCATATTTATGGGTGCTTTTCAGTCTCTGTATTACTCTTCTGTTCAGTTTTCCAGTCTCAGATCTATAAGTAAGTACTGATTGGTCATATTTGTTTTTAAAAATTTTTCCCAAGGTCATAGATATAAAAGTTTAATTCTGTGATTAATTTCATTCCTTTTGCAGAAATACATAATAATAATTCAATCACCTTATTTAATGTTATTATTTCGTATTCAATATAGTGAATCTTGTTTTATTTTTTTAAATACATTCAACAGTTTTTTTAGGGTTTAAATTCAATTCCATTTTCTTACATTTTTCTCTTATATTGTAATACTTCTTGCATTTTAAAGCATTATTTTCAAAGCAACATCATCATTTGCAATATTCAGTAGACTTAAATCATCTCCATTTGCTTTTACTTTTATTGTCATCCAATTCAATGCTCAAAATATGTCCTATGGAATTGCTGTTAAGTATTTTAAACTTACATAATCACTAAACATAATCTAAATCCTGCTACAGAATTTTGAGAAATATTTTTCAAAACTAGAGAATAACCTTCATTATGTTGTTTATTTTCCAAATAGTTAATCACACCAAATCACAGCAAAAATGTTTATTGAATCAAATATCTAACTATGATCTAGAAATTAAATTCAAATTTGCATCTCATTAATTTTTTTATATAATTAACATAATTATTGAGGATGATCTTATATACTGTAACTATTTTTAAATCAAAATTATTCTTTTGATGGATTTTAATCCTATTTTTTTTTCTGCTGAAGGTTTATAATTATCTTAATAAATATCCTATCTAATAATAATAAAAAAATGAATACATTTATTATTTCTCATACTCTCTTTTTCATCATTTGGAACATTAATATTATTCTTATATCTTCTCCTTTACTTTTTTTGCATACATATTACTTTCGGTAAATCTCCACATATACACTCTAATGCAATTTTTTTTGTATAATTCCTTTAATTTTCTAACAGTTTCAACTGTCCTGCAGACTTCATCAGAGCTACAACATTTAATGTATAATTATATAACTATTATTCTATATACATATAAAAATACATATTTTACATTATTATTCATAATCATATTTTATTTTTAATCCTATACCTTGACTTCCTTCTTTTTTTTCTAGTTATTATTTTTTCATTACTTCTTTACTATTTCTACTTTTGTTTTACTTTTTATTTTTACCTTTTCTTCTTATCTATCATTCTACATTACTCTCTAATATATTTATCACCTTTTTATTTTACTTTTAAT
Organism: Epiperipatus broadwayi; assembly: GCA_028023455.1. Classification (NCBI taxonomy): domain Eukaryota; kingdom Metazoa; phylum Onychophora; class Udeonychophora; order Euonychophora; family Peripatidae; genus Epiperipatus; species Epiperipatus broadwayi. Next base: position 14,224,895 of record JAQFVV010012396.1, read on the forward strand.
ACCTAAAAATCTAATTCCTTCTTTTCCTTTTTATTATTTATCTATACTTATTATTTTATTAATAATTTTTATTTCTATCTTTATTCCCTTTTATAATTTACTTATTCATTTTACTCACCATTTGCATAACCTTTCTCTTTTTTTAAATTTATAACTGACTCTTTTTTCAAAATTCTTAGCCTCTTTTTCATATAGTCCATTAGTACAACTCCCTCTATTATCAATTTCATTAACTTTTTTATTTTACAAAATTTTATATATGTATATATACATTTTCTCTATTATTATTAATATTCCCATAAAAATAATGCCTTTACCCCCATCTCTATTCAATTTTTGTTTCATCTTAATTAATATAGCTTCTTTTATTTTTCTGTCTCCATTCAAATTTTGTTTCATCTTAATTAATATAGCTTCTTTTATTTTTCTGTCTTTTCTTTTACCAGTATATCCAATCATTCTTATGCTATCTCTCTCAAATATATATCAAAACAAACCTCACACACAGTTAAAAAGTAACACATCAGCTTATATCATGGAAACACTTATGCCTTGCCTCTCACTCATTGAACTAGCCACAATAAAAGCAAAAATGGGGACAGATCACCCAAAAAAGAAAAACAATCAGCTGAGTACAACAGTTTTTGATTAGTAACCAGTTTCTAAACAGAAAACTTCATACCAATGGACCTAACTCCCACCCAACCAGCCAGTCAATTTTCACTAAGACATAGTTCACAAGCTGAAGGCTAGCTATCAACCTACCTTTTACTGCAAACATCCCCTCCCTCATAACATTAATGAGAAACAAGAATAAGAGCATTTAATGTGTGGAGTTTAAACTCAGATAGAAAACTAGACCATTTTACACAATGAATTTAAAAACCATTTAATCACATATACCAGTACTTCTAGAGACCAAAATAAGCAGCAGATCAACCTTGCAGTGCACCTCAGACACAGAAGTCATCATTGCTTGACCCAGAAACACATTATCAATTTTAGGAGGATTTGTCTACTTATACCTCCAAGCTGTCCATTCACATTATTTAAGATCCTATATGTTGTTGCAAACCTTTTAATAGCAACCTTTCATCACCATATAGCCACCTTCAATATCATATTCATCTACATTCACCTGGAAACATTACCATGTTCAATATCATGCTCACCGTTAAGTCACTGCTAGTATTGACCTCTTATTCAACCATTCTTATAGGAGATTTTAGCATGGAAGTACAAATTGAGTGCCAAAGGCTTTCTATCACCAAATGTAACATTTCATAGCAACCATCACACATCATTAATTGACCCTTGCTTCTTTCTATTCACCTATGTTGCACCATATTCTCAGCCTAAATTTCAATCCATTTTTGTTTCTCAGATCACTTTGCACAGACTGCAACATTTAATGTAGTTTAAATTCAACCATGCTACCCTTCAGGACATTCACCATATTTTCTGCAACATAAATTATGCTTTAAAAACTTGAAGACCTGCTGTTCAGCTCTGTGCAGAAATACTAGACCTGCATAAATATATTTTAAATTTTAGCATTGACCATATTATCAGAATCCCCCCTTCCAGGATTTTAGTACTGGTTGATGAACTACATAGGTGAATAGTGCTGTCCAAATCTACTTACAACACATATCAACATATACACTCAGGCATATAACAAGTGCTGTACTTAAAAACTACTTAAGCTATAAAAAAAGCAAAAATCTGCCTCAGCCAACAGGACACATGGACTAGAGGCTACATCAAATGACTCCTGCACTACCCCTCTGCTATAAGAATAATCATGACTCTTCAAGTTGGAACATCTACACACAATGCATAATATGAATGGCCAACAAAAGCTTCAAACTCATCAAAACTTCTTCCTGGCTCATGACATTTTTGAACCACCAAGACAAACACATTGTTTAGCACTACTGAATTTGCAATCAAATTTGTGGTCCTGCCCAATGCCCATCATCCAGATACTCATGGCATACCAAAATTTGGGCTTCAGTATCTTAGCTATTTCACTACTCAAGTGCTATGTGACTTTGAAAACTATCTCTCACAAAATATCTGCAACATTGAGATCTTTATAAAATTGCAAAAGGGTCATTCTAAAAGAAGCCATCTTCAAGACTTAACCTTTTCAAATGTTGGCATCTCTCATGCACTCCCTCACCATCAAACTATTTGAAAAAGTCATTAAAGACAAGGTTGAGCTGCATCTACTCCCTCTGATTTCATTCTATTAGTTTGCAAAAAAGCAATCTTCAACATGATAATAAGCACTTTTCTTCAAAGCAGTTTTAAGATCAGTTTGAGGCTGTGTCAGTTGCAGTTCATCTATACATTAAAGCAGCATTTGTCTCTATGGCAGTTAAGGTATTAGTCAATGTGTGAGCTGTGACCACATTTTCTTACACACTTCTTTATATGCTAACTTGCTGCTGAATTGTGAAATATATATCACACTCAGTGGCAAAAATTCCATACTCTTCACTTCCACACAATACATCTCTCAAAGTTCTTCCATCAGTTCCTTTCTGTTCACTTTCTATACCAACCTGCTACTTGTGAAAATCCAGCAAACATTCACTGGCAACCAAATACCAAACACATTTCCACAGATAAACTCCATTACCTATATAAATGACATAACTGTCTTGTTCCCATCTAAAAAGCACCTACCAGCCTTACACAGAATACTAAAAGATTTTGCAGTTACATATAAACTTGATGTTAATCTAAGCAAAACTGCTGCTTGGTCGCTTTACAATAGGAAACATGCACAGACATATATGAGGTAAGCCATCAAATTTTCTAAGTTTTCCCTTTAATAACAGTGTAAATGCAATAAGGTATAAAATCCAGTACAAGCTTTAAAAAGAAACAGAATGAATCATTACTTCATCTCAAAAGCTTCTCTCCATATATATTCCAAGATTCCACTATTTAGTCAGCTAATCATCACCAAAATCACTTACTAGTCTCTCATGAAACTTTTTCTAAAGTGTTTACAACCAGAATCTCTTCTTTTCACAATAAGCTTTTGGGAAGAGGAAGACAGTGTTCATATCTGCAAAATGGTTTAGTCAACCATCAATGCACAACAGATTAGGCCTTCATATCATTCATACCTTTCATATGCAGATGGTCACAAACTTTATAATAGCCAGCACTCAAGCACTTTCCAGTGTTATAGTACCTCCTTCAAATAAAACAAACAGATAGGCCACCCCACACACATGACCACTTATCATCCATCGTCAATTACATAACAGCACACCCTCACAGATATCACTTTAAGTTACATACAAATTTTCATACTGTCAAATATATTCATTGATTCATCCAAATCTGCAACATGACCTCAGTCCTCCAATGCTTGGAATCAACAATCATTCCACAAGTTCAAAAAATAGTCTCTAGAGCTGAACTATTTCAATTTTTTACTAAGATTAAAGTTTCTACACCCTACCCATTATAATTATTTGAGATACACATGGTTGTATACCAATATCAACTCTTTTTGTTGCCTATGCCACAGAGCAGAGAAAACACAGCAACACCTATTCTATTACTGCTCATCATTAGACAGAGATCTGTTATAACATGACCTGAGCCTATAGGCAACCCAACACTGCCAACCAGACCATCATTGCCACATATTGGAAAGGCTCTATCCCATCAATCTGCACAGCTACTTCATTCATACTCTATCAATATTAGTGCATTCATTGCACATTCGCTTTAGAAAACTATACAAGGCACCATTCATCAACATTTAATAATAAACTGATGCAAATAAAAGTCAGAAATAACAAATTTTTGCATCCTGACATCTTTATGACCAACTGTCACTTGTAACACAGTAGTCCAACCTCTACCCATCTACTATACTTCCACCAATCCACATTACAAACAAGAGTCTTCTCCAAAAGATGTGCCATTAGCCAACAACTGAAATATAGATTTTTTTATCAGACCTCATCTGACAGCATACTATTGTTCTCCAGATAATTGTCACCTAACAGTGCTAACATGGCATTTGCAAGCTTGTACTACATAAAAATTACCACCCACAAACATCTATCAAATAAATACATTTAAAGAATTGAAAAAAACATGTCATGTATTTATATGTACCTACACTTCCCTCTCCCAGTTTAATCAAAGATAATTGAACAAAACATACCCAACTGTAAATCAGCAAATAAATATTGTAGGCTTCATCCATACCCCACCATGTATAATTCTGTAAATGTCCTTTAAACAATTACTCCAGTACTTCCACCTAATGCCCCCCCTCCCTAATTTCCAACCTGCATATATACTCAACTCACAACCAACTCTCACCTCTGACTTCTAATGTAAACATATGTATGCAATGAAAATCATAGTAAATGTAACCTTTTTTAGTCATTAATTAAAGATTCTAATAATAATAATAATAATAATAATAATAATAATAATGATGATGATGATGATGATGATGATGATGATGATGATACTGATAATTCAATAACCAAAATTTCAAATATTTCTTAAATATATAAAATGATGTATATGTTGAGAAACTATTGAATTGTTAGCAAAAAATACCATTGTAACTAAATTGTCAATTGAAAGTGCTGAGGTAAATGAATATTTACAATGAATATTTTACAATATAAAAAGGAATGAGATGATCTATATATATCAATAATCATTTTGTACTTATGAAGCTTAACAACAATTAATACACAAAAATTATCATAAATATCAAGTACAGACGTCAATCTAAGTCTATCAAAAATAATACACATGATATAATTTTGTAAAATACATCATGAGGATAGTGAGTAAACAGTTCAGTTACCCCAAATACAGCTATTATAAAACAATGTACTTTCATAGTAAGCAACATGAATTGTCATCAAAGTAGACCTGGCAAGAATTTCACTTAACAATAATAATAATGATGATGTTTCGAATTAAGCAATTCAAATTATTTTAAAACTATTTTTAAATTTTTTTAACAATAGGTGCCTTTTGAAATATATTTCTAAATACACTAGATGAAGCAAAAATGGATATTTGTCAAGAAAATATTTTTTTACAATTTTCCATTTCAAAGTAATGCGGAAGTACTCTAAACCCCCCAGTGAGCTAAATGTAAACTAACTGTCAACAAACGTAAATGTAGAATCAGCTCACACTTTAGCCTTGACTATTTATATGTTATGGTTAAAGTAATAAATCCGGTCATTATTAATAAATACTAGTTGTTTTGGGGCAAATGATCTAAAATACATAAAAATCACACTGACCAGGTAATTATTAATAATAACCAGGATACTTTGGACAAATTGATCAATAATACATATAAATCACATTAACCAAGTAATTACCAGTAGAAGTCTGGTAAATTTAATATATATATTATTTATTTATTAATTTTAATATTTAGTGATTTTTTTATTTATTGTCGTATTATTTATTAAATTATGATAAAATTATACAAATAAGGAATATGAAACATATAGGGAAACTTTAATTGGATAAAAGTTTTATATTTTTATAAAGATTTAAATACATCATTTTCTACATGTAATGTTCTTGTACTTTGCCTTAAGCTCTTTCATCATCCTTTTTCATCTGGCATGATCACTTGCAATATGTATGCAATGAATTAATTGAAAATTCTCTTCCAAAAAAGTGTAAAATATATAAATGATTCATTTTCATTTTTAGCAGGAGATGAGTTTTTCAACCCGTTCCAATTTTTACAATAGTGCATCATTGATAAACATGGGTATTCTGCAGTTGATTTGACTGGAAAACCTCTTTTTGTTTTCGTTAACTTTTTGAAAATCTGATTAATACTCTTCTCTTAAAATTAACTAATGGTTTTTTTTTTCAATTTCAAATTATACATTTGATCATTAAATTGTTTCTTTATTATGTCTAAACCCTCCATTATGCTTACAGTTAATGTAAAAACAATGTGCCAGCCATACTAGCAATAGACATAAATAAAAACCATCTATTCAATAACATAATAATCAGCACTCAATGAATGATTAGCCAAAACAAAACAATGATATGATTTCTTTTTTCCTCTAGAATATGGAAAAGCTTCCAACCTTGACAGTTACAAACCTAATGGTATTGAAATGTATTAAATTTACCATTGATAATCATTAACCTAACATTATTGAAATTTATTACATTTAGCATTGACAGTTGAGAATTATGAATAATTACAAGTTCATGTTATAAATTTTTAAAATTACATTTTGACCAACCAGTAAATATTAATACTAACCAATTAATCACTTCAATGTAATATATATATACCAAGCTATCAGAAAGTTATATTTTTCCACTTTTAAAATCATTGTATGGGACTTACAGATCACTCTTATCTTTTAATGTTAAAAATGAGTAAGAAATTTTGTTATATAATCGATATTTAAAATTTCTTCCCAACTATTAAGGTAAAATGAAAAAAAAAAAAAATAAACACTGTTTAAAGAAAAGCTACCATACTGAAAATGACACTACAGAAATATTAACCATACATAACAGCCACTCTTAAATTTGTTTAGTAAATGAAAGATGTATTTTTATGAATTTAAATTTCCATTAAATTTTTATTTGCAAAATGATTTTTGTTTTTAAATTTTAAAACTACTCTTTTGTTTTCAGATTAGTAACTACTTTTTAACATCAGTTCTAGTGGAAGCTTCCATATGATATTGGATTGTGTGAACTTACATATTTTTTAAACTTATGCAATGTGAAATAATTTGCAGTCTAAGCAATGTTTGATTCTTCTTTATTTATTGTAAATATTATAAACTCATTGTAATCTAGTATTAAGAAAAAGTAATAGTTAATATTCAAAACTTTTATGTTGCACTTAGCATGCTTTTAGCAGATCATTGCCAGAATCAAAGTGATGTTTTGCTTAGCAGTTGAAAATTATGCCTATATGTGGACATAATTTATTATGTAAATGAGGTATTTAAATGTTTCATTTTTTGACAATGAAACACATGATTCTTTTCTGTTACATATGAATCCTTTGCATTCACCCATGCCTCTTTGTATTTTAATTTTTTATTATCTCTTTTGGAACAAACCATCCTCGTATTAGTAGGATTGAGTGAGCTCATGATCAAGGAAGATTGAATTACATTCATTATTTTGTTTTGCTCTGTTGAGTGCTGGGTGATCCTCATAGATCTATTCACCTGTGACTTGCCATAATGGGTCACTGCATGTAATTTTGTAAACTATTTGAGGGCCACCATGCTCTGATGGTGTTTTATCTTTTGAATTATTTAACAAGTTGTTTAGTGATGGGGGCAATCTAAAATTGATCCTATAAGTGTCTGCATATATATTCATTAGTGTTTTTACTATTTAAGGGATGTATGAAAGGCTTATCTATGCCTTTGGTACATTATGTGTAATTTTGTTTTTATTAGCATATTTCATTTATAACTGAGATTTGTGAGATTGTTGATATAACCATTGATATTGTTCTTTCTATCAGCCTCATACTTGCATATATTCATGTTTCTGTATAAGAAACATTTCAAGCCTGCAAGCTTGTGTTCTAAAGAGACTGTTGATTTGGGATGAATAGCTTCTCTTATTTGAATAGGTTTTAGATTAATTTTGAAATCAAGCTTGTTTTTTTTTTTTAGATGTATAGTTTATATTATAAATTTCTTGTCCATGAGTTTTCATTTTATTGTTCTGCAATTAAACAATTGCCAAGGTTTGAAAATGAATATGAAATTTTATAATATGTGAATAGATAATGATGTAGTGCAGAGGGAATAATACAATACCCATTATTTTAATCAAATGTTAAATAATAGGATTTTATTATTGTATTTCCTTCTTTTACCCTCTGTCCAAGGATAGTCAGATATTCATTTACTAACTAATATTTATGTGTGGAAGCATTATATGTGCATGCATCTTTGTATGTAATGATCATTAATGTATAAAAAGTTGAAAGATTAAAAATGAAATTGCAATAGTGATTATGAGATCAACTTTCTATATAAATGGATTACCTCATGCCCATACTATATAAATTTTCTGCTCAAAAATAATGAGTGCTTTATCATCAAATGAGCAAAGTTTTTTTGTTTGTGAAGCCTTCAAAGGGGGTGCCATTTTAACACTTTGGCCGTAACTGTTCTATCACCTGGTTTCCTCAACATATCATTAAATATAAAACTTAACACTCATATATCTTAAACAGGCAAAACTCCATACAGTAGTGCCACTCAGTGTAAGCCAGAGTAGTCAATGGATGCCAGAAGTTATGAGCAAGCATAAAAAATGGTGATCATGTGATGTTTAGTGGTTTAATACTCATATATCTTATGTATATGTATAACGTCATATTTTTTTATTGTTGTAATTTTTTCTTGCATTTATAGTTTAATAAATATTGACGTTAGTATTTTTAATTTACTAAAATCATTTAACTATAAATTTAAATATTTGTTTAATTTACAAATATTTGCAGATTTCTGTTGTAATGTATAATTTAAATTAACTTTCTAACTTGTGGTGAAGAATGGTTTAATAAATTAATGTTTATTTGTTGTTGTTGTTTTTTTATTAAAAAAATAAATAAAAATAAACTCTAGTTTTATTTAAGCTAATTTCAACTACTGCACGTCAAATTAAGTCTCTTTCTCTCTGCAATGCTTCTAGTCATTTGAGAGAGAGCACAAATTGAAATGTATTATTTGCTTTAAGCTTGTGTCAGTTAAAAGACAAGACTAAATTAGTGCTAAAACATTTCTGATTAGACATTTACTGATAAAGTTACCCGCGTCTTTTAATTATTTGTGTTAACTAACATCTTAGTAAATTTATACGAATGATGCTATTAACGCATTTTAAATTATAATTAATCTAATCTAGTATTTATATATAGTTTATTTAAAATGTACGTAAGCAACATGTGTCATCGGCTCATTGGATAGATCGTATTTTATACTATATTATTAAGCTTATATTAACCCAATCAGTAAATGATACGTAATTGTATTCAGATAACAAAAAAAATGAGGAAAAGTCTTTCTGAAGTTATATACGATTTGCAAGAGAGAATATTTACTTATATTCTGTTGATATATATATATGAAAATAAATATATGCCGTTAATCAACTATTTGTCCTTTGATCGGTGTGAACTTTGTATTGCGGCTTTATGGAGTCACAGAAGCTGCTTTTGCATAAGCTACTATGTATGAATTCTGGTAACCAAGATAAATGTTTGTTCTTTCTGAAAATATTTTACACTACTGTAAACCTATCTACAATTTTTTTCTCCCTAGCAGTCTCTTCATCACCAATTATTCTCCTAGCAATAATGGATTTTTTTATATTTTATTCTACTTTATGTTGTAATCATTTGAAATATTTATGATCATAAATATTTTGAAAATTAACTTTTGTTTTAAAAATGATTGGGTTTAGTTGACCTTGATAATAAGTCATTAAGTATGAAAAAATAAAACTTTTGAATTTCACATTTGCTGATATCCAAGGGAACAAGGACAGCTGCAGTTACTGAATCTTATGATATAGGACAAGCCTGTCCAACCTTAAATATTTAAGGGCTGCATTAAAAAAAATATCGAAGGGCCATTAGTTAGTTATAGTAGGCATTTCAAAAATATCAGAAAAATTAAAATTTGTGTTGTTTATAAAAACTTTTATTGAAATAGTAGACAATATAGAATAATTCTTTATAACATTTTAGCAAGAGCTTTGTAATAATTCAGCTTCCTTTACTTAATTACTTGTATCAATTTTGATGTTTGTGGTTGTTAATCAACGTATCAAAACATCTAGGCAGGTCAAACAAACTCTCATTCGGGCCATATATGGCCTGCAGAGCATATTTTGGACAGTTCTGATTTAGAATAAAAGTTCTTTAAATTGTTTTGCATTTTTAAGTGTGATGCTGAAGAATAAATATGAATAAAATTTACATGCATTTAAATATTATAACTCTTTGACGAGCAGCAATAAATGGATGTAATCATTAAAAGGTTTTTTTATCATTTTATTTTAAATTTATTTTCCTTGTAGGCAGTTAATGAAGTTAACAAACACTAGAGAGAAAGTAATTACTAATGACTGTGTATTTATTAGTTTTGAATGGGAATTATTTTTCCCGCATTAATTGATTACTTCAGTAAAGTTATACATTCATTAGGGATTTTTATGTTCCTGTACCATCCACTTCCACTGTAACATGTATATTCAGAATGTCAGCAATAAATAACTAGATCACATGCGGTGTACATCTTAGCTACATGTATATGCACATGGGAACTTAAAGAAAGTTGAACCTTTATTCATGAATTGAATGTTATATTATCTAAAACAACAATCTTTACTCCTAAAGCCCATGCTGCAATGTGTTTTGTTTTTGCTTTTATTTTATAAAAAAGTTCTTTCAAACCATAGACTAATTCTAAAGAATTATATACACCTGTGTTTGTACCATTACAAACTTTTTATAAGGAAGTTGTATTGGCCTCTCATTAGTTTTTCTGATCTTGTCATCACTAATTTAGGCTGTATGATTTATCAATGATATCTTCATTATCCTCTGTAGAGTTGATATACAATTGTAAACATCTTATTCCAATAATATCTTTCAAAACTTTGTTAGTTTAGCAACTGCTACTGCAACAAACATTCTATTTCTTTACCAGACTCTTTTCTTTCTCTATTTTTAGTATATTTTTTCCCCAGCCACTGGTTTAATCAAACTTGAAGCGATTTTATTCTCATTCTGTATACCAATTAATGCCATTGTCATAGAATTATTAACTTACTGTAATCTTTAAATGCATATTTAGGTAATTGTAAAGTGGAAGTAACTATCGCCAACTGATTATATAGCTTCAAAAACCAATAAAAAGATAAAATGATAACATTCTATCTTTGGGATCTGTTATTATATAAGCTTAGTTTTTTACTTAGTTGAATTTATCTATTATTTTAGTTTATGCACAGACTAAATGTTTTGCAATTATCATTAATATATTCAAAGGACGAAGAACAAGTTTACTTTTAACAATCTTTGAACATTAAGAGAAATATTAGTTTTAATATTTGTAATAATAAATAAATAATCATAACTTCCAAATATCTGCATTTGTAAAGCAAAAGTAATTACCTTTTACTGAGTTATATAGTGTCAAAAAAAAGATAGGATGAAGCTGTTAAAAATAAGACTCGTTCTTCATCCTTTGAATATATTAATGGTGATTGCAAAATGTTTAGTCTGTACGAAAATTAAAACAATAGACAAAATTCATTATATAATTTAAAAACCAAGTCAAAAACTAAGCTTATATTACAACAGAGACTAAAGATAAAATGGTATCAGTCTATATTTTCATTGATTTTTGAAGCTATGTAACTGAATGGGAGATAATTACTTTAAGTTATGATTATTTATTTATTACTACAATAATTGTTATAATAAGCTGCTTGCAATAAACTATACCTTTTATCTATAAATACTTCAAGATTACCAAATAGTCATAGACATGTGGATTTTATTTTTTTGAATATTAGTTAGAATTAAAACTATTGTCATTACATTCAAGCCCCTAAATTTCATACCAATATTGAAACAGTAAGATTCGTATTCGAATGTTAAGTTTCACCTTTTTCTATCGTCTCTCACTCACCGCTCTATCCTACCCAAATTTAAACTTTTTGGTATTGAATGGTGTGTGTAGTAATATTAAAAATGTATAGATATATGTAGAATTCACTATAAACACGCACACATTTCGATATCAGATTTAAGGCAATAAATAATATAATTTAGATTTCTTCTTTTAATTATATAAAAATATATAATTTTAACTATTTATTTTGAATTGTAAAATCCGTTGTTTATCGGGTTTGTTTAAATTTCATTTAGTAATAATTTTAGAAATAGATTGTAATATTTAATTAAAAGTAAAAATAATCATATGTTCCCTTTTGTGTTTGAAATTTTAAAAGCAACTGTCGGTGAGAGATAATAGATTAATTAAAGAAAAATTCCCCAAAATGTAATTATAAAATGTAAATGTAAAATGTAAACAATAGAAAGGCAGCTTTCTTTATAATTAAACTTAACAAAAATGCATTGATTATCCTCAGATTAAGTGGAATCCAAAAATAAACTATAAAAGATAAGATCTAAGAAAGGAGGCCATTTTAGACTTGCTCGAAACTTTCAGTTGAACTTTAGCTTTGCTTTCGAGCAGTTGAGAGTCTCCAAAGAAATATATTGTTTTTATGTGCCATAGTATGTGTGAGTAGAAAGTGCCAAAGACTATTCTACCTGGAGATGGTCATCTGTTTGCCGAGAACCTACACCCATGCCTTCTATAAAATCAATCAAAGAAGATCTGCTGCCCCAAATAATTAGAAAACTGCTGCTGCTATTCAAATAATTAAATCACCTAAACACTGGAAAGAACTGCTAATGCTAGAATCATGGACAATTTGCTGCTGATCACTGAATCGGAAAACTTCTCATAAAACAGGTACCTGTATCCAAATTCTCTAGAGTACTCTACTAATATCCCGCTGTAGCTCATTCATCTTTTTATAACTTATAAACTATAAACTGTAAATTCTCACTTGTAAAACTATGCTTCACCTATTTATATATAAAAAGTAGGTCGAAGTAAAGAAGGGATTCTCTCTTTTCTTCATAGCGTAAGCATGTGTTTTAAAGACCTACAGAGGTCCCTAGTGATGATTTTTTCAGACGCTCATTGCTAAGGTTTACAGCCTTGTTAAAACTATTACTGAAATAATAGTGAGCGTTTAATAAATTTATAATTACAACTTTAAATTATCGTAATATATTTCTTACTATAAGATCTTTTCATTAACTCGTAGTAAATCGTAAGATTTCGCGAGTATTAATGTATTATAAGAATTGTGGACTTAATTAGTGAAGTATTTAATAGCTTCATACTCTTAGATCAAAACACTTCTGCTTCACCTATTTATATATAAAAAGTAGGTCAAAGTAAAGAAGGGATTCTCTCTTTTCTTCATAGCGTAAGCATGTGTTTTAAAGACCTACAGAGGTCCCTAGTGATGATTTTTTCAGATGTTCATTGCTAAGGTTTACAGCCTTGTTAAAACTATTAATTAATATTATGTAAATCTCTTTAACAATCTAGCCTGCCTAACTCTATCTTTCTTGGTATGTATTTCTAAAATCTACATTTTATTATATAATTATCGCATGCTCATAATTTTCTAAGTATAAATCTATGATCGCTTGAAACAGTGGATGCGTGTCAAATTTTCATTAATATTTACTTTCATAAATAACTTAATATTTTCATATAAATCAACACACATTCAATGCTTCATTTATTGTAATGCAGGGGTCTACTGCTTAGCAAATGGCTGACGTATTAGTTGTAATAATCACCCAGTTTACATATTGTTTATATTTTATTAAATTTTAATTAATAATTCCATAAAATTGCATTTCTTTGAGAGTTGCAAACGTTCTTTATTAAATGTTGATAATGTAGGGCCGAGTTATAAAATATATTTAAATCTTACCAGAATCGTCTATACATTATACATGTGTTACATTTTAGAGACGCGATGACCTATTACAAGCCTTGAATATTCCGGATTCTATAGGGTTGAAATTAACCCCAGTTGTCCTACACAAGCGGACATAATAAATGCTCCCGTAGGGCTTGACGACCATCATGCAGCCAGCAGACAACCATGGCACAAACCACTTGTCCCTGGTTATGCTTATGTGACACCTTACCTCTTTGGGCCTATGGCAAACACCAACCCATTTTTATAAACTCATTCACAGCTTTGCAGTTTCAATATGCTGCCACTTCCCATCGCCTTTCTAAATGTACCACGTGTTTCTTTTATTAACTTTATTATTCTATGTATAACTCTGTCCCTGCATTAGTGACATAATTCTCTCTCAAATAAATGTTTGCCCTCAGTTATTAGTAAATATCTTTAATTAAATAAATATACATCCACCGCTACTATTATAAATCTTACTTTAGACTCTTGTATTGCAAAAATATAAATCCCTAAAGGCATGCCTTAGAAATACTTGCCCGAGAATTTTAGGTAGCTAGATTACGTCATCAAAAATGTATTTCTCTTTGTAAACATAACAGTATCGGAAAATACCACTACTGAAATCTTAAATATAAAGTATTATTGTTAAAATGATTTTGCATAAATGTTTCTAAATAAATAAATGTATTTTTTTAATATATAACAGTATTGGAAAATTCCATTACCCAATTTTAAATATTACCAGATATTATTAGTAAATGATTTATTATTAAAATGTTTCAATAAATAATGTCAAACTATACGTCTGCCGTTACTTCTTTATTTATTTATTCGATACCCATTCCATATTATATTTCCTCGATTCTGTAAAGATAAATGTTTAATATTAATGTTATTATTAGCTAGCTCGAAATAAAATCATGAATCTCTTGCATATCCCTGACCAGTGGGCCTAAAGAAATATTTACTAATGTTGCATCAGATGCATTGTTTCGTAGATTGTATTGTGGAACCGATGAACTATGTTCGAACTCAGTACCACGGGTGGCTTCGCTACGTAGATGGTGCTGCAGTTCTGTGTGGTGGTCAAATTCTGCACTATGTTAACGAATCACACATTTATGACTGTTACAATATTTCTATTGGTAAAATTATTCATTTTGTTACTGTACACCAGTGATTTTTGTGTATGTGTGTGCATGTGTCTATGTTATTGCTCATAATGATATTTTAGATGAATTATTCCCTTATCATTAAAAAAAAACATTCTAAATTCAGTCTAAAGCATAAGTTTACCTCAATATCTGAAGTTTTATTTAATTTCTAGGCTAAATCATTTCCTTGCATCAATTTTAATCTTGACATAATATCTGGATTGGTATGTAATTGGACAAACAGTAATTAAAATAAGCATGATTTTATTTAGAATTCCTAATCAGTTCCAAAACAATAGAACTGTGATTTACATATTCATATTTGAAAAAAATAATGTAATATTTCAAAGAAAAATAACAATGAATATTTGGTATTTGTGAGTTTTCAAGTAAACCAAGATGACAGCCTGTATTTTTGATAAATGTACAGTTTTCAAGGCCTGTAATCTACTGAAGATTTGGTAGTTGTTAAATTAAAACAAAATTAATAAAGCAATTGTTAAATTTTAAAAAAGAAATAAATTCTGATAATTTTTTATTAAGAAGCTTTATTTCATTTTTTTTTTTTTTACTTATATTATAATGTTAGAAGTGATGAGACATTCTTAAGATTGTCACATTTTGGTTCAGTTCAGCGTGTTTCTTTTTGTCAGCAGTTTTTTTTTTTTGTTAAATCGTCATAATGATAAAAATTTGAGATCTTTCTGTCACAAAACATAATGTAATGGACTATTTCCAAAGGTATGGGGCCCTGCCCTCCTGAACAGTGTGCATTAATAGTCATGATATGATTGCACACTACCAAGATGAATAAAGTTTAAATATTGTATTTATATATATATTTCATTTTTGTGTTAATAAGTTAGTCCAAAAAAAAAAAAGGAAACTGTAAATATTATAATTAATTTTTCCACAATGATTTCTTTTTTAAAATAGCAGTAATAAAAAATAAAATGGGAATATGAAATATGATGATGTTTCTCTAGCAGGTATTTTTTGGGCCGTCAAAACTGTAGCTTTATCAAAAATACTAGCTGCCATCTTGGTTTACTTGAAAACTCACAAGTACCAAATATTTTTACATTCTAATGGTGTGAATATTGACCATTGACAATCATATAACAGTGGTTAAATGGTTAGCTGTGTGTTTTGATATATGATGTTCAGCACAAGAAATAATAGATTAGGCTTTAATCCAGAAATCTAAAGTTCTCTAATCCATCAGTTTGGTCACTGTATTAAATCACCCAGGACAAAGCCATTTTTACACAGATTATAGCAATTAGAAATGTTCAGAGCGATCTATAATCTAAATATTATGTAATGTGTCTGTAAGCATTTGCAATCAGAAGTAAACATTTTTTCTAATCTTAATGTGCTACTGGAATTGCGATGCAACTTGATACCCATCATTATGTGTTATACATTTTTTGTTCAGTATTATGAGTTTTTTAAAACAGTTTTCTAAGTTAGCATCAGTCTTCTCCCAATCATTTTGAATATTTTTTTTTCTTTTTCCAATAAAACACAGACGAACACAATTTTTATTTTAATTTATAAATAATTATAAAAATAAAACTCTATAAAACAAATTCACAAATTATTAGAATCTCAGTAGAATAACTTCTTGTTTTTAGAAGATTATAATAGATATTTTAAAAAAGAAAAGGTTTTGATCAAAATTGATTTATAATAAAAAAGAAAAAAAAACAGGCATTACTAAATAAACATAATGTGTCAAATTGTGAATAATAAGCCTGAGGATAAAAATTTAGCTGACTGAAAATAATAAAACTACACTACAACTTTTGAATTTCTTCCAGAAAATAAAAGAATATTGAAACCCTTCGATTAAGATAATATTAGAAACCTAATGTAATAATAGCTTAAAATTAAACATCTGAGTGCTTCTAGGTTTCCAATTGTCAGTTTATTTCAAAACTGCAGATAAAATAGCTACGAACGCATCCTAACTTATCTTAAATTTATCTGCGAATAATAAAGTTATTCCAACTACAATATTGTCAAAATAAGACTACATCTGACCAATAAAATTGCAATGAAAGTAAATGGCATAAACAGGTCAATTTGAGAGCCTGGTCAGTAAATCCAATTGTTTTAGTAAGAAAGGGAATCTGGCTATATACATTGGAAGCCCATTTAAGAAAGACAGACAACTATCAGATGACAGAAATCTTATTGTCCAAAATTTAGTAGAATGCAGTGAAGCATTCTCAAGTCTGGAATAGGAAATTGCTAGCTACTGACATCATTGTATCTGCACAGAAAAGCAAGTAAACTGTGTGTTGGAATGGTTAGGATTCAAAGAGGGAGTCTCAACATTTCTTCCTAATCAGTAATTGTACTGTTAACAACTAGCTTTTGCAATTTTCCAACTGGAATGGAGGTAAATATTCTTAAGTAAACTACTGTATACATATAATAATATTCTAAATATCTATAATAAATATTTTAAAATTTAGTTATTGCATTGTGTTATTATTGAATGACCAAGACATTATTACAGCAGTAGTAGGTATAAACACAACAGAGTAACTAACATATTTTTCCATTAAAAATCTGATTATTTCAAAAAACCTGATAAATTATATATACTAAGTATAGCTAATTGTACAACATTTCCCATTAAAGTATGTACTGTTATTGTTTCCCACAATAGGAGACCCCTTAATTTTTAAAAAGAAAATAAACAATAAATGTATATCGGCAGCATCATTGCTATTGTTTAACTTCATCTGTGGCAAATGATTTCAATGTTTTGTTTAAATTGTAGCTCTCTATTGTGTTTTATTCTTGGTCATATCTTACTGATGCTAGCAAATATCTTTGCACTTTTTAAAATGTGCTAAAGATAATCAAGGTCTGTCTTTCCTATGAAAATTATGCTCAAATCCATGATAACACATTTTTATGAATTCTTAAATATTGTTAATTTATTCTACATATCCACTCAAGAGAAGATGTGATTTTACATAGTAGACTCTATAATATCACATCTAAGAAGTTGAAGAACATGATTGGTATTGTGATCTTGCTTTAATGTATTTAGAATTGTATGGAATGTCTTTGCATGAAAATTTTCTATTATCTTCATGTTATGTTGATAGGAGATTCAATTCTCATTTCATATAATAAATTATTTTAAAAAAATAACAAGCCTATATATATATAATTTAATTGCAGTAGTTATTTTATCATAATGAATTGTTCTATTTTTTAAACTGTTTAAAGCAACAGCAGTATATTGGAGTCTGAGCTGTACCTCAATGTTTAAGTACATCTTTTTATTTAAAAAGCTACAAGATATTTAAACTGTCTCATATTTTCTAGTTGAAGATATCACCAAAGTTAAAAATTGGTAAAGATTCTTTCTATCACTGCCTGATAAAGCACATGAGTTTTTTTAACATTAATTACTAAACAAAGTCTTACATGTTACATTAAAATGTTGTCATTGCCTATAGCTCACCTTTTGAGGTGAAAAAATAGCACAACCATTAGCATAATATAAATCCAGAAATCAAGAAAGTGATGTTTTTATTTTATTTTTTAATTGATTTAAGTTAAAAATTCCACATCAAATCTCTAATTGTGATCTCTAACTTATTAAGCCATCCAAAGACCACTGCATTGAAAACAAAGTTGGAGCTAATATTAATCCTTGTTGTATCAGTTTTCATTTCAAATACTTCAGATTTTTTATCTGTAGAAGTTGTACAATTCAAATAAACTTTAGTGACCAACCAACTAATTTCGAATAATGCCATAAACTTATTCAATTAATTGAATCATGTGCTTTGACCAAATCAATAAAGAAATATATAAATCTTTGTTCCTGGCATTCATTTTGCCTTTGCCAGGCAACAAAAAACATGTTTATAGTGCCTTTTGATTTAAAAAAACTAAATTGGGCTTTAATAATCATTCATGTAGAAGTAGAAATAATCTACACAGCAAAAGTTTTGAAAATACCTTAGCTGGAATGAATAACAATGCTATTACATAATTATTGTAATCTTTTCCATTTATTTTCAAAATTTGGGAAAATAAAAACATTTGTAAGATCAGGTGAAATATTCCAAAGTTTATATATTCCTAGTAGCAATAGCCATTCATAAATGACTTGCTATTTCAACTCCAAGAAGAAAAAATATAATAACAATACAAACAAATCTGTAAAATATAAATACTACACATAGAATATACTGATCCATTTGTGTTTATTTGATATTTTGTGATGCTGTCTTTTAATTTCTTCAACTGAAAACTTTTAATTCTGAAATACTTTAACATCATATCAAATTATAACTCTCCAATGTATTCTGTTCTCTATCACAAATTCCTAATTGAAACAATCAATATTTGCATTTCTTTAGAATGCTTAAGATAATTCTTATAATATAAATGGGTCTATCTCTTCTTTGAAACCATATTCAAGTTCACTATAAAACATCTTTTCAGTGATTTGTTTTATGTGTCTACTCTAATGAATGTTTGATTTTACAATGGTGGACTCTATCATATTATAACCATCAGTTTGAAAATCATGTTAATGGACTTTATGATCTTACCATTTTATTTTTAAATTTTTATGGAACATTCTTAAATAAAACTTTTTTAATACCTTTACATTGTATTAAAAATGTCCAAATCTCACTACTCTACATACATAGTTATTTTCTGATGATGGAATAATATATTCTTTAACTTTTACAGCAGCACAATGGATTCTGTATTGGATCCTCACATCTAAGTCTGTCTTTGTTTTTATAAGATTACCAAAATATTTAAATTGGTTTTCATTTTCAACTTAATAATCATCCAAACCAAAATCTGCTGAAGATTTTTATTCTGTGCTGACTGATAAAAAAAAGGTGAATTTTTTAAATATTATTTGTTAACCAAAATTTATATATGCTGCATTCAAAATGTTAAATACATTCTCCAGACTGAACTGGTAAAAATAGCGCAATCATCAGCATGTTGTAAATTCAGACTCTAAAAAAAGGGAAGTTTTTGCTTTTTAGTTAGTTCAAATTAAAACATCAATTGTCAAACCTGTATTGTATTGCATCTTGATTCTTGTATCATTAAACCACCCACAAATAGTTCCAAAGATCACTGTCAAAAATTGAAAACAATGTTGAAGCAAAAATACGTACTTGTTTAATACCACTTTTCATTTCAAAAGCTTCAGATTTTCCACTAGAATAATAACTCTTACTATGATTTCATCATGTAGAAGCCATATAATATGAATAAATTTTGGTGAAGAACTAATTTCAAAATTTTCCATAAATTTATTCTATTAAGTGAGCCATATGCTTTGAGCAAATCAATAAAACCAAAATATAAATCACTCTTTTGTTTGTAACATTTTTCTTGCATTTGTTGAGTGACAAAAACCATGTCTATGATACTTATCTCTGGAAATTAATTGTTTATTCAACAAAACCCTTGAAAATATATTTCTTAACATGGATAATAATGATATTCCAGAATAATTGCCATAATCTTTTCTATGCTCTTTATTTATAAATTTGAAACAATTAAGGCATCTTTAAGATCAGACAGTAGAAATTCATATGATCATATATTTTTAACAAACTTTAATATTTTTGTAACTAACATATCACTGCCATATTTTAAAAATTTGGACATTTCTTGAAAACCTTCTGCCTTTTTATTTTTTTGAAAATTATAAAAAGCAAATGAGTTGATGAAGTGGATATGTCATTAACTTATCATCTTAATTTGGTATATCATTATTTAAAAGAGGTTTAAAATATTTATTCTGTCTGCTCAAAGAGGACCATTGATGGATTTAATAGGAATAAGATACTTTCTTACAGATTCATATGTTACTTTCAATGTATCAAAAAAATAATCTAAAGTTAATATGATCAATGAATATCTATTTTCTTTGCAATCTTAAGCCTTGAATCATTTTTAATATTTCTTGTCAGTTGTTCAACTATTAAATATCTTTTAGTTTCTTATTCTGCAAAGCAAAAGAGATATTTTCATGAACCAGTAATTTATAGAAATTTACTCTCAAAATAAAAATAATAATCAATAATCAGTCAATGAGAGACCAAACAAACTTAGATCACCAAAAGTGAAGAGGATTGAATTTTAATTTATAGATAGTTAAAACTAATACTTTTAAACTTTACCATTGAATAAATCTTAATAAACACATATCTCATATATTTATTTTATACAATAAATAAATAGAATAGTTATTGCTGCTATGATTAAAAAGTAATCACTAAAATGTTTTTGCTATGATAGCCTGTTCCTTCCACTGTATAATAAAAAAAGGTGTAAAAATTATTTTTCTTTGATAAACCTGGTTATCATTATATCTTAATAAGCAACAGGAATAACTGGGCAGAAACTGTTAGATATTTATTTATTTGTGAAGAACTATCTAATCGGTTGTTATATTTTAGAACCATTACGTGTATTCTTTGTGATATCTTTTTTTTTAACTGTTTTTATAATATAAATAAATAAGAATTACATTTAGTTGACGTATAATGAAAAAAATGTAAAATAATAATAATGAAAAATAAATTATATACTGCCACAAAAGCTGATTACTAACTATATCTTTAAAGCGCATATCCACCAGTGCAATTTTATTTCAAAAATTCTAAGAGTTGAGTACTTATTTCAAAAAGAGGGATTCGAATTCAGACTTTCACACGACCCACCACTCTCAGTTCCATCTCATATTGCTCACCCACCTGATCACACACATGTTGAAAAGATAAATAATCACCAATATACGTATTTCATGCTAAACCAGCAATCATCAGTTGGTCTAGATTACTATCCTCACACATATATATAATCAGTACTCAGCTTTATATTAAGATAGCCAATATTTATACTTTGATGGACAGGTTTCAAACTATTCCAACTCACAACTCTTTAGCCTTCCATTTCATTGAAAATCTGATGGTGGAACATTCAAAGCCCTTGATAGTGCCAAGGTCTGAGTTCGAACCCCACATATATTACATATATATGTGCAGGTTTAAGCCTGTACAAAAGTATTAAAGAGAGGGATTGAGAAATAGTTATCTAGTAAAATAAAGTAATATATATTAAGCCTACAATCTTAAAACTAGTAAAATATTATACTATAACTTTTTTTTTTTTTTATATAAAATATAGAATTTTATTCAGAAATTTAGTTACAATGTATGATAATAGTTAAACATAGGATATATTACATGATAATCAGTGGGATGAAAGCTCACTATTGATATCTTGTTTGACACCAGCTAAAAGGACTAATATGAAGCATATCAGCAAGGAATGAGTCTGGAATAGTATCCTGTTGATATAGACGACCAAGCTTGCATGTCTCATATAGTTCAGTGATAGGTTTAATCCTTTGTCCACACTCCACATGACCAAATTGACCCTTCATACCGGAGGTTACTTCCATAACACGTCAGGATCTGAGCAATAATCATGCAGAGCAAGGCAAGTTATCACAAAGGGATGCAGGCCATTCAGCCTCAAATTACTCTCCAGGGAAGATTTCTATTTAGGAGTGAAAGGGATCAGCTTTGGGGGACAGATCAATAACCTCCATGTGGAGTCATAGATGTAAGAGGGGGCCAAATTCTGGTCCCTTTTCCGAATTTTTTCCATTTTGTTAATATAGAGTTCAAGTGGACGCTCTAGTGCATGATTAAAGGTGAGCCATCACTGTGTGTACCATAGCGAAAACAGTACAAATGTTGTTATTCTTATCTCTGGGATGGATCCACATAGTATATTGTCAATGAGAGTCGACAGGGCAGATGTATTGTTACTTAACATGGAGGCTATAAGGACTCTGTAGAGGTGAAGGGAAACACAGTGGCAGAGGAGGTGAAGACAAGTTTCATCCTCTCTGAGGCATAGTGAGCAAGTGAACTCTATGTTTGAGAATCCTCGTTGATGCACCAGAAAATGTTTAGTAGGCAAGGTGTTAATATTTACCTTTATCAGGAAATCAAAATATTTGGGTTCAAGAAACCATCACTTAAATTTCTTGATTAGCAGATGGTTAAGCATGAGGATAGTTGATCCTGCAGAAACATCAGGATTAAGGATGTAGTATGTATGCATCCCAGAACTTGATTTTCATTGAGGACGATTTTATAGGAAGCATAGTATGTTTGGAGATAAGACATGCGAGGGCTGCCAGCCAGTCAGTACCAATAGGGGGCGGCTTATCTGTGGGAGTGGCCTCTCTGGAATGTGAGTGGTTAGGATATTGCAGACACATTCTGTAGAAAGAATTGTAGGAATGTTGGAATATGAAAGTATCTATGGAATGTAGGGATAATCCATTGAGTTTTGTGTGTTTCTGTAGATTTCTCAAGCTTATGGTTGCACTTTTCCCCCCTCTAATCAGATCAGTGCACATCTTGTGTATTTTTCTGATGAAGACTTTGGTAAAATTGACTACTGGGGTGAAATAGGATATTCTAGGGAATATTAGTACGTTGAAGATGGAGGACTTGGCGAACATGGACATGTAAACTTTGGACAGAGAGGATGTGATTCTCTGTGTGGATTGAAGTAGTTTTCCTTGGATAGATCTCCTTATGGCAGACATGGATTCAAATATAGGGAAGCCCAAGAAGTTCTGAGGCTTTGCTGCAAATGGCCCTGGAATGGTCTTACCCGAAGATATATACCAGGCAGATGACTTGGCCATATTAAATTTGAGGCCAGATTGATCGGAGAATTCTTTAAGTATTGATAAGAGTCTTGGAATTAATTTTTTTGATGGAAGGAAAATGGCCAAGTCAAACTTGTTTATTTATTAGCAGTCATTTATAAATGAATATGATTACTCTAACTCTAAAAGAAAAAAAAATCACAGAAGGACTAAGAAAGAATAAAAGATTAAGAATAAATTTTGCATTTACTATACAAACTAAATTATGATCTACAAATTTGCATATGCAGATATATATCTTAATTAGTCTTCTAATCTGTTTACTTGACATCTTGTAACCTTTTCTGCAGTTAACCTTACTTTTTGAAAGACATCAACACCTTGCCTAATTGTAGCTCCCCACTTCTTTTTATCCTCAGCCTTATTTTGCTAAATAACTTTGTACACTTGAGATAATTTTTATTAATATAAATGAAGCTTGTTTTTTTTAAGGAAATTTATGCACAAGTTCACGGTGAAATATTTTTTTTAGAACATCTGTCACCATTCATTCACTTCCTATGTCTAATTCAAAGAAATGTTTTTACAATAATAAACTCGATAGCATCATATCTTATGCTAATAGAACCGGTGTTTTTGTTTTGCTCTTTTCTGAATAATTATAATATTCAAATAAATGTTCTGGGCATTCATAAAGAAAAGGTAGCCTTTATAGTTTAAACTTTTTTATTAATGCTTAACATGCTGACGATATGTAAAATATAATCATAGCAATCTTAGTTCTTTAGAATTCCAAGCTTTTAAGTATACTTGATAATTATTTAACAACATTTACATATATTTTATTTGATATTCAAAAATATTTAAAATATCTGGTCATAAATTTGATTCGTCAAAACTCTGGAATTGTGTGCCCTGAGAGTGAAGACAGAAAATGGAAGATTAAGGAGGCCTGGCCAATAGATAAAGATCGATTTTCAATAAACAGGAAAGACACAGGTATACAATTCTCAAAAAGTAGACTATTTAAATGGATTTAAATATTTTAAATATTTTTGAATATCAAATAAAACAAATGTAAATGTTGTTAAATAATTATCAAATGTACTTAAAAGCTTGGAACACTAAAAAAGTAATGATTCCAAGATTATGATATTTTACATATTGAAAGTATGCTAAGCATTAATAAAAGCTAAGTTTAAATTATAAATGCTACCTTTTCTGTATGAATTCCCAGAATATTTATTTGAATATTATAATAGTGAATGTATATAATAATGACACTATATGCAATCAATTTAGTGCCTGTAGTTATTATTACTATAACAGTATTGTTTTTAATATATTCTATGCAGTAGCAGTCTACAATGCATCTCCATATCCAAATTTGCCAGTTTTTTAAAAATATATATTAATAAAATATTTAAAGAGATTCATATTTTCCAGAACAAAAACATCTGAGCTAAATATTGTGCTTGGCCAATAAAGTATTTAAATGTCTTTGACATTCGTTACCAAATCTAATGCTATAAAATTGCATTAAAAAACATTCAGTCAGTAAGTCAACTTTTGAATTGGCAAGAAAGCATAATCATCATTTTGCAGATTTTTAAACTAAGAAACTAAAATTTTTTGTTTTGATTTTAATTGGTTCAAATTAAAAAATTTCACCATCAAATTTTTACATCTTGATTTCTGTTTCATGAAGCTACCTATAACTGTTTCATAAATCATGATGCAAAGTGAAAAAATAGAGCTAGTTCATATCTCTGTTTCACAATGATTTTTATCATTGCCTATAGATTTTCTATCAACAATATTTTTTTTTCTTTTTTTATTATGCAGCAGGCATTTAATATGAATAAACTTTGGTGGCAATCAGGTTTTTTAAAACCGTATTCAAACTTGTTTTATTAATTGAGTCAAATGCCTTAATCAAATCAATAAAAAAGTATACAAATTACTACTTTTCTTTATTATACTTTTTTGCATTTATCTGGCAACAGAAACATCTCTAAAATCCTATTAAATTTTTAATAACTATTTATCTATTATTGAAAACAATCTATTAAACACAATTTTGGAAAGTTTTTTTTTTTTTTTTTGTAGTGAAGCTGTTTTTTTTTTTCATAAATTAAAACAATAGAATTAGCATAACTTCACAAGTCCATATATTCTTAAATAAATTCTAGTAATTTTGAAGGTAACATAGTATCCTCATATTCAAAACTTCATCAGTATCTCATCGAGATTTACAGCTTTCCATTTTAAAATTATAAAAAGCTATTATGAACAGGTAAGATAAATAGAGTATTATTCACGTTCTTGTATATTTGCTTTTTTATAGAGATAAATATTTATTATTTGATATACTTATTTGTATTTTAAAAATCCAGTACATATTTAACTGTATCCTATTCGCTCTTTTATTAATGTCGTCTTTTTTAAACAGATTGGTTGTGAAGAGTGTGATGAAAACAAAAAAATAAAGATATAAAACTTTATTTCAAATTCAAAATATATTATCAAAAAGCAGATGAGATGCAATTAAGCACATACAGGAGTATTTGGATATAGATAAATTTTAATGTAGCAATTACTAGTGTAGCTTGAAGCCATAGTTGTGTGGATTGTACTAAAAGTGTGTTAAGCTATTAAAATTAAGCATTTATTCTTGTATAGGTACTCATTATATAAACATGTTTGACTGATATAATATATGGATGGGATATTATCTATATGAATAATTGAAATGCTTGAACATTTAAAAATACATGATGAGATTTGAAATTAGAGAATAAATAAATAAATGCTTGTATATAATTCAAACATAATTACAGTCTATTTTCAAGTGAATCATGGACAAGGAAAGGAAATCATTGATAATTCTTCGGTTAAGTATGCAACTCCAAAAGCATTTTTTACGTTGAACAATCAAGAAATAATAACGAAAAAATATTTTTGCGTTGAAATAATTAAATCAAGTTGTGTTTGGTAAACAATGGAGAGTTAAGAAAAAATACAATGACATGAATTTATAGTAAAAAGAGTGATAAAGATTTAAAAAAAAGAAAAGGATTAAATATGTTGCTTACTGAAAATGCTATTGTTGTAAATTAAGAATGCAAAAATCATATGAGGAGGTCTTAACTAGCGTTAATTGAATTAAATCTTTTTGGCAGCTATTTAAAAATGCAGAATTTTTTTTAATGCATTTCAGCTCAGAAAATGTTTTCCGGGGGGGGGGGGGGTATAACTTTGTCAATTCTCTTCCTCTCTTTTTTTTTTTAGCAGAATAGATTAATTAAAGATCAGTGATTGAAAATTTTTTTGACATATTCTAAAAAGTTATTTTTAGGATACTACAATCAGCATCATCATCTTTGCAATTTTAATTTAGTTTCTCTGATTTCTAGTTTCTCTTCTCCACAACACAGCAGCAAAACATTTTATTTCACCTATCCATCCATCTCACACATGTTCTCTTTCTAGGTATCATAACATACATGAATAAATTCTTAATTTGTATTATTTATTTATTTGACCAATGCATTATTGTAAGAAGATTACTTTTGCACAGGAAAATGCTTATATGATCAAACTACAAGTGTTGATAAGATGGTGCATTCTGTTGATGAGAGGAAAAGAAATTATGAGTGTATTTACATTGTTCATGTTCATTATTTGAGAGAAGCAACAAGTTTTTCACTTATTTTAGCTGGTATGGTCTTCGCTTTTCTCATTAAACATCTGATCACACTTTTTTTAAAAAATTCCCGTATTAAGTAATGAACATATTTTATTACTTGGTCATAATACTCTGTTGTTAGTCACTACACCTATTTTTGGACCGAGAAATTTTATAATCATAGTAGCATGCCTGTACTTTCATATATTAGTTTCATTTCTATATTTATTTGTGTCTTTTTATTTCTATGTAATGATTTATGATGCAAAAAATATTGCTTTAATTTATTGGAAATCTCTCGTAGAAGTGTCTAAAGATTTTCCAAACATTTTGTATAAGCATTGTGTCTTTTTATCTGTTTCTAGGCTTTAGATAAATATATAGAACAATTGAATAGAAGAGTGGAATATAAGTATGAAGTAATTTTATTTTTTTGCTAGCAGAAAAGTTTTAAATTAAATATCCATTTTCACATTAGCCTTTTCTTTTTTCTCCAAATCTATTGTCAATAATTAAATTTTTTTTATTGATTTTTATTTTTAAATAATATTTTATAACAAGTTATTTTAAATAGTTAAATTTGATTTTTATTGAAAATATATTATCTTTCACACAATTCAACTACAAAAAAAAAAAAAAAATTCTCTCTCTATTCTAATTATTTTTAAATTTGAATGGTCGTATGGATTAAAAATTTTAAATATACATACATATTTTTTAAACTCATATTTGTTCGAATTTTGACTAGAGGCATATTCATTGAAAAACACACATACAATTGTGTATTGATTAAAAGATGAAAAAAAGACGTGCATTCTCTTGAAAGTGTGTGTACGGCCTTTAATATTTTTGACGGAATATAAAGAAAGGAAATTATCGATTTGAAAGCATTGAATTCTGGGTCATTCTTTAAATTTTCATTTATTATTTGTTTGAGCTGGTTAGAATTGTGATGTTTTTCATTTCAACATACGTTTGATTTCTAATCTCGGTGAATTATTTTGAATTGAAATAGATATAAAAAATGCAATTTATGAATTCTTCAAGCTGGCAGGTATGTGCTAGATATGATCAAGTTAAGAAGAAGAAAAGCAAATAAACTACATTTTTTTTTATTATCACTGAGTTACGAATATTTCACTTAATTACTTTTTTTTTAATGGAGATTCCTCTAATATGTAATGTAATGACAAATATATTCTATCCGCAGATATTTATATTGACTTCTTTTACATATAATTAAAAACGCTAGATCATTACCGTTTTATATTATGCTTGTAGTTTAACTTGATTTTATAATAAATGTTTTTCACCGATCATATGTTTTTTTTCTTCAAAATAATCTTTATTTGCACAAAAAGTAAAATATACATTGTAATATAGAGTTCATGTTTACAATCATGTCTGACACATTAAAGACTAATTAATTATTAAATTAGATGATGAGTACAGGATTAAAAGTAAAATTTTATGTTATGTTAGTTATGAGGGGTGATCTAATTTGGCATATAAATCCTATGGCGTGTAAAGTTTAAGTGTCATGAATAAATAATATACATGGCCATTGCTAAATATTTAATTGACTCCATGTTATTATTGTTTTATTGTTGAGATGCACTGGTGGTTTAAAACAATTGTAGATTGATGGTTTCTAGAACATAAGATCTGCAAATTGCCACTCTAATCTATCACTTCTAGGGCTTGAACTTTGTATGAATCTTGTTTGAATCTTCGTTTGAATTCCTGGGCAACAAATCATTCGGTTATTTATTTATGAATAATAATATTATTATTCTTTTTTGAATAATTGGCTTAGTTTAAAAATAACGAATGAAAAAGGAAATATTTCCCTCATTAATTTTTGACTGAGAAAAATAGTGAAAAAAGAGGGAGGGAGATGAATCTGTCTGAATTGTTACGTATTGCCTGAGACTTCAGTGATTAAATGTCATTTTATCTTGCGAATCACAACCATATATTAAATAAATATTCTTATTGTAACTAATACTAAAATTTAAGTGAACCAAGTTTGAATTAAGTTTTATTTATGAAGCAGTTCATTTTCTCTCTTTATTAGGTCATTATAGTAGAACTTATTTAAAAGTTTTCATCTTAAAATTGATTAAAACCAAAAATAAATAAATAAACATTATCATATATATATATATATGTATGCTGGAATAACTTCAGCTTATTTAATCTAAATGTATTGTCAATGCAATTCTAAGAAATTTTGAGAAATAATAGTGTGACATTTTTTCAATTTTCATACGTGTAGTATAAAAATGGAGGTACTTGTGAGTTTTCCTGTAAACCAAGATAGCAGCCTGTACTTTTGGTAAAAGGTGTGTTAATTGTTAAATTAAAACAAAATTAATAAATCAATTTCTAAATTTAAAAAAAGAATAAATTGTGATAAATTTTATTAAGAAGCTTTACTTCAATTTTTTTTTTACTTATAACATGGGAAGTGACTAGATCCTAACATTGTCCTACTTTGGTTCAATTCAGTGTGTTTATTTTTGACGGCAGTTTTTTTGGTAAATTGTCACAATGATAAAATTTTGGAACCTTCCTGTTACAGAATGTGATGCAGTGGACTATTTCCAAAGGTACAGGATCCTGCCCTCCCCAAAAGTGTGCGTTAATATATAAATGCATGTTGCTGACATAAATGTAAATATTGTTATTAATTTTTCCACAATGATTTTTTTAAAAAAAAATAACAGTAATAAAAAATAGAATGTAAATATTAAATACTTTTCCTAGCAGGTATTTTTTGTAAACATTTTTTGGGACCCTGAAACTGTAGATTTATCAAAAATGCAGGTTGCCATCTTGGTTTACTGGAAAACTCACAAGTATTAAAATGGATATTCCAGTAATGTATAAAGAAGTGACAAATATATTCTATTTGCATTCATTTTTATTATTTTTGTCTGCATGTGCCTAAAAACTGTAGGTCATAACCACATTTGTAACTCAATTTGATTAGATAATGGATAATATTACTTTTAGTTTTTGCTAAGTGGTTTGGCCAATTAAATTGTTGGTCATTATTAGTTAGATCATGGATTAGCATGTGGTGATGTTAAAATGATAATGGTATTAAAAAAGTTATATCATAAACATATTAGTATAAAAATTTTTGTACTTCTGTAAATTAAGCAATTGCAACTCTGCTAAATTTTAACAGGTGTTAAATACTAAGCTTATATTATCAAGACATAGAATTTTTTTAAGGAATTTGTTGTGGTATGTTCACTTAGAAGAATAATTCTGATAGTTTCATTAATGGCCATATTGAAAGCAAATATAATATTGTATGCTTATCTAATAAAATATGATGAATTTTAATTAAGCTTTCATGAGCAGTATAAAAATTTAAAACCAGAAGTTTCTAATGAATGACTGGCTGAAGACTTGTGAATGATTTGGTGGATTACAATGGAAAAAAAGACCCCTCCTCCTTTTTTAATGATCATTTAATTATTTTTTAAAGGCAGGAGGACAGCTTTAACAAATTATATAATTATTTTAAATCAGCAAATATTAATTTTTTTATATAATAATGATGGTGTTTTGAATAATGGAGAGAGTATTGTTTTATATTTTGAATAACGATATAAGGACACAAATGATAACATTTAATCATATGAATAGTAGTTCTTTCACTCTAGAATCATACACTGTAAACTTGAATAATCAATGAGTGTCAAATAGTATATTGGTAATATTCACATTTCCAGATCTTGAAAGCATTTGAATAAATATATGAGAAAATGATATGATATTGTTGACATTTAATGATATATTTATCCTATTTACTCATTTTGATTTGACAGAGAATTCACCTTGTTCAAATTATTTTTTATAAAAATTACAAGGCTGTTATTAACTTTTGCAATATGCAGTTAACTATTAGAAATAATTTGTTTAAATAGAAAAATCACTATGAATGAACTTAGATATGTCCATATTCAAAACTATAGCATTATATGCCATCAATCAAAATATTTTCAAATAGTTTATTTTCTGTCATGCATATAAGTAATTACTAGAAACTCAGGTGAGACATCTGGAGAGTTTTAAAGTATTGTGGTGGTCATTAGTTACAAAATTATTAAATTTTCAAGGAATATATTTCCTTATGTATCAGTGTTACCTGGTATTAAAGATGTTTCCATTGTTTCAATAAATAAAAATAAAAAAGATTAGTAAATACTATCATTGTTTTGCAGTGAAGTCAAAGTATTTTCAAAAATTTTATTGAATAGATTATTTCCAATTATTAACATTTATGTGACAGGTAAATGCAAGAAAAATATCATGGGCAAAGATATACTTTTCAAATGCTTTTATCAATGTGATGAATCATTTGACTTTGCTATTAAGAGAGTTTATGATATTGTTTGATAATATCTATTTGTTGAAAGTATATTCATACTATACCAATTATTAATTGATTGTATAAAAATAATTGTTAGTATTGATCAATGGAAAATACAAAATACGGAGTGTTTTCTGTGGAAACTGGCATTAAAAGGAGTGTGTAACAACTTCATTTTCCATTTCTGTGAAAGTGATCTTATAAGAAGTTTGTAGATAGCTGTAAGAAGCAGACAACATAAGTTGATAATGGAGTTTTAATTTAAAGCAAAAACAAGATCTTCATTTTCTTAATCCTTAGGTTTATAATATAACGATGGTTACATGGGTTTTTCTTCATTCAGAGATTCTAGTGAAAATTGTTTTTATATTTTATGCAACTTATAAAGATTTATTTAGTAATTAATATTCATATTAATATTAAATTAGTGTTTTATCAGACATTAATAGTAGAAATATGTTTGGTGTAAGTAATTATTAATTTGAGAATATGGATTTGTTAAAATATTTTGATACCTTTTTAGATAGATGAACTCAGAAATTAAAATATAGTGCAAATTTGCTGTTACATTTAAGGAATTAAAAGATGAAGCATTTTATTTTAATGATATAACTAGATCAACTAAATTACCTACTTGAAAACATATTATTTTGTCAAATTTATTGTTTGGAACTGAGATATTAAGTCATTTGATTCATATAACTGGAGAATAATTTTTTATATATAAGAATGTTTTGTAATATTGAGAGAAAATGATGTAAAAATCATTAAGATTAGTCAATACTTTTTTAATTTTCTGGATAATTGTGAGCACATATTCTTGGGATTTGGCATGTGAAACAGACTCTCTATAAAACTACTTTATGGTCAATGTCAATATGGTTTATGTGCAAAGAAGATTTCATCTGTGTAATATAAAAAACAACAACACTGTATCATTTTATTCAATTGGAAGAATGTGATTGATAAAAAAGACATATGATTTTATTGTTTCAAAATTTATAAGAATTAAGTGCCAGAATCAATCCTGGGACCTCTCAATCCCAAGTTGAATGCTCTATGAACTTCACCAAACTGCACAGAGTAAAAAATACCTATGGATTTATTGCTAGGGAGTTCATAAGAAGTTTGAGTGACAGAATCAATCCTTGGATACCCCAATCCCATGTCAGATACTTTACCAAGTGTGCCAAATCATTCAGGGTAAAAAATGACTTTATTGCTCAGAAGTTCATAAAAAGTTCAAGTGCCCAAAGAGTGCCAGAATCGATTCTGGAATCTCCCAATCTTGTCAGATATTCTGCCCACTGTACCAAATCATGTAGGGTAAAAGGCATATGGCTTTATTGCTCAGGAGTTTCTAAAAAATTGAGTGCTAGACCTGAGAGCACCATAATTGATCCTGGAACCTTCAATCCCAAGTCAAATGCTCTAACATCTACGTCAAAATGCATAGGGGAAAAAATGGTAATGGCTTTATTGCTTGGAAATTCATAAGAAGTTCGAATGTTAGAAATGTGAGCACCAGAATCAATTCTGGACTTTTTTTATGTGTCATAGCTTTGGCCAGAAAGTGAACTCACTAACCCAGGACAACTGCTTGTAAGGCAGCTGTGCTGACATCTCAACCATCAATGCTTGTTATCCCAAATTGGACACTCTACTAACTGTGTCAAACTTCTCAATGTAGTTACAATTGGGGAGAGGGTTGAAATTTTTCAGAATGAAAATTTTGCTGCCAAAGAGTTTAAAAATAACATCATAGGATATTGAATAAACATATTAAAGAATTAATATGTGATACATATAGTCATATTTGTGGACACTGAAATAGCTTTTAAAGTATTGGAAAAGCCATTTTAAAATTTTTTGTTATTCTATGACTTTTTTTCTCTAGAATTAAAATGGTCATACTTATTTACTAATAACTGTTAATGAGTAATTTATATTAATAATAACAAGAAATCATTATTATCTACTTATTTTCATAGATGATACACACTGTGGTAATTTCATATAAAAAATACAGTTAATTATATTAATGATAAATAATAATGGAAATTATTTTTTCAAAAAGCACAACTGTTAACTTATCAACATGGTTATTAGCACATAATAATATTGTTATATATTTTCATTTGTTGTATAATATATATTGTCTAATGGTCAAAAATGCACAGCTAAACATGAAAATCACCAAAGAGTAATCTGTATGTCATTCCACATTCTGATATCACAAGATAAAAAACTTTTTTCTTTTTTCATATCCCACTAACTTAGTAGGATACAAGAGACTCTTATCATATTCTAATTATCATTGTTGATTGCAATAAAAGACAAATGTTAGAATAATGAGAAATTAAGATTTATATATATATATATATATATATATATATATATATATATATATATATATATATATATATATATATATATATATATAATCACGAAATAAATATTAACATAATTGACTAAAACTCTTGAGGAACATTAGACTACTGATTTTTTTACTTAGGTTTGAATTCAGGGTAATTGTATTCCTAATATTTGAACTCAATTGATTTTTATTTAACTGCCCTAACAAGCCTGTAGCAAAATTCATATGACTAGATATCTGAAATTATGCACAAATGATATATGGACCCACTGCACAGATTCTGTAAATATTAATACCTATTATTATAAACGGTCTCAATCCAGTTTCAAAAATTATCAACCTCACTCACAAGCTTAAGGATACATTAAAAATCATTTGTATAAAATATACTATTAAAAATATGAGACTAATATAAGTCAGTTCAGGCTGTAATAAGTAGAACTTCATAATTGTGTGGATACAAATAAATAATTGAATTATAATGGAAATAAATGTCATGTATACCAGATGATCTTTAACACATGGTTTAATAATATTAGAATAAATATCACCAAATGTCTCAGAAAGGAATCATGCATATACCTGGCATTAGTGACTGAGAACTTGTAAATTAAATGATAGAAATGTCCATCTATTTGACATATAACAATAATAACAATACACTATGTACAAGAGACAGGCAACACATCTGCTTTACACTTGTTTCAGGACAAACAAAAATACATAATATATGATATACAGTAGGAATAAGATATCTACCTAAATAATGTTCAGAGTATCCAAAATGGGTTTGGTAATGCATTGGTAACACCCTGATTTACACATATATAAAACATCTTGAAATAATAGCATATAAGTCCAAGACAGTGCTTAAAGAAAATTTATTACTTGTCTTATCTGACCCACAAATATCCTCCCCCATCTCTGACTATCCTAAACCTGTAATTGCATTTTGACTCAAACTATAGACTTTTATAATGATGAAGACAAACTTTCTTAATCTATTCAATCTGTCTATGCAGCTTTTATTCTATTCAGAGACCATTAATATCAGCTTTATTTGTGTTAAAGATTAAATTGTTAATCTGACACATAATAACTTTCAGGCTAATGAAAATGATCATTATTTATACCTTTCTTTTAAATAATTTACTAAAATCATGCTAGAGAAATCATTAGCAAATGGCAAGGGTTTGTGATGAATAGCTAATTGTTTTATTATAGATATTTTTTATGTTACAATGCCTGAACAATGATGCATCTAATAAACTTGAAATAATAAGATTAGGCAATCCATAACCATTTTGATCTCTAAACATATATTTATCTACAGCAAATAGATCACAACAATTGATACAAAAATTTCAATTTAAACTAAATATACATGCATAGGAGATTAAATATCTAATGTTAGTGAAACAAAATCATAATTGCATATAATTAGTACATTCATACAATTTATTATCTTTCATTTTCAATAGTTCATGATATGAATTTAGGTACCTGCAGGGTTTTTGCAGAATAGTTGATATAAACATAGCTATGTTTGGCAGCATTTTGTACAGCTTCTCCGAGATCAATCTTGCTGATTGAAATGGCCTCCATTAATGTATGCTTCCATTAATTTTGGTTTTTCTATTTTATTTAGTGGGCAGCATATAATGGTATTTTTTTGCTGAATTAGGGCTGGTCTCTTCCTCAAAGCTATAGAACACTTTTGAATTTAGGTGGCATACAGTTCACATATAATTGGATATAATGAGCAATGGAATGGTTTTACATTTTATAGCATCTTCTCTTCACTTTATGGTGGACTTAATTTTGTACTCTGCTGGCTTTGCAGTGGATGGTGTGCTTCTCTACTCTTCCATGATATGACAGCCAATTATAATAATATTTATAACAATGATTCCAATGATGAAGAAAAATAAGTGGGTAATTGAATGAAGATCTTAGAGACCACTCTTTATAGTCCACCAAGCTGACATCTATAAAATCAATTTTCATCATTGTTCAATTTCATCCATCCATCTATTGGTTTTAGATTAGCTCTAAACATTGAGGAAGTCCATGGATTACTGAACGATTATAAACATTGCAATAATTAGCTTTAAAAGCAGATTATAATAAAATAAAAAATAATATTCTGGCTAGCCAACATATGATATCTATTTTCTAATTATCCAATCTTATTATCAACAAATTAATTACTTGGATAAAAATAATGCCATTTCCACTTACTTAATTGTAAAATAACTTTATCTTTAGTAATTAATAAAATATTTTATAAACTTTTTAAAATTACTTAAAATCAATTTAGAACTAATGAGGCCTAATACAGTTTCATCTGCACACATACCTACATATACATTCCACCTAGTAAACAAACATGTTTTAATGGCTTTCATTTAAAAATTATTAACAAATTTTTTAAATAATACACATGAAGCACATAGATATCACTTCAATATAAAGAGAAGAATTTAATTTTGGAAGTAAAATACAGATGGTAATGTATATCAGGATCTTTTAATGTGCATTATATATATTATATTGGACAGCCAATGTTGAATATTTATCACTAACACCGTCAAGCTTTTTTTAACCTAGAAAATTTATTTTAGGTGACCAGACATTAACTAATGATGATTATATAGCTAGTCCTTAATATAAGAGTAGATTATTGCCACTATATCAGGGAGAGATAGAGATTCTTATTCTAATTAACAATTGATAGACAGACAACAGCAAACAAACACCAGGCAAATCCAAATAATAATATTTATTAATGAACTAAAATGCTAGAATATAAAAGAAAACAAATGTATAAAATAAATAAACTTCATTTATGGGTGTTTTTAAATTGAATATGATACATTTTAAAAAGACAGACTTGACAGTTACTTGATTATCTTTTCCCCTTTTAATTTCCTTTTACTGATTACAGTTGTGAAATAGTCTTTGAGAAATGGTGTTCAATGATAGATGTGTGTATAAACTTTGGCAGAACAACTATATTGTCATTTAAATCTTTATATAATTTATTATACAATAAACTACTACATATACATTCTCTACTAAGATTTGTGGATGTGGTAAGACCCATACCATTACAAAAGGATATCAAAATAATAAGGACCATAAGTAACCAAAGTTAAACATGAAGGACAAATATATAAAAGGCAAGGGAAGCTAATTCTAAGGTTTCTCAGGAAATAATAATAAAGAGTAGGTTAAAAGAGATATATAAACATGATCCTGGCAGAAATATTGCTGGCTAAAGGTTATGAAGGATTCACCAATATATAGTTATATTTATATAAAAGGCATGGAAATCTTTTACAAAGCTTTACCTATGCAAGAGTAATAAAACCCAATTCAAACAATAGATGACCCTGGTTTCAAGAGATATTATATAAAATGAGCCTGTAGAGGAATATAACTGACAAATGACTAAGTAAAAAGGCCATTCAGGAGCACCCACACACAAGCAGAACACTTTCACTTATACATGATAATAAAATATTACACAAGGCTCTGATACTTTTAATATATCTAACATTTATTGTACACACACGTCTATAAAAAATAACTGTTCATACAGTTTTTAAACACTATTTGAGAATAGGTATTTGAAAGAAGATTAATTTTAAAACATTATATTTAAAAGGATGTTAATCTATATTTGAATTTAATACTTAAGACTTATTTTCATTTACTACAACATTTAGTTTTCTAACTCTTGTAAAAGGGAGGAAGAAAATCTAACAACTTTACAATAATAATAAACTCATTACAAAACTAAAATTTCTGAATTGTCAAAATTTTAACAAAAGAAGGGGAATATTTAATATGTACTAGTAAAATATAATAACAAACAAAAAATAACATATCCATAAAATGAAATTAATAATACCAATACAAAATTGGGTATTGATAAAATTAAGTAAAAGATATACTTAATCTAATTTATACTAAAATGTATATGTAGGTATTAAATATAAATGTTTATCACTCATGGCTTACTGAAGTATATAAATATGAGTTCATATTACCATAAGTCTGTTAGTGTTGTAAACTTTTGCTTTCTGTGGATTATTTGGAGGAGTGTGTATAATGTTCATGTCTTTCAGTGGTCTTTCTAGTTATGGATTAGCTGAGAGAAGCTTCAGTGCTGAAGTCGGTAGTTGGCAATTTTAGAAGGTCAGTTGCCTAGCTAATTTAGATCATGCTGTATATGAAAGTTAATGCTTGGAGCAAGAAGTTCATCTTTTTGGAAGCCTAGTCATGCATAGCAGCAGACTCTGCAACTGGAGAGATTGATACATTTCATTTTTAGCAATTGGTCCTTAAAACAGCAAGCAGCATGTCACAAAATAATTGTGGAATACTAATGAAGATTCTTAATTTGCAAAGAGTTAACAGGTGATGAGCAAATAGGGTAGCTTGTAGAGTAAAATGAATGAAGAGTGGAATGAATTAAAATAATTTTGGTAGGCTTTTACAGAGCTTATTCTCATTGTTCTCTCACAGAGATTTTCTAGAATCTTCTTGATCAAATATTTTCAGATAAGTCAGCATTTTTTTACTTTTTAATTAATAAATTCCTATCTAATTGTCATAATTACAAGATTTCTACTTAGACAATGCTTAATTTTAGATTCTTTAGCACTAAAGGTCAAAAGCAACACTTTGCAGATTAAGCATTGTCTTTTCAATATTACAAAATTTTTATACAAAGATAAGAAAAATTTACTGTAAAGATCACTTTTCTTGTACACACAATTTATAACATTAATATCAGCAAATAATTTTTTTTTACAATTTGTGTGGTATGATATATTTTATAATGCACTCACTATAATACAACTTAATAAAAAATTACAAAATTAATTGAAAATGAAAATTTAGATGAACCAATTCATATGTATACATATAAAATTTAAGATGCGGCAAAGCATTTCAATATATTAAATCCTGTTATTATTGTAAATGATGTAAAAACATTTCAGCAGAGACTAAAGAATAAAATTAGTTCAGACCCATATGACTATATAAGCTATTGAGCTTAGATTGAAAATATTTTTTGTGTTTTCAATTTCATTCTCATAGTTTTGTAGTTAAGTAGAGATAAAAGGTGGTTGCTAGAGGGTTGCATTAGATCCTAAGATCTAGATGCAGTGCTCTTAGATCCAAAGCTCCTCACTGACGAAGGCCACAAGCCAGAAACTAGTCTGAGGATATTGGATGAGTAGGCATTAGATAGGGATTTTATGCACAAGCCTTCTGGCATCCATTGAATACTCTGTTTAGCACAGGTGGCAATACTGTATGGAGAGTTTTGCTCTGTTTATCAACAATTAATGTGCTAGTATAGGAAATGTGATCATGTGATGCTTAATGGTTTTAAAGGTTATAGTGTATATGGTTTAATTTATTTAGTATGTTTCTTTATTAGTTATTTTGTTATATTTGAAATATAATGTATGATATGGGTGGTGGGGGAATATTTTTTATATGGTATTAGTTAATAGGTTATTATTTAGAGAATTTTTAGGAAGTGTTGTTGTTTTATAGAAATTTTATATTTATGCTTATTAAATAATATAATATAGTTTTTTATTATTTATTTTATTATAGTAGGGTGAAATAGATAATATGGGGTTTGAATATTTTGTTTAAAAAAAAATATTATATTAAATTAGTTATTTTGGAATAAAGAGAAATATAAAAGGTATGGGTAGTATAGTTTGAATAATAAATAATGTGAGTTTATAAGTTGGTAGGTATTATGTATTGATAGTTTGTAGTATTATGATATTCTAGTTAGGGTTTAAAATAATGTGTAGTTTATTGATTAGGTTTGAGGTGGTGTATGAAAGATATTGAATGAGGGGAGTAATTTTATCATGGATTGAATAAATTAAAATTGATGTGTTTGGTTTTATATATTTTGTTTTTTTGTTAAATAGTATTTATATTTATTTTGTTGATAATAATATGTTGGGTTTATAATTATGAAATCGGATGTGTATTTATCTGGTAAGTTTGAAAAATATTTGTTATATTTTAATTGTTTAAAATAATTATGTTTTAAAAGTGTAAATTATAATGGGTTTATTTATTATTAAAATTGTAATTTATTTATAGGGTTTTAGGTAATTGTTTAAGGTTAAAAGATTGATTTTATTAGTAAATAAAAAATAATATTTTTATGTTAAATAATATATATATATATGTTATTAATTTATGTATATTTTATTTTTATAAAGAAATTATTAAGTTTTTATAAAATATACATGATTGATGTTACAATACTAAGGCAACAAGAAATATATGTATTAATAAATATATATACGCGCGTAAAGACGGGTTTGAACGTAGTTAGATGGTAGGAGATTGGATGTGGGCTATGAAGCAGGATCTGAGCATCTGCTTCAATATATATATGTTATACTGAAGTAGATAAACCATTGCCAAAAGAAATTCTTTTGTATAAAAATAAATTTGTTACTATATATTTTTTACAGCACTATTTATTTATTTGTATGCAAAAAAAAACAAGCAATAGTAATGGGTTACATTTATTGCTATTTTACAATAATAAATAACATTATGCTAATTTCTGAATATTATGTGATAATGTTGAGAGCTTATTATTTTAAAAACATTTTTGAAATTAAAATCGTGTGTATTCTTATGTTGTTGTTTTTTGTAGATTGATAATTCTATATTATCTTCTGAATCTCAGTTCATTTTTAGATAAATGGAGGGCACCTTAGTAGTTTTTATTACATAGATACACACACACACATATATATATATATATATGCATAATGATCCTTATTTTATATATACTTCAATAATATATCTTTATTATAATAAGTGAAAGTGTAAGTCCTTTGTAATTATTATTTTGTTAATATCACTATATATGTATGTGTTCTCAGAAACACAACACGGGAAAATAACAGAAATCAAATTCTGACCTACATAAATTATAAATAATAAATTAACTTTAAAACATAATAGAAATAAGATATATACAGAATGTAAGATAATAAGATAAATTTATCTGTGTTGGCTTCAATTTGCACAGAAACAAATGTTGGTTGCCATGTAATAATTAGAGTGAAGCAGAATTTTTTTCTAAAAATTAGTTTTGTACACATTGCAATAGCAGTATTTACATATTGTAGTTAACAAAATTATTAACAGAATATCACTTTTCCTTGCATGTAATTTTCTGTGAAATGTAACATTACTTTTATACATGAAATGCATTGTTTCTGTGCTAAATGAAGTTAGAAAATCACATTTATTTTAGTATCTGGTATATGCCTTATATAGTTATTGTTTTAAAATAAATTCATTATGTATAAATTTATGCAAAATAAAACTTGTTCTCAGATTTCTGGAAACATACATTCGATGACTACAGTGTTCCCTTGTATACAGAAGCTAATTTATGTATTCCATTTTATCCTATTATTTTTTAACAGTAATTTTATTTTTGTTATTTAATTCTAAATGATATTTAATTTTTTTCTTTATTTATTGTAATTATTATAAATGTGTTATAATTGAATATTAAGAAAGGGTAGTAGTTATTATTTTAAACCTTTATATTGCACTAAGCATGTGTTCAGCAGACCACTGTCACATGTTACAATGCTTATTGTAATATATTTGCTTTAGTTATAATCATAATGTGATATGTAATGGGGAGCTTATTAGTAATTACATATAGATATTCTGGTTATTACTTTACTTTTTATAATATCATTGACTGTTGCTTCTGTACTGTTGATCTGATTGGTCATATATATTTAAAGCTTCTTGGTCCACCATATTTTTTTAACACATAAATATAAATCTGAAGAAAAAAAAGGTTGGCCTAAATAAATTTTATGCTGAATTAGCATACTTTAGTTGCCCCAAATCACAATCTCTTACTTGTATATTTATTGACATCAAATTATTATAATTTGATGTAATTAAAGGGGATTTGAACACAGACTTTTAAGCTCCCTACAGTCTTCCACTCTATCCAATATAACTAATACATATGTATGTGGCCATGTGTATCAATTATACTGAATGCAATGGATGACTGTAAGGAGCTTGAAAGTCTGGGTTTAAATCCCCTTTAATTACATCTAGGTTAAGTATATTCATAACAATTGTATTTCAATATTATAATTTGATGTATAAATATCAAAGTTTCTAACTCATAACTTTGACACTATCCACTTTAGATAAGTACGTTAATAATTACTATTAATCATTTATTAGACTAGAAATTATTATGTCATTAATGTACTTATCTGAGATGAATAATCTTAACGTTTATGTTCAGGAATTTTGACATTTGTAGATTAAATTATAGCAAACTAATCATCTGCTCTTACGATCAATATTTTTTTTACCGAAATTATTCAATTGTTACATGTTTATTTTGTCAGAAATTTTTATATTAAACTGCAAATTAATCTTTTTTTTTCCTCACTCTCATATTACAATATATTAATTTTAATGGTATTTTTTATAATAAAGGAATTAAAAGAAATTTAATTTTTTTTTTTTGTTGCAAAAATGCTTTAAATGAACATTTTGCTAATTCAACAGAAATAATAATCTTACAGTAGTTGCTTGGAAGATATGTAATATTCCTCATCCAATTGATAGATTGTACACAATATTTTTAATCAATTGACTGAACTGAGATTTTTATTTTATTCAGTTGAGAATAGATTAGAAAGTCTTTACTAAAACCTACCACTCTACTATTGAACTAAACTCCATTGACATTCCAACATGCTGATTGCCATTGAAAGCACGTATTAATATCTAAATGGAGTAAAGAGGTTTTTTTTGTTACCATTATCAATATTAATCTTCAGCATCATTTTTAAACATTATCAATATACTACAAGATGTCACTATCTCCTAATTTAATCCAGTTTCTCTGATCAATAATTTTTTTCTCTACATGAAACCAACAAATTTTTTTATTTCTTCCATCCATCTCACATATGGTATCTTTCTATACCTTTTATAGTCTCTTGGGATTCCATTTAAGACTTCAATCACTAATATTTAACATCCCTTCTAGCAACATATCCACAGTTCCATTTCAGTCT
Source organism: Epiperipatus broadwayi (assembly GCA_028023455.1). Taxonomy (NCBI): domain Eukaryota; kingdom Metazoa; phylum Onychophora; class Udeonychophora; order Euonychophora; family Peripatidae; genus Epiperipatus; species Epiperipatus broadwayi. Next base: position 14,267,995 of record JAQFVV010012396.1, read on the forward strand.
CTTAATTTGATCAATGATCTCTCACCCAAATAATTATTTTATTTACGTAATGTTTTTATTATAATAATTCATACACATCATTTTAATACCACGTACCCATAAATATGAAGCCATAGAAGTACATCATTTACAAATAGTAATGTGAACATTATGGTTAGAAATTATAATGTAAATACTAATTACTTTTATTTCATTTTTGTATTAAAATTAAGATGACATTTTAGCTAAGAAAATATAATTTCTAACCGTAATAATATTTGTAAATGATATACTTATCTGAATTCTATAATTGTATACGGGAGCTTGCAATGAATAGCACTTGTAAATTAATTGATATAATAATGATTAGATAAATACAAATCAAATGTGAATAGATATTGGAAGGTATCAGATGATTTGGATTATCTGATAAAGACTGGTTTGATTGAAATGCACAATAGAAGTCATTTATATTTTTTGTATTTTTGCAATCTTTTGATCAATAAATAATAAGAACGTCAAGCGTTGGTGGTCGAGAGGTCAGCACCTCTGCCTTACAAGCAGGTGTCCCGGGTTAGCAGGTTCGCTTCCCGGCCGATGCTATGACGCATGAAAAAAAAAATAACAAGAACATGAATGTGAGCAATGTTACTTGAGAAATATATGTTTTGTGTGTGCGCGTGTATTTTCACATGCATGTGATTTAAATTAACTTCTCTTTATTGACAGATCGCACAATATTTTCAATCAGTTGACTGAACTGAGGTTTTTATTTTATTTTATTCAGTTGAGAATAGATTCAAAAGTCCCTCCCTTCCCCTGAAAATAAATATTTCTCAGGAAAATGACTTATTGGAATTTAAATATCATGCTTCAAGTCATTTTAAAAATTTATATAAATAACAAGATGGGTATCGGTGTGACTTAAGACTTTTATAATTGGTCAGAATGTTTCAGTGAATTAAGACTTCAGGCTGGAATTATTTCCTATTCTACTGATATCTTACTATTTTTTTTTTTTAATGTTTCATTTAAACATCTATATATGTAGCTTTATGTCAAAAATATCTTTTGATATTATTACTATGGTAATAAAAAACATATTTGAATTGATGCAGAAACCGCGGTCTGGGGTTGAGGGTATTTTTGAAGCTTGTTAAGAGTTTGTTTTTTACGTACTCTATATATAACATTTATAATTTTATATACAGGAGAATCCTCGTATTATAATTTTATATACAGGAGAATCCTCATATTATGACTTTTTATTCTAATTTGCTTCATGACCAAATGATATCCATTTATTGATTTGTATACCTATCTAAAAGTGATAATAGTGTCATTCACCAAATTTTGTGGATTTGATTATCAATGTAATTATAAGATCAAACAAATATTGTAATTTTTAAACTGTATATAAGCAATCCTTAATTTAAGAAAAAAAATCTATATGAATATGTTTTTATTTTGTGTTTGTCTGAAGGTTTGTGATGGTGGCGTTGGATATTTATATATGCTTCATAATTTCGAAGGAATTTTAAAAACAAATGTTTTAAACAATTTTAATTATATATATAATTTATATATGCACAGATAAATGTATACCATATAAATAATGATAAATTAACTTAAAGTATGTTAAAACAAAATGTGATTAACAATTACACAGTAGAAATGAAATTCTTAGAAAAGGTAATTAAAAATGCTTGTAAACGAATTAATTAAGTAGGTAGAAAATATGTGACTTAATAGATTTGAAAATGTTCATATTTGAATGACAGCAATAGGAAGATAACTGATACACTTTTAAAAACTGCAAAGAAGAAACAATTTACCAGCAAATTTTCTATTGAGACAAAGTAGAAATATGAAATTTATAAAAATGCTTCATAACAAAAAATTGAATATCTAAAATTTTATCACAAAGCTTGTTGAGGAATTGGCAATCCTCATTGTTTAATGATATGTGTTTGGTTGATCTGGATTACAGATCCAACCTACAGAAAACAATACTAGCACCTGTATTATAATTAATATAATATTAATTATATTTACATATATATCTAATACAAAATAATATACAGTAGTTCTATTGTGGACTCTTGGATTTGAGGCTTATCCATCTACCGCTTCCAGCTACACTTGATAGCTTGCCTCACAGGTAGGGAGAACAACTCTTCCAGCTGTACCAGACAGCTTGCCTCAAGTCGGCAGTGGTCTTAGCAGCATCGGTTCTTATATGGACTTGCCAAACTGTGTGGCCAGCAGCAAACAATGCCCAATCTGATCAGATAAAAAAGGAATCTGGAAAAGTTCACTTCTGAGGGAAAGGTGAACTACAACAGTATAAAAAATAATTAATAACAATATAAAAAATAGAATTTTGAATTAACAAGAAAAACTATAGAAAAGAATGAAATTCTCGAAAGTATAAAATATCTTGGTATTGGTAGAAAACTTATTTTTGCAATAAAAAGAAAAAAAATGAAACTATTTCTAAAAGAAAAAGTAATAACATCATGAAATGTGTGGAAAAGTTCTATAAAAAAATTTATATAGTAATAAAAAACAAGAAAACAAATATTTCCTACAATTGCTATATCTTCTGAATTGTCCAGGATTGTAAATAAAGAAGTGAGACATGCAATTAAATCTATAAAGAGGGGAAAAGCTCCAGGTAATGATGGAATAAAAGAAGCAAGTGAAGAATTAGACAAATTATTGTGAAATTATATCCCAATGTTTAAATGATAAAGATGTAAAAAATAATTGGAAAAATGCAGTAGTAATCTTAATATTTAAAAAAGATGGTAAGAAGATATCAGAAATTACAGACATTATTAGTCATTTATCAGTTTTATACAAAATGTTTACCAAGATAATTACAACTCGATTACAGAAAACATTGGATATTAACCAACCAAATATCAAGTAAAGTGGTTTTAGTGCAGTGGATCATATCCAAATATTGAAATACATTGTAGAAATAATGAATGAATATGAGTTGTCATTATGTTTTGGATTAGATTACAAAAAGGCATCAATTCTAGAAACATTTCTACAGTAGTTAAAGCATTGAATTATTAAAATATATTAATAAATAAATAAATAAATAATATAAATAAATAATAATAATAATAATAATAATAATAATAATAATAATAATAATAATAATAATAATAATAATAATAATAATAATAATAATAATAATAATAATAATAATAATAATAATAAAAATAATAATAATAATAATAATAATAATAATAATAATAATAATAATAATAATAATAATAATAATAATAATAATAATAATAATAATAATAATAATAATAATAATAATAATAATAAAAAAAAAAAAAAAAAAACAGCCATTCAAAACAGAATATGGCCATTCCAACTTCACAAAAAAAAGACAGTATGAAAAATGTACTTAAAAATTAGTTTTGCAGTGATTATACAAACCAATATGTGAACCACAAATACATCCACATACAGAACATGTTAGTCCAATTTTCTGTTTATTTGTTATTTTATAATATCGTCTTTTAGTTTTTTCTTTTCAAAATATTTCAATGCCTATTCACTGTTATATCTTCCTAATAGGAACAATTGACATTGTACTTCTTTAGAATGTCTTTGAGACAATCCTTATAATGTAGATGAGAGCTACTGTTCTAATAAAACCATACACAATTTTACCATAAAGCACCCCTTTATGAAATCTTCCATTGTTCATTCATTTTACATGTCCAATCCCAAAAAAGTGTGATTTTACAATGATGGACTCGACTGTATCATATCCTGCAAGTTAAAGAACATATTGATTGGTTTTATAATCTCACCATTGCATTTTTAAAATTTTATGGAGCATCATTAAATGGAACTTTTCTAATACTTTTATATTGTTATGATAAAATGTCCAAGTTTCACACCCATACAACAAATTATGTAAAATAACAGCTTTATATATAACTTAGTTGCAGTAGTTATTTCCTTATGATGAAATTTTTTTTTTAACTTGTTAAAAGCAAAAGCAGCATATTGCCAGCTGTTTTGGATCTCAACATCTAAGTCTACCATTCTACTTATAAAACTGCCCAAATATTTGAACTGATTTACATTCTTGAGTTGATAAAGAACTTGAGTTTTTTTTCAACATTAATTAATAAACAGATCTTTTTTAAGTTGCATTTAAAACATTAAAAATATTCTTTATATTAATTATCTTTTGAACTGTGAAAATAGAACAATCATCAGCATATTGTAAATCTAGAATCCAAGATGAAGTTCTTGTTTTTGCTTTTAACTGATTCGAATTAAAATTTCAAGTATCAGACCTGTATTGTATTTTGAGCCCTGTCTGATTAAGCTACCTAAAAACAATTCCCAAGACCACTACTGTAAAAATTGAAAACAAAGCTCGAGAAATACACATCCTTGTTTATGACCAGTTTTTGTTTCAAATGCCTTAAACATTTCCTCTTATTCTATCATGTAGAAGCTATATAATATGAATAAATTTTGGTGGGCAAGTAACTAATTTCAAACAATGTCATAGACCTGTTCTAGTAATTGAATTAAATGTCTTGACAAAATCAATAAAAGCAATATTTCTCTTATTTTTCTGGCAACAAAAATCATGTCTATAGTACTTCTTGATTCCTAAAACCACATTGAGTCTCTAGTAACCATTCATCTATAACTAAAAGCAATCTATTCAACAAAATTCTTGAAAATACTATTGCTGTCATGGATAATAATATTACTCAATAATTATTGCAATTTTGCCAAAGTTAAAGCATCCTTAAAATTGGAAGGGATAACTTTATGGGTCCAGATGTTTCTGAAAAATTCCAAAATTTTTGAACCTAATATATAACCCCCATACTTCAAAACTTCTCTAGGTATTGCATCAGAATCTGCAGTTCCATTTTTAAGATTACAAAGACCTGTTTTGACCTTATTCAGCTGTATATCTTTGACCAAATTTAAATGAGTAGATAAAATAGATATATTATTAAAACTTGTCATGTTAATTCTTGTATCATTATTCAAAAGATGATCAAAATACTCTTTCCACCTGTTCAAAATATCATATCATATAAGATATGATCATTCCTGGATTTAATAGAATTGTGATGTTATTTCTCAGATCCATGTGTTGCTTTCAATGCATCAAAAAAAGATCTAGAATGACTGTCTGTATCTTCTTTGCAATTTTAATCCACAAATCATCTTTAGGACTTCTTGTCAGCCATTGAATTTTTGCTTTTAGATCTTTATATTTTTTATGAAATTCTGTATTTAACATATTACTGTGGAAAACAGAGAATGCCATGTTTGTTTGTTTTTTAATTAAACCACTAATAATATAATTATCATCAGAAAACTAGTCATGACTTTTCTTTTTAGTGAACCCAAGAATAGATTTATTTGTATCCATAACATACACCTTAAGAGAATTTCATGCTCCAGTAATATGATAGTTCTGAAGATTCAAATTGGCAATTTTAGTATTTAATAATTGTTGGAACTTAGTATGTATGGTAGATTCTTCTAAAGATTGAACATCAATTTTTTGTGAATATGATTGGAATACTACCTATTTTTGATGCAACAATCATCCTAATCTTAGAGCACACTAATCTGTCATCTGTTTAACAATCTGAGCTTGTGAGTGCATATGTAATGTGAACTTCTTTTGTATTCTGAGGTCTGACAATACGGAAATCTATTAAATACCATAGTTTTGAACCAGGATATTGTCATATTCTAAAAAATATTTATTAAAATGCAACAGCAATGATTAAATTATGTAATAATAAGAGGATTAACATTGAGGGTGATTCCATATCCAAAAAATTTTATAACAGTTATCCAAGCAGGATTTTCTAAATTAAAATAAGCTACGGAAGTAAAAGTAATTAGAAATTGTTTAAGTAATCTAGATTTTGCTGCTGATGTTGTTATTTTAGTAAACATTGTTTCAGAACTAACTTTAGGAAATATTTCAAGAATTATCAGATAGAAGTAAGAAAATAGGACTAAAGATAAATGCTAAAAAGACTATAGTAATATTCAGTGGATTTTCTCAAAAGAAGAAAGATTGATAATGATGAATTAGAAGAAAAATAAACTACAAATAGTTATGTCAGATTAATAATATAGATGGAAATGTTATGGAGAAAATTAGTCATAGAATTAAATTTGGGTGAACAAAATAATATTAAAAGAGAATATTGAAAAAGATTTTTAATAAATATGTTTTACCAGTTCTCACTTATGGATCTGAGACTTGGACTCTTAACAGAAGAGCAATACGGAGACTTCATATCACTCAGTAAAGTGTGTTAAAAATAACAAGAAGAAATCAGAGATAAAATACATGGATGAGAAAACAAATAGGTATTATTGGTATTATTGAAAGAATTTTTGGCCGGATTTTGTACATATTTCTAGAAGAGATGATAATAGATGGACAATTGAAATCTTAAACATCCACCCAAAAGATTGGAAACATCCTATAAAAACCACATATGAGATGGATGAATAAAATAATGAAGTTTATGATGTCATGTGGTGAAAAGAGTTTAGAAATTGAAGAAACTGGATTAAGCTTTGAGATACCTTTATCCTGCAGTTGCTCAATAATGATTGAAAATTATAATAATAATTGAAATACCCTGATCATGAATTATGACTAAAGACTGTCTTGCATTGTAATGAGAATTGTTATGATAAGAATAATAATAAACTATATGCTCATCACTCATTAGTGTAGGACATTGTTTTTTTTAGTAAGAAGTTGCAATAAATCCTGTTTTTTCTATATATTAGTCAATACATTGGCATCCATTTGATTAACCCAAATTAGCATGGGATCTTTATCATCTAATCAAGTGATTCCAACCTGGGGGGTGGGGAATTGAGTAATGGCGGAAAAAGAAACCTATATCAATTAATTAAATTAATGTAGTTTTTTTTAGGGTGAGATGTATTTCATTATAACTTTTTTTTTCATGTGTCGAAGCATCACCGGGAAGCAAACCTGGGACAACTGCTTGTAAGGCAGCTATGCTGATTACTCGGCCACCAACGCTTGACTTTCATTATAACTTTTGAGTTTTGAATATAAATATTTGTGCACTGTCTATTCAACTCATTGATTCATTGCTTTTTATTCTCATGATTGGTTTAAAGTTATAACATATAAACTTGGGGTAAAAAGCATTTAGATTAGTTACAAATATTTTGTTAACATGACAGTACAATTTGTGGAAGTGGGTGTGCAAATATAAGAAGATTGCACAACCCTGTTCCAATTAAGAAAATTTAGATATCTTAATTTAGTTATCATTATTGAAGTTTAGTTTAGGTTGTCTATGATCTGCCTACCTGAAAGTAAACTTTCAAATCTGCTAATCAGCTTAGATTAAAACTGAATTATTTTATTATTTGAAATATATTTTTATCGTGTAATGCAAAAAAATGAGTTCTAGCATAATTTATAAGATAAACAATAGCATTAATTTTGCCTCAGGCATTATCTTGCATTATGGATTTTAAAAAAGATACTTCAAATCTGTTTTCGCATTTTATGTATATAGCAGTTTATTTGCTAACATGAGTAGTTAAAACACATATTAAAATCAAATCAACTTTTTAAAAAATATTATTAACAAATTATTTGACTATAAGATTTAATTTTTCCGTACATTTTAATTACCATATTAACAATTGAAGGTAATTTTATTTTATTATATATGATGTGCTGATACTGAAATTATAAAATAAAATATCACATTAAATCCACTGAAATCAAAATTAATTAGTTTCAATTTTTTATTTTATTTATCTTACTTATATTTTATTAAGAGTCATAATTCAATCTTTCATTGCTACATTTTTCTTACACATCGTTAAATTTTATGTTTTAGATAAGTATATTATCTCTTATTAAGAATTATTTATTATATGAGAAATTGTTATATTATTTTTAGCGAAAATGTAGACATTAAACTTCATTAAAGATCCATATATCATGTAATAATCATTATACGTGTGTGTATCGTCTTATAAATTTAATTCAACATAACTCTTCTTTCCCTGCAATAATTAATTATATGCAGTATTTTAAAAAAATTTTTTAACACGAGCACATTTCTAACAAATGAATAAAGTATTGGAAAAGAGACAAATGATTCCGAAGATAAATTTCTGTTACACAAGCATCATCACTTGATCCAAGTCGTCATCTTCTCTGAAATGCTTTTATCATAATTATTGATCATGTGGTACCATGATACTCTGTTTTAACTTTTATTAAGAGATTATTTATCCAAGAGCAGCTCTCTCTATTTTTCTCTAAAGCCATCTATTGTAAACTTGAGTAATTAATAGACCCCAGGCAGTATGAGGCTATAATTTTCCCATCCTCAGAATGGTTATTGATTTTTGCTGTTATCAGTGAGACCAACATTCAAAGTGGGAAGAATGCACTTACATATCTAGCAATCACTTTTTACTTTTTCATACTGATCAAATTAACAGTCTAAAATATATATAAAAAAACTTTTAAGGTTTTGAACCCAAGCCAAGTAGTTTCATAGTTAAAACACTAGGTCAAATTTTACATTTTAGGGATCACAGTTTTATGCCAACTGTAGATCCTTTCTATTCTTTGGCCAGGAAGATTAATGCCAACAATTATATCACATGTTTCCAAGATTATATTGTAATATTATTGTAAGAATTATTTATTAAATTAGAAATTATTATATGACATTTGCTGCAATTACAGACCATTAAAGCTATTATATCACTTGCTATTAAATATATTCATATATTGTCATGTTAATTTATTGCAATTCCTTCTCTTTACTATACATATGTACTATATTTAAATATATATGAAAATCATTCTTTAACATGATAATTTATCTTAAATATGTCTGTTTTAAATAATGACTTTTAAATATATTTATATATTATTAAAATATGTATAATTCATTCAAAGATGAAGAAACTTGCTTGTAAATAGAGACTTTTGAATTAATTTTAGTATAAGAGGATTATGTCATTCTGTTAATGGAACATCTAGTGCTAAACTTATTATCTGGTTTAGATATAGATTTTTTTTGTTACCAAAACATCAGGTGTTTGCTGTTGTCCCCCCCCCCACACACACATTCCAGTGCTATGTGCTGAAAGCTTTGTTTTCTCAGACTAGTGCATGTATTGGACAATCTTGGATCTGCAGAACCATTGGATCCTCTCCTACAGAACACACACACATTCCAGCACTATGCACTGAAAGTTTGGCTTGCTCAGTCAAGTGCATGTATTGGCCTTGGCAAAACCATCAGACCCCCTCCCTACACATACCAGCACTATGCACTGAAATGTATAATGTAATTAAAAAATGTAATTTAGAAAATAGTGTTGGTTTGTAAATTTTTAAAAAATACTTTAAAAAATTGTCAGAGAACAGAAAGCAAAAAATCATCAGCCCGGTAATGTTACATTTCATTATTTTTGCAAGCAACCATGCCATCAAGTGGCCACATGACTCCAAGTACACAACAACCAAATGTTTTTATTCATCCTGATTAATTTATGTCTTAAAAGTTACTAGAGTGAAGAATAAAATCATGGTAAACATGGGGCATAAATTCCAGAGGGAATGATATTAATATTTAATTGGTATTGTACCACAACAAAACTGTTATATTTATATTTGGAATACACTTAAGGAATCTATTAATATTTTGTCATGCCATACTAATATAAATAAAAACATGATTTAAGTGAGCACAAAATTTAAAATGTATATTATAATAATGATTTGCATTATTTAGTGCATTAATAAAATGGCAGATTTTAAAGGTTAAAATCCATTCATCATAACTTATCTCTTCACTTCCTGTACCTGAACTTTATATGAACTTCAAGGCAATAACGCATTTGGTTTATATATACATAAATAATAGATTATTAATTAAAATCGCAAAAGTAACATATTTTCCCCTCTGCATTCAATTGATTCTACTTTGGAATTTATTCATGTTATCAATTAGAATTGTATTTTTATCCATTTGTCTTTTTAAATTTTTATTTACATTGTGATTTTGTTGTTGCTGAATATTTGCAGTCTTAGACATAGTTTTAGCTTTCAGTTAATTTTTTTAAATTATAATACTCAGTAATGGCCTCAGGTTAGATGCTGTATTTTCAAATAATAGCTGTCACCTGTATTTTATCTTTAATAATTTTCAGTTTCACATTTATAAATAATAACATAGCTTAATACACTTTAAAGATGGAACACTATTTAAACTGAATACACTCATTTCCAAACATAATATAAAGTCTTTTTAAAAGATAGAATGGATCCACTCTATCTTTTTCACCCAAGCTATATGTATGGGCCAATTAGAAGCATTTGGAACTGAGAGCGTGAAGATTTTGATTAATCACTTTAAATTACTAATCATATGATTTTTTATTAATGAATTACAAAATTTTAATAATTTACGATGCGTCATTATTAGATAGAAACTTAAGCATATGTAAATATTTTACTTATATAGCGTGATGCTTTTATAGAAATTATAAATAATAATGTAGCTCAAACCACGGCACATACATACACTTTTAATTTCATATTTAATAAAAATTAAAAAATTTAAGCACATGAATTTCCAGAACTAGAATCCTAATGATCTTATATTAGAATCTGATGCTCAGTTATTGTACTAAATCATGCAGAACAATTCACATTGATCTATAAATATTTTCTTTTAAGTTCAGATGGTATTAATGCTATAATGTGACTTTAGAAAATATGCTTGTTAAGTGTATATAGATATCGGATATAATGATTATAAAATTATATATTTTAATCACTTATGCATTAATTTTGAATTTGTGTATTGCAAATCTTTAATTGTGTTGTTCAATAATTTCTTAAATATCTAATTTAATGTGTAATGAAAATCTAATAAACAAAAACTTTTTGGTCACATTATGATTTTTTTTTTTCTCTTTTCTTTTTATCATAATGTTTAGTTTTAATTTTATTTTTTGTCATGTGATCACTTGTTTGGGAAATGAAGCAATATACATGCACTTGAGTTGTAGGTACAATTTCAATTTAATAGAGATGATTTTAAATATATAACTAACATAGCTGAGTGAGACCAAATAGAAAACCAATCTAAGAGAAATGTTATTTTTTAGGATTACATCCATCATTGTATATCAAGCTATCAGAATTAAATAAATGTAAGCTTACAATATGAGTAGCCCCAAAGTCCTAACAGTTATAATCCCAATAGCAAAAATCCTGACAGTCAAATCCCAACAATTATAACCTGACAGTTTAAAATTCTAACAAGACAAAATACTGAAAATATAAAATGTTGACAAATCAAAAAAAATCATTATTGTTTTCATTGTGAAATTATTCATATAAAACTTAATTTTTAATTACGTACACTAAAACAAAAAATTGCTTTAAAAATTGGTTTTAAATAGAATTAGTTTTGTATGTATAAGGCAAAATATTATATTTTTCTGCCAGTAGAGGAATCGAATAAAGCTGTATTTGTATGATTGTTAAATACTGCCATGATTCTGTTTTTCTCTCTCAATTGTCACTTTATTTAGGTATGGATTCTTCTGAACTATGTGCTGTACCTGATTATTGCCATATTGGAAAACATAATTTTTTAATAGATATAAAACTAATTATTTATTAGTTGATATTTTATGTTTTTAGATTTTAGACTGTTGATATTTTGATGTATCAAGATTTTCACTTCTAAGGTTTTAGCTGTTGATTTTCACTTTCGAAATTTTAGATTGTTAGGGATTTGTGGCTGCTAGGATTTTAGGTAGCACCAGAATTTGTTATCAGAGATAAAAGCAAAAGATTAGATATTGTAGAAGTGTATGTGATAAAGTGGATAACTTATATTGAAAATATACTTGTCAACTAATTATTATGGTTATGAAGTTATAGAAAGAATATACAAAATAATTGGAAATATAATTATATGATTTTAAAGACAGAAATTATTTTATAAAGAAAATGACTTGGAAATAATAAATATGTTTTAAAAATTACATGACAATACATATAGAAAGCTCTAAGTGATAAGAATGGCCTGTTGGTAAATCATGTATTGCTTCAGAATAGGTTCAGGTTCAGTATTATGATTTAATTTCCTGGTGTTAATATAATTTCAAAGTTAATAGTGATTGTGATTATATTTTTAAAGAGTAGGAATTGATTCAAAAATAGAGTTCCAGTTGACAAATTGAAAGTAACTGAAAAGAATTATAGATGAAAAAGTAAATGATTGGTTAATCAAAGCCAGTGATGGGAAATTTTTTAAAATAAAATTTTAATGAAGTTGCAGTATTGCTAATAAATTGTAAAAGATTTTTTTAAAGTCTCATGATTAATGAGATGATTAATAAAATAGTAGAGTAGAAAATGGAAAATATATAAATAAATAAATACAGTATTGCTGTAGGTAAAGTGCATTTGATGCTTAACAGTCAATGGAACATGAAATTATAAGCTAAATGATTGGAGTGATTTTTATAGTGAAATAAAGCAGTTTAAATAGAAAAAGCAGAGTTGCAAGAGTAAAATAATTATTATATATTAAAAAAATGGTATTAGAAAATAAAAAACTTATATTGAAAAGGGGAAAGAACATGTAAGAAATTTGTATGATTATAGTAATTAACATAATCAAAGCAGTTTGATAGATAAGGAAAAAATATATAGACATTATGTAGAAAAATGTTAGAAAAGCAGTGTGTAATATAATTTTGGCAAATCTCAAAAAATTTCTAAGACCTAAGTTGAATTTCTAAAGGGTAAGAAGAAAAACGTTTTAAGAATTAATTAATGTTTGTACTGATTTTTTTTATATAATTATAATTTCACTAGATAAAAGTTATAATTCAGTAAAATATTAGTAATTTAGAACAATTAATTTAATTTCATAAGGTGCTATGATTTTGTTGAATCTTGAATATATATATTTTTATAATATTACATATATTTTTATTTAAAGTACAACTTAGATTTATAAAAGAGAGAGAGATAAGAGATAACATTAATGAGAATACTTAAAAGACATAAAAAGATAAGAAGTTCAGTACTTGTTTTGTTAATTTTAAATAAGTTTTTAATAAAATGAATTGAATTATTTAGTTAGATAATCTAACAGGGAATGCATATAATAATTAGAAAGAGAGATAACTATTAGAAAATTTGTATGTGAATCATAAAATATTTATTAGATTAAATTATCATTTTTCAGGCGAAATAGATGCAGACCAAAATAAAATTGTTGGGGGTGGGTGGGGTGTCTGCTATTTTTTTAAAAAAAAATATTAAAAGAGTATTATCATGATAAATGTGGATTTATTATTGTGAGTGGCTGTATCTGAATTGCTCATAAGATGGCAGTATTTACAAAGAAGTGAGTATAAAATTTGTAGTAAATCTGTAACGTATATAAATGAATTAAAATTATGATAATGACAATGAGCGTAGATAATAAATGTTTAAGATTGATATAAAAACAATTTAGTGTCTTAAAAGTTTTGGAAAGTTAGTTAATTAATGATGGAAGTCGTTATAAATAAATAGAATACATTGCAAACTATAATTGTCAAATAAGGTATTAATAGATGCAATATCTTATTTTATGGGCCATTAAAATTAGATTTAAGAAAGAATCTTATTAAATGTTTTTTTATAATGTTTATTTTTATGTTAAAAATGTTAGACCTTGTTTTAAAAAGTAAAAAAAAATTGTAGGCCCTAAAGATGTAAAGTTTGAAAAAAAATTGGAAAAGGTAAGAAAAAAAGACAAAAATAGTAATATAGTGATATTGAAAAGATTAAATGACAAAAATATCACTTATTAAAAACATTAAAGAGTAATTATAAAGGAGATAGGTGTTGGAAATGGTTTTAGAGGATGAAAAGAAGAGAAGTAGAAGGTAGTATATAATCTTAAAAAAACAGATAACTATGAACAAATAAATGAATTGATCTGTAGTACCTGGATTTTGACACTTGTTAATGATTTTGATATTTCTTTTAATTTCTCAAATTTTTTTAAATATTTTTTTTTCAATTGTAATTCAATTCAGAACCTTTAGCTCTTCTTCCAGTACCTATCAGAGTTACTTCTCAAGTCTAGATTAAAATTAATATATTGTATAAAAACATTGTTTGTTCTAAGTATTTTAACACAGTCTATAGTTATGGACTTAAAAACCAAAGTTCTTAGATCAAAGTTTAATTTGTCACTCGTTGGTGCTCAAACGCCACAAGACTTATCCAAGCAACTAATAACTTTTATTATTTTTTTTATTATTGATTTAATGTTCTGTCAAAAAGAATAGTTTAATAAAAATATTCTACAACTCGAAAAGGGTTAAAAATCACTACTCTCTAATCATTGAGTGAAAGTGCACTAAAATTATACAGTATATATATATATTGATTTTTATATTTCTAGTTTTTGAATCTGAATTAATACGTTGAATAAATGCTTTTAAATGGTTCACCAAATTATTTTTATTTTTTAAATATCCTTACTTTAAAAGGTATTTCTATTAGATTTTGAAAAACAGCACCACTTATTTAGAAGTTAGTTTATTTAGAATGTAGATATATATCTTTTCTATTTTGTAATTATCTTTTATCTGAGTGAACCTACTTTTGATATAAGTTTTAAAGCTTTTTTTTTTTTTCATTTTCCTCCAAAGTTTAATATCAGACCGAATCTTTTAAAGATGTTTGAATCATGTTTCTTTTATTTAATATCTTTAGTATGACCTTAACTTGATTTGTTTATATATTACATCTTATATTAAGTAAATATAGATTTCGGAGCAATTTTTTCTTATTGAAGATGATAATAAAATAGATTTGTTATTAAAATCCTAATGTCAAAACTTATTTGTAATAATGTTGAAGATTTTTAAAATTAAAAGTGATATACTGATGTCTTTGAAAGTTTGTCAAATATGTATGCTATATATATATCTTGATACGCACACAAATATCTATTGGAATATACAACTCAATATTTGTTGCTTTTTATTTAGATAGCAATGAAACGAAGTTTATTTTGTATGCATACATACCAAGTTATATTTTGATACATGATTAGAATATATGCGCTATACAATTTATAAGCTGATTCAGTTTTAGTTAAGTTTAACAAAATCTCCGCTTGTGTCAACAGAACTTTTGTGTTCAACATGTCATTTGGGTGTCCAATCATCTCACAATATCTTTAGCAACTGACCATACCATCATATTATTTATATGCATATTTGTGTACTTGTATAACAAACCTAGAAAGAAAACATGTATAGATGGATAGAGAGATCATCGCAGCCGCCTTGCAAGCAAGTAATTGTTTGCAGACGGTTGTGGGTTCGCCTCCCGGCCGATGCTATGACATATGGAAAAAAAAAACCTAAAAAATTTTGTTGGAATGATATGGAGAGAAGCTATGGATCAAAGAAACTGGATAAAACTTGGTGATATCTTTATTCTGCAGTAGACTGATAATGGTTAAAAATGATATGCGTGTTTATAATCATTAACTTTTATCACCAAAGATGATAGGTTAATTAGGATAAATTTCTTCTCTAGTGATAAAAAGAAACTAAACTCAGAATCAATTTCTTTTTTAACCATTTGAAATATATGCCTTATGGTGTAGTGGTTAGTTCATTGTTTGGAATATTGGTGATCTAATGTTTAATTCATGAATCGGGCATAGTCATTTTTGTTAAATGAATTTGATTTTCCAAACAAGCTGAGGATTATTAGCTAACATTTTATTTAATACATAGAGCTATCTAGTATTCATTAATAAATGGTTATGTATCTGTTCTTATATGGACAGCCCAATTTGCATTGGTCAAGAAAAATTTGGTTAATTGTTATATAATTTTAATGATTATGATGTGAGTTGTCATATATCAATTAATGCTGAACTTTATTATGCATCATTACTGATATAATATCAGATGGAACTGATATATATTATCCAGGAGAACTAAATCAACATTAATCTATCAATTGCTAGAGTATTTCAATTTGGATAAAGTTTAAAAAATCATAAGTAGCCACCTTAATGTAGAAGAAAAAAAAATTATAATAGTAGATTATTACAATCTTTTTTATTTTGGGGTAGTGTTAACATTTCCTCTTTCCTTCCACCACTGTTCGCTAACTTCCAATTGTCCTAATATTCTATCGACCTCTTTCACCCTTTTCCTTGTTATATCCCCTATGCTTGTCATTACTTTGCTTGGCAAATTTCTACATACAATCTTTAAAATGTGTTTTTCTAATAAATTATATGCCTCCAGTTCCCTTAGTTGCACCACCTGACATCTGAAAAACTGGACATATGTCTCTTCCCCTTTTTCATGAAAACTTTTCTGGATGATATGGTCTTTAATTCATTCCTGAAGTTCCTCATTCCAGAATGTTTTATTTAGAGCCCTTTCATACTCTCCAAAAGTCTTTTGCTGTGTCATAAGCGACTCCCACCAATTACACGCATACTCCTACAGGTGGCTGTGGGTCACTATTAGTTTACCGTATTCCCCCATCTTGTATATGCAAAAGTATCTTTTTAAGCTTTTTAGGTGTTCTCACAATGTTTCCTCCTTTTTCTCTTTGAATATCTGTATTTTAATCATCTCATTTCCTTCCTTCCCCGTCTCTCTTGCTCTCTTATATATCTTTGTTTTATTTCTTTGGGTTTTTCTATTTCTGGTTGGACATCTCGGACTCCATTCCCCAATCCCAACACCCTGCACTACTTTCTTGTTAGCCTCTATTATAGTTTCCCTAGCTCTCCAATGCATGATTTCATTTCCCCATCTATTTAATTCTCAAAACCTCACTAACTTATGTAAATAAAGGATAACAGATTGGGCATTCTTGGCCTATTGTGCAAACACAAAATGACAAGACAGTTCTTTCTTGAGATATATATTTTAAAAAAAATATTTTATTTAAAATGATATTAGCGAGATATATATATCTAAAAATGTACTTTATTTAAAATGATTCGTGTTTGAATTATTTATTTAAAATATAAACATTTTCCCTATAATAATATAAATAAATATCCCTTTGTTAAATGGAACTTCTGAAATTAATAATGAAACACATGATAGAATAGTACCTGAATATAACTTTAATCCATTTATTAGTTGGATTTATTTAAAGTCAGCAATCATTCAGGACAGAACAACGATTTAGTCTTAAAAGATTATACTTTCAAAATTTAAACAATTATTACCCATTTCTTCACTTACTCTTAAATTATTTACTACTGAATACTCAAACAATAATTATTAACCGATATTACCTAACTCTCAATTTATATAAACATCACTACAGTATTTCTTTTCCTAGTTATTTAATATGTATACAGGGTATATATAAAATTCAAAATACTGCAACAAATTTACTCATAATTTTCCCATCCCACTCTACTTTTCTTCGAAGCCCTTTAGTTGGGACGTCATTGTAACAAAACCCCCCATCACACTAATAATAAGTTTTATCTAACACACTTTCAACTCTAAACATATGTGCTTACATATATATTTAGCCCAAACTATTTTTGACTTAATCACTAATTGATAAGAAAATCTTATAAATTTGTTCTCAGTAACTTTAATAGATTCCCAACATGTATTTATGGACATCCATAGGATTCCAAGTGCCAATCTTATAACAAAATAAGAATTATGCGAAGTGAATATATTATCAATAATAGTCACTGTCTTAAGAAATATGGGAGAGGTTTTGACCATCAGCTAGCTCAGACTCATGTCAGGTAATATCATGGCTGAGAGTAGACATGAATGAGAGTAAGAGTTTCAAATACACATAAAGAAAATATCACAACAAAGTTACTACATATGGTTTCATTATTAAATCAGATTTATTAAACACTATTCCCAATGACATTTTATATTCTTTTTAATCACATAAGAAAAATAAATATAATTTAACCCTTAACTCGTTAACATAAATATATTTAAAGCTCTGCCATTTTAATTTGTCACACACACAACATTCTTTCAAATATTTATTATTCTAAATAAGTCAAATAGTGAAGATTGATAAAAAAAGATTTTCCTTTCACTACTTTTCTTTTTGTTTCTTTATTATTATTAGACATCACTTTACTGAGTTTCCCACATGACCTCAATATCTAATAGTGATAGTTAATGTCCACAAGTAAAATCTTAACAAAAAGTTTTTTTGTTTGTTAGCTGAATTCTCATACGCAAGCCTAAAGAATCAATTAATAATTTCTTTCTTAGTAAATCAATACATAAAGTTCTTTTATTACCTACACATCCTTGGGGAATTTGTGGAAGAATATTTTTTACTTCTAATAGTTCTGATCATCATAGGTAACTAGATATATGATCCATCATGAGTTTTCCCATTCTTTGATTTATTATACAACCTTCGTTTGATGAGGATCTGCTTTATGGTTCTGATGTTGGTAGTTGTTTTAATCCAGAGAAGCATCTTGTTATTGTTGAGTGTAGGTGCTGCAGTTAGTGGGAGTTAGAGGTTTGAGCCCGACATGTTAAGCTCTTACCCCAACATTTCCTTTTGAGCCACCATTAGGTAAACTTGTGATTTTGATTTTGAAATTGAATGAATGATTCCACTGTGTTAACAATTCAATCTCTGCAGGGACAAGACAAGAGGCATTCTGGGTCCCTTTCTTTTATAGTCCCTCCATTCATTCTAGAAAGTTCGCTTGATCTGTACTTCCTGTTTCTCCAATTGCCACCTAAGCAGATTTTAGTTGAAGTGTGAAAGCTTTTATCACCTTCTGCTTTTTTTGTAATAACAAAAGAAAGCAAAAATTCATTTCTGCTGGAATTTTCTAGGTTTTTATAACGTGAAATAAAACCTCATTTCTATCTCTTTAACCATCAAACCCATTTATACACACATTTGTAACACGCACATACATACTGTTTCAAAATGACAGAGCACCCCCTTCATTATGTGTATTTATATAGCCACTACCATGTAAATAATTAAATATATATATACCATCTTACATATATGTGTAATGACCATCACCTGTTATCCTAGTCGTGACTGGGTTCGAACAAAAAAAAAGCATACACTTTTTACTATATACCAATATAAGAATGGGGATACAATGTGATATACAGAAACATTCATTATAAATTGAGTAAACTTCAGCTTCCACATGAATATGACATATGTACATTTTCTAGTTTGATTAAAATTTTAAAATAATGTAGATGTCATTTGAACAAGTTTAGGAATATAACTCTGCGATTCAACTAGTCAAGCTGGAATATTTGTCTACCAATTGTAATAAAGCTTTAACATTGTCAAAAAATCATGACATTGATTCTGAAAAATAAATTCAGACCACTGTCAAAACAATAGACATTACAAGTTCAATTTTGAATAAAAAGTTTCACAAATTTTAAATATCCATAAAGTAAATCTTGATTACACTGGAATAAAATAAATTGTTTGATTTTAGAAAAAGAGAATGGTTAACTAAGTGCAAAATTAAAATGAATTGACATAGGTTACTCTTTAATAAAGTTAAGAATTAGAGTGGAACTAAAATATTGTGATAGAAATGTTCTAATTATTTATAACAAAAAAAATTATATTTGTGTAATTACTTTTTCAGGGGGTCATATTATGACCAAATAACTTTACCTCAACTAGCAATCTATCCAAGAAATTATAGCTTTTGAGTCTATCATTCTATTACTGTAATCATCTGCTCAAAAGTGGTTAGTTATGGGAGTCACACGAAGTAATAAATGCATGTGTGTTTAATGGGATTATTAAAGAATTTAATTAATACACAACATTGGTGTATTAATTCCAAAAGATTAATCTATTTTAGTATTATTTTGAAAAACAACTAAAACTATTTTCCAAGAGTATAATTATGCTTTATAATCTTGCAAAAATAAAATATTCCATAAAATTTTGATTGTTTTAAAGATATTGAACATGTATAGCTAGCTTGCACAGTTTTGTCCAGAAATAGAGTGACAAATTGACATCTTCCAAGATTTATTTCCAGCTGAGTAGTTTGCAAAAAAGAAACTCATTTTCAGTCTAATTGAATGGAACTACTAAACTTAACTCCACCAGAATGCTCAAACATCACATGACTTTCCAAGCAATTAATCATTCAATTAAAAAAAAGTTGAATAATTGGTTGCTTGAGAGATCCGTGTGATATTTAATCATCAGAAATGATATTTTGCATTTCAATCCAGGAGCTATATTTATTGACCCCATCACTGTAATAGTAAGCAGTATATTACATTTGTATAATTATTATTATTATTCCCTTCTACTTCTTTATATTTCTTACCCAAAAACAATGTTGGAATAATATGCAAAGCATCAGGTAGAAGTTAGTAGATTAAATATGAGAATCATCAAACTGGTGTTTAACAGTTTTTGCATTAATATGACAGAATAGCTTTTACATTAGGTCAAATTAATCAACTACTCTGGTAGAATTTTTAAAATTCAGAGAAGATACAGTTTAATTTATTTAACTTCTAGTTTAACTTTTAGTATTTAATTTTATATCCAGTATATATATTATTTAAATTTTTATGTCATATTTATACAAAAGATAGACTGTTATGCATATTACACATCTTAAATATATAAAAAAATAAATCAACTCACCTTGAATTAAAAATAAAGAAATCCCGGAGAGAGATCAGCTCTAATTGTCATGTGTAAAACATATATTGCAGCTCTTGGTATTTTAATTATATTAGCATATTGCCATGTTAGAATAGGCTGATTTTTAGAAAATTACCATAAAGCCAGATACTCAGACTTTAATAACAAGTAGCATGACTTATTATACATGGTGAATGGTTTTTATATTTCCATGGATGATTAACAGTTTTAAAAGGCAACTAATGAATAGGGATTTCCTGTAATGCATACATGTTGCAGGATGGTTTATCATTTTTTTCACGTAGTATGACAACCATAATATATGTTTTACATACATTGATTAGATTAACATCTTTCCAAATTTCTTTATAAATATATAATTAGTGCATAAGCATTTATTTAATTAAATAGGGACTTTTTTATTGTACCAGTAAGAATATGCAAATATTTATTTACTGAAATCTCTGCTATTTTTATTGGTTATTGGCAGTGATTACTTGAAAAATTTCTGGCTTGCCTGAGAAATTTTTTAATTATCTGAGGGAAAAAATCTTTAAATTCCATTTTATGTTGGAGTAGTAGTTTGTAATGCTATCTTGCTCTATCTACTTACAACTCTACTAAAGTTGTAGATCACTTATTATTACTGATACATCCCAAAATATTTTTTAATAAAGAATGCAATCTATGAAGCCTACAATCTCGAGTTGAATTCATATAAAACATGAAAGTTTTCCAGACAGCTAGGCTGTAACTAATTTGCTAATCATCCAAATATTGGTTGGTAAGTGGTCATTAATTATTCTTAAATAAAAGATGAAACAATGAAGAAACACCATAAAATTTCATTGCCTAGCATTTAACTAACCTGGTAAGAAAAAATATTTTTCATAGTTTTTCTGCAGAAAGATATTGGAATGCTTTTTTTAATCTTGTAGAAAGTTATTTAAACGTTATTTTTCTATTTACTAACTTTTGTTTGGAATTGTTTAATAATGTTCAACGATTTTTAATGTTGAACTTTAAAGCAAAATGTTTAATAGCAGTAATTTATTTTCAATGCTAATGGTGTTCAGTTACTTAATTAAATAAATAATAATAATAAATATAGTGTCAAGTTATGTTTTTAATTTGTATACTTATAATGTAAAATAGTATGGATTATGAATACATATAGAAACAATTTTTTTAAGTTAATTAAATGAACAGGAAACAGAGTGCTATTTTTATTATTAAATTTAATTAAAATATGTGAAATTTTATGTTAAATTATTCATTAAAAATACACTTTTTAAAAAAGTAAATAAAAAAACTACTAAGTTGTAAACCATAGCTGTATAGTAAAACAATTCTTTGGATTTATATATCTTAATCTATAAAGCTCACTGATGTTTGTGATGCCACTATAACAATTTAAATACTAAAAATAAATTATATTAAAAAGCTTGGCAACAAGACTATGTTGACTGAAAAAAAAATGAAAAGAAGAAAATTTAAAGGAACTATTCACAGCCCTTAAAAGAAAAAAAATAGAAATCAGAATGATTCGCATAGATAAATATATAAAATTTCTATTTGCTGTTGTCTTTGGAAGAACAGCTTAGTTTCTTAGAGCATTGCTTTAAATTTAGTATTCCGGAATCTAAAATTTATTCTATTTTCATGATAGACTGTCACTAGCCAGACTAGCCATATTTAAAAAAAGAGAAAAGAAAAATACCATTTGAAACCTAAGTTTCTGTACAAACTTATATTTAATGTATTTTTAAACATGATATTAAATAAAACTTAAATATGTTTTGGGGTTCATTAAAAATATCAACTCTGACTAGTTCTCTGCTAACAATTTTATTAATATGAACTTGATTAGAAACATTAGTCATTTGCTGATCATGATCTCTTTAGATCTTTTTTTTTTGATACTTACATACTTGAAAAATGATATCATAATGCTGGTAAATGCACAACTGGTACAAGCAATAGTAAAGTAAAGATATTACACATGGGAAAAAGAATGGTGAATAACTCCATGTATGTGTATGATTAAAATTTAAAAAATCAGATATATTAATCTTTAACCGAGGTTTAAAGTTTATATCTGTGCTAGAGATAATCTCTAGTTTAGAAAATGATTAGTAATAATCATTATTGTATTTATCTGATGTGGATGGTATCAAAGTTGTGAGTGGAGTGAGTTTTTCAATGATAAATAAAAATGTAACAATAATAATAAAGTAATAACCAGTGAAGAAAATAGTTTGACCAATTTTTGAATAATGGTACCAGAAATCAGATGATATATCTATCATACTTATTTATTTAGATTTGAGCAGTAATGGTAAAACAATATTTTGTAAACATAAAAATAGGAAAACTATGATAGTGATAAAATTTAAAAGTATTTGATTTTTTTAAGAGTATATGAATCTAAACTGCTTGATCTTAATTGTTTTTATAGTTATAGTTTATAAAATAATGAAGTGCGATAGTAGGGACCTCTACAGGTCTTAAACCACATGCTTACTCTTGGAAGAAAAGAGGGGAACCCTTCTTTACTTCAACCTACTTGCTATTTAAATAGGTGAAGCTGAAGCGTTCGATAGAAAGTAGGTTGAAGTAAAGAAGGGTTCCCCTCTTTTCTTCCAAGAGTAAGCATGTGGTTTAAGACCTGTAGAGGTCCCTACTATCGCATTTTATACGCATATGATTGAGGCTACAGCCTTAATGAATATTATTTAAATAAATTTATAATAATGAAGATAGAAAAGATTGCAGTTATTTCTACAGAATATCATTGTAATCTGATACTATTTTTCAAAGATTTTGTGAATTGATTGGTTCGTCATAGATAAATAGTTATCAGATATAGTGGAGTTAAATTTTTAAAAAATGTTATAAATATCATCTTTATCGCAAGGCAAATGTTGATAAGTATTTTGAGCAAAGGTTGTGATTTATATATATATTGATTTTGTCAAAACATTTGTTTCAATTAACTAAAAAAATTCGATAGTCTTTGAAATTTATTATCCACTAAAGTTTATTCATAATTTAAAGCTTTTATCTTGTAAAGAAAGCACTGTTAGTGATTCTGAAAAATCTAAGATATTTGACTTTTAATTTTTTCTTTTTTATGATAGTGATCTGAGGAATAGTTCACAGATGGTTTGTTTTTTGAAACAGGTTTCAAGATGCAATATTTTTTGTTTTTTAGATTTTATACTATGCTGTTGATTGTGCTATTTTTAACAATTTAAAGAATTATCTGCAGAATTTTTTAATGTGATTTATTAATTAATATTCAGAAAATTAAAATCTTTTATCAGTTAGTAATAGAAGAAAAATCTTCAGCAACTTTTAGTTTGAATGATCGTCACTTTGAGAATGAAAATCAATTTAAATATCATGTTAACTTCTTTGATAAAAAGATGAACTTAAATATTGTAGCGCAACATATACTTTAATGTATTACTACAGTATTTTCTTCCAAAGCGTAAGCTTGTAGTTAAGACCTGTAGAAGTCCCTACCTTCGCATATTCACGCGCATATTCTTGAGGTTCACAGTCTTAGTAAATATTACACTATTTAAAAGAATAAAAAATAGGTTATTTTATCATAGTGTGATAACCATTGCAATTAAATTAGATGTAAATACAGTTATTTTGTCCTTAATTGTATAGATGTGAAATAGAAATTCTCTATCATGTAATCTAATGAGGTTGGAAACTTTTTATTAAAGGTTATTTCATATGTTTGCAATCATGGCATGGTATATAACCAATCAATATAATCTTCAGCTTGATGGATATGATGCTATAAAGACTACTTGTTATTATAAACATATCATCATTGGATTAGATATATGAAATAAATGAATTAGAAAAGAAGATCTGATTTATATTATATAGATTGTTTTAAAGACACTAAAGAAATATTATTTTTCATTGATATGATACAACTGAAGACAAAATGTAATCACAAGATACTTAAGTCTTCAAAAGTTGTTTTCCTCATCTATGCACTCTGGTTGCTACGATGTGACATTATTTTTGACCAGAGAATATACTCAGTGAATCAAAAGCTATTTGACCTAATTCGCTTTCTCAAAACTAGAGATACCAAACTAGCCCCACCTCCACTCCTCACAGACACTTGGGAAATCCTCCAACTCTCATCCTCTCAGCCTCTGTCATAGGACTCAATTATTTAAATGTTTGTGACCCATGCCATGCTTGCTCAATGAAGACATATGTCTCAGACTGGCGACTACACACCCTTTCCACTTCCCATTCCCTTTTCATGTGTATCCTTCCCCACTTACCATGTTGCTCCTGAAATTTCAATTTATCATATAATCATTCCCTTGTAAACCTTTTTCTAACTTTATTTGTATCTGGTTTTTGTTTTTTATGAATAAACTTTCATCACTGAGAAAAAAAAAAGTCTTCAAAAGTTAAGGTTCACTGGAGTAAAAATTTTTGAAAAAGAATCATCAAATAAACGAAGGACCAGCATGTGATAATTGTGAATATATGTGTATTTTACAAACTTATTTGGATACTCATTGCAAAACTCATCTTTAACTTTGGAGGGGGGAGTTCTGTTTGTTTTTATTTTATCTTCTCGAGTTAGAATAATTTTAGATTAGCTCCTATTAATAATTTATAAACAAAAAAAACTAGATTAGATTAAAGTCTGTGCTCATATACCCTATATATGACATATGTTGATACAGGTATATAATAAGCCTGCATTTCAGTTATTAGATTAGATAAAGTAAAATGATTTGAAAAGAAATGATGATGGAAAGAAACATGGTAAATAAACAAAAACTTCTATAGTTTGGCCATGTTAATAGAATAAAAAGTAGATTTTCATTTAAAATATTAAAATCGATGCGTATCAAATTAAAGAAAATATACTTGAAAAAGCTGGCAAAATGACGGAATTATAGCTACTTGTTTTTTTAGGTATAAAGCAATGATTATTAAAAAGAAATAGGAATACTAAGTAACTATAATAATATGAGAGTCTCTTATATTGTTTCACGAAAATAACATATAGACCTAGAAGATGTTTCATTCTTATCTTTATAAATTTATTTAACTTTTCTTTTTACTACCTACTTTTATATGATCCATTATTTATTACATTTCATAATAAAAAATGTTTTTGTTTTTATTTAAGATAAATAATTTTTTTTTCCTTTTTTTTTTCATATGCCAAATGCGTTGACCGGGAAGCGAACCCTGGCCAACTGCTTGGAAGGCAGCTATGCTAACTACTAGGCCAAATAATTATTTAAAGTTTTATAAAATGATTTTGTTTCTATTCTTTGAAAGATTTTTTTTTTAAAAAAAAATCTTTTAAATAATCATACATACAACTTTTTTTTTTAAAGTATTATTAACATTATACTATAAAATATTAAAGTGGTTTTTTTTTTCTATTCTAAAATACGTAGTAAATAATTTATTGCTCCCTATTTCAACTTCTTTAATATGCATACAACACGTGATAAGTGATCTGTCATTGATATGCAGAGTGATTATAATTTAAAGCTTTAACTTTTTCCACATCAAGCAATCAAAGATGCTTTGCGCTGGTTAAATAGCCATCCAATTTAACTTGTCTTCAGATGTTTATGATTATCTATTAATAATTTCTTCCCAGAGGATTTGTTTCCAATTCTTTTAATATTATTTGATATTAACTAGCATTAAAGCTGGAAAAAATTTACACTATCATTATTTGTATGCGAGGGATCTATTCAAATGAATTTATATTGCCAATTTAAATATATATATATGCGCATATTTTAAAGAAAATGACAAGTTAACACTGATGATTATCAAGTGTTATTATCACTTAGTTATAGTGTTTTATTGCTTAGTTACTTCGATCTGCTTTCAAGTAAAAAACTTAATATAAAACATAGTATACATGCGTAAATGGTTTTAATAATAATAAAAAAATCTCTACCTGGTCAAACCGAAGAAGAAATTGAAAAATAAACTGAAAACTAAAAAAATGCTGATAATATTTCAAACTAATTTCGTTTTAATTTAATATATATATATATAAGTTACCCTAATAAGTTAACAATTTAAAAAATGAGAAGAAAAACAAATATGAAATAATTAGAAATAGAGATATTTACGATCAGGGAATTCTACTTGAGGACCCCATTCTAATTGTAAATCATGATGTTTATTTATGTAATATATAGCGTATATGAGCACAGACTTTCACACGACCCACCACTCTCCACACTATGTCATAACACTGATACACTTGAACACATATATGTTGAAAAGATAAATAATCACCAATATACGCATTTCATGCTAAACCAGCAATCATCAGTTGGTCCAGATTACCATCTCCACACATATATGCTACAAGTGCTCAGATATATATTAAGATAGCCAAACCTCATACTTTAATGGACAGGCTTCAATCTACTCCACACTCCAACTCTTCAACCGTCCATCCAATTAAAAATCTGATGATGGAATGCTCAAAGGCCACCCAGAGGCCGAGATTCTTATCACACCCATGTTGACCTAAGGTCATGTACAGGACATAATCCATTTAATACATATATAAGAGATGGGCAGATATCTCTACTATGTAATATGTTTATTTATGGTAGATCTTCGATTAAAAGTTATAAGTCAATCTTTTTTCCTCGTTCTGCATCTCGCATTACCGCTATGAATATGAGGCAAACGTCCTCGAAAGCGCTCAGCGTATGATAATTTATGGAATCTTTATAGCTTCTAGTTCAAGTGTTTCATACGCTTTTAATTTGTATATTAAATTATTTAGTAAATAAATAAATCTATAAAAAGCCTGCTTATTATATATAAATCCAGGTGTGAATTCATGTTAATTAAATCTTTACGAATAATATTATTACAGTTATTTTTTTTTTAAAGTTTATTTTAATCAACAGATAATCCAAGTCAAGATAAATTTGCATTAAATTTTTAAAAAGTCTATTATTATATTTTCATCAAATTGTTAATTTATTTGAAATATTTATATAATATATATGCAATAATGATGATTTGTCTTTGTTTTTAAGAATTGCTTGTTCAAAAACCTATGTGATTGTATATATTTTTTCCAAAATAAATTTTATTACAATTGTTGGGACCATTCCAGCTTTTATTATCATCTGCTCCAAATGACTGACTATTTGATTATTTACTTACCATCACCAGTTCTCAAGTCTAAAGATTGATTAAAACTCTTAATGATAATACCCATAACCTACAATCTTATGTTGCTTTTAAATTCATTATAATTTTGAGAATCAATATATGTATATAATTGATTTATAAAAGTGAAATGAGATTAACCTCAAACTAGTTTCTACTTATCTTATTTTCCTCTGCTGCCTCTCTGAGTGAGTGGGAATGTCTTAGTATATTGGCCATATAATTTTACTTTTTGGTCATCATTTGAGAAATAATCAAACTTTTTATGTGAAAATGATGATAAACACATTTTTTAACTACATTATTGCTCTTCTTGATTTAACGCAGTGGTAGGGTACAAATTCTGGAGTTCAAGGTCCATAAATCATAACTCCAGCCCTGTTGCTCCCAAAACTCAAACTTCTTATAATTCCAAACACTAAACGATTTAATTATTTTAAATATACTGTTACATATTTTACCAACAATTATTATATAGCTATTTGAGTTAGATAGCTGGATTTTTAGACATATGGATGTCTGAAGGTTTCAGATTTTCTTTTCAATAGTTATACATTAGATAAAATGCTGGGCTTGTTCCAGTATTTTTAATCTAATGAATATTCTGGCACCTCACTGATGATGCTAGATGCAGAAACCGGTCTGGGGTTGAGGATATTCTCAAAGCTTGTTAAGAGCTTGTTTTGCGAGCTCTATATATAACATTTGTAAATATGAGCTTTATTAAAATTAGGTCATGTGATATCTGACTTGATTTTTTAGCATTTTATTTTTTGCTATTAAGGCTTATTGCTAAAGATATTAATTTACGGTGTATCTGAACTTAGTTCAGTCCCATATGGTTATTTGTGTTAGATAGTTGGATTTTTAGACATATGGATGTCTGAAGGTTTCAGATTTTCTTCTCAATAGTTATACATTAGATAAAGTGCTGGGCTTGTCCTAGTATGTTTAATCTTATGAATATCCTGGCACCTCACTGATGATGCTAGATGCAGAAACCAGTCTGGGGTTGAGGATATTCTCAAAGCTTGTTAAGAGCTTGTTTTGCAAGCTCTATATATAAAAGAGGTTTTGTGTATTATGTTTAAAAGTAACAACAAAAAATATTTCTGTAGCAATTGATCTTTAAATTATAAAATAAAAATGCTGACTGAGATTTTTTTTGTTATAAGGTACAATTTTTTGGCAGAGTAAAAAAATTTTTTTAGAAGCATTTATTAATTGAACACATTAAAATTTGTCTTTAGGAAAGAGATGATTTTTGTTTTTTAATACATAATTGATGGAAAGTATTTACTTAAATTCATCTTGATTTGAATTTTATTCAAACTTATAAAACATAATACTAAAATTGTAAAATAATAATAATCATATTCTAGTTTGATAAGAACTTCTTAACAATACTTACAATAGTATTCAAATAAAGTTTCTCAATATGTTAATTCTTTTAGATAAAAATTCTGGCTTGGTTAATTTTGAAAAAGTTGAATGTAAAATTAATTTAAGGTATAAAAATGTTAATGAAACTGAAATTGTTTGTTATGTCAATAATCCAAAATGATTTAAATAATTACAATTCAGAATAAGATTTGTCTCTGAAATCTATAAATTAAATTATTTAGAAACATACAATGAGAATTTTCCAATGTTAATTAATTTTGCTTTAAAAATTCTTTTGTGGTTTTACTTCATATACTTATCACATGATCACCATCTCTTATACTAGCACATAATTGTTTTCAATTTCATTCTCATAGTTTTATAGTTAAGTAGAGATAAAAGGTGGTTGCTGGAGGGTTGCATTAGATCCTAAGATCTAGGTGCAGTGCTTTCAGATCCAAAGCTCCTCACTGACGAAGGCCACAAGCCAGAAACTAGTCTGGGGATATTGGATGAGTAGACATTAGATAGGGATGTTATGTACAAGCCTTCTGGCATCCATTGATTACTCTGGTTGGCAAAGGGTGGCACTACTGTATGGAGAGTTTTGCCTTGTTCATATACTTATCTGAATGAGAGTAATTGAATGTGAATGTTATTAAATGAAAAATAAAAAATTAAACAATTAATGACTACTTGGATACATATCTATAAATGTTTGAATTTCATATTCACCAAATTTTGATGTCATTACCAGGAATAACCCTGTCATTTATTTTCATTTAAGTAAAGGTCTTAGGAAAGTTATGGACATAGTTCTAATACTGAAAAGCTAAAATTGAGAGATTAAAAAATGATGATGATGATCAAGTGTTCTCACTTAATCAGAGGATTTTAATGCCTAGTATCTTTATTTGATTTTGAAGAAATCTTATACATATATTATGTTCTATTTTTTTTTTAGTAAGATACATTTATCAATAGTAAATTGTTACATTTTGATTTACAAGTACCAAACTTATTCGACCTGCAACTTTGATACTATCTATTTTAGATAAATACATTAATGATTATCACTAATCATTTATTAAACTAGAGATTGTCTTTAGTTCAGATATAAACTTTAAAATTCAGTTATAGTTATTAATATATTTGGTTTTTTAAAAATTAAACATATCTGATTTTTTAATTAAACACCCATGAGTATGTTTAATTTTAAAAAGCAGATCTATTAATCTTTAGCTGATGTTTAAAGTTTATATCTGGGCTAAAGACAATCTCTAGTTTAATAAATGATTAGTATTAATCATTACTATATTTATGTAGAGTGTGGTGTCAAAGTTGTGAGTGGAATAAATTTGATACTTGTAAATCAAAATGTAATAATTTAGTATTTATCTATACATACAATAAAGATTTACTAAGGCCATAAAACCTCAAGAGTGTGCCTTAGTAAATATTACTTACGTAATCAATGTGCAAAATAAATTTATAATTACAATAAAGATATTTATGTGAGTGCACATATATATAAAGTAGAGGAAAAGTGGAAATAAATACAGACATTAATTTTTGTAGATATTTTTTAAATTTCAAAATCAGAATAATAATAATAATATTTATTATACCTTTTTAAGTGTTTTAATTTGTAATAAAATTCTGTTTTAAATTCAGAGTTATTTAACCCTTTACAGTAATTATTATTCCAAGTGAAATGTAGAAAATATCTACAAAAAATAATGTCTCTGTTTATTTTTACTTTATTTTATATATGTGTGCAGACCATGTAACCCAACCAATTACATTGTCCTGCTCTGAGTAAAAATGAAAATAAAAATGAAACACCTTTCTAACAATATTTTATATAATTTACATGTATAATCAAAACAAAGTTCATACCTAAAACTATGTACTCATCAATTTTTTTTAGAGATTTAACAGACATCTGTCAGTTTACAGAATAAATAGTGATCTGCTATTTTGAGATAGATAAACAATTCAACCATTGGACTATAAGTACACAATGCATCATGAAAACCAAAAGAACTATCTCAATTGAGATGCTATAAGCTACTACAACCCTTGATAGAGATAATGCAAACATTTTTCCAAAACCCTCTCCCATGAAGGGGCTGGGAAATACTAAACTATGCCCTGCTTTTTTTAGCATTGTGAGCTGAGAAATACAAGCTATGCCTTGCTTCTTTTCTTTGGAGACCTAGAGGCTGGAATCATCGCAGGACTATGGTAACTGCTCTATGATTAATGATGTAAAATACAAAAAATGGGTTGGAGCAAATAACTGAAATAGAACACCCCATAAAATTGCATGAAAACATTGCATCCTCAAGCCAATGACAAAAACCCTCCATCCATCATCAAAACTGAAAATATAGCTAAACAAACTTCAACAATCAAACACCCAATCCAATCTCCAAAATCATTGATTTTCTATTTATCTCTAAACATGAACTTTTTTAAACATACATACAACTATTATTATATAATTTATAATCATCATCAATACTTTTGTCACTTATTTCACAATAATTTTAAAAATTAATTCTGCATAAAATGCATTTTTTTTTCTTTCTCAGTTGTGGTTTGAGATCAAGTTGATAATTTTTAAGTGATAATCACCAGTATGCAATCATCATCAATCCCACATTGGGCACTATTTGTAATGGGATGGGGTATCTGAGAGTGAACTTAGCGTTATGGAAAATCATCATCAACCCCAGTTCAAAAAATAAATATTTCAAATAATGATGAAATTTACAAATTAAAGAAAGCTATTCAAGATATTAATAGATGATATTAAATGAATGTTTAATATCACAAAATATATAAGAAATTTTATATAATACAGAGAGCATGAGATCTTGAGATCTCTGTGAGATGAGCCAGATTAGATCAGGTGAGATCAATTAACTCTTTAGAGCAACTATGATTAAATAAATATAAATTCACTAGCATGATCAATAAGTAAAAGTAAATGATACTCAAAATAATTATTCATCATTATCATCATCAATATACATCAACATAATAAATCAACAGTCCATCTTGTGGCTGGATTTGAAATATGAATCAACAATCAATCCTGTGACTGGATTTGAAATGAGTCTTCTGTAGATCAGGCTAACTATTTAGTCCCTTGCCAACTTGTGGCAGATTATTGAAACTATTAATTGGGCACCAACTAAGTGCTCATCCATCAGAATACGTCACCAGAAAAATCTAAACAATAATGCTGGGACATTAAAATGTGGTAATCACATCAATACTCTGGTCACTTAGTACCATTAATGTACTGGCTAATGATAAACATAAATTCTAATAGACTAAACTAAACAAGATGTAGTGCAGGGGTTTTAAAGAATATAATCTTATGTACCAATCAGAATGATGATTGATTGATCACCACTGGACCCTTAAGCACTAAATACATCCCTATTTCTATATAGAGCTTGCAAATAAGCTTTTAACAAGCTTTGCAGAATATCCCCAACCACAGATCAGTTTCTGCTATTGGCATCCTGGTCTGGGTTATGGATATTCTGCAAAGCTTCTTAAGAGCTTATTGCAAGCTCTATATATAACATTTGTAATACAAGCTTATTAAATCAGGTCATGTGACATATATCAGTCACTATACACAAATCTAGCTCAAAAGAACACAAGCTCATTACTATTATGTGACCAAGAAATCATGATTTAATACAATTTTAACAATTGAATTTGAGTTTATTAATAACAATATTAAAAATGATATTAAGGTCTGTAGAATATGGCTATACGTATTAAAAGCCTTCTGATTTTGATTGACATATAATAAACAAAATTATCACATTTGTGATTTGCAAATGATTTACATATACATTAGATTAGGTTTACTTAAAACCCATTCAGCACACAGGCATGTGGCTTAATATAAAATATTACATATAAGTCTATCTGACACACATTGGTATTTGCAATGCAATTGACATATATATGCACACATATATGTGTGTGCATGTAATTTCTGTACATATTTAAATTGCCATATGATAATACATGATTAAACTTTTTAACTTATATTTTTAATAATACATATACTTTATGCTAGGTTCACTTATTTTAGTTTGTTACTATAGTAATATGATTAAAATGTAAATTCTTTATATAAATGCACACATATAACATGTATAAATAAAATTATAGATGATGTAAATTAATTATAAACAATAGTTTACAGGGTTTTTTTTTTCTTTTTAAAAAAATTATCAGTTTATAAGTTCCTTTATTTTCTTTTTCTTTTCTTTTTTAAAAAGTATTATTAACTTTTTTTTCTTTTAAAAATATAAAGTCAATGAATTAAATTTTTACTCCTAGATTTTTTATACCAGCAAATTTGTTTGCTGTTATTTTTAAAGTATCATTTTTAGGGAGAGGACTAAAAACAATTTCTTCAACAATATATATAAAATCATCTGTGGACTGCTCCTTTCTTTTAGATATTTAAATTAAGCAAATTATTGATTTGTTTTACTTTAAATTATTAAGTTATAATTTTAAGACATTTTAAGGATTTTAAACTAACTTACCAGCTATATATATATATGTTTTTCTGTGCTTCTCTGCATATAGATACATCAGCATATGTATGATTACTTTTTCAACAACTAATGGAGTTCTCTTGGTAAGCTTAGTTTTTGGTCCATGTAAGAGTTGTTCTACAGTTGGTTCCACTTAGACTAGGATTTGGTAAGTGTCATGCCAACAAGCTAAGTTTCAGAACCCATTTATAGCTATGAATATCAACACAAAGAAGAGGGTTATTTTCCTTGATATGAATTCAAACTCCACCACTGAACTATAGAGTAGCTGTTCTTTGCAGTCTTAAATCCTCATGATAGCTCTGTATAATTCTGAACACCAAGTCTGCAGCTAGCTATTCTGCTATAGCTACCAAACACTGCAGCTAACTACTTCACAAAATATTTTAGCCAACTTTGCAGCTATCCAATTTGAACACTGCTTCTAAAAATTTAAACCAGACTAAACTGATATGCTTTATCAGTCCTTTTATAGAATCATTTGGAGATGATAAAACACCTTAATTAAAAACAGTTTTTTTAATCTTTCTAATCCCTTTTTAAAAACAAG
This sequence comes from Epiperipatus broadwayi, assembly GCA_028023455.1. Lineage (NCBI taxonomy): Eukaryota > Metazoa > Onychophora > Udeonychophora > Euonychophora > Peripatidae > Epiperipatus > Epiperipatus broadwayi. Next base: position 14,302,547 of record JAQFVV010012396.1, read on the forward strand.
TTTAAAATTTTTATTAAAGTGTGATATACATGTATTTACTTGAAGAAATTTATGAATTAATTAAAATATTTCAAAAATACATAATAATTTTTTTTTTACAATTATCAGAAACATGCTCATTTTTAAATTTCAAAATCAGAATAATAATAATAATAATATCTATTAGATCTTTTTAAATGTTTTAATTTATAATAAAATTATATTTTAAATTCAGAGTTATTTAACCCTTTGCAGTCATTATTATTCCAAGTGAAATGTAAAAAAATTAATGTCTGTGTTTATTTCTATTTTTACTTTACTTTAAATATATATGTGCACACACAATTATGTTGCTCTGTGCCATGTAACCCAACCAGGAATAAGTGGATTCATTTTATTCCTGCATAAATACTATATCTTGTATTGAAGAGAAAATATTCATTTATTATTATTAACACTCGCAAAAGCATATGCACAATTAGCTTGAAAGGCTGATATTTGAATGTAATATATATATATTATAAGAGCTGGTAACTTAGGCCATTTGATGAGTGCTAGTTCAGTTTGAGATGCATCTTGGGGCTCATTTTTTTTATTGCATCTTTATTCATATGTTTCACAAGCATGTGTGGTGATGAGGAGGTTATTTAACCCTTTTCCCACCTCTTATGAGGCCTCTTGTCGACAGCTGATGTCACTCTAATTCCATTATTTTTAATGCTAGGATATTCGTTTGACAGTTATTGATTAGGTTTTTAAAAGTTCTGTAAGATGGTGCCCTCTTCTGAATTATTTTACAAGTAAAAAATCAAAAAAACCGCATTTAAAGCTAAACAAAGAAAGAACCTTGTCGGTGATTGGCTGTCAGCCGGCTCTCAGCCAAAAAAGACATTCTGATTGGCTGGAAAGAACAAAGAAACTGCCTGATCAAAGAAAATAAAGAAAAACGCTGAGGTTTTCATTTCGAATATAATTTAAAGTATATTAAAAGTATATATTAATTACAAATCATTTTCAGAGAGTATACTAAAAAAACAAAATTATTTTCGAAAAATATTGAAGATTTTAGTAAAAATATTTAAGATTTAGCAAAAAGAAATATTTACTTTTCTATAACGTAAAAGGCATTTACGTCATGAACTCTTTGTTTATCTGATGGCTTTTATGTTGCCGAAATTGAATATTTTATAATAAATAAATAGCAATTTATTTTTGAAAGAACTTTCATTCACTTTTATAACCTGACAATGTATTAATATACTTTTTATAAACGAATATAAAGTTAATATGATATTAAAGGTGAAAATATTTTGACAATAGACTTGTCTTCAGTTTGTGAGCTGGCCAATTAAAAGCTTTGATTTTTAGCTGACACAACCAATAATATAATTAGCGATTAAAAGGTTAATACATTTATATAGCATACATTTCTGTATAGAATAGACTATAGAATCTAATGATATCAAAAAATTTATTTGCATATAAATAAAGATTGTTCAACACAGCTGTTTCAGTCTAAAATGCATAATTTTTTTTATTATTATTATTAATAGGATATTTTACTTAAAAAGTTTTAAATAAGTTAATAACTCATTTACACCAGATTTTTTAAAATTTAAAAATAAGAAAGTAAATTTGAAGTATGTTTCCAGTGTCATTCATTCTATATCATTGTTATGAACATTGATGGCAATTTATTTATTTCATTGTAATAAGTAAATTGCAGTAAAATATTTGATTAATCAAAGATATTGTTTTGATTCATGCAAAATAATTAAAATGTACAGAAATTTTTTAATCTGCCACTAATATCTTAAACAGTTATTTAAAAAAAAATAAGGTGAAATAGGATTTAAATAGTCAATTGTAAGTAAATACCTGTCAAAGAGACCATTCTGTAGAAATAAGAAGTTAGACTAGACAATCTCCAATTGATGAGATTTTAAGGTTTTTCTTCCTTGTTTTATTCTCCACTCAAGAATAGCTAAATATTCAATAAATAAGTGGGTTAACTGGATTTTCTATAATATAGTGTAATGGTCAGATTTGTACATTCACACAAATGGGATGGTGAAGTCCTAAATCTGATCAAGCTCTAAATTATTTACAAGTACTCCATGATTCAACACTCTACAAATGACATCTGAGGTTATACTCAGATACCATTTCTTCATGGCTGGCATAACGCAGGAAGAAACATGAATCTCAGGAGCTGACTCAATATAAAACTGACTAAAAAGTATTTAAATAGACTGATAGTGTGATGATGGAAGTAATATCTATAAATTAACATTAATGCATATGTCCCTCGTATATAATATAATAACTAAGATTTAATTGGATTGAAATTAGACTACAAGAAATATTTATGAAACCAATGTAATTTAACCATATATTTATTAATTAACAAAGACAAACATAAATAAACAAAGGACATAATTTCATATGTGTGGGCAAATGCACACAGGCATCACAATGGATGAGATAATATTTAGCAATCTCATCTTTACATATTAAATTCAACATGTGTGTGTATATGCAGTCACTTAGATTATGCCTATAATGGAAATGCCAAATCCTATCTTAATATTGTGGGTTGCTATTTGATAAGTAATTTTATTAAACCTGGATAGATCATTCATTATAATATTATACAAACATATATATTTCTATCTAAGTTGTGAGCACATAAACAAGCTCATGCTGATGTACATTTAACCTAGTAGCCAAGATGTGGTTTCAGATCAATGCTGAATATTTAAAGGATAGTGAAGAGAGATCACAAATATGCACTACAGCACTAGAAAAATATTACTAATAATGATGCCCTGTGGATGGATGCTTCAAGGGTTCTTGCAACCAATGCACAGTATCCTGAGACTGAGCATCTTGTTGCTAATGTTAGGAACACTGAAGTTCAGGAATGGGATGACTTACTCAAATAAACTGGCATTAAACTTCAGGGATAATATTGACATACAAACTTGAAATAGTAGAATAGGATGGCATAACTGAGATCCCATTTTAGAAGATGCAGCAACACGTAAAGTATATGGACTTAATAAAATACATCTGCAGTGCAATAAATAATATAACATATATATTTAAAGTTAACTATGCTCTAGTGATAGCTTTTATCAGTTTAGTTCAGTGTTTCCCAACCTGTGGTACGCGTACCACTGGTGGTACGCGAGTTGCTGGTTGGTGGTACACGAAAAATAATCAATAATGGCGGACATAAAAAAAAAATTAAATCATAAAAATATAGAAACGTTTTTTCCTATAATTCATAAAAATTATTTTAATTAATTAATTAATCTGTTAATATGTACAGTCGATAACGATCTTTAATGTTAATGATAAAATTGAAAGTATGATTAAGAAATTAGATTTTTGGAAACAGTAATATATATAAGTATCGAAAACAATCAACTGGAAGTATTCGAAACTCTAAATATTTTTTTGTTTGAAAATAAAGTTAGTCTATCTCAAGATATGCGAGAAAATATAATAGCACATTTAACAGGATTAAAATTGTCTTTTGTGGAATATTTTCCAAAACCCGAAAACACAAATAATAATTGGATTTCAAACCCCTTCTATGCAGAAAATTTATAAAAAGCTACATCATTATCAATAAAGGCTAAAGAAAATTTAATAGAATTATCATGTGAAAGAACTTTACAAGTAGAATTCAAACGACACAATCTAGTTAATTTTTGGTTAAACATTAAAGAATATGTATGAACAACTTTCTGAGAAAGCTCTTAAATTATTATTACCGTTTACTAGGAATTAGTAGGAAGAGCTTTTTCTTCATATATATTTTTAAAAATAAGTATTGAAACAGATTGAACGCAGCTGTAGACTTAAGGGTATATATACCTCGCATCTTTTGAACCAAATTTCAAAAAATTATCTTGTTCGAAACAAGCACAAAGATCTCATTAAATTTATTTTATAAAAATATTTGATTATGATAAGAAAATATACTAATTGTTTTTTTATAATTTTGTGTTTTTATTAAAACCATTTATTAGTAAACGAAATATGACAAAATAGTAGATAAATAATGAGTCGGATCAAGGCAAATCAATCTAAATTATTTAATTTGAAAGAATGTATCAGAAAAGGATCATACCCAGAAATTAGACTCTCATTAATTCTTGATCATCTATTGTGGATTACTAGATGTAAGCTAGTATTTAATCATCAAAATTTTAATCCTATTAACTTCATGCTGAACAATATAAAGAAAACAAGAACAAGAGATAGCCTGATAACCCCTGAGGTTATTTTTACCATGACTTGGGACATGCTGGATTTATCCTCTCCATGGCCCAACCAATAGCAAGATGCTTCAAAAAAGAGAAAACAGACTCAAATTCGGGAAAACCAAATAAAGGAATGAGAAAACACTTTGAACAAAATATGTACCAAATAACCTTTAATGTAATAATGTAATCTTTAATAAATTATTTTGGAAAAAATATGAAACTTTGAATAAGCACATACATATAAATATGTTACAGTGAGTTTATAATTTCAGTGAGTTTATAATCTGGTGTGACGTTTAAGCGTGTTTCAATGTAATTTATCTCATTATGAGATGTGAATACATACATGGTCACCCTATAATATATATAATGCAAATAAAATAACACACTCACAATAACAAATTTCACAAAATACATTCATTTTTACGAAGTGGTACAATTTAGCGTGATGTACTACCAAGTGGTGCGTGAGCCAAAAAAGGTTGGGAAACGCTGGTTTAGTTAATAGAAGCCAATTCTTAAATAGTGTTATATTTAGACTAATTAAGGATAAATTATTTTATCAATCTTGTTAATTCACTTTAGTTTACATCTTATCAATTAATTAAGAAGGGAAAGTATATTTGGAGGGGTTTAATAATTAATAGATTAACAAATATACATTATAACTGTCCCTAAGGCTAGTCTATTACTTATTACAATAATAACTAAAATCATAAATCAAGTTTAGAAGCAAACCACATTATGCATTTATGTAACAAACAAATAATCAATAATAACGAGTGCGTGTCAGGGTTCATTATTATTACAATATAGGATTTCAAAACAGTGTGTATAATTGGCAACATTTAATAAAGATAATTAAATGAAAATATTTTAAATTAAATTTTATTGAATTTAAAGGCTTGATGTTTTGAAGCATTGGCATATAATAAATATATAAAATACATTTTAAAATAAATATAGAAAAAGGTATAGGCACAATCACAGTGATAGAGAAATAATTAATAAGACATTGATTTGGTTTAAATAAAGTAGATTACAAGTGCAGGTAGGCAAGTTTCACAATTAAAAGGTTAATTAATTTAGACATAGTTTAAAGTTAACATTAGTTTGAATGTTCAATTATTTCTTTATTTACATTTAGCTAGCATTTAAAAGTTGAGTTTGAATATTAAATATTAATTGATTCAGCGCTCTACAGTTCAGGAATGATATTACTGATTCTTCATTGCAGCTGGTGATATAGGCACTTGGACTTCTGGTGTGGTAGTATTTTTTTTTGGACAGGTTTATGGTGTCTTTTGGTGGCAGGCTGTGGCTGAAGAATTCCATCCTTGTGAGGATCAGGTTGTTAGGTGCATAGGATGGTAGTAATTCGCCATACACCTCTAGAGAAGCAGCAAAATGTTTCCCTTCTTAGCCAGACATATCAAACTTTCAAGTGACATGGATTCTAGTGGCAATCTCTCTTGTAAATATTGGTGTGTTTGTTTGTGTTTCTATGTCAAAATGTGGCCTATTTATACAATATTCATCTCAATCACCTGGTTGTTGACAATTTATTATCATCTGAGAACCCATTAGTATTAGATATTAAGTTAAAATTTTAGATTTTAAAATTGATTCTAAACTTTTGTTTAATTTTATATAAAGTATCCAAAATCCCACCAGGGATTTGAATTGTGCCAGTCCTATGACTTTGCTTATACAATAGTTTGTTGTAAACAAATTAATTTACAAAATTTATTAAATGTAAACTGATGTCCCTGCAGTTGCAGTGGCTTAATGCTAATTTGTTTACAACTATTTTACTTTTAATTTATAAGAACTAAAACTTTTAACAAAAACTAAATCATGCCATCCTATATACATATACATACAATTTTATAGCAAAGCAAATTAATAAATTGACCATTATATAATTAAATTTATGATATAAATATTTTAAATTGCAAATTGAAATTTATCTGCTACAATATTTTAATATAATTAATAATAACAGCATCTGATGCACATAACCTTGATAGCATTATTTAGTTATTTTCAGAGGTTTAAACCCAGCACAGATAGATCTAGTAACAAGAGTTAAGGTGAACACTAAGGAATCAAAAAAAATCCCCTAAGCCTTTTTGTAACCGTTAGATCATGAGCAGATGGATATGCTAAATTCTGTATCATGGGCTTTATTTTATATAAGAATATCATTTTTGCTTTTTGCAATGATATATAAAATCAATAGGTTACATAGTAAATTGAAGCTATTCACAATATCTAATAGAAACAGTAGCAACTCTCTTTATACTGAGTGCCTCCCAGTGCAAGCTATTGAAAGCCAGATTCAAAATCCCTCTCTAGTGTCTACTCATCCAATATCTTTAAAACTAGTTTCTAGCTTATGGCTTTCATCAATAAGAGTCTTAAATCTGAGAGCACTGGATGTAGGTCTTTGGATCTGATGCAACCTTTCAGAAGGCACATTTTACCTGGTCTGGGAATTTGGGGTGAGTATGCACTAGATAGGGATTTTGATGTACCAACCATCTAACCGTCTAGCATCCATTGATTACTATGGCTTACACTGGGTGGCACTACTGGGCGAAGAAAGTTGCTACATGTTTTAAGAGATTGTGTAAGCATTAGAAATGGTGATCATGCAACATTTAATTAATTGTGAATAAAAATGTTAAATATAAAAAATTCTTCAAAAATAATGCAAAAATGGAACATATTATTAGTAGTAATCATTTGGAACAAATCATCATAACTTTAAACTTTTAATAACTTTTTTGACATACTTTTCATATGATTTATCTACTGATTTTTATCCTTATTTTATTAAACTATCAGAACATTTCATTTATGTTGGCCAGTCATCATCTCATTATATTTTTTAAAATGCATATTTATATAAATCATAACTTTATACTAATATGTATAGTATAAATCTCTATGCTATATTCATGTTACTATTATAATTTTCTAGATATAAATTATCAAGAAAAAGTGGTTATTTTGTATATATATAGATTATCACCATTTTAGACATTATCGATAGAAAGATGATTATTTCTGTCGATAATCTAATTTCTATATTCATAGTTTCATTTTTCTCATCACTTCTGCAAACCTTCTAAACTTATCCATTTATTTTGTGTATAATCTGGGGGGGGGGGGAGTCTTTTAAAATATATCAGGCTTCATCCATTGTTATCTTTTTTAAAATATGTCTAATTCATCCCCATGCCATTCCCTTAAATTTTTAATGATGAAAGTGATATTTTTTTTTTATCCATATTTTTCACTTTTGATCATATTTTATTATTATCCACTATACATCTTTTCATATTTTGTTGTTTCTTCTATATTGCTTTATTGTTTCTACTTCAAATTTAATTATCTGATTAATTTTATCTATAATATTTTCATCTAAATTAATATAGTTATTACGCTCTAATTCATTGCTAATAATTTGTATTTGTTTATTTATTTAATCTTTGTATATATTATTTTAGGTTTTTTATTTGTTTTCTTTAGTTTTTTTTCTTTTAAATTTTTTGATGTCATGAAACATTATTCATAAAAAGACACTTCCTGTTTGCAAAAATCTAAATAGCTTCTTTTATCTTTTTTTTCTTCCCGTTTTGATTAGCAAAATACTTATTTTCTGTAAAATTGCTATAAAAAAATTTGGAGAGACAGAATCATTCTATTAAACATTTTTACTACTGCTACTCTTTTTAGTGACAATATGCAGACTAATCATTGCTATTGCATTTTAATGAATATTCATCAGAATTTGACAGTATTCTGAATGTATATATTAGTGATCTGAAACTTTACTTACAACCCAAATGCTTGTAAAATCAAACACTTTTTGTAGTTTATAAATCTAAAACAAAGTAGCAATTTATACTTAGTAATCCTTTCTATAGCTTGTTTTAATTCTTAGATGTCATCTGGTGAGCTTATTATTAAGTTGAGTCTAAAGTTTCCAGTAGATGATATTTAACAGAAAAATCTTAAGATTCTAATGTCTTTTTTTTTTCTAAAAAAAGTTGCATTTTTTTTTTCTATTTATATTAAATATACAACTTTTTTGACAATTTCTCTTTTTATTTGTTTTTTTGAAAATATCTATAACGATTCTTTTCTTGTATACTTTAATTGTATATCTCATCTCTTTAGAAAAGTATGTGGCATTTGAATTGATCTTTCGTTATCAAATAGGCTGTTTTGTTCTTGTTTTTACAATTTCATTTTTAATATTTTTAGTTGATATAACTTTACTATCAGAGAATATTATTTATATCTTTGAAACTTAAGCTCTTCTATGGTTTTATAGTACAATTTTACAAATATATTTGCTTTATTATCTATGACAGTTCTGAATAAATCATTTGAAAGTATTTTCATATTTATTCTTTCATATAATTCAATAACAAATATTTTTTTCTTTTTTCTGGGTAATTGTAATATTCACATAAATGTTCTGAACATTTATATAGAAAAGGTAGTCTAAAAGAATATGCTCTGAAAAATGTTTTCATGTTCCCTCTTCATTAAACAAACTGCTTAACAATTTGGAAGACAAACTGCCCATGGAATCAGCTCATCAAATCATCTGCAAAATTAAATGTAATCAAGCTATGTGTAATTTTGTATATCATGAAAAATCGAGGGCTAATCTCTCAACAAGAGTAATCTAGCGTAGATATTTTTACAACAGAGCAAAGAAAAGCAATGAATATTACTCAGTATTTATAGACCATGAACAAAATTCTGACCATAAATTCGATTTGTCTAGAACTGGAATTGTATGTACTGAGAGGGAAGATAGAAAATGAAAAATTAAAGAAACTTGGGCAATAGCTAAAGATCGATTTTCTAGAAACAAAGAAGACAAGCATCTCTCTCTCAAAAAAGTAGGCTCTTTGAAAGGATTTAAATATTTTTGAATATTAAACAAATAAATTTAAATGAATTTAAATATTAAAATAGTTAACAAGTGTACAAATAGACTCTAAACCCTAAAGAAGTGAAAGTAATATGATTATGTTATGTTATATACTGAAATCATGCTAAACATAAATAAAATCTAATTTTAAAATATATAGACTACCTTATGTAAATATTCATGTTTTCAATATACATTATCTATCTCATTAGAAAATTTACTGCTGAATTGTTACCTTTTTTCTTGCTGCTATTTGTGGAGCTAATCCTAGTAGAATATTTTATAGACTTGTTAATTTCATTATATTTTAATTATTTTCAATTACTATTAATATCTTAAATCATTAGAGTACTTCTGGAAATTAGTGGTTTCAGTTATTACTACTATCTTTCTTAATAAGTTTTTATTTTTATTGTTTAGTCTTAATCCATATCTTACATCATATTAATGGATTATTATTTTCTATGCAGAATTTACTAAATACTTAAATTTTAAAATCACTTATGATTTGTTCATCTATGTTTAATTTAGTTGCTTTTATTACCATTTATTTTTCAAATATATATATATATTAAATACTACCTAATGCTATAGTCACAATTAAAAAATAAAATAGAAATTCATATAGCACTATAATACTAGCCAAAGTGATAAAATTTTACTAAAATTCATCGATACCATAGACCAGGGATGGCCAACCTTTAACTTGACGTGAGCCAGTTGAGAATTTAAAAAAATTTGGGGAGTCACAATTAATTATTGCATTTTTCATATTACATTTATAAACATAATTCACAAATTAAAAAAAAACCTGTGTAATATGTTAAAAAGAAAAAAAAATTAATACATTTTATTTATATTTATTTATTAAAAATTTGGTAACATACATATAAATTACAATTACAGGAAAAGTATATTTTAATTATTTTATTTCATGTGAAACCTGACACTGTATATCATTATCGTTTGTATTGTAAAAATGTTTATTTTTTAATGTGTGCATGTGGCATCAAGCAACATAAAATATTTTATCAATTTTTCTTGAAGAGTGCAATGTGAGCCACATTAAATGGTTGCGCGAGCCACATGTGACTCGCGAGCTACGGGTTGGGCATCCCTGCCATTGTCTATTGGTTAATAGATGAAACCATGGTTATAGAAGAGTTTTAGTAAAATTTATTGTTTGGCTTGTGTTGTAGTGTTATGTGAATTTCTATTATATATATATATATAATGGTCAGGTTTTTTTTTCCTGACAATTTTATAAATCTATGCCATCATTTTTGTTTTTCATCTTTTAGATTTTTGTTTTTATTCACGCATTTAAATTTCTTATAGCTATTGTAAAATGTTTAGTTTTTTCAAAAGTTTTTGAACATTGATATAAACTCCTCTCCTTTTTTTCAACAGAATGCTAATAATTAAGCTCGTAAACTTAAATTATTTTTCCTTGATATCCTTTTTATCAATTTTAAGATCTGATTGCTATAGTTTATGTTGCCTATTATAATAGCAAGTATTAAAAGAAAATGAGCAATTCACACCAGAGACACACTCACATGCATTATTCCATTTTTCCTTTCTAATAAACCTCACTCCAATCATACATTCAATATTTGCTTGTTTAGTATTGTACCGGTCAAAACATGTTTATCCATCTAACATGAGCTGGAACTCACAAAATGTACTTCAAACCCAGTCAAGCCCAAGATTTAGGTCAAGGACCATCCTGAATTCGAACCCACTCCCTAAACCCCAGATCAAACACTAATGGATAACATAACAATGATGGCACACGAGAATTAATTTTAAATCCGGCCGACTAGCAAAGCTGAGCAAAACAATGAGACATCTATTAACTATGACTAAACTAATATATATATATCAGTATGGCTATACATTTGGAAGTGGAGAAAAGAGGAATTTGAATTACTCAAATAAGTTAGACAATAAAATATAGTTTAATATAATGACAAATTGTTTACATACATTATGACTTAATTGTATACATTAGTGTGTGCATGAATGAGCAAGCAGTAGATGATTTCATAGTGTCATTCACGCTATTATTTCTCATATGCTCATTATTAGCTAAATAATATATTATAAATAAACACACATCTTTGGTGGGTCCAATATTCAGATGCCAATCGATTATTAGAAATAATTACATAATATTGCTATTAATGCTTTGGATTACAGTTCTGAAACATGGTGACTAACATTATTTAGGGAAGCATTCTGAGATTCATTACAGATATAATACAAACTATTTTCATGCCATTACGGTCATGAAAATAAATAAAATACATTTGAAAACACATTTAATTATATGATAAAATACCTAATGAAACTTCTTTTAATTAGCGCTGGTAAGAAGAACACATTATTTTCCCCAAGACATATAGATACTCTGGTGGGATTGTATAAGACTGAAATAAATTTAATTAATAAAACTAGTAGTAATTGGCATTTATAAATACTTTAAGCAGAGCACAATTTTAATATTAGAGCATTAAAACTGGGTCATGAAGCAAAAGAAATAATAATATGAAGAAATTTGCGGTGCTGACATAATAGCCTAAAATAACAGGAAAAGTCATGCTCCTGGATGAAAACAAAGTGGATAGGCATGCCGTGGTCATTGCTGACATGCAGCCCTTTTTATACAAAGAAAGTGGATGGGCATAGCATGTTCCAGACTTAGGGATCACTACCAGAGGTCTTTTATATGAAGAAGTGATATGCATAGTGTATGCCAAACTTACGGGATCACCGCCAGAGGCATTTTATACAGAATAAGTGGATATAATGAGAAATCTATGGGTTTGATCTTGTCGTAACCCCCAGATTAGAAGCACATATATATAAACACAAAGATAAGGCCGAATGTCAATAACACAGTAATGATAAATGTCACTAACGACATTGAATAAGTTTTACTGCTTTAAAATAAATGACCCTTGTTTGAATACTATAATTTATATAAATAATATGCTATGCTGTTATAATATATATATATTATATCTATATCTATATATATATATATATATATATATATATATATATATATATAGAGAGAGAGAGAGAGAGAGAGATATTTAGATTAAAAAAATATACATGGAGATTTTATTTAGTAATAGAAACATTATGATTTACCCCCATCCCTTTTTCTGCTATTTAAAATAAATCAATCCCACCTTTGTTGATTTTACAACAACTGGAATATATAAGTACTGTATTTGATATTTTAAGTGTAAGTAAAAATAAAACTAGCAGTTATATATAGAAAACAATTAATAAGCCACCCTTTTAGAATTGGATAATATTTATAAAATAAATAAGGTCTCAAAGCGTTAATTAGCTTGAGTTCTGGATTCACCTCGGGTAGAAAATCCAGAGTTAAACAAATATATATATATATTTTATTAAAGCATAAACAACATGTTGATATAAAAACAACTGGCGAGTGTATTAATTAATAACGCATTATATTTTAAAGGGATGTTAATAATCTTGATTTATGAAGGTTTACTTAAAAAAAAGAAAAGATTTTAGAAATTCAACTCGTCAGATTGTTTGAAATTGGCATATTAATAATATATACATTTTTATAAATAAGTACTAAATAAATGACCGCACCAAAATTAAAGAAAGTTAGAGCATATGAGAATTAAATTTATAAAAATTATTTAAGAGCAATTAATATATTTGAAAAGTCACAAAGTTAAATATTACATTAGGAGAAATTGATATAGAGTTTGAGATTAGATAGGCAAGCTAGATTTAGTTTCAATGGTGGCGGTTTGAAATAATTTACTTTACACTATTTTAAGAGTTCATATTAAAAAGTCCAGCTCGTGCATGGCAAACTTATATTTAGCATTCCAAAGTTCTCCATTGGGCCTTAACTTTATTCTAGGGAGCATGATATAATGGCAATGGCAGATGATGACCCAACAGGGCCGAGAAGGGTGGTGGATTTACTTCTACATCATTTTAAGTTTCAAGCGATGTGTAATATGTTTACAATCAGTTCTCTCAATAGTATCTAATCTAATCTGTCTTAAAACCCGGTCATTTTATACTCTCCCAGGTGTTTTTGGAATGCTTTTAATCACTTAGTTTTAGCTTTACAATCTAATCTCTGATCTTAAAATTCTTACTTTTCTTTATCGATTGTTTTTGAAGATGCAACAGTAAGATAATGTCCAAAAGTAAATTCAAATCTATTTCCAGATTAGAAATAGATTTGAGAAAAATGTTTATAATAAAAGAAAATGTTAATCCCCATTTTAAGTAAAAACTTTAATTAAAAATACCTTCCCCAGATTAAAACAGTAGTGTTTCCAACCCTTTAATTATTTTTAGACAATCCACTGTAGCATCTTCCATATTGGATTTTACAAAATATACAGTTTAAAAGAAAAAAATACTTTAAAAAGAAAAAGTTGTACAAATGACATATAATAAAATATTTACAAAAAAAAAAATCAATATTTTGTTAGTATTTTGCTCCTATATATATATATATATTTGAGCCGCACCTATGTATTTTAATAAAAAGAATTAATAATCATAAAATTAATAATAATAAAAATGTTAATTTAAAAATTAAAATTTTATAATGTAGGTGTGCATCTCAAATGTATACATAAAATATTCATACATGACAAAAGGAGCGGGATGGGATATAGGGTTTAAACACAGGTTAGTAGATGGAACTATGAAACTCAATCTTAAGCTAAGATTGACTGCTTCAGTATATATAAAATACATGACCACTTTTCAAAACACTAGTCCTTTTGTATTTTTATACTTCAAAAAATCAGTGAATATTACAATTTTTTTTTCCAATTATTGAAATCCTTTTTCACTTGAAAGTGATTTGTAGTTGCCCTAAAAAAGGGGCACCATTAAATTTCACTCTTAATCTTCAGCTTAGTTATTCTTATCAATGTTTTTTTTAATTGCCAACCATCACCTTGGCTAATAACTTTACAGTTTTTAGGAAAAAAGAGTGGTGATGTATTTTGTCTGTCATAATAGCATTTATTCATAAAAAATGAACAGTTACACTCTCAAAGAGAGAGACAAACACATGAATTTTCTTTTCAAGAAAACCTGTTCTTGCATTGGTGGTCGAGAGGTCAGCACGACGGCCTTGCACTTGCAGGCAGTTGTCCGGGTTGCAGGTTCGCGTCCCAGCCGATGCTATGACACTTAAAAAAAAAATAAGGAAACAAACTGAGTTTTATTTTAAATTCAAAGATTTGATTTTGTAGCTCATCTTTTTACTTAAAATGCTTAGTATTTCAAAAGATGTTATCATCATTATAAAGTTTACCTTTTTAATTCTATATTACTATGTAATTTTTTATAAAATTCTTGACATATGTTTCATGATATCATCCCCCTTTTTAAGAATTGTATAATGTTTTTTTACTATCAAAACAATACTTTTTCCAATATTTTTTGAGGCTTTTGTTCTTTTCTGTAATTTTGATTTCCATTTTACAGCTGTTTTTATCATCATCAATTCTTTTTTACTTTATTTTATAAAATTCCATATACAGTGGAGCTGTGATATCTACTATATTGTGTTCCAAGCCTCATTAGCTGACATTGTACATTACATATAACAGCTTACATTTTGTTGATAACTTTAATGAGACTAGAATACATATTGTTTATTGAGCTGCAAGTGTACAATACATTTCAACATATATATATATAGCACACTTTATTTATATATATATATAATATGCATATATAAATTAAAATAGTAGTACAAACAAAATTATTAAATAATAACAATATATAGTTGTTATTAATAAATTAAGAGAGCGCATTTACACATATTTTACTGAGTGTGTATTCTTATTCATTCACTGAAAAAATAAGAATAAGAAAAAAATTTACTGCACTATATTTGGCAACTCAGAAATAAAAGATAGATAACTTGCCACACTGACTCATACACACTAATGAGCATGTTACCATATGATAATCTCATGGTGATAATACTTGCTATGACAATTATATTTGTCAATTCTACACTCTTTATTTCTAAATAAGTATTGGGTGGTATATTACTGTATATGCTTTGATCATTGCTATAATCTGGGCTTGAATTATACATCTTGAAAAATTTTTCCTGTTTTAATATGGATTAGAATTTTTTTTTTTAGTTAGCTAGTTCTTAGCTTATCCACTAATCTTTCTCTATCACTCAGTAAATGAATATTTACCTATTCAAACTCTCACTGCTCAATAAATGGCAAGTCCAGTCAGTAATGTCTCCTTCTTAACTGTTTTTTTTTTTTTTTTAAGATTATTTTTGTCTGCACCAAATAGTTTAAAGTCCATTTTTGTCTTTTTATTTTTAAATATTTTATTTTGATCCTAAGCATTTTTTTTTTTTTTAAGATGTTTAATTGTTTTTATATTTATTTATAATTTTCCACTGACATTGCATCAATTGTATGTAAATATTTTTTTATTTCTAATTTCTCTATCCTTTATATGAGCAATTAAATAAATGCTCAATACTTCATTGATATTCAAACATTAGGAATAAAATATATATTTATAATTAACTATGTTTTATTTAAGGAATAAATATATAGAGTTTTATGTCTTTAAAATTTGAAAAAAAAAAAAAAACTTTTATACTGTTTTCTTTCTTTTTTTTAAATATAGGATTGATGATTTGGTTGCTTCTCTTAATAAATTTAATCAACTTTTTAGTATTATTTTGTATAATGTCATATTGTGTCTCTGTTATTAATTTTTATGCATAAAATCAGCATATCAGAAATGCTAATTCTAATTTAACTTCCTTAATGTAACATGGTTCAAGTTATTATAATTACATTTATTTTTATTATTTTATTTTACTAATTAAAGTATGAAGAGCAATTATTAAAAAATAAAACATATCTTTATTACTTGTATATATATCATAGAAGACATTAATTATGAATTATAAGGCTCTATAATGAACATTTGATGATGACCTTTCATTTAAGTACCTACAGCTATAATTCATTTTTGAGTGAAGAAAGAACTGCATAAATTAGAAAAACTGTTTAATATTAAATTGGACATTGTTGGACTTTGTGAAGTTAGGAAAAAACACGAAGAGACAATTAAGTTAAAAGTTGGACATGTACTTCATTACAAAGACATAAATATTGGAAACACAAGTGGAATGGGATTCACTATAGATAAAAAGTGGAAAAACAATATTGTGAATATTAATGATATATCAGACTGAATGAAAAGATTATTTACCATAAGCAATGATACCAAATGCAGATAATTCAGGTTTATTCCCCAACCAGTTGTTATTGTGATGAAGATGTAGAGGATTCTTATATAGATGTATAAAGGCAGTTGATAAGACCAAACAACATTTTAAAATTTGCCATGGGAGATTTTAGTGTCAGAATCAGTAATGAGTGAAAAATGAAAGTATTGTTGGAAACTTTGTTTATGTTAAAAATGAGAAAGGGCACAATCTTATGGAGTTCATTTAAAAATACTATATTATGAATTCTTTCTTTGATAAAAATGCTAAATGGAGATGGAAGTGTTCAAATGAAAATAAAGCAGAATTGGATTATATTTTGACCAACAATATATATATTAGGATTACAATGTTTTAATAGATTTAGCACAGGAAATGATCTCGATTAGTATGATCATCAAAGATTAGCTTCCTAAAAATTTTTAGTCTTGTTAGATCTAGTTGGACTGAAATGTTGTATAAAATGATTTCTAATGAAGGCTGCAGGTTCAGATGAAACAGTTAAAAGGAAATAAAATTGCTTTTAAAAATGCAAAAGAGAAGAAATATTATACTAAATTGAACAATAAGGAGATAATGAAAATATACTCTCATAATATAATTCTTAATTTAATGTAATCTGGATTGATTTGATGAATGTTGTGTGCTGAGGAATAAAACAGATTTTTTTTAATGTAGACATCACCATTAATGAATTGAATATCATAAACCTGTGGTTTTTAAGCCCAAAGTTCACTTTTATATTTTTTGATATTTTTATAATACAAAAACTAAATATATATATATATTAAAATAACTTATAAAAATGAATTTAATTTACTATAAAACATATTTTTCACATTATTCTTTTGTAACATTGTGTGGATATTGCAAACAGCTAATTAGGTATAAAATTAATTTTTATCAGTTAAATTATCATATCTTAGCTTATCCGTATGAATAAATGTATTGTGCAATATTTTTTAAAAATTAAATCAATCTCAGATGTGCGAATCATTCTGCATATTAATTCCAGTATTAATTAAAACTATCAAAGCAATTTTAAAATGCATTTATTATTTTTTGCAAAAAATGGTTTTTGTTAAAGAAGTAAATAATTTTTTATTAGATTTGTTTTAGAATTAATTATTATTTATAAATTAAGACAAAGTTATTTCTCAAGCTATTCACTAACTGGCTTTTCTTTCAGGTTGTAAATTTCTTTCATAAATAAAATTATACAATAATTAATTGAGCTATAAACATGGATGTCATTTATCATATAAATATTTTATAAAATTAGTTTATTTACTTTAATGATTGCTTGAAGATTTAGTTACATAAAAATATTTGCAGTGGGCGTAGTATACTTCTATACATCTATATAAGTATATGCCTAATTGTTTGATTTTAAAAGCTGTTAAATATTTTTATATATATATTATATAAACCGTCAAAGCAACTTTGATTTTCACATTACATAACCTTAATTCAATTAACTTTTTGTGATTTTTTTTTTTTTTAAGAAATCACACAATATATCTTTACATCTTTTTTAACCAAACTTAGATAGATGTAAACTTCAATAACTTGTGGAAAGCAAATAGTATTATCTTCCCTCATCAGCTGCCTAGATTGCCTCTAATTGTCCATTTAAAAATATCAACCGTTTTTACATTAATTTGATAATCAAAATGAAGATATATTCACCAATTTCAAGTTTAAAATTTCTTTCATAAACAAAATTATAAAGTAATTGGACTAAAACACTGATATCTTTATCACATAAATATTTTATGGATTTTTTACTTTACTGCTAGCTTGATATTAAAGTATTAACAATTAACATAAGACTTGTATAAGTATGTCTGTATACATTATAAACAAGGCAGAGTAATATAAAATTTATTTTTAATTCATAAAATTATATGGAAACAAACTTGGTCAGATGTAAGCTCCAATCACAAAGGGATCATCCAAAATATATGCATCCTGCAAAGTGATAGGTCAGTTTTTATATAGTATTGAATAGGAATAATACTTCTGTCATATCAGATTAATATGATTTGTCTATGTAATAATATAATTAATTTGTTGATTAGATATTAATTTATCTATTTATCTATCTGTCTTTCCAGAATTATTCTCCAATTATCTGCAAAATGTCTGTCTATTTGGATCACTTTTAATTATTGTATTTGCTCTTTTTTTAATAAATCATAACCAATATGTTTTTCAGTTTTATTGATTCATCAGTCACAAAGAAAACTATTATTTATAAGCCCCCAATTCTACTTTTATTGTCAATTCATCTGTTTCAAATCTTCTTTCTCTTAGACCATTTTTGAACATAGATGCTGTATGCTTTTATTTTGATCATATAATAATAAAAATACTTTTAAAAACTGAAGAAAAATTATTTTTTACATTTTAGTACTTTTTTTAGTGCTTTTATGTGAATAAAAGTGTACCATTAAGTTTTACATATTTATTTTGGAAAATTGTTTTTTGATTTATTTGAGTCAAATGAGCAGTAGAAAATAATAATTTTTTTAAAAATTATTTATTGGTTAATATAAAGTGGTTGTTTGAAAAAAATAGACTTTTTTACATTACATCTCAAAGGCACCCTGTGTAATTGAAATATTGTCTTCATTAGGTAGAAATGGAAGAGGACAGAGTATAATGGAAATTCAGAATCAGAAAAAAAGTGGTCAAGTTTTTTAAAAGAAAAGTTCATTGCAGAAGAAATTAAAACAGTATAACTATATGTTAAATGTGGATGTGTTTGTTTTTCAAATTGGCCTGTATAGTCTCTGGAAAACCTTTAACTTTTAATCCTTAGTCTTTTTTTCTGGAGTTAGAATGACTGTTTGTTTATGAGTGTTGCTAATAATGATGGCGATTCTCACCCCACTGAATTTTAACATCCAAAATAAGCAAGAAATCCCAGAAATCATAAAGAGATTTTAAGAAAAAATTTTTATTAGCAATTATTTGACTTATAAAGTAAACGTCATTATTATTCATTGTGTTATTATGAAAATTTTTTAATAAATAATTTTCAGACTGTGCACATAATGACATTCAATAAAAATTTTAAAAAAAATTTAAACCATAAAACTAATGACAATGACAAATATCTTTCTGATTATTATATAATCCTGTATATAAATAAATGGTATTTGTGAGTTTCCAAGTAAACCAAGATGGCAGCCCATATTTTTGATAAATCTATAGTTTTGGCCTCTCCCCCATAAAATGTTTGCAAAATAAATGCTTGCTAAGAAATGCCATTTTTAATAATTATATTTTATTTTTTATTACTATTATTTTAAAAAAAGAAATCATTGTGAAAAAATTAATTACAATATTTAAAGTTTATTTTCTTTGTTTTTTTTTTTTATTAACTTATTAACAGAAAAATGAAAATATATATATAATTATAATATTTACACTTTATTCATGTCGATGATGTGCAATTATACCATGACCACTAATGCACATTTTTCAGGAAGGCAGGATCCTGTACCTTTGAAAATAGTCCACTACATCATGTTCTATGACCAGAAAGAGCCCAAATTTTTATCATTGTGACAATTTATAAAAAAAAAACTGCTGACAAAAAGAAACATTCTGAATTGAATCAAAATACAACAGTGTTAAGAATGTCTTGTCACTTCCCATATTATAATATAAGTAAAAAATATATATAAATAAAGCTTCTTAATGAAATTTATCAGGATTTATTCCTTTTTTTTAAAGTTAACAATTGATGTGTTAATTTTGTTTCAGTTTAACAACTAACATGTTTTCAGTAGATTATAAGCCCTAATGTTTATTAAAAATATGAGGTGCCATCTTGGTTTACTTGAAAACTCAGAAGTACCAAATAAACTTGTAAAAAATATTCAATTTTTTTCTGTATTATAAATATTATATAAAATACTAAAGAAGACCCAATATATTGTGACTTCATATAGTATGATATGAAACATGTAACAAATGACAAAAAAAGATCAAATGATTAGCCATTCAGGAAGCCATGATATTCAAACACTTGACAGGTAGAGCTACTCTCAAGTTTCTCATTATATTATTATGCTAAACTATAAGGTATGACAGATAGTGACCATCTGTTGGAGTAGTCAAAGTGTCTTATTTATATAAAGGAATATTTGAAGAAGTGTACTTAAATAAATATTTGTACTTAAAAATATAATGGAGTTCAAGAAAATGACAAATTTCTTTTAGTATCCAACTGTAATGTATAAAAGTTTTAATGCATTTTTAAATGTCTTCGATTTTTTTCTCCAAATTTATTATCAATTCTATATTGTATAGTAGTTGTTTTAGAAAATCTGCAATCATTTCTTAAGATTTTTTTAATATAAGTTGTCATTGATAAACTCAATAATCCTCTTTTTCCCCCCTTTCAAGTTTGTTTATTTTTTAATCTTTTGAAAAGCTGTTTTTATTTTTCTCTTAGTTTTGACATTATTAGAGTCTCATGGGTATATCTCTTATTGTTATATTTTATTTCTTCTTTTTTTTTTTTTTTTGCTGAAAGATTAATATAACCAATCTTTTCGAAATTCAAGCAAGTTGAAGTATTTACTACTATATATATATATATAATCATTAAAATCAGTCAACACTTAGACAATCCCATATACTCAGTAACAATCAACTATCTCAATCCATTATCAACACAACCTCTTTTTAACAAATATATATAATCAACAAATCCAATAAACAAGATTATTTCATTATCATTTATCCTTTAGTAATATATTTCTAACTACCATAGTGTTAATTTGCGTTATAGTTTTTTCAGAAATCAAACTCTTCTATTGCTTGTAAGAAATATAATGTCAATTATAATGTATTATAAGAAAGAGTAATTCATTTTATTTTAGATTACTACAGAGCCCTCTATAGTAATTTTGAATAAGCAGAGGATTTCTGGTGGTAATATATCCACATCTCAAAATCACTTTCTGGCTATTAGCTATTTTCAGAAAACCAATTTCTCACTTAAGGAAGCCAAGAGGCAAAAACAGGTCTAGGAAAGTGGATAGAATACTGCCATTTAGTATCCACTGTTTTGTCAAGCATATAGTACAAGACTCTTGATTAAACTAAATAGGGTGAATTGATTGTTTCTTAATTGGAAAGGTTCTAAATAAATAGAATAACTGAAACACACAGGCTTATTATATACCTGTGTCTATATATGTAATATATAGAGTATATGAACACAGACTTTCACTCGCCTCACCACTCTACACACTATCTCATAACACTGATACACTTGAACACATATATGTTGAAAAGATAAATAATCACCAATATACGTATTTCATGGTAATCTGGACCAACTGATGATTGCTGTTTTAGCATGAAATACGAATATTCGTGATTATTTATCTTTTCAACATATATGTGTTCAAGTATATCAGTGTTATGAGATAGTGTGGAGAGTGGTGGGGCGAGTGAAAGTCTGTGTTCATATACCCTATATATTAAATAAATAGAGAAAATTATATAATGCTTTATTTACAATCAATTATTAATATTTTTATAAGATATTATATAAATCGAATTACAAATTACTGGTGTTCTTTTTTACAAATTTAAAAAAAACAATGGAAATCTTCCTTCATTTTTGGATTATTTATTCATCATATGGTTAGTATGTCAAGTAGATGTCCTGCAAAAATTTCATTTAGTTGTCTAGATAATGATTTTTTCTCTATTTTTCTTCTCAGAAATCCACAGCTCTTGATTCAATTACTTTTCCTGTTGGCTAACTTCTCATCCATAATAAAATGTATTTTTAATTTTTTTAAAATATATAAACCTGAAAAGATCAGAATCCTTAATTATATTTATTTGGAATGCCTCATAGCTTTCTTTATTTATTTAAAGGGGGAATGTGGCTACAATAATATAATTATAGGCATCCCAAATATTTTATATTGAATTCAGTTAGTGTTATGCATTGTTTATTTTTAAATTACATTTGTATATTCTGTGAATAATAATAATAATAATAATAATAATAATAATAATAATAATAATAATAATAATAATAATAATAATAATAATAATAATAATAATAATAATAATAATAATAATGTTTATAAGTTTTTTTTATGATTTAATATTATTAATTCATTAAGTGGGAATGCTTTATTTTGTCTCAATTAATCTTTTAAGTGATAATCACTTTTATAATAATTCTATTGTTCAAAGTTTGTGCGAAGCTCTAGTTTTCAAACATCTTGAAGGTTAAAATTATCTTATAGCTTATCTATCTATAGTTGGTATGTAATTCTTTTATTCTACTTATTCATTGTTTAAGTAATAACATTATATACATGTTTTCATTATTTTTTTTTGTGTGTAATATATATATATATATATTGAATTCTTAGACTTCACTTATCTTTGATTATTGAATTAATATATATATATAAAATAATAGGATTATTGAATGAGTTATATCCAAATGACATTGTGGTCATTTTTCAGAAGTGTTCTACATTGTGTCTTACTTGTTAATTTGTGTTCGCTGAGCTATTTTTTTAAAAAAAGCAAACTATTTAATGTAAACTATATATCCTTACTCTGGTTTACATCTCATCTAAAATAGAGGTAAAAATAAATTATTAGCTGAGCTCATATAGAAGTGTAATATACTTTTTGTTTTTACAATCAGGAAGTACATCCGCATTCAGTTTATTAACACTTTGTTAACTCTGATCTTGTTCTTTGACTAATGCTAGTTAGATAATTATTTATTGATCTCTGCTGATAAAAAAATCCATAAGCCAATTTGTAAAATAAATAAAAAATCATAATTTTCTTAATCTGGACTCAGACACTAAATCAAGGACATAGCACGTGGAATTCCTAAACACTACACCAAAGCTATTTTTTATTCAAACTAGAACATTTGAATTCATAATTTTTCAACTTTTCAATGTTTTGATGCTGTATTGTATTTAATCCTTAAATATAGAAGTAAAGATCTATTAAATGGGTAGAAGATTTCTATAAACAATTATATAGTAATAAAGAACAAGTATCTCCTATATCTATTATATTTTCTAAATTGCCCAGAATATTAAATGAAGAAGTGAGACATGCAGTTAAATTATGAAGAAAGGAAAGGCTTCAGGTAATGATGGAATTACAATTGATATATTAAAAGAAGCAGGTGAAGAAATAGACATTTTTTTTAGCAAAGTTATATACCAAATGTCTAAATGATAAATATGTATCAGTTGATTGGAAGAATGCAGTATTAATATTAATATTTTAAAAAGGTGATAAAGAAGATATTAAAAATTACAAACCTATTAGCCTTTTATCAGTTTTATACAAAATTTTTACCAAGATAATTACAACTCGTCTACAGAGAACATTGGATTTTCATCAACTAAGAGAACAAGCTGGATTTAAAATTGGTTTTAGTACAGTAGATCATATTCAGGTTTTGAGAGAAGTTATAGAAAGGATGAATGAATATGAGTTGCCATTATGCTTTGGATTTGTAGATTATGAAAAGGCATTTCTTCACTGTTTAAAACATTGGTTCATCAAAGTATCCATCCAGGATATTGTCATATTTTAAAGAATATTTATAGAAATGCAACAACAATTTTAATGATACTAGGAATGTCAACATTGAGAAGGGTGTAAGACAGGGTGACTCCATATCTCCAAAACTTTTTACAGCAGTGCTGCAAGAAGTATTTTGTGGATTAAAATGGGAAACTAAATGAGTGAAAGTAAATGGAGATTATTTAAGTCATTTAGATTTCGCAGATGATGTAGTTGTTTTTGCAAATAATGCTTCGAGCTGCAGGAAATGTTGCAGGAGTTATCAGATGAAAGTAGGAAAGTAGGACTAAAGATAAATGTTAAAAAGACTAAAGTAATGTTCAATGGATTTTTCCAAAATAGGAAAATAAAAATTGATTATGATGAGCTAGAAGAAGTTAACAGCTGCAAATACCTTGATCAGATTATTAATATGGATGGAAACATAATGGATGAAATTAATCATATAATTAAACTTGGTCAGAGTGCTTTTGGTAGAAATAACTTGATACCAAAAAAAATGTCTATGTGTTTGAAAAGGAAGGTTTTTAATAAATGAATGAGACTTGGACACTTAATAAAAGAGCTATACAGAAACTTCAGATCACTCAAAGAAGTATGGAGAGGTGCATGCATATTAGGAGTAACAAGAAAAGAATGGAAATGCAACATATGGGTAAGAGAACAAACAGGTGTTACTGACCTCATTGAAAAAATTAAGACTTAAGTGAAGTTGGGCTGGACATATTGCTAGAAGAGATGATAATAGATGGACAATTGAAATTTTAAACTGAATTCCAGGAGGTTATAAAAGACCCAGAAAGAGACCACACGTAAGATGGATGGATGAAATAAGAAAATAGGCAAGGGTGATGTGAAGAAGAGAAGCTAAAGATTGGAGAAGATGGATTGAACTTGGAGAGACCTTCATCCTTTTCAACAATTTTTTTTATATCTTTATTAAATTTTGCGCGTAAAAAAAATAGTCAAGCATTGGTGGCCTTGTGGTTAGCATAGCTGCCTTTCAAGCAGCTACTCTGGGTTCACTTCCCGGTGAACGCTTTGACATATGGGAAAAAAAGAAAAATATATACCTTTGGCATATCCACTATGTGAGCTTCCCTAATGCCACACATTTTTCCATTTATTTTTTCATTATATTAAATATATTAACAATTGATTAAACTATTTTTAGGATTAAGCTTAATTTTTAATTAAAATGCTCATCTATTGCATGTTTTCTATCCGTTTCATCTTAGCTTTCTATTTCTAAAGAAAGATTCATTCTGAAAGGATTTTTTTAAATATATTTTTTAAATTCAAATTTTATACTTTTATCCCCCTCCCATTTTTTTTAATCATTTTTTTTCCTGCTTATTCTTTATTT
This sequence comes from Epiperipatus broadwayi, assembly GCA_028023455.1. Classification (NCBI taxonomy): domain Eukaryota; kingdom Metazoa; phylum Onychophora; class Udeonychophora; order Euonychophora; family Peripatidae; genus Epiperipatus; species Epiperipatus broadwayi. Next base: position 14,328,049 of record JAQFVV010012396.1, read on the forward strand.
TCTTAATAAAATAATCAATAATGGAGTATAAATTTGAATCACTAAAAAGGCCATCTTATTTTATTTTTTTATACTGTCAATTTTGCAACTATATCTGTTATGCTTTAAATTTCCGTTTGTTTGTTTTTTACATTTTAAATTAATTTAAATTTTATTTCCTTCGTCTAATATTAAGTATTGAATGTCTTTAGAAAAATTAACTTTATTTAAATTTTCTAGTCAGGTTAGTAAACATTTTGAGAGGTATTATTTCCCCCTCTTCTTTAGGTGTTGCTAACTTGACCAATGATGGTATTATCATGGGAATGGAACCTGGACCCTTAGATTCTTTTTGAATATTGAAATTTTAATGTAACACTCTAATCAACTGAGCTATCTTGCCAAAGAAAAGCGAACAATAATACCTCTCAAAACATTATGCATATAATAACCTGTATGCTATTACTAATAGTTGAATATAGTTGGAAAATTTAAATAAAGTTGAATTTTTCTAAAAACATTCAGTACATAATATTAGATGGTGGAAATAGTCCAATCTATAAATTCAATTAAAATACAATTATCTATCATTATCACAAACCTTCACGAAGATAATCTAGTTTATTTTAATATGTGCTTTTTTTAATGTTAAAAACTATATTATTTTTTCTCTACATCACTTATATATATATAAATATGATTTTGAAGAGAATTTTTTAAAAAAAAATCATTTGAGTTATTTTTAAGTTTTGTCATAACTGAATTTAAATAATTTGCAAAATTTTGTCAATGTTAATTGTCAGGTCAAATATGATTTCAATGACTAAACTATTCACAAAGCTAAAAGGTAAGATAATATTGAAAAATATTCAGTTCAATAAATTAAATCTATGACTACTTTGTACTTAAGAGCAGTCTTTTCCTGTGACGCATTTTGACTAAATAAGACATTTCAGATGTCCCAGGCTGTATTACATTTCACATATCCTTGGACCATTACTCTATATATAGTAAACAATTTTATATTTATTAAATTATAAGTATCATTTTTTAAAATAATAATTATCTAAACAATATGCTATTTGTCGTTTGAAAGACTAATGCATGTAATTTAATAGTTTAATGTATTTAAATGTAGATCATATTTAAGATTTATTAAGTGAAGTGAAATGCTATTCCACTTTTTAATATTTTGTGTGAATTGCATATATGCATTGAGTATGGATATAGATTGAAAATAGAAATATTTTATGGAAATCCTTTGAATATCTCTTATAAATTAATTTAATAAATAAAAATGTATTAGATCTTATTATAATTTTAAAATATAATAGTTTTTTTTATATAAATAATTGATTAATATTAATTTATTGGCACATCTCTGCTGATAACTATTTAGTTATTGTTCAGTTAATCTCTCTTTTCAGAATTAAGATATCAGAAAGATGTGGAGATAAATTTAGAGAATAGAGTATTTCGATTTGCAATTATATGTTGGACTATTGCCATCATCTAGAGTTAATTGTTAAATGTTTTTTAAAAAATTCAAACTTTATTTAAATTTTTCAAATACATTTAAAATGTTAATAATAGCATATGGATTAGTATTTAGCAACATTTCAATTCAGATTAACACAAAATAAGTACCTAGAATCCATCTAAAAAGTGTGTGTAATAGTCAATTCACTGTTTGTTTTTTACACTTTATTTTTATTTTATGATTAGTTCACAAGAGTTTGCATTTAAATGCATGAGTTAGTATTGCATCCACTTTGTATAGTAAATTATGGCATGATTATCAACACATTTTTATTATCAATGTTACCTGCTAAAAAGAACAAATCCCATATATCAAAGTGACCATCCTCATACAGTCTTTTTACTGATTGTTTTATCTTTCAGATATTTATAACTATTTTATTTAATTCCTAGATTTAACTTTAAGCTTCTATTTGTTTTATCTTCCAAAATCTTTTAATATATATTTTTTATTTTACTTGCCTTTCTTCCCCTCTTGTACCTTCTCTTTCTTTTTCTTCTTTCATCTTGTCTATCTACATGTTTCAAATTTCTCTACTGCTTATAATTTTTTTCAATAAATCTCTTTTTTTTCTTTTTTTAAATATGTCATTTCTGCAATTTCTATTCTTGTGCATTCTTTTTTCATTTTTTTCCAAATCTTTATATCAAAAGATTCACTTTTTTTCTCCATTTTTTTTTCTTATGCTATAATCCATATGAAATATGTAATATAGTTTTTGTTTAATGCAAACTTTAATGGTTTATAAAATATAATATTTTAGTTCTATTGAAAGCTTGTTTATCCATTGCTTCTTTCATTCTAATTATTAGACAAATATTTTTTTTTTAAATATTTATGAGCACTAACCCAAAGCTTTGTGAAAAAAAAAAGTGGTTTGGTATAGTAGTGATTATTATTATTATTATTACAAAGATTAAACTTATTCAGTATTCAATGGTTACATAGGATTCATAATGATATACAGTTTATACAAATAATTATATGTATATCCATTAAAGTATGAAGATTGTCTATCTTAATATATATCTGAGCCCTTATTGCATATATGTGTTGAGATGATAATCTGGACCAACTGATGATTGCTGGCTTAGCATGAAATATGTACTATATTGGTGATTATTTATCTTTTTGACATATATGTGTTCAAGTGTATCAGTGATATAAGATAGAGTGGTGAGTGGTGGGTCATGTGAAAGTCTGTGCTCATGTACCCTATATAATACTTAATATTGTGTAGAAATTATATATATATATATATATATATATATATATATATATATAATCTGTTAAGTATGGATTATGTCAATGATTATATATATAATGTTCATCATAGTAAAAAATTTTCATATTGGTGGGAAGGTTGGAATTCTTATACAGTCATACAAAGTTTATATTTACATATATCACATGACTAACAGTTTCAATTGCAATCAAACATTCATTAAATGTTGGAATACTTTTGCCCAATCACATAAACTCAGTAAAAAAAATCTAATTGAGCTGCATCATTTATGTTTTGACATTACCAAACATTTTTATTAAATGTCCATAAAAGTTATATCAGTTGGGGCATTAACAAAGTTCATTGGGTAATTTTCTTGTGTGTATAAATTTTAGACCCAGAACATTCTGTTGCAGCAAAAGCTTCTTGAATACCTCTGAGGAATTTTTTTGCTTTGTGTGCTAGGAGATTATAGGTCAGACCATAGCTTTAGGCATGACCATGTGGCAGGGTGATGTCTGGTGTTGTTACCAAGTAAAAAAGTACTGTCATGGCACATGAATGCATACAAACTGAAGGTATATGCATAGACAGCCACTATTGCATCTCAGGTATATGTTCTTATGATTTTATTTAGGGATATGCCACTTTCTCTATGCATGTTTAACATCACATCACAGGTGCATGCAAGAACTGGACAAGTGTATATAAAATGGTGTTGTGCTTCATCCTCCCTGTAGCACAAGCTGCAGTGTGGATCAATATTCATACATGATCTACACTACCTATGGGTTACTACCTAAGGAAATGAGGTCTTCATAGAACATGGACATTAACTTTCAACAAGAATTTTAAAAAAACTTAGGCAACAAGAAGTCATAAAACTTAGATTCTAAAATCCATTTTTTTGTATTGATTCATCAATTGAAAATTGTTTATTTCTAATACTGTGGATGTGGGAGTTAGCAGATTTATATGGGAAAAATAGGTTGTATATGCTCCAGTATGTATATTTACTTGGACTTTGAAGGAATACCTAGTTATAAATGTTTTTGAATTGGTTCATAAGTATTGATATATGCCTATAAGGGTGAGGTTGTTTCACTCAATATGCATTCCAGTACTGAAAGCCATTCTGGTTTATGTTTTTTTTTTCAATGTGAAAAATGAGAATGGAACAAAGACCTAGTTCATTGTGGATAGCCGACCTGCCTAGTTGTTTTGTTACATAATGATAAAATTAAGGAAGTAAAAGATTTTGCAATTTTTATAATGGGTGAATAATTATCTTTGTGATGACAATCTGATTATAAAGACAAACTTTTAAGTATACTGAGAGGTAAAATTTAGAGAGAGAGGTCAATAATTTTTTTAGTATCTTTTAAAATGCTTTCATTCCATTGTTTCTCAGGTGGAAAGGGAAACCAAGAAAAGCAATTGACTTAGAATGGTACATTTGTATGAATTGTTTGTCGGCATAAAGAATCCAGGAATCTGTTTTGTTCATATTAAACTTGAGCTTAAACGTAACAGTGTAGTTGGTGAGAAAAACAGTGGTGTTCACTTAGACTATATGTGGCATATATAAACAGGTATGCAGTATTTGAAGGCCTGGAATTTTTGTTGGATTTCCATTAAGAAAAGATTGATCTATATTGTGAATAATAGAGTGCTGAGGAATGATTGGTAATGTGACAGTTCCAAAGATTAATATTAAACTCTAACAAATTATGCAGTTATATATTTCTTTAAATGTATTTTGTTTCAAAGATAAGAACCGATCTAATTATATAAATAGTGTTTATATAAAAATAATCATGTGTGCAATAGATGGTGACCATGCAACCACATTTTCAAGAGTTTGGATTGAGAAATAATATATCAGTGAATCCTACAATAAATTCAAAGAATACATATGAGAAAATAGCAAAAACTAACCTTAGCTTTTCAACTCAAACAAAAAATCCACAATAAGTGATATTAAAAATATTGACTTAGCAAGTCAAGCAAATGGAAGTTCCCCCTCCCCCAATATTTACAGCAAATATACTAGAAAGTGTTGAGAATAGCTTCAATAACACCATTCCAGTGGGCTTTTTGCTACATTCCACCACTTTTTCTCCTAAAGAATCACTGCTCATTACATCAATTTCCTAGATTACTATATAAGGGTCTCATTCTGCATGGTCTTCACAATACTGTCCACCCCAATTCTAGATACCTTCCCATTGGGTTCCATAATGTGAGCCAAAAACCACTTCAGAACTAGCATCAAAACACTAAGCAACTTTGTGTTTGTTGCTGTAGATGAAAACTGTCAGAATTTCATCACTGGTATCCTCAAAAATACGTACTTTGGATATACCATTAAACATTTTTAGAAATTGATAGAGCCATTTGGAAGAGTGATCATATTACAATTTATTTACTTGAAAAACATCCCATCCCCATTTACAGCAACAACTATGAGTTTAACAACAAAGAAACAGATCCAACTACCATTCCCATTAAAATCACTGACCAAGAGGCTATATTTTGCCTCTACATAAGAGATCTAAAGTCATGATGCTATTCCTGGTCATCTAGATATCGAATGTGCAATCATAAAATGCTGAAATGTGCCCAAGTGGGTGATTAGGTTACTCTATGCACTCGCAATCAGAGCTATACCATTGACATTGACATAACTTTCATCCTAGAATTGACAATTATCTTCATTCAACCAGTATTACTACAACAACATCTATAAGTACAGATCTCTGCCCAATAGATCTCTCTATAGACCAAATTGACCATGCCCTCATCATACATGCAAGCTCCAGTCATCCAACCACAGACTACAATAACTCAACATGTATGCCAATTAACAAACATTCTATTGAGATAGAACTAGATGAAGACAACAAAGTACCACAGCTAGCTGTTCAAAAGATTAAAACTTTACACAGTTCATCAGATACTCCCTCTAATATAATAAATAAGGCTGCCACTCATATTATGGACAGTCTGACACTATGCTTCCCACCTATTGAAGTCTCACTCTTTAGAGGGAAAAGGGACCTGGATGAACACACCCGAACCAGGAGTCAAAAAAGCAAAAATTGACAATTCAGACTCAGTCAATTGCCATCAGTTAATGACTTGATTGGAAACTTTAATGCTCTTGGAGGTTGCCCTCCTACACACAATTTAACCACAAGGAGTGCCTGTATTCTGTATAATTATAAAAAAAAAACAAATGTAAGAGATTACACCTGAAAGTAATATCATACAAGCCAATACCTAAGATCAATCACATCAGGAAAAACATACTGCAAATGTTTATCCTAGTCAACCATAGCTAACAGCTAAGATGAACTCTTTCTAGTGCCTGATTTCTAATAGTCAACAGTTTGTAAGTAATGAGATTCCTGTAAAACTATATCCACTTAGATATCATTATATCTTCTCTTGCAATTAATATGAGGCTAAGAATAGCAGCACTCAAATCACAAGCTCAACAAATTGATACAGATTATGCTATCACATGTCCTTGGTCTCCTCATAACAAAAATATGCAATGGATCTCAAATTTTTCCTCCTCGTCTGAGTAGGCAAGGTTTCTGCATTTACTCAATAGATGTATTTTCACCATCAGATGGTATTGACCTGTTTATAACCCAACCCTACCTTTTACATAATTTAAGATAATCTATATTGAGTCCAACCTCTTTAATGGTCGCATTTAATTTTCACAATATAACCCTGAACATAATATATGTTTACATTCCGTCTGGTCTCACTGTAATTCCCAGGATAGTATTAAATATCAATTCTCTCTTTTTGTCATTACCATACCCCATCACTTTTATAGGTGATTTTAATACGAACTATATTTCATTTATCCCTAAATGAATACATCAAATCACAATACTACTCATGAATGCTGTGGATTATCTCCCCCCAAACTCAATTTCATTTTATAACAACCATCATGCCCCTCTCATCATGCCCCTCTCATAGACCTGTGGTTCTACTCCCCCATGCTCCATCATCAAATCAATCTCACAATCTGCCCTTTATTTTTCTAGACCACTCTACAACAAATGATTTTACTTGACTTTATTGCTTCTCCCAGCAGTGAGTTTCTGTATTTGAAAACTTATATAATGCTCTACAAACTAAAAGACAATCCACTTAATCCTGTTCAAAAATATACTGTTTACCCCCAATATATTATTTTTCAACATTATAGTCCTCTTGAGCAAATGATTAATAAGGATTTGGCTTTAATTGATAATTGCCTTATGTTAAATTGTTTGACAGTCAATTATAATAAAATGAGAGCTATTTTTTCTTATAAAATTGTTTCTCATTCTTTGAGTATTTCTATTTTTAGCCAATGTAGAGTTTATTGTAATAGCATTTGCACTTGCGGTAACATTGTTTTGTTGACAGTTATCATTGTTTTGGAGTTTTTGATTGATACTAGGTTACCTTGATCAAGTCATATTGTTTATTTGTGTTCAAGGTTACATAAGATTAATTATTTATTTTATTATATTTTACATTTTTGCCTAGATTGTTTTAAAGCCATCAAAACACCCCATGATCACTATTTCATATGCTTAAACATGCTATTTATAAGAGTACCAAACTCTCCATATACTAGGGTCACCAAGTACAAGCCTTTGTAATCAATGGATGCGTGAAGGTTTGTGATAAAATCCCTATTTACCACCTACTCATCCAACATCCCAAGACTAGTTTTTAGCTTGTGGTTTTTAAAAGTGAGGAGCCTTGGATTTGAGAGCACTGTATCTAAATCTTAGGATATAATGCAACCCTCCAGAAGCCACCATTTACCTATTTGGTTAACAATAAAAACTAGAAACCCAAGATGAAAATTCCGTAATGCTTTCAATCCAAGCTGACTTATTTTTATAGTCCTATAGTTCTGAACTGTTTAGGTACTGATATGAGTTCAGATCTATATCACTATACAAGTGAATGAGCTTGGGTTGGAAACATTATGGTATTTTTAATCTTGGGCTCCTATTTTTATAGTTAACTAAATAGGTAAAAGGTGGGTTCTGGAAGGTTGCATTAGATCCTAAGATCTAGATGCAGTGCTATCAAATTCAAGGCTACTCATCAATGAAAGCCACAAGCTTAAAAGTAGTCTGGGGATACTGGATAAGTAGGTACTAAATAGAAATTTTATGTACAAATATTTCTGCATCCACTGATTAAAAAGACTTGCACTTGGTGGCACTACTGTATAGATAATTTGGTACTCATCAGATTTGTTTTGTTAACTATGTATGAGTCTTGTTATTAAAGTATATTTGTCATTATATTTCTAATTTGGGTGGTTGCACTGCTTACACATTGTCATCATTATGTGTCTTACAAAATTACACTATGTGTATTATTTTTAAAAAATCTAAATCAACTTAGGTTCAGAATATCTAGGGTAATGGCTGTGTTTTATCTGTTGTTAATCTTTATAAATACACCTGGGTCTCATTTTACGCGATAGATAGGTTCCTCAGAAAACATGTGCAAATGAAATCATGCAAAAATAGACATAACTTACATTGAAAAAGGGGGGATGCGGTCTGTGATTTTTCAAAATTTGCACAAAAAAAAAAAATAAGGAAATAAAATATGACTAATAAAAAATTTCAAATTTGAAAAAAATTGATACAAGACAAACTTTTTTTTAACTATAATATTTAATTTTATTCAAAATAATATATTTTTATCCATAATTTACAGTACAGTAATTTACATTTTTTTATACACATTTTAATTATTATCGCTATTTGCTGAAAAACACGTTCATTTGCAAACTGGTAAAAAATCCATTTTTCACAAGAGAAAATACAACTAGCGCCAACTTCACACTCATGTTGTGTCAATGGTTTTCTGGTGACAATGTAATTAGTAATTAATCTTTAATTGTTTATGAAACTAACAACTAAAAATTAAATTCTTATTTTTGTCTTTAATTTTCAATTCCGTTTAAAAATCAAATTTCACATCACATTAATTTCAAGTCACCGTAAGTAATTTTTAAATTGTTAATTACAATTAAAAATCAGATTTTAATTTTTAATTGTCAAATTAAATTGTACCCACTGCTATTACTCACCTTTTAAAAATAAACTTGTGGACATTAAATGATTAATAATTGATTACCTTCTTTTTTAAAAAGCAAAAACAGAATGTGATTTAAAATGCAAAATTAACATGCACAATGTTTGAACAAATTTACATTATAATCTTGTAAAATTTAATGTGTGTATACATAAAATGTGGAAATCATGATTTTAATTTCATTATTTCATAAAATCTTACTATTATAAAGCACTGAAAATATTGAAATTACTAAGATGAAAGTCGAATTCCAATAATGAGCTATTACTTTCAATATAATGTAAGTGCACAAAATTTATTATTTAAAGTAATAGCGCATTATCGGAGTGCGACTTCCAGTGAAACATGAAGCATGTAACTTCAAAATCATGTTAAATAAATCCATGTAAAAAGAGACCCAGGTGTATAGTGTAATTATTGATATATTTTATGATGGTTCTCTTTAATAGGCAAGAATAAAATAAATACTTGATTGGCTAAAAACTTTCAATTGACATTGCCTGCTTTTAATTTGAAAAGTAGTCATAGACAGTTCAATTACAGTGGTATTCGTTGTTTAATTCTTTTGGCTCTTATTAATTAGATATTAACCACATATTATTTGTTATGGTTAAAAAAAATTGCAATTTTGGTTATATTTTATGTAGTTATTTTGATTAATATGTTGTAAATTATTATATTGTTTACATTATGCCCTTGTAATTAAATATAAATTATTATTGTTATTATTAATAAATTGAAAGTATGCTAGCCTTATTATTATTATTTATTGTTATTATTATTATTTTATATGTATGTGTATATATATATGACTCCTTGCACAAGTATTCCTTTGTTTGGAGTTATAATAATTTTAAATTGTTTATATATTATTGTAATAAATAAATAAATTATTATTATTATCGTCATCATCTATTATTTTCATTCCATTGTTTTATATTTTTCTGTTTTGTTTTGTTGTTTTTTTTTCCTGTCATTGTACTTTTTTATTAATCACTTCATTTTTAACCAAATATTTTTTTAATTTTTTATTTTTCTAATAGGCTGTTTTTTTCAATTAAAAATTTTCATGCAATAAGAAATTTTCTTACATTTGTTTTCAATTCTTCTGTCCTTTTATTTAATTTGCTTTAGTATTTTTATTAAATACATTGTAAGGGTTTTAACAAAAGAGACCATATATAGATGGGAGGTCTTATAGAAATGGAATCTCCTCAAAAGGATTGGATATCACAAAAGTTTTAATTTATATTTATACTGTTTAATTTAAATTTAGTTAGTTAGTGTTGTATAATCTTTAGAATTGTAATTTTTTTATTATTATAATCTATTAAATATTGTTTGTGTTACAATACATATCTACTATGGGATCTGGGAAGATATAATTTTAAAATGTATATACAATATAGTAGAAATGTATTTAAACACTTGTAGCTAAAAATTGTAATGTAAAGATAAATTTAAATTGATTTAATTAATAAATATTGTTAAATTTTTATTTTATTTTAAGAAAGTCTCTGATTTATTTAAAATATTTATTTTGTTTTCATAATAAAATAAGATTGAATACACATACCCATATATATCACCCTAACTTAACATCATGATAACTTGGTTGAAAGTAATTTTGAGAATCTATTGAAATTATATTAAGTATTATTATTGCTACAGGATATTGATGGTACCCTGAAGAAAGTTAAGCACATAACAGAATAATCAAGAGAGGTGAAGATTGGATGAACTGATCTAAGTTGTGTCTGTATTAAATATTTAAATATTAAATTATCTTATTTGAAATAGATGCAATCATTGATTAAACTTTTATCGCATCATTCATGGCATTCTATATGAAGACATAAGTCCGACTATAGTTAGATGTGTTCATCATCATTCCTTAAAAGAATGCGTACCATTACAATATATATCCAACAAATTTGAAAAATATTTTATACTTCATAAATTGCCTCCTTCTCTCTCTTTTTATTTGCCTAGGTTACATCTTATACTGTTAAAAAAAAAAGTTTCAATTCTATTTCTACTAATTGTATTCTGGATCTATGCAGCCCCAGGCTGTATGCATAGGTTCTTAACATTGTTTTTTAATCCATTCTGAACTAATATATAATCTAAATAAAAATATTTCTATAGCTTGCATATTGTTTTTTATAGTAAATTCTTTCCTTGCATTTTTTTAATCATGTATTTAATTTTATGTTATCATTATGTTATATATTACTACATAATATATATATAAATGGTTGAAAGAATTAAGAAGCTGGGCTTGATTTATTGCTAGAGGAGATGCTAATATATGGACAGTTCAAGTCTTGAATTAGATTCCAAAAGATTTAAAAGATCTGGAACGATATTACTTTAAAATGATGATTTGAAAGTGTATTTGAATAAATATTTGTTTTAATATTTATAGTAGAAATAATGTATTTTTAGTATATGAATATATATTTACATGCTTAATATATATAAATGTAAACACGAATTTGTCATTACTTATAAAATTTGTTTTATCATTTGCCAGTGCCCTCTACCTTAAATTTATTTATCGCTTTTGGCGATTTGTCGTGGTATCCCATTTTAAAGTTAATTTGAGGGTGGATTCATTTAGGTTATTAGCCTTGTTTTAACCTCTGGTTATAGGTCACTTTTTTATTATTATAGATTTTCTGTTTGTGACGTAATGCTAGCTGAATTTTAATGACTAACATTTTTAGTTAAATGTAGCAGTAATATTAACTATAATAGGTGGAATATTTTCAAAACATACTATATATCCAAATATACACACATTATCGTAGATATGCTCTGCATCCGAGATAAATCCACATGTTAGCCATTTATCTATAATATGGCGAGGGTGTTTCCTATCCTACCGATTTTATTAATAGAAAAAAAAAAGTATATTTCCTAAGGTTTTTTTAAAAAAAAATAGATAATTTACGAAGCATGGGAAAATGTCAATAACATATTCTCATTGAAATGTTACAGTTAAAGAAAAAATTCATTTTAAACAATATATTAAATAAGTGTATAAATTACATTGCTTATAAGATTTTTTAACTTATATATATATGGACTTATTTAAAATGTATAATTAATCATTTTATATATATGTAAAAAAGAAAAATATCTATAATGATTTTGGCCATTGCAGATATTTCGACTTTCATTACATATTAATTTTAATTTTGTTTTGTTAACTTTAGTTAAATAATTTTCATTGTTTACATGCAGTCGCCATATTGAATGCCTTATCTGTAAAATAAATATCGGCAAAAAAGAAAAGTCACCCATGATAATTTAGATCATTCATTTTCATGCTGATAATACATCTAAAATCAAGAGTTAAATTTTTTCCAAGCATCCATGCCAGAAATTTTTTAGAACAAACAATTTGTGATGACAGCAACATGAAGATATAGAATACTCTCTAACATTTCAATCAGACATTAAACACTTCTACTTCTATTTAAATAAGTAAAATGACAGTGTTGAAAGAGAAGTGAATCTCTTGTGTAATAACCAGAATGATAACGTTTATTTAACCTCAGACCCTTTCATTGAATGCTATTAGCAATCAAGTCTTTAAATTTATGATAAAATTAATATTGTCAGTAATATTTTATTTCCTGATAATACAATGATTTGCAAATATGAAATAGAAAACAATTGCCAAAGTCTGAAGATTTTAACAATCTTCAACTTTCATAAATGAATTTGGCTAATCTTAATATTTGTCACAAAGTATTCATTTTTAATAAGCTTGAAAGAAGACTAAAATCATTATATATATATATATTGACCCTTAGCCTTTGTTTTAAAGCTGAATGTCAAATATTATAGTGGCATATTATTATTACTTTTTTGAATAGTTTAGTTTTTCTCATAAGCATACTTTATCACTACTTTATAATTAAATGTTTAGAAAAACTTTTATAATTTTTATAACTTTAAAAGTAATCTTAAGAGTTAGTTTATAATATTTAAACCCCTCAAATAGCTCTATTACAATTTTAAATGCTTAATTTTAAAAGTTATTGCTAATATAAAATACTAGTGAGTTTAATTTAAAAATATTAGAATTATAACCATCTTAGTTTAGTTATAAGAGTTTATTAAAAGTTAGTATCAGTGCAAAACTTTAATGACAAGTTTCACACCCTTAATGTGTAGTTGGAAATATTTAACTTGTCAAATATGCATTATTTAATCTTAATTGTAATAAAAATATTTCAATTAAATAATCTCAAATTTAGTTAATTTAAGAAGATAAATAATCTTTAAAGTCAAGAATTAATTTTTATAATTAAGCAATCTTTAAATAAAGAATGGAATATGAGTGTGGATGTTTGCATATTAAAGCTTTTATCTCTTAAGAACTTCCTTGTTAGATTTAAAGTTAAAGTTACTCTCAAATATCTTTATTTTAAAAAAATATAATTTAAAATATTCTAGGATCTTAAATGAATTTTTAAAAAATGTGTTTAAAGAAAAATATTATAAGATAATGTTTTGTTTAAATAATGTAATTTTTATTATGTAATATTATATTTTTCATTTATTGTAATACATTTAATTTTCTAAATAATTTGTTTTAAAACAATGTTTATTTAAAGTTTATGTAATAATTAATTAGTTGTCTAGACATCATTTTTCCAGAAAGCATTGGAATTATGCAAATTGATTATTTTTAACAATTTCCCCTAGGATACTAAGAAGTCTGTGACTTTTGATTAATATAGATCAATTGGAAGTAATCAAAATGTCATTTTTTTAGCCATCAAAATTTGTCACATGACGTGCATTGTAAATAAAGCTGGTGGATACATGTGCACACCCTTGCTTGCAGAAAGGATCAACTAGTTATTATTTTTGCTTAAGTTTTAACTATTTTAATTAGTTTTATTTTCTTTTAAAGTTTTAAAAAGAATAAATTTAACAGAATACTCAGCAGAAATGAAATCATTTTCACTAGAATTAAATAAATGCTTTGATGGATAAAAAAAGTATCATTATCATTCCTGTTATGTAAGAACTTTTATTAATTCTATTTTCCATACAATATTACAAAAATTAAATTTCAAGATATGCTGAAAGTATTAAAATAATTAAAGATTTTGCATTATTATAACTATTCTTTAAGCAATTTTTATTTTAAGAAAGTTTCTTAAATTTTTAGTGTATTAACCTTTCATAATTGCACCCTCTGCTGAATTTTTACATAAGTATTATATGAGGAATTTATTTATATAGCGCTATGTTTATAAATTGTAATAAACTAAAGATTAGCCATTCAAGCTTGAATGGCTAATCTTTAGTTTATTATAAGTATTATATCTTAAAATGCGTGTAAAATGGTATATTTTATTATATAAAAGTTTCACTAAAAAAATTGCATAGAAGGTGAGAAATTCAAAATTCCCACTTTAATAGTAGACATAAACCCCATTCTGACATGTTCAGCCATTGTCTATTGACAAGGCTGTAAAACATTGAGCATTTTATGACATTGTCATTCCAATGATCCAAAAACCTGTTTAATTGCGAATTGATTAAGGTTTTAGATTTTTTAAAAAAATAATTTACACTATATTTACTAGATATCAAGAAATGTAAATTCTTAATAACTTATTTTGACTTGAAGCATTTTATTTTCAAAAATATAATGTTATATTAGCAGCTAATGTAAATATGGCCTGAACAAATTACAAGATTAGCTTTATGTAAACAATCTAATTTATATTTACGAGTAAGGAAATATCACAATTTTGCAATAAATATGCAAAGAATTTAAACTTTTAAAGCATAATTTATTAGATATAATAGAAATAATTATTCATTTGGATGCTTAAAAATAATAAGAATTTAAAAATATTTCATTGATTTTATAAATTAAAAATAATCTTTCTAGAAACGATGACATGTAAAGTTTTTGTTTTGATTGCGATCTCATTTTTTTAGTATTAACAGAAACAAAATATGAACATTTAAAATTTATTTCAGTAGTAAACAAAAATATCTATCAAATGAAGTCAAATTTATTATTTTCTGATAAGTAATAATCATTTTATCATATATTTTACATTGATGTGTGAGACAAAGAAAAGTACCAAAAAATGCTAAAATATTTAAGTCTACACAGCACTAAGAAAGGATTAAGAAAAAGGCTTTCTTTGGAATTATTTCATTCTTAAATGAAAAGACTTTAAATCCAAATTATAGAACCTGTTTTATAATTATGAACTACTGTATAAATGTCATATAAATTCATACGTCTCAATAAAGAAATATCTAATTTATTTCAAACTTTTCATAAACTTTAGTTTTTCAGTAAAGCTTACATTATTTGGACAATTATACTTTTTAAAAAAAAAGCATTATGAATGAATGACTTTAAATTTATATAACATGCATTATTATTATTTATTGAGTAAATAATATTCAGGACTGTTAATTCAATATAATAATGATAATAATTTATTATACAATTATTTCATCTTAAAATATCATTTATTATATCATTGATTTGATACTTATCTATTTTTACCTATTATAAATAAATTATTATTGTTATTATATTGAGTTATCAATGCTGAATATTATTTACTCAATAAATTGAAAATTCTAATTATAAGTAGCACAAATATAAATCAATACACTTTAACTAATACATAATTTAACTCTTAATATCTCAGGTATATAAATTAGTTAGTATTTAAATTATTATCTCAGGTTTACATTACTTAAATAAGAGTTGGCATTTTTTATAAAAATGGTATAATTTAGGGGTCTATGATCTCAAGTATATACCCATGTTAATATTATTTATAGAATCTGATTTGAGCTAAATAGAGTCTCTGTCTCTTGGGCAACCTACATTATTCATCCCATTTATACCAGCACAATATATAGATAGCATATTATTACAGTTTAATTCATTAATGATAACTGTGATACCCCCACAGCTTTGACACAAATCACATAATAAAAGTATATTAATAATTTTTATTAGTTATTCATTAGACTAGGTATTATCCAATAATAAATAATAATTCTGTAGTGAAAATTACACTAAAGAATTATTATTTAGTAATTATAGTTTTTCTTTTATTTATAATATGATTTCTATTAGTTTTTTTATAATATTTATATATTAAGCCTTTAAATAATTAAATATTATTAAAAAAAAGTTTGTGATCAAAGTTTTTAATTTTTTTTTTTTAAACAAGAAATTAAAATCGTGAATTTAAAGCAGTTGGAGAGAATAAGAAAGATAAAATAAAAACATAGAGATCACGTTAATAAGATATTTTCATTCATAATTATTATTGAGTTGTGTTTTTTATTTAAAGTGTATGTTAACTTATTTAAAATATTGTGCTTTTATTTTTCAATGAATGTGTGTGTATTCAAGATTAAACAAAAAAGATTACTCAAGTAAATCATTATTATTTTCATCATCATTAGTAGATTCTTATAAATGAATATTGCTATTTTATTTCCTAAAGAAGAAATGAAGAAAGTCAATATTATACAGTTAATGGTTTGCCATGTCTATGCAAATTAATTTGTCAATCATAAACATGTTTGCTTACATCATATGCTAAGTATCATCATTTTATATATGATCATGTTGTATTTTAACTTTTGCAGTAAATATTATCTCATGCTAAAATTATAAAATCTATTAATTGTGGAAACATAAAAATTGTCTGGACTGATAATATTGCATCTGTAATTCAATTTTTTTATTGATAAATGGATGTTTTATTGCTTAGAAAATTAAATTAAGTTTGAGTATCAAAGATGACATAACTGAAGTAGATCTTGATCTACAGAATCTATTTTCACTCTGTAGCCAAACACACAGAACACAAACTTTAATGAAAATCTCTATATTATTTTGATGTATTCAACATTTAGTAAATTCTTTCTGTCCAAATATAGTATTTGATTAATTAGATTCAGTAATCAAAGTAATAGAATGTTATGAGTCAACCATTGATGCTGCTTGGGTATTAATTAGTGATAGTTTGCTATCTCTTGCCATAAATTTTATCAAGTTTTTGTGTTTAACAAAGCTTGTGATAACGATTGTAAAAAAAAAAAAAGCTTGTGATATCTTAAGGTATATTTGTCTTATATATTGTAAAAGTCCTGGGTATTATTTATCTTGTCTATAAAAATAATTTATTAATATAAATTCGATTCTTTAAATTATTACATTTTAAGATTAGAAGTTTTAATATAAATAATTGTAATGATGTTGGGGGAGGGTGTGTCAAATAAACATTGCAATATTTTTTACTTAATATAACTATGAATTTTTGTTAAATATCATTTATTATTATATGAAAATGCATTAATATTGTTAATAAAGTAATAGATGACTTATTTTAATGTATTTAGATAATTTTAAAATTTATAGATATCTAAAAAAAAAAGATGTAGGATTATCTATCAAAGCAATGGGCATCTGCTAAAGTTAGATCCATCCATCTTCTTATATAGTTAGAGTATATAATGAAGTAAACAAATGTATCACCATTTTTTTATTCGATGGGTTTTTTTTTTTGTCCCATAATAAAAATATGGAATTAAGTGTTAAAGGTTTCTAAATCAATTTTTATCTGGCTTTAAAAAAATACATTCTGTTAACTTTGATGCTCAAATGTCATTTAATCTCTAAAGCAACTGAACTTATAATAAATAAATAATTAAATTTTTATTACTAATAATATCTTACAATCAGTGACATCATCACATGAATCTCTCATATATTTGCTAATATGTTTTCTAGAGCAGTTTTTTTTCATTCTATTCTTGCGCCATCTACTGTAACCTTGCATAGTCATTGGCACAAACAGTATAGTGTTATGATGTTCAGGTTGTCTATGAATATATTATAGCAGTACAGCATCTGGTAACCACTGATTACTTAAGCTTACAGGTGAGACTGTAAAGTAGGATAAAAAATTGTTCTAGGAATATTTTTATTGTTATGAATGAATCATTAATAAAGTTTTGTAGTTATTTGAATTAATGTTATTGTCTAAACTTTAATGCTGTCAATAAGCCTAAACATGATATACTTCCTTTTAAGTATATATTTTTATTAGTGATGAGCAGATGGCTTAGAAGATAAAGTAATTTGCAGGTAAAAAAATTATGATTCAATTTCCATCATAAGTAATAAACAAAATAAATGATTGGGGAATTTTAATTTGTTTATTTGAAATGGACTATCCTCCTACTGTATTTTTCTGTTATTCATGGCCTCTGTATCCACTGTTTCAGTTATCTTTGATTTTTAAAAAATTAATAAACTATAAAATATAGAATTTATTTTTTTTCGCATTTTATTTTTTTATTCACAGTGTATATAAATATTTACACACACCTATGTCTATATATATGTTTTATATCCATTTTCAACATGTATGTGCACACACATACACGCATATATATAAATGTTTCAGAATGTGTATTGCAATATGGTTTAATATTATCATCTCAGTATCTATGGCAAGCCCAAATATCATGGATGTGGAGAGTTATTGTAATTGTAAGATTTTAAAAGCCGAATTACATTAATCACATACTTAAAATAAACAGTGCTGAATATTTATATAAAATTATTTGAGATTAACTCATTGCAACTGTTTAAATATAATTGCATAGGCATCTATGTAAGAAAATGACAGTATATTTTTAAAGTTAGAAGAAATACTTCTTTAACTTCCTCTTCCTACATATATTAGGAGGATTGTCTCCAATACTTTTTCTAGGAAGAATGAATTTTTAATCAATCAGGAATGTATTTCTAAATATTTTTACACTTGATATATGTATATATGGCAATTATGTAATGTCTTTTATTTTTAATCTTGCTAATGATAATTTAAATTTTAATATGTAATAAATAATAATTTGCAATGTTAAATATTTATATATAATGTTTTGAGATTACCTGATTGCAACTATTTAATTATAATCGACGAATAACCCTCTAGTGTTAGGGAATGAAAGAGTAAAAAGTTAAAAAAAGATCTCTTTCAACTTTAACATTTATTGTCATTTGCTAACACTAGAGGGCTATTCAGTTATATTACAACAGTTGCAATGAGTTAATCTCAAAACATTAAAATAAAACTTATATATATATAATTAGTAAATAATATAGCTTTTTAGATAAATAGATATTTGGGTAGTCGATTGAATGAGGATGGAAGAAGTAAAATGAAGTTAAAAGAAGAATAGCATTGGCAAAAAAAGACATTTATTAAGAGAAAGAAAATAGTTTGTGGATCTTTGAAGAGAGAATTAAGTAGATAATTATAGTGTTGTGTGTGGAGTGTATTATTGTGTAGTTGTGAAACATGGACAATGATTAATAAAATTAATATCAGATTGAAAGCCTTTGAGGTGTGGTCATGAAGAAGAATGAAAACAGTTGGATAAATAAAATAACAAATGAAGAAGTTTTGAAAGAAGTAAATGAAGAAAAAAGATTGATTGAAGATATTAGAAATAGAAACTGGATTATATATATATTAACAAGGAAATATAGTAATGAAAGTTATTTTGGAGAGAATAATGAATGAAAACTAGAAGAAAGGAAGGAAAAGAGTGACAATGTTGTATGATGTAAGAGATAGGAAATGTTATGTGGAATTGAAGAGCCGAGAGAATGGAGTGGAAAAATAGATGAATTAGTGATGTGACTATTCTGTGAACCTGTCCATGAGACAGAATACTAGTGATGATATATAATTTAGATGGAAGAAAATTATTTCATCTACTTAAACTTTGACAAGATAGCAATTCACATTTATTGATGTATTGCTGATTATTTATAGTGCATATGTGAGGAGTAGTATTTTTCCATCTAAATTACATATGCATAAACATTACTAAGAATTTTATTACTACTATATTAATGGATTGATACTTTCAAAGAATAATATTGGCAAATACCTCTATGCTATAAAATATATGGACTAATAATTATTTGTTATAATAAGATAAATATTCTGTTATTTGTATGAAGACAGTTTATTCTGAATATGAATCATGAGATGCATCACATCTGCATGATTGAAGTATTAAAAACAATATTTTTTACTGCTGCATATTATGATACTTACTGCTAACACTTATTGCTGTGTACAATCTTTTCTTTCTTCTGGTTATTCTTGTTGATGAACAAAATTGCAAAAAATATTTTTAGATATTTAATTATTTAGTAAAATAAATACACAATTAACAACTTCAAAGAAATAACTGTACACAGATCAAGAATTTTAATTGTATTAAATGTATATCTCTATTCAGCTGGTTGTTATTAATCTGAAGCATATAAGTTGTAACAATCCAATGGGATAAACATCAAAAGACTCCTTTATTATTTATACTGTCTTGTGGTGCGATTATTAATGCATAAGTATACTATGATCATGATTTAGATTTAAGTCTGAAAAGGAACTGACTTATTAGTAAAGTTATCTTTTGGACAAAAAAAGTCTTCTGAAATAACTTCTGATGTTGAAAAACAAAATTACCCACCATTATAAATAACTACAATTTGGAAAGAAATTTTATAAACTCTAAATGAGACATTTCATTACTCTTGAGATAGAAAAGAAACATCCAACTATTCATTTTTTAATATCTAGAATACATGCTGTCACCCATAGTTCTTTCAGCCTTTTGTTCATCTCATCACTTGATTATAAAAGAAATTTCACCTTTATTTTTAAAAGAAGGTTGCATTGACAACAGTTTGAATTTGTTGATTATTATTGATATTGGGATGTTGACTGGTTTTTAATAAAGAAATAAATAATATAAATTATTTGATGAAAAATATGAATTGGTTTTATCTTCTGATCTATTAGAACAAAGATTTTATGCATGAAAGGATATGTCATGCAAATTAATATCAGTAAGTAAATTATATAACCTTTTTCAATGATAAATATTGATTCATTTTATAATTATATTTTTACAGCCAATGTACTATCACTCATCTGATCTACTTTGATTATCCTGAGATGACTATCATTTAACTACAATTACCTAGATACTCTTTTACCAATCAATATTGGATGACTGATTGGATTAGTTTGTTGATCAGTTACCATACAAAAGCTGCTTTTATTTAGGAAATTTTATATTCCTGAAAAAGATCTATCTAGATTTGAGTGTTAGATCATATACTAATTACTACATGATGTGATCATTCAAAGAACTCTTGGATGTTATTTTTGTTTTTAAGATTATCCTAGAAATTTTTTCTCCTTCTAACCTATTATAATTTATGTCCAATTGTCATTTATATGATACAGCAACAAAGTTCAAGCAGAGTATAAAGATTCACTTTAACTGGATAGTTAGTTGTTTAGAGAGTCATGTGATATCCAAACACCCAACTGCCACATTAAGAATAACAATTCAATTTAGTTTACTAAATTAAGTTTGTTGTTGTTGTTTTACCTTTATTGCTAAGTAACAGATTGATATTTTTGGTCTTTTTTCAGTTGGGGTTCAAACCAATTTTTTTTTTTTGCTTTTGAGGCTTAAATTATTACAACTATGCCGAATTCTAGAACAATACAGATCGAATAATTTCACTATGATCACACCCATTTATTCTCCTTTTCAATTATTTATTGAAGGAAAAACATAATACATTATATTAATTACCACAACAAAATATTAGTTATTTCGATATATTATTTTATTTATATTTGTTTTAGCAAGTAGTCTTTAAATTAAGATTGGTTTTTCATTTCTTATGATTAAACCCGAAATTCATTTTTTATATCATTTCTTTTTCAAAATTGTTATTAAAATCGTTTTACATGCTTTTCTTCACTAATAAAATAAAGCTTAAATTTTCTTCTAAATTTCAACGTTAACTTTCACTGTTGGATTTAATCTACAACTCATCTATCAAATTTGACATGATCTGTTGTGAGTCAGACTGAAAAGATTCTAGTTACTATTGTTTATTTCAGCATGGTCTTTTGAATCACTTCAAATAATGTTAGCTTTTTTTATAAATTGCTTCACTGTAACAACTGTTTAAATATTTTCATCATTTTTATAAATGATATATACATATACATATTATCGTCGACTACATTCCAAGTATTTATAAAGAAATGAATGATATAATTTGAGTCTTAAATTGTCTGTTTAATCCATAATTAAAAAATTCTGGTTTAATTTTCATTTTAAAAAAACATATCTGGAAATTATTAGTCCAATGATTTTATGAATATAACATTTCCTTCAGAGAGTAAGTACTGTATCATATTATAATACTCTTTTAATAGCTAAAGAATTAGTATTAACTTGATAACACTTTGTTAATCTATATTTTTATTCACCAACTAGGAATACTTGGATATTTATTTATTGACTGATATTTGATAGTCTACTTGATTGGTTGTGATTTAAATTATAGGGAAAAAATAGACAGCAATGCTAAAACATATTTACAATTCAACAAATATTCTAAAAACCTGAACACACTATTTAGAACCAAACTCATAAATAAATTAGTAATCAAACAACTATTTTAAAATCTTGAACACACTTGTGAGATAAACAGAACAGAAGCTATAACTAGATTGTTGATCTAGTTTAAAACCAACATGAAAAACAAAAAATACTTCACTGAGTTTCTGAATTGACTATTTGCCAATTTTTGTTCAACACTACTTTGTTTCTAAAAGATAGCCAAAACTCTTAATTATTTAATGGATGATTATGACTTAGCAAGTTTTGTATTCTTGACTGGGCATAAAAATTTTAGAGATGCCAATGTACTCCATTGTGCCACATTTTAATTTAATACTTAATAATACCAAAATATTTAAAAATTAAATATATCCTGCATAAAAAAGTAAAAAAACAACTATATTGCTCCTTATAGTAAATACCCATAAATAAGGACTGATGCATATTATCTGAAATCTCCAAACACCCAAATAATATATGAATACAACATCATTGATTTACCAATACAGTCTATTATCAAAAGCTTAAAATTCCCATGGATTGTAGTTCAACTTTGTCAATCGTAGTTTATTACAGACAATGAAACAAGTGTGGTGCAGTAGTATACATCATGTGCTATAGAGTAAGATTTCTAAAATAGGTTATAAATTGTGATTCAGTGTTACATGGATTCATTATTTTGTAATATTTCAGTACATTAAAAAGCAAGCTTGGAAGAAATTTTGCAATGAAATTTCACAGATACTTTCTGATATGAAGTTTGAGATTAACTTGGCTTTAGTCAGATATTGCTGAGAATTGTCAGTTTAAGATCTTGTGAAGCCTCATACAAGAATACATGGTAGAGAAACAATTTTCCATTCAGTTTTAACAATTAGATAAACTTTGTACCCATTTTGTCATAAGATAGGGCTTTTTATAATTGTTAATAATTAAACAAAATTATAATTTATCACTGAATCTGATAACATTCTGTTTATGTCATCAACCAATAGATGTTATCATAAACACATTCTTCAAAGAACTGAAACTTATCTCTATCAATTTCTGTTAATGGTTGGTTTATAATAGAATGTCTATTATTATTACTTTTTGAATAGTTTAAACTGAACTATTCATAGCTGCATTAGATTTCTTTATAATAACATAATACTTTTTTAAAAAACACTATTAACAAACATGTCTTATTGTTCTTGCATTCTGTGCACTAGATGTTGACCAGTGATTATGCTACTTTATAATACATTCCTGACAATGTATACAATAAGATATCTACTTTCAAATTTTGAATAATCTATAATATTGTTTTATTTAACCCAAATCATTTAACAAATCCTGTCTGTCCTTAATTTTTTGAAACTCGTATTATTTTACTAGGCACCCTGCATCTATATTAACTTTTTAATAGTTTGGAACAGTTTTTACACCAAATAGTATTTGATGAAGATATTCTAAAATTGAATATTTACAAGAAAAAAAATAGAACAAGCAATAAAACATGCTTAATAATATAAATATTTTTTTTTATTGTATTGCCAAATGTTTATGTCAAAAGCCTAATATGTCTTCATATATTACATATGCCGAATCTTTGGAAATACTTTTCAAAATTCATGTAGAGGATATGTAAATTTAATATTGTTTATTAAATTCGATTTTGAGCAAGGAGAATTGCATTATAATTTTTTTAAAAATCATTTGCTCAAATATTATATTGATTTAAACTAAATTACATTAATATTAGTTCTTGAGCTACTCTATTTCAGACTTAAAAGAGTCAAATTGCTGTTAACTGTAAAATTGATAAAGATGCTTGATCCATTCCTATCAGAAAAAAAACTCCTTTTTTTTTGTTTTCAGTAAAAAATGCATTCAAACAGTTGTTCAATATCTTCAAGTCTTTATTTGAAGAAATTTGTAAGTTGACTTAATGAATAGAAACTTTTTTTTTTCTGATCTAGAACCACAAATCAAAAGTGAAGTAAAATGAATGCCAGAAATAATTGGACAAATTTGTTATACAGAAAGATACAGAAGTTATGATTATATTGTGCCAATAATCAATAATACATTGTATTAAAAAATCTATAGGATTAGGATTATCTCTGTGAAAAAATAAAAACTCAATGACAATGATAGATAAAGCAAAGTAATTATCAATGCATTCTAAATACCAAATTTAAAGATGTGTAAGTTTCTACATTTAATCAGTTTTTTTGACCATAAATTGCTACTTAATATGAAAGATTATATGTATATAATGTCAGTCATGCCCCCAAACGCTCTGTTTTTTCAACAATGACATCTTGTGAGTAAAGTCTGAAATTTCAAACAGCATGATTAAAAAGTAATCTCTTAATTATATTCTGCAATGTTGTTAATTATACTGAAATACGATTTATTCAAACAAGGAGCATAAAATTTAAAGCAACAATAATCTTAAATTTCTCATAAATAAACATGTTTAAGATACATATACAAAGAAAGAGTAAAACAGTCATTTTAAACTTATGCAATTTCCCAACATAAATATATAAGAAATAAATACAGTGCAGTTTGCTAATTGAAAATTCAAATCTAAAATACCAATAATCTTATGAATAAGTAACATTTGTCTAAATCGCATGTTGTTATTAAATTAGTAAAATTGGAATCTCAAACAATATGATCAAAAGGTAACCTCATTATCATATGCTATAATGTTGTTATATATATATATATATATATATATATATATATATATAGCATGTATATATATATATATATATATATATATATATATAATAAAATGTGTACTGTAGTATTAATTTTACAAACATAGTATACATATAGAAAAAAACTAGATCTTTTAAAATTAATACTTATTAAAGTTTAAACTATCTTATAGTATCTTTATATTAGATATACTTAAAACTTCCACTCTATCACTCATTCTTAAAATATACAAATAAGACATATGAGCCTATTTCATGGTGGATCAGCACTCTTCAGTTGGTCCCATTTACAAATGCTACATTTTCTGCAGACACAACTTTCACACTATCCATTTTAGATAAATACATTAACAATTAGTACTAATCATTAATATATCTATCTAAAGTGAATGGTGTTACTAACTAAAACAAAATTATATATATGGTACCGGTCAAAAAAACCAACCACAACAACCTGACTAAGCTCAAAGTTGGATTCATACTCAGCCCATCCAAACTGAATTCAGACCCAACTCACGAGCTCAGATCAAATCAATGGATGACCTAAGTCGACGGTACATGACTATGCACCAAGAAACTAGCTCAACAGATGATGATGATTTGAGACCCCTGAACTGACTCTAATAACGTATAATAAAATAACTAAGGATATTTTTAAGTCAACTCATATATGTATATTCGGGTTGCCAATACAGACAGCGAGCATTAATATTAAAATAATTATTGAATAAGAAAGAAAGTTAAAAACCAAATATGTTAATAAAATGTTTAATAATAATAATAATAATAATAATTTTGTTCAACTTTTAGATTATGATTATATAGGTTACCTCTAGTCTTTAAACGGAATTTATAATTACAATAAGAATGGCAGTCCTTGTTATATGCCAATAACTATTACACAATATTTTAGGAGGATTATATATGTCTATGCCCCGACAAGAAAATAAAGGTAGATAAAGGTATTTGGCTGTGACTGAAATTATTATTCTAATTCTAAAGGAAAGAATGTGAGATTTATTTTCACATTCATAAATCAATTCACAAAGAGCAAGATACGAATTTAGGGCATAACTTTACTATTTAACAAGAAACTTATTTAATTAGAAATGAATAAGAATTTGTTCGACTTTAATGGAATCAATTCATCACGATTTACGAGCATGAGAGTGGGGCTTTATTTGAGCTAAGGAGTAAACGGTACTGACGTCTTATGAGCTATAAAATGAATATGAGAGATAATGGCTTGTTGGTGATTTAAGTAGAAGGGCAGCTTGTGTTTTACAAGTCTTTTATGCCCCATGAAGGATCCGTGGAACAGGGAGAAAGCCGGGTCACAGCCACGAACCTTTGGTGTTCCAATATAAATGAGCAAGTGAGGAAGTGCTTTCTTCCTATGAAATTAAAGTAAAAAATAGTACCACCAATGACAAGCCTATGAAGCAGGAGATGGATCACACCAGTAATGTTCAGAAAAATGATGACTTAATAGTCACCGTGTTTAAGTAATAAAACCCAATTTATATACGGAATACTCTACGTGATTACCTGATTGTGGAATTAAAGTCAAACGAGCTTTTAATTAGCAAAAAGATAATAATTTAAAATGTAAGGACGGTTCCTAATTAAAATCGTTTTTTAGATTTCTAAATTCATTTTCTAATTAGAAAATGAATTCAAAGTTAATGAGTTTGAAAGCCTTAGCGAAGGAATGTATCTAAAATCAATTAGTAAAAATTTATAACTTGGATAATGCAAGAAGCTCTAGCCTGAAGGCATCTAGATTTGGAATAGGCAGGAAACCAGAGGACAGTATAAATAGCCTGGAAAAGTTTGGAGAAGGAGAAGCCATCTTTCGGGTTTTAGATAACACACAGCAGTTTGGCTACTAGAATCTAGGGTGCATCTTATAAATTATGAATTTCAATAGTGTTTCTATCATGGTGAGGGGCTAAACTTCGGGAGTCTGACTGCTGGGCCCATTGTCTTTGGAAAAGGACAATCTGAAAGCTTATCAAAAGAATGTAGCTTTTAATCACTAAAATTTGAACAAACTGTTTAAAAGTAAAATAAAACATTCCTGATGCAATGAAACTTTATAACGAATATATATATTTAAATATTTATAAATAAATATATATATTTAAATATTTATAAATATATATACACAATCCATGCAGTTATAATACATATAAATTCATGAATAATTTTATCATGAATTTATTAATGACATTGATTAGTTTAAACGTCAAACTAGTTAATTTTAACACACATTTATATAATAGTTTTTTTTAAGGAAACTAGCATGTATTGAATGTATAAAGCCCCATTGCGGAAATTCATGGTTAGTACTAGGGTTTGAAGTGGGCTGCAGGTGAGATATCATGAAGCTAGGATTGAACTTAGATCCAACTGCTTCAATATATACTAGAACAATAAAGCAAATTTTTTTTGATAAAGATTAAAATCTACAGTTAATAGTAATATTGAATCTAGAAGTGTTGAAGATTAAGCATATTAATATGAATCATTTAATGCAATTTAAATTATTTATATTACTATAAGAGTTGAGGATTCACACATTACTTGCAGGATTTTCACTCTAAACAAGAAGTTCAAGTTTTTATATAAATGTGTAAAATGTTTGTTCTAATTTTATAATCATATATTATTATATTTTCACTCACACAAAGATCTCTACATATTGTAATGGGATGGGAAATGGGGTGGTCATCCCTGGGATAATGGAAGATCATCATCACTCCCAGTCATTTTAAAATGAAATATCAAATTAATTATTAAAATAATGTTTAATAATTCAAACAATATATATATATATATTGTACCGAGATATATCAGGAAGGAGTGTGCTTGCTTCGAGGTACACATAATTTTAAAAATAATATAAATTGATAAACGATTTGTGTAAATATTAATAAAAATAAAAGATCTCGTAGGGTAAAATAAGAATAAAAGGATTTTTTTTCTCATAGACAGGTTATCGTTAAAAGCATAAAATAAATAGTTTTATAATATATAATTTTGAATCGTATTTAAATAAAACCTAAAGAATTAAAAATTGATTTAACTAAATTTGATTTGATTAAAATTTGATTTAACTAAATTGAAATTCGATTTAAGATTGCTTTAAAAAAAAAAGAAAAAGCAAGGTGGAATTCGTTTTGTCTTATAATCATAATAAAAAAAGAAAAAATATATGTAATTAAATGAATGTAGTGAACAATGGGAGCTAATGACAAACATAAGAAATTTCCATTAAACGGCTAATTAGTGAAAATAACTTTAACAAAGAAATTGAAAATAACTTTAACAAAGGAATTGAAATAACTATAACAAAGAAAGTGAAATAAAGAAATTGAAATAACTCTAGCAGAGAATACAAAGAAATTAAATGACCAATGCGAACACCAGAAAGTCAGCACGGACCATAACTGAAACACCAGAGGATTAGTTACGTATTGTAGATTGAATCCGCAAGATAAGGACCGTAAATTATAAAAAGGGCGAATTTTCTATTCAAGCACTTCTTATACTTACTTAATCAAAACTTAATCACAGCTTATACATTTTCTTCTTATTCATTCATTAATTATATTATTTTCATAGATAAAGAGTATACGTCTAAAGTAAAATGCTGCATTGTTAAACCCATTGTGTGAACAACCGGCCGAATCCTTCCATGCAATACCAACAGCGGACAGTTCAAATTTCGATCATGGTCATGTAAACAAGAAGGAGACGGAGTGTCCACGTGGAGCCCACAGGATCCCAACGACATCGGGAAGCGGATTGCAAAGAGTTAGCGCTAACTGACCGAAGGAAATACTATTAGAAGCAACGCTCGGAACCATGCATAAGGGAGAAAGCTAGGTAATGTTTATTTCAATTTCTAATTCACTAATAAAAAGCCGTAATAATAAACTCTGAACTTTAAGTTACGAACAATAACTACTAAGTGTCTTTAGCTCCATTACCCAGAGATTTTAGTGTGATTTCAGATATAAGTGTATGAGTATAATTATTTTCCAATATATTTATAATATGAGATTTTAGTGTGATTTCAAAGATAGTGTCTGCGTATAATTAATTTTCAAAATGTATTTCAGTGTGATTTCAAATATAAGTGTATGCGTATGATTATTTCCAAAATGTATTTATAATATGAGATTTTATTGTGATTTCAACTATAAGTGTGCGTATAATTATTTTTTGTATTTATAATATGAAATTTTGATTGCATTAAATATTATCTGAACTTGAACGAAAGTGTAGTGAATTCTATTATAAGACCAAACGAAGTATAATAGCGTAAATGGAGATTTCATGGTTTAGTGATTACTCAACTTAAATTTAAATTAAATAATTAAATAAAAGAAAAAGAGAAAGCGAGAAAATTAGCGCAGAGAAAGATTCTAAAATTGATTTTTAAGTAGGCGGAGTATACTTTATTGATTATTGTAGCTGAGCTAGCGGGAGCGGGTACTAGACCGTATTGGTCAAGCAGACTTGTCGACAAGGTCGGCTGGCGCCCATAGGATTTTTTCCTTTAAATAAATAAAAAGTTTGATTGGCTAATATGTAGTCTAGTAAACGAGTATAAATGTTATTGGCAAATGTTTTCCAATGATATTGATTACTCTACCCGAAGTACTGACAGCCCTGTGATAGGATTTTGTGTAAGAGGGAGGTACAGAATTCTGATCGAGTCATTATAAAAATTAAAACATTGTTATTGATTTATATAAATGATGTTTTTATAAAATTTACGAGACGACGTAAGAGGGCGGAGGTATAACAATATATATATATATGGATATATATATATATGAAGTGTTATATATTCAAGAGAGCATGAGAGAGATCAGTGAGAGATCAGCCAACTAGTTCAGAGGAGATTAGTTAACTCCTCAGAGCAAATAAAATATAATTATACATCAACCAGCATTATAATTATAAAAGTAAATAAAAGTACTCATTTAAATGTAAATGACCATTCATCATCATGAATGATAACTCTAAAATAAATCAATACAATAAATCAACAGTCAATCTGGTGACTGGATTTGAACAATACAAAATATAAATTATCAGTCGATCTGGTGTCTAGATTGGAAATGGGTCTCATATAGACCAGGCTAACTATTGAGCCTTTAAACCATAATTTGGATGCACAAATTTAAGTGCTAATCCATAAGAATACAACCAAAAAAAATAATGTTGGGATATTAAAGCATGCTGATTATCATCAATGCTCTAGCCACTTAATACCATTAATGTACTGGCCAAGTATAAACTTCACTTCTAATTAGACTAAACTAAAATAAAATGTAGTGCATGGGCTTTAAATAATATAATCTTATGCACCAACCAGGATGATGATTGTTAGTAATTACTGGATGCCCCCTAAAGCACTAAATACATCTCCATTTATATATCAGCCATTATACACAAATCTAGCTCAGAAGAACATAAGCCCCTATAACTGTTATGGTGATCAAGAGATGATATAATACAATTTTTAACAATTGATTACAAGTTTATTGATAACAATATAAAAAAGTTATATTAAGGTCTTCCTATTTAATGTTAGTGCCTTCATAACACTATCTCATAACATATCTTCCATATCTCAAGTCCAAATTAAATTTATGAAACAAACAGTAATATTTATTAGACATTTATTTATTATTTTGTTAAATGCAAATCTATTCTCTTATATTGTATAATAAAGTAAATGTTTATTTTTAATATTTCTCTTTTGTCAGTATTAAAGAAACATTAATCTATTTTGGATTAAATTTATCATTATTGTATTAATGCTACCTGAAATGTAAAAGTATTGGGTAGGATAGTATAAATAAAATCCCTTTTACATTGTCATATCCTAGAATACATAAACACCCTTGATATCGATGCATTTATTTTCTTATTTTATATAACCCGAGATAAATTATTAATCAACTTTGAATTTAAATTTGATAGCCTTAGTTTTAAAACATAGATTTAGTTACTTTTAGTTAGTGCTTGTAGTAAGAAACAATATACTGTATTTGTAAAGATTTTTATTAATAAAATAGAATAAGATTAAAAGTACACTATTATTATAAAGTCCTGGGACATTTATTTATTATTCTGTTAAATGCAAATCTATTATCTTATAGAATAGTTTTAGCATATGTGGAAATAGATAAATCTTGTATGCATAATAATTACAAGTCAAGTGAGGGATAGTAGACACACTACTTTTTCCATCTCAAGCGCACTCTCCACATTATTGCCACTGAGATCGTGAGCAGACTCATATTTCTTTGGTTTTAAATTTGCACATCACAGTTGAGATTGTTTCTTTTTATAGTTTATATATATATATATATTATATATATATATATATATAATTATCTTGATACTTTGTCATTATTCATACTAATATAAAGTATCAAACAGAGTTTGAATATATTTTATTGGAATTAATTGAACCAAGTATGCTTTCAATGCTTGTGTGTCATATTTATGAGTTGAGAATAATCATGAATGTGATGCATAAGCATGCATAAGCATTAGAAGTATGTTTACTTAATTCCAATAAAATATATACAAACTCTGTTTATCTATATATATATATATATATATATATATATATATATATAATGGTAAATTGTAAATATAGTATATATATATATATTTAAGCTAGAGTTTAATGAGAGAGATTGGAATCCAGACTTCTAAATTCCCTTTAGTCATTCAGTTTATCTTATACAACCAATACACATGACCATGTACATGTGAGAAAGATAAATGATCTCCAGTATATGTATTTCGTACTGAATCAGTGTTCATCAGTTGGTCCAGATCATCATCTCCCACACACATATATAATCAGTGTTTGATTTATATTAAGATAGCAAATCTTCAAACTTTAAATGGGTTTAAGGTCTTACATCTGAGGGATCAGAGTGACAGGAAACATGGGCATGACACTAAAAATTGGCAAAAAAAGGCTTTGAACATTCCATCATCAAATTTTCAATGACATAGATGGCTGAAGATTTGGAGAATGGAGAATATTGAAGTATGTTCATGAAAGTTTGAAGATTTGCTATTTTAATATAAACCAAGCCCTGAATCCTCTCTAATTATATATGTATTGAAATAGTATTTTTGTCTAGCATCCCATTTCATCTATTATGTACCATAGTAGTATTCTTTCCTTAGTTCAACCCCATTTATGTCTATGTATATTTATGTATATTTGCATATATTTATATATTTGTGTACATTTAGAGATATTAATGTCTGTATGCATAGTGTTATATAATGCATATACTAGGTTATAAATTATGTAATAAAGTTGAAAGTTGTATAGACATTGTTGTATGTGTAGGAGAGCAGCTACATATATATGCAAATGAAGCTACAATGCAATAGGTTTTAAAAATGTTGCAACACATTTAAATTATGTTATCTTTAAGTTATTATAAAATTAGAATACAAATTTACTTTTATTCACAAATAAATTACAATTCTTGCAGTGACAAGATAACATATATAACAGAATGTTTGCAGAGCTTAAATATGTTTTAAAAGGTTGCCTGTTTCTTGGAAATTATCCCACTACACACAGCTGGTTTAATTTGTGTGGAAACCAAGAACAGATTTTTAAAATAAGTTTAAAATAAATTTTAAGACAAAAGAAAGGCAGTCAAGCTGCACTATTTTATGAATCACTTAGGTTTTACTTTTGTCTTTTCTAAAGTTAATAAAGATATGTTAAAACTCAAGACTAAAAACTAAAAATTGTAAACAAGTTCATGGCTCTTGCAGGGGGGAAGTTAAGGAGTTAATATAAAAAAAACAAATTTCATCAAGAAAGGTTCACTCTCTTAAATTAATGATTCAGTTGATAATGGAGGCCACACCTATTATAACATTGAAAATGAGTGGCTAGAAAGCTCAATTTTGCTTTCTTCCTTTGGAAGACTGGTCTATTGAAATGGGAGAGTTTAAGATCAACAGCCTGCCATGAAGACATCAGACAAGAAGCCCCATAAAGAACATCAGTGCCAAGTGC
This sequence comes from Epiperipatus broadwayi, assembly GCA_028023455.1. Classification (NCBI taxonomy): domain Eukaryota; kingdom Metazoa; phylum Onychophora; class Udeonychophora; order Euonychophora; family Peripatidae; genus Epiperipatus; species Epiperipatus broadwayi. Next base: position 14,361,279 of record JAQFVV010012396.1, read on the forward strand.
CATCAAAGATGCCTCAGCTAGAAGATTGGTAATATTTCTTCCTGCAGAGCTCATAAAATTAAATCTTAAATTAAACTAATTTAATAATTTAAGCCAATAAACATCACATGACCATCACTTCTTATCCTTTGATTACTCTATCTTGCTGCATGTGGCAATATGTATAGTGAGTTTTGCCTGTTTTAATTTAATAATTTCTTAATCTAGCTATAAGGTTGAACATTCATAAATTTATAAACTTAAATGATTTCTTAATAATTAAACTCTGTAATCTAAATAATATAATTGTAATAAATTTTCTAATGTAACTTTTAAGTTAATAATAATAATATTTGTAAGAATCTTGCCTCTATATTAAATGAATATTTATAATTTAACCATTCCAAATTGCACCATCATGTCTCTTACATTTCAGCATTTCTGATGTTTTTCTTTGTCTTACACATCAGTGTAAAATATATGATAAAATGATTATTTCTTTTTATAAAATAATAAATTTGACTTTATTTGATAAATATTTTTGTCTACTACTGAAATAAATTTTAAATGTTCACATTTTGTTTCTCTAAATATTAAAAAAATGAGGATGTAATCAAAACAAAGACTTTACACATCATCATTTCAAGAAATATTATTTTCAGATTATAAATATATGATAAAATGATTATTACTTATCAGAAAATAACAAATCTGACTTCCTTTGATAGATATTTTTGTTTACTACTGAAATAAATTTTAAATGTTCATATTCTGTTTCTGTAAATATTAAAAAAAATGAGGCCACAATCAAAACAAAGACATTACACCTCATTACACATCATCATTTCTAGAAATATTATTTTCAGTTTATAAAATCAATGAAATATTTCTTGTTTCTCATTATTTTTAAAAACATGAATGAATATTTATTTATTTCTCTTATTTCTAATGAATTATGCTTTAAAACTTTAAATCTTTTGAATATTTATTGCTAAATTATGATATTTTCTTACTGTAAATATAACATAGATTGTTTGTCAAAGCTAGAATTTTTTAATTTGCTTGGGACCATATTTACTGTAATGGGCACACATCCTGTTACATGCTAATAAATAAAATTACAAATTAAAAATAAAGTTCGCAAATAAAAATTTGTTTTTAGAATTGAAATTTCAAAATCATCTAAACTCATATATATAATCACACAGATGAAAAAAAATTATTAAAAGAAAACTATTAAAAAAGAAAAGGTACTTTAAAATTAAATTCAGAAAAAAAAACTTAAAAGATTTAAAGATAAAAAGAATGTACAATAATTTAATTAATGCTATCGTATAAAATGGAAATGATTATTTTCACTTATTTAAAGTAAACTAGTCCTTGGGCTTTTCAAAATGCACAATTAAAGGTCAGATAGAAGAGAAAAAACAATAGGAACAGAATAGCCAATAAAAGAAATCCCTCAGGAAATGGACCTCAACAAAAGGACCATCATCATCATGATGTAATGTCCACTCAATCTGAAAGTTTAATATAAAAGGAAAAGTTTGGAAATAAATTATTAGAAAAATATGTAAAAGAAGAGATGTGCTATATGTGTTAGTGTGGAGAGAGTTGAAGGAGAAGGGATTGAAAAGATGCACTCTTCAATCCCTTCAGTTTATCTAAAAAAAGAGAGAGAAATGACCAATCATTTTCCTATATTTCAGACCATAGGACATCAGGCCTGGCAATAAAATATCAGCTACAATAAAGGACCAATGGCTAACTGCATACTGATCTCCTCAGGACATTGTGGGAATTAACACATTCCAAATTACAAGCAACTAGAAAATATGGAGTTTTTAAAACAGTAAGAACTTTAACTAATGAACTTTAATTCTAAAAAAAAAACTTTTGCAGTATTTTAAAACCATAAGAACTTTAGATAATTCATGAACACTAAGTATAAAACTTTCCCAGTATTTAAATTATAGCAATAGAAATTCCTATCAGACCAAACTAAATTATTTATTAATAATTATTTTTATTGAATGTATTTTTTTTAAAATCATTTCCATTAATTTATTTTTTCTGTTCTTTTAAGTGTTTATTATGATTTTTTTTTTCTGTTAAGCTAAACTTTTAATTAAATCATGTTAAATTTAAGCCGGGTGTGAATGGCTCCATAGATTTGTAAAGTTATATTTGTTTAATTAAGAAAGGGTTAATCTTGGGTTATTTGTTTTGTAGTTAAACTGGGTTAATCGATTGGATATATTAGTGTAATTAGTAAATGTAGTATGAAGATTTGCTATGTGCCGGATCACATTATATGCTGCACTTGGGTGAAATAAGCCTATTTCTTATTGACCATCGGAGACAGACGTTATTCCCTGCTCCGTGGATCACCCCTTTTTGCCTATGGAATGGGATCCTAAGTCAGCAGAAAGGACTGCAATCCCTTCCTATGGAGTTTTTTTTTTTATTGTTCATCTTGCCAGACAAATGTAACATTCCTGTAATGGTCGAGAGACAATTTCTTCTCTATATCCATGCTGTTCAAATTTGCATTACTGACAGTATGGTATTGTGCTGTCATATTCATGCTGCATTGAATACATTGATATATCAGATGGATTGGCTTTGGTTTGACTGCGAACTTTTGACCTAAGGTTGAATAAGAGATAGAATATTTTCTTTTCAAATGCAATCTATGTAGTCTATCCATACTTGATACTCTAATAAAATATTAACTCATCTGTGTGAACTTCTAAAATAAAAAGTTAAATTGTAAATTAAAATCTAAAGTAAAGTTATAATGTTTTATAAAAAAATTAAAGTAAACATACTAAAATAATAATGTATATAAATAAGCATTTATTTTTATAGTGTCTGTATACAATTTGTAATGGCTGATATGAATGTAATTAAAATAATAATGCTAAATTTTATATATGTTTAATAAATGTTTGTGTGTGTTATTACTGGCAGTGGCTTCTTTTATATATTTTTTATATTGAAAATATATTTTAATAAGAAAGTATACATTATCTCTGCTGCTCCGCGAGCTAGTGACTGGGGCTAATGGTCAAATTATAAAATAAAGTGGGATATTAACTTATATATCTGCCTGCTATATAAATTTTCCAGGCTCAAATAGCCTGATGGCATCCTGTACAGCAGATATGGTAAGACTCTTCAACATCCCCGACCGTTATATTACATTAGCTGCTAATATAACATTATATTTTTGAAAATAAAGTATTTCAAGTCAAAATAAGTTATTCATAATTTATATTTCTTGGTATCTAATAAATATAGTGCAATTTTTTTTTTTTAATTTAAAACCGTAATAAATTTGTAGATAAATATGTTTTTGCATCATTGGAAACTGCAATGTTGTAAAATGCTGAACATTTTACAGCCTGGCAAGAGATAATGGTTGAACATGTCAGAGTGGGGGCTTATGTTTATTATAAGAGCAGGAATTTTGAATTTCCTGCCTTTTAGCATGGAATTTTTAGAAAAAAATTATTATACTAAAATATACCATTTTACACATATTTTAACGTATAATACTTATGAAAAAATTCACCAGGGGGCAAATTAGCCAAAAAACGAAATAATTTGGTTCAACTGGTCATAAAGTTTATAATTTTTTCAAACATAATAACTGTACTCAGTTATTATATCTGTATCTTTCTAATCTATGGTCATGCCTATATTATTTTATATTATTGTTTATTTCATTAATATTTATGATATGCCATGATTCAAAGTGGAGATTAGTAATATTAGTGATTTTAGAGAGATGATTAGAAGCTCTCATATAATTGATTTATGTTACTCTTTAGCACACACATAAATCTTCATTTTGATACCTATATATATATATATATATATAGTTAAGCTACTATGTTTTAGCTTACCATAATTAAGGTGTTCATGTTAGTAAATTATATCTAGTTAATTAATAGCAAGAATGATATAAAACATATTATAAATAATTAAGTAAGTCCCAAACATGCTTTTTTCTTCTTAGTTTATGATATAAACTATTCAGATTTAATCTGTAAACTATATCACTTTAATTAACCCTTTTTAGCATGTTTATATATGCTAATCCACGAACTAGCATATAATAGTTTCTTAGATCAAAACTATAGATTTAGTACTTTATTAATTTTAATATTAATATTATTTCAGTAAGCATTAGGAATGTGCCTTTGTAAAGCACATATGTGCAATATTCCTTGCTATATATTTTCTTATTAATATGGGTTTCTGGTTTAAGGTCATCCTATTAGTATTAGTTTGGACAGCTCTTTTTCTAGAACTGGAATACGAGAGTCCAGAATCATATTTTAACCTGCTCCAATCTCCTGAACTACATGTTCTTTATATTTTGTGATAGCAAGTTGTGCAGTCCATGGGAACTGAGTACTTGGTGCTGAATCCCATGAGTAATTACCCATTTGGCCTGCAACCATTATTTAATTTATGTATCACTGTAGTCTCTGAAGCTACACTGCAAATCACCAGTTCATCCTCCATATTATTATTCAGTTCAGCTTTAATCTGGACACCCAATCTAGTTTTTATAAAACAATCTGCATAGGAAGCACATTTATTGCTCATTATGTAATTTTAATAAATAAGTTATATATAATTTTGTCATTCTTGTAAACTTAACTCTTTCCAAACCAAGAATAAATGGCATATCATAATTCAGGCATGAGTATAAACTGTAGATAAAATATTAATTTGTAATAACTTAAAATTAAATGATTTAAAGTGCATAAAAGATGAGACCTTGTATTTAACTCTGCTCATCATTGTAAAAACATTTGTGAGTGTAAATCCCAATGCACTTCCATTTTGTATTATTTAACTTTTATTTTAATAATTAAATATGTTTAATTGTAATAATGTTTAGTATGTTATTCATAATTCATTCCTAAATCTTATCCAAATCTGTTTTAATTTAGTGCTAGTTATTAATATATCCATAATCTAATTAGCCATATGTGTGTGTGTTTAGTTAAGCTATTATTAATTTAGTCATAATTCTCTGAGTCTCATACTCTATCCTTTGCTACTGATGGCTCATGAACTAAAAGAGGTCAAGTATAACCTCATATATGTCATACATAAGGTAGTAAATCATGAAGTGTTGGTGAAGGAACTGATGTGTGATCTGATTTGAGGTCTCAACCCCTCATCTCGATCAGCTTTGGGATAATTTGTCAAAACTCTGGATTTTGTTGCATGAATGTTTAAATATGACCATTACAATATATATATATATCTTGTGATATGACCCACAGCCCATTATATTGTTGGATGATATTAGCAAATTTAAATTATTTTGGCTAACATATATAGTAGATACACAATTTTCAAGTAAAAAATGTTTTATGAGGATGATTAAAATTATATATATTTACTTTAACTGTAAAAAAGAAGAAAGAAATGAGTTTTCTTTGTAAAAAAAAAAAAAAAAAATGAAAAGAAAAAATACATTTTTCAAATTTAATTTTGATTTAAAATACGAATTTATTTTTTAATAACATCAATTTCATAACATTTTTACTTTTGTTAATTATAAAAATTTACAATAAAGAATTAATTAGTTATTTGCCAAATTTTTTAAAATGGGAGAGTTTTTTTAATTAGTTGTTTAAGAATGTTTTAACAGAGCTTTTATAAATATATAGCTTGTATTTTACAGCTTTTTAGAATAATAAACAAAATATTAAATTTGATATACTAAAACATTTTGAATCATCAACAACTATTCTATTAAACATTTTAAAAGAAATCATTAAGACAGACTTAAGAAAAGAAATTATTAAGACAATCTTCTTCAACTTCAAATAAACATTTAAGAAAACCTGCTGAAGAACAGTCTACATTTCAGAAGAGAACTGCTTGATCATTTATAATTTCAAAGCCCAAAGAATAACTAGACTGTCATATATTACGTTAGAAATCAACCTCACTGTTCTGTTTATAAGACGAATTAACTAAGAAAAGTGTTCAGTCAAAATAAAAACTGAAGTAATCAATTTATTAAATAAATTTCTAAAATAATAAAAAGTAAGACAATTTTAAATAAATCTCTAAAATAATAAAAAGTAAGAAACTTTTTAAATAAAAAAGAGATAAATACTTTATTAATTTTTTTCTAATATTTTAAACTCTTTTTATTTGTTTTAACAATATTGAATATTAAATGAAGTGTACACCTGGGTCTCATTTTATGTGATAGATAGGTTCCTCAGAAAACATGCACAAACAAAATTGCGCAAAAATAGACGTAACTTACATTGAAAAAGAGGAGATGCGGTCTGTGAGTTTTCAAAATTTGCATAAAAGCAAAGCACCAACGTAAAATTACTTTAAAATTCGCACAAAAAAAAAATAAGGAAATAAAATATGACTAATAAAAAATTTCAAATTTGAAAAAAATTGATACAAGACAAACTTTTTTTAACTATAATATTTAATTTTATTCAAAATAATATATTTTTATGCATAATTTACAGTACAGTAATTGACATTTTTTATACATGTTTTAATTATTATAGCTATTTGCTGAAAAACACGTTCGTTTGCAAACAACTAGCGCCAACTTCACACTCATGTTGTGACAGTGGTTTTCTGGTGACAACTTAATTAATCTTTGAGATGATGATTTTATTAATTGTTTATGAAACTAACAACTAAAAATTAAATTCTTATTTTTGTCTTTAATTTTCAATTCCATTTAAAAATCAAATTTCAAGTCGCCATAAGTAATTTTTAAATTGTTAATTACATTTAAAAATCAGATTTTAATTGTCAAATTTAATTGTGCCCACTGCTATTACTGACCTTTTAAAAATAAACTTGCGGACACTAAATGATTAATAATTGATTAAACATTCTTTTTTAAAAAGCAAAAACAGAATGTGATTTAAAATGCAAAATTAACATGCACAATGTTTGAACAAATTTACGTTACAATCTTGTAAAATTTAATGTGTGTATACATAAAATGTGGAAATCATGATTTTAATTTTATTATTGCATAAAATCTTACTATTATAAAGCACTGAAAATATTGAAATTACTAAGTTGAAAGTCGAATTCCAATAATGTGCTATTACTTTCAATATAACGTAAGTGTGCAAAATTTATTATTTAAAGTAATAGCGCAATATTGGAGTTCGACTTCCAGTGAAACACGAATCGTGTTAAATAAGTCTGTGTAAAAAGAGACCCGGGTGTATATAATATTTCTAAAAGTTATATTTGTAAAATATTGTTTATTAAATTCTTAATCAATTCTGCTATATAATAGAAATATTGGAATCAGTCATTGCAAATATTGTCTAGTAATTAATACTGATTGTTAATTAAATATTTTCATTACTTAAATATAATTTCAGCTTTTTATTTATGATTTGTATTCCTTTTGTATGTGTATACTATAATAGTTTAAAATTTTGAACATACATTTTTATAAACTAAAAAAAGTCAAATATTTCCATTAAGTTCATTTGTTTGAATATAGGAAATATAAAATAATGTAAATGTTATGGTTTAGTGACTTGTCTACTGGAGAAATAGTGATTGAAGATATAAATGTTTCTATACAGTTAAATATTTTGATTTTATTATACTCATATGTATGCACATATCTATTGCTATTTGATATTATTTTTATTTTTATTTCATTGTATATTCCGCAGCCCATTATGAAGTTTGCTGAGAGCATCCTATATTCTATTAGATATTTGATGTTCTACCATGTGGATTTTTTTGGTAAATATATATAGACAGTTTCATTCAATCATACTATATTCTGCTATATATTGTTATGATGGTTACATTTAGCATTGTTGTATATTACAAGCAACCTGAATTGATTAAGTTTAAATTAATAAATTATAAGTATTTTAAAATATAACAAAGTAAAAGTAAAGAAAAAAATTGATTTTTCTAAATTGATGGCCTATAATTAAATGATTTTATAATTTAAATAAAATAAAATAAAGTTATTTTATTCCTAAAAATTATTTTAAAAGTCAAGTGTTGTTAGCTGAGAGGTCATCGCAGCCACCTTGCAAGCAAGTAGTTGGTTGCAGATGGTTGTGGGTTCACGTCCTGGCCGATGCTATGACATATGAAAAAAAAAAATTTTTTTAAATTAAACATTTGTTAAACTTTGCATATTTTAAAAATAATATGCAAAAATTATGAAGAAGTCCCTTATACTTGCTTTTCATTGAATATTGGCTAAGAAGGATTATAAACAAATCATTTGTAGTTTTCTCCAGATCAGAGAAAAGAGAATAAAAGTATATAAATAAAAAAAGTTATAAGATTAAATTTAAATAATTAGTTTTCAAAAATGAGAAATAAATTTTGTATTTAAAATGAAATATATTGTGTAAATACATTCAGCAATTGAATTAAAGGTAATTATATGAGTTAATTAAATTAAAACAAAGATAGAAAAACAGTAATTAATAAAAAGGAAACAATTAAAAGGGGGGGGGCAAGATTAGTGGACAATAAAAACAAGATAACAATGAGAACCAAGAATTTTATGATCTTCGATTCTGGATTAACAGCATGTTGAAGATATGTTGAATTATAAACATTACAAGAGAAAATTTTGAATTAGATAAAACATGTATAGAAAGTTTAATGATAAATTGAAATGTATAAAAGATAAATCTAGTAAAATGTGGTTAAAAATAGAATTATCAATATAGAATAAATTACAGAAAAAAATAATTAAAGAAACATTGTGAAAACTGAAAAAGAAATTTTTTTTTACTTTTTAGTATATTTATATAAATAAAAGCTTTTTTAAATTTTTTTAATTTTATACTTTTTAGTTTTATGCATAGACAATGCCACAGTTCCAGTTTACTTATTTTTGTTTCATTTTTATTTTATGACTACAGCAGCAAATAGATTATATTTTATTAATTTCATTATTAGTTACAATTTAATTAATTTAAAATATTTAGAAGCTTTCCTGGTAAGCTGAACATTGTCAGTTCCTGCATTAACAGTACATTCCGTTTTAAATTATAAGGAGTACTGCTAACATCAATGTTATATATAAAATTAAAAATATTACATATATATATATATATGTAGCATCCACTCATAAATAAGTATGGCCAATCCAACTCCAAGAGGGAAAAAAACTGCATTATCAATTATTTTTATAATGCCTATTCAAACCAATCTGGAAAACACAAATACATCCATGCATACTTCATACTGGTCCATCTTTCTGTTTGCTATTTTATGATGTGGTCTTCTAATTATTTCATCCAAAAACTTTTTTTCTGAAATATTTTATCAGCATGTCTATATTATTTGTCATACTTTACTGATGGAAATAATCATTATCATGCTTCTTTAAAATATTTGTGAGATAATCCTTATAATGTAGATGTTATCTATTTTTCCCATGAAGAATATGGTCAAATTCACAATAAACATCCAACAAAGGTGTGATTTTACAATAGGGAATTCTACTATCACATCCAGTAATGTTGAAGAATTTTTGACTGGATTTCAGATCTTGCTCTTGTATTTTCAAAATTTGACAGATCATCCTTAAATGAAACTTTTACGATGCCTTTAAATTGCATTGGTAAAGTGTCCAAGTCTCACTTTCATACAATAAATTAGGTAAAATAATTAAAAGCTCTCTCTATAGCTTAATTGCAATAGTTATTTTCCTGTGATGAAATACCTATTTTTTAATTTGTTAAAAACGATAACAGCACATTTGAATTTGGGTTGGATTTCAACATCTAAGTCCACTTTTCTCCTTATAAAACTATCAAAATATTTAAATTGTTTTATATTTTCAAATTGATATTGTCCAAGCTTAAAGCTGCTGAGGATTTTTCTTTTCTCACTGATTGATAAAGAACTCAAGTTTTTTTTAACATTAATTATTAAACCAAAGTATTTCTATAAATCATCTTTTGAACTGTCAAAAATATAACAATCATCAACATACTGTAAATCCAGAACCCAAGATCAAGAAATTATTGTTTTTGCTTTCAATCAATTCAAATTTAAAATTGTACTATTAAACCTATAATGCATCTTGATATGGTTCATTAAGCTATACATATAAATCATTCCAAAAACCACTATTATAGAAATTAAAAGCAAGACTGGAACAAGTACACATCTTGTTTAATACCACTTTTCATTTCTTATTCCTCATTTTTTTAAACTATGGTAATAACACTTTCTTTCATTCCATTATGCATAAGAAATGCAATATAAATAAATTTTGGTTGACAATCAGCTAATTTCAATCAATGTCATAAATCTGTTAGATTAACTGAATCAAATTTCTTGATCAAATCAATGAAAGCATTATATAAATCATTCTTTTAATACTGCCTTTTTTTGCATTTGACAAATAACAAACAGTGTTTATTGGTTCTCTAAAAAACCATATTGAGTCTCTGGCAATTATTTATCTATGACTGGTAGCAAACTATTATATAAAAAAACTAGAAAATACTTTTGCTGGAGTGGACAATAATGACGATCTGTGATCATTATGCAATCTTATCTATTACCATTATTTTTTATAAATTGGAATAATAGAAGTATCTTTAAGATCAGGTGGTGGTTCCAAATATATTTCTAAAAATTCCAATATATTTGAAGCTAATATTTTTTAACGGGATGATATAAATGCTACTAAATCCTCATTTGATAACCCTTTAATTTTGGGTAACACATATGATGGGACAGACATTTATGATAGATTAAAATGTGTAAAGACATACAAAAGAACCCAGTCATTAAATGTCATGGATAACAGGATGACATAAATTATTTCCATCAATATGATTATGAAATTGTTATAGTAAAACAGTAGGAAATTTATTTTATTGCCTATTTCTATGTACTCTCTAATCTACTCTCACTATTCCATGGAACTTGAAATCAGGAATAATATACATGAGTTCTAATTCAGGGATATGATTATATCTTTCTTGCATACCAATTATATATATATATATATATATATATATATATACATATATATATATATATGGTATGTTGGGATATGATGAATTGAGAAATAGATAAACAACCATGAATATAATTATAATAATTAATGTTTAATAAGATCACATCAATAACAAATTGTAGATGTAATTCAATTTAACATAATATGAATTATATAACCATTAAAAAAATGAAAATGAAATAAGTATGATCATATTTTTGTTATTACATTTCTATTATATAATAAGCTATACAATATATAAATTCATATGAATGATGATCATTCATTATTCGAATGTATTAATTCAGTATTCTAACATAAAACAAATAGCTCTTTATTTAAATAGTGACCTATGTATTATAGTTGACTTTCCCATCCCCATGATATAATACCACAAATATATAAATTATGAATATTATCTTTTATCTTAAAGTCTATTCTTGATTATGTTAAAATATGATAGAGTAGATCACTTATACTGAAATATTAGTCATTTATTCTGAATATATAATTTTTTTTTAAAACTAATACATTAATTACAACAAACAAATAACATTTGTAAAAGAATGTTATAATTATAGTAGTATGTATCTAAAGTTAAGTAAAGTAATAAGTCTTACCCTTTTTAATCTGTAAATAGGTACAATGGTTGTTAAATTGACTTGGGGTTTTTTGTTTTATGTTTTATTAATAATTGAAAATTATCACTAACTTTAGCTTATGGTTAAATGAAGCTTGCCCTATTATCAAAAGAAAGAAAATAATAATATACAAAAAAATCATATATATATGTGTGATGTTGATCTTATGTAGTCAAGTCTAAGATTAATTTGGAAACAATTCATAGTGACTAATGAAATAAATTTTTATTTCAGAGATTCTCTTTCTTTCTTCCTTTTCAAAATAGATTATTTCATGTTTGAATACTGTTCGAATTTCCCAATGGTAATTCCATTCTTTTATTTACAATAATAATTTCCTCTAAGGATTTCCTTTGGTTTGTAGTAGTTCATCCTGATTTGATGTTTATTACCGACAAGTAGCAATTGCTTTTCTTTAAAATCAGATTCGACATTATGGTAGTATGGTCAACATTCCATCTCCATGATGTTTCTTCCCTTCTAGCCGATCATAGTTACATAACCGTGTTAAAGTTTATTTGAATTTATCGATTCTATTGAAACTTGATAATGTAGTTTTAATTTTCACGATCCTCTAAATGATGATGAAGTGATTGATTATTTTTAGTGTTAAGCTTCAATAGGATTACAAAAGAGATTTTTGATATTTGTAAAGTACATTTTAACATAAATTAAGTCTCTTCTCCAAAATTATTTTCTTCTTTTAAGTCTCTTCTCCAAAATTATTTTCTTCTTTGGAGATGTGATATTTTACTGATTGTTGTTGAATGGCTTTGAGTGATGGGTTCAAACTTATATTTCACTCACAAATGTATTGACTAATCAGTGTTATGTTTGAATCTCCCTTTTATCTTTAAGAAAAAAAAAGTTTTATTTCTAGCTTTCTGTTAACCATTCTATATACCTTGTAGATTTTTTTTTCTAGATTTATGTTCACGTTTTTTTTTTGTTTCAATTATATCATTTTTATTATCTGTATATTTAATGAATGGATGACGAATGACAATTAAAATTTAATGGTGATTTCTTTCCTTTGATAATTTTGGGACTTATATATCTATTTTTACAGTGTGATTTTCTACATGTCAGTATAGTTAAGAATCATTAAAGTTATCATTTTTAAATGACCAGTTTGTACTCAATTATTAATATATAAAATTAATAATAGTTTTTTTTAATAATTATTGCTAATAATGATATTCAAGTGTTGCATTTTTATTTTAATATAAATGAAAGGAGTTTGATATATTCTCAAAATATTATCATTATATTTTAAATCTTCTTCAGGTATTTCATTAGAACCTCCATCTTTTTTATTTGTAAGATTTCAAAGAGCTGTTTCGACTTTATTAAGCTTTGTCCAAATCTAAATGAGGAGCTAAAATGAATATATTATAAAAGTCATCATCTCATTCTTGTATCATTTATTCAAAAGATCAAAATAATCCTTCCATCTATTTAAAATATCATTGTCATCATATAAGAGAGTGTTATTGCTGAATAATAGGATTATGATACTGTTTCTCAAGTCTTTCAGTGCATCAAAAAAGATTTAGAGAACAGAATTAACAATATACTCTTCATAGTTTTAATCCATCAATTATTTTTAAACTCTCTTGTCAGTCACTGAACTTCTGTTTTCAGAACTCTATAGTTATCATAAAATTCCATGTTTAATTTACTATTTATCAAACAAAAATGTTACATGATTCATTTTAATCAATAATAATAATATTATTATCAGAAAACCAAATATGATTCTTCTTTATAGTCAATCATAGAATAGATTTATGGGTATCCATAACACATTCCCTAAGAGAATTCTGTGCTTCATTAATATGACAATCTTGGAGGTCCAAATTAGCAACTTTAATGTTTAATAGTTATTGAAATTGATATTTTTAAAGAATGAACATCACTTTTTTTATCAATTGGAATAAGATTCACTTTTTAATGCATTTATCATTTTAATGTTGGAGCCGACTAATTTATGACCTTCACCAATCTGCTTTTGTGCTCATATAAAATTAATTTCTTTTGTATTCTGACTTCTAACTATAATGTAATCTATTAAATGCTATTGTTTTGAACATGGATGCAACTGTGTTTTTTAAAGTAGATTTTTTACAGCAAGGAAATGTTAGTGGTGGTCAATCAATGTGTTGTGCAAAAATTCTATAACAATAGACCATATAAATTTACAGTGTGAATATCATTATTTCCAATAACTTTTGATCACAGTCTATTATATGTACCAACATAGATTTTAAAATCTCCAAGAATAAAATTTTGCTTTTGTAAAAAATAGTATTAGTGTAATAATTCTATCCAGAAAGAAATTAAACCTTTTTTTTTCTGAATTCTCTGAAACTAAGATTGTAGGATAGGCATTAATAAAATGAAGATTAGGACCATTGTGAAAGGTAAATTTTAATACCTTTAGCCTTTCATTGATACAAAAAAGGAATTCCAAGAGTAGAAAATACTTAATTAGACTTTACAGAAAATTCAACATCCTACATTCAGCTTTCATAGACTGCTCTGCCCTTCCAAAAAATGTCCATTTAATATTCCTCCTCAGTCAAATTAGTTTCACTAAAAGCAGCTATAAAATTTTGACTGCTCTTAGCCACCAGTTCAATTCTCTGTTCTTATCTTAGAGTTTATATCAAATAAGTTCAAACATTTCATGTATGTATATTTAAAGTAAGAAATACATTTGTAATATTTATTTTGAGTACACTTTACCACTATTATTGCTATTATTTTTTAACATTATGGTTGAATAATCTGCTAGGCACTAACTTACTCATTTTACCATCACATTTTCTAGGCCTCTTGTATTCCCATGATAGGCAGGGCAATCCTAAATCTTTGCCATATAGAATTCCTGTCTCAAATCCAGTCCTAAACTGACACAATAGTGATTGTATTGCATTGAGAAAATATCAATTAAAAACTTTCACTCTACTATGTCTTTTCCTATCATTGCCTTCTTAATTCTCAAGGGTATGAGTTAAGAAGAAAAATGAAAAAGAGAATTGGACTTAGAAATGCTGTGTGTGTAATTAAAGAATGGGTAATATGATTGCACAAACACATTATAACATTATCACAATTAGTACAAGGAGATGACCAATTTCATGATAAGCTAATGATCTTCTGGGCTCTACATTAACTTGACTCTAGAAAAAATTATATATTGTCATCAAATATATATATATATATATATATATATATATATATATATATATATATATATATATATATATATATATATATACAAAGATCAGAAATTGGCAAATGGATGAAAATTGAATTATAAGTAAAACTAAAAGTAATAAAGGCATATGCAAAAGAAATAAATATGATTTAATTTAATGTAAAATAAAACATTAGATATGAAAGGAATATTTGACTTAAAGAATGATAGATCTTTTTTTTTTTTTTTTTTGAGAAATAAATATATATTCTTACTATGATATAAATAATAAGCTTTTATCTGTATTAATGAAAAAAGAAAGTGAAATAAGTAAAGACAAATGGAATGTGAAACAATTGAAAGTGAGATGGTAGAAGATAAAGCTGAAATGAAATTTGGAGAAATTACGGGGAATAAGCTTTGAAAAAAAATTATTAATATAATTCAATTTACGTTCGAGGAAAATTGTCAATAAATTTTTTTTAATGGTGATTTTTTTTTTGAGAAAAAAATTTTAATGTAGAAAGGGTGAAGATTTTATAACAATAAGCCCAATCTTGTTAACTTTTAAAATATTAATGAATATATTGCACAGATATGTTTATATTAGGGTAGAATTTTTAATACTGAAAATATTTGTTCCATTGATCTTGGAAAAACGTTTTCTGGAATAAATTTTCTTGTAAGATAGTGATCATAGATATGGGTGATTAAAAGTATTTCTGAGCAGGTAGAATATAATAAGTGTTAGATTATCTGATAATGAGATTAGTGATAAAAACATTCAAATGAAAACTAAAGCATACTGAAAATATTAATAACAATAGTAATAAAATGATGATAATAATAATTCAATTTATATACTTTTTGGTACAAAACTACAGCATTAAACCAATCATAGAATTGTATCATAATAATAATGATGATGATCATGACAATATGGTTATGGCTATAATGGTTATGGTGTTGGTTCTGATTAGATTTTCAGAATAATATTTTTATTCTATTGACCAAATGATATATGTATATATTGCACCAGTTGTTGCCTTCCTTGTAAATTCATCCTATTTGCACAAGATCAAACATGAGGTTACTGCTATGCATCAGAATACGGCAATGTAATAACTCAACATTAAACTCCAAACGAATGAATTAAAGGTATTTAATTGAAGTTTATATGAGAGAGATCAAATCAAAGCTGGTTATATTTCCTGATATCTCTCTTATCAAAACTCTATTGCCATGCTAATTGATATCCTAAAGTTGGCCGTGGAATATCTTTGAAAGGCAGCATTTTAACCTTGCCTTTATGTACAACTTTCAGAAAGAGAAAAGCCTTTCCAGAAAGGATATACCACTATCAACAAAACAAAAAATAAAATAAAGATATCAGCATGTCAACAAACTTTTAATAACATCAATAGTGTATCATCCCATAAGCTTATAATCAGTCAACTACTCAAGTCAGGCAAATAGTGGATTATGATATTGTTTGAAAATTGGTGTAATCTTGTTGGATAGAGAGAGAGAAAGAGAAATAAGATGAAACATTTGCAACTGAATAATTTAAAATAATAAATATTTATTTTCCCCTAATAAACCAATCACATGAATAAACCATATTTTATTAAAATAAGAGGTTCTCATCTGATCCTTTGTATTCAGCCATGGGTGGCGTGATTTCTAGCTAAATTTCTAGAAATATGCTGTTTCTGCGGCTGCACCCAAGCCTTTAAGCATTCTTTCTAAAATAAATCCTAGAAAGATTGTTAACTTGGAGTTAAGTCTTGTTTCTACACTAAAAGGTAAAGTGTTAACTCGGAGTTAAGTCTTTCTTTCTATGATAAAATCTAAAAAGAGTGTTAACTTGGCTTAGCAGCTAACAGTGTGGCTTTTTCCGATGCTAAAAGCAGAGGAAAATGCCATAGTTGTTTGTGTCATGCACTATATCGTAATGCTGTGTTATGTATTTGATGTAACAATATCGTACGAGGGTGTTTTAATTTGATCATGTCAAAAGTATTTAAATTTTCATTGGGGCCTTTTTTTTTAAGACGAATTGATTTACTGTTACCTTTTAACAATTTAAACAGTGTTGTGATTGTTCCTCATAAAGCTATAAGCCTCCTAAATTCTTGATTGGGGTGGGTTAGCATAAAATTTTTAAATGATCACGCTTTGAGTCACGTTTTAGCAAGAAATTTTCCAAGACCAAGAAGATGGCTAATTGTAACAACAGAAAAACTTGAAAAGATGGGAATTGCCAGACACGGAAGCCGGCGCTGGAATATTTCTACAGCAGAAAAAAAAAAATCCCCTAATAAACCAACCACCATTTGTACACATGAATAAACCATATTTTATTAAAATAAGTGTTATGATAAAAGAAAAAAATAATAAGTAAACTGATTTAATTTCAATACAGAACCTCTCCCCCCTATTATCTTTATCTAAATACCCTTGAATAATGTGTTCTGAGTTTTTACTTACATACACAGAAGTTAAATATTTTGATGCACATATAAATACATAAACAACAAAGAAAATAATTTCAAAAGAATGTAAATTTTCTTTTTTTTTCTTAGAAAAAAAAATAGAGTGGATATGTATATCTGTATTAAAAGCATACAAACAATTTATATATATATCCACTTACAAGCTTTCCCAAAAATCACTGTGGGAAAATCGTTCAAAATATTCAACTCAAAATATTTAATAGAGAAACTAGATAAAATATGTATTATAAGAAAAATATAAAACAAAAATATATAAATGAATAAAAGTTCATGTCATCACGGCATACTGACAATAATAAAAGAAAGCAAAAAAATAAATTATACCATCCAGCTTATTTCTGGTTTCATCTTATTAACCATCTCAGAACTTCTGAGTGTGCTATAAAACATGGCAACAAGGTGGCTTCTTTTCAACAGAATGTAAGCTCAAGGTGTTCTTCATCATCAACTGTCATTGATGGCTATATGATAATGAAAATAAATAAAAATAAACTCTTTCACCTTAGATTCTTTATTAAAACTGGTCAAAATACTTTTAAAAAATAATTATAACATACACCAAATCTTTTAAAAACTTGTTTTTTATTTTTTTGCCACCAAAATGAAATATATATTAAAATAGATTTCCAACGTTTCGACTATTTCTTTATTTTTTTCTATAGTCTTTTTCAAGGAACTAAAAATATATAAAAAGGAGAAGAAAAAAAAATTCATAAAAATTTTTAAAACAAACAAAAATAAAAATCCTGTCACATATACATACTATTTTGGAAAATATATTCTTTACTTACTATGATTTCTTTTCCCAAAACTATATTTTGTAACAATAAAATGTTCATTTAGGCAAAATGTAAAGTTGGAAGCTGTTGGGAAAAGAAATCATAGTAAGTAAAGAATATATTTTCCAAAATAGTATGTATATGTGACAGGATTTTTATTTTTGTTTGTTTTAAAAAATTTTATGAATTTTTTTTTCTCCTTTTTATATATTTTTAGTTCCTTGAAAAAGACTATAGAAAAAAATAAAGAAATAGTCGAAACGTTGGAAATCTATTTTAATATATATTTCATTTTGGTGGCAAAAAAATAAAAAACAAGTTTTTAAAAGATTTAATGTTTATGTTATAATTATATTCTATATGATAATGGTGTAGAAGGAGCTAGGCTGGTACAGTGACATGGGGAGTTTACTCTATTAGCTTTTTAAGGACCAATTTAGGTATTTCCATATTTCTCAGTTTTCTATTTAAAATCTTTGTAATAATGGCAGCATCCTCTTAAGGATCGATCTCAACATTTTGGACTATATTTGAAGCTCATAGCTGTACTCTCTCCTTTCATAAAGTTCTATATGACTTGTTGCCTATAATATTTTTCCCAGTTCTGCCAACACTGGATTGCCTGGATACTTTTTTTTCCATGTGTCATAGCATCGGCCGGGAAGCAAACCTGCTAACCCGGGATAAATGCTTGTAAGGCAGCTGCGCTGACCTCTCACCTGAATGTTCATAGCAGAACTTACACAGCAGACTAAAAATGAATAGTAGCAATGTGAACCCAATATATCAGGGAAAAGATCCCCCAGCCTCTGTTGTTCACTTTTTATAGCACTCTCAACACAATACAAATTGAGTAATCCCCCCTATCACTATTGCATCAGCCAACTCTAAATTCTTGGCTAATTGATTGCAACAATTGGTACAGCTTTTTACATCTTTTTTCTTTATCTTTTATTTTTATCTTTAATTTTTCATTCAGACTTTATCAAGGAATTTCATGTACACCAATTTTCTAATTTTTAATACAATGGAAAAACTTTTTCACTATTTATTATAAAAGATTAAAAATAAAAACAACAAATCTAAAATAAAATCACTCTAGATTTTCTCTGCCAATATTGGCAGTCAATTACTTTACATTTTTGTTTTTAAATAAATACAAAGCACAGGATGACCATTTCTATCCATTAGTGGAAATTAAAATTTGGTCATATAAGGTACTTTAGTATTATTTAACCGATGACATTTTACACTTACCGATTTTCCTTCTGGTAGATGTTGTCGATGATAACATGACAATGTTATTATGGCAATTAAGACACTGGCATGATTAATCCATGGAAGAGTCAATTTTTGGATTTTTTTGACCCGTGAGATTTAAAAATCGGAGAGAGCTTTGGGAAATTTTGTCATTTGTCTGTCTTTTGTGATTTTACTATCAGTCCACTGCTATTTGTAAGTAATTTTCATTTTTGTTTCTAATAAATAATGTCATTTTGATGTATATTATGTTGTAAATTCTTCTGTTAATTATAAAAAGTACAATTAATTTATTTTATTTTTAATTTCTGAATTATATTATACAGAATTTTTTTTGTAAATTCATCCACAATTATAAAAATTACAGCTACGAGAGTAATACAATGTCTGGCATTGTCGGTGGTTTTGTAAATCATAATATAGGTTTTTTGAGAATAGAGCATATATTGGACATGCCTTTGGCCCATCAAAGCCATCGGAAGCCCCCTCGCCAATTCCAGCACTACACGCTGTATTTTATAATTGAGCATAATATAGGTTTTTTCAGAGTAGGGCATGTATTGGCCATGCCTTCAGCCTGGCACACCATTGGAACCCCCCACACACATTCCAGCACTATGTGCTGACTTTTCCAATTTTCAGTCAAAAAATGGGACACATTTTCAAACTGTTTGTTTTATATATTTTTGACATGGAAATTGAGTTAAATACCATCAGGAATGATAAGATAATTTTTCATGCAAGTACATTTTTTTTTATTATAAAAATTTGTAATATAGAGTACGTTTTAAATTATTGTCCAGGTCGCTATTAATAATGCCAGATTTGCATTAAATGAGGAAAAATATTTTTTATTTGTCTATTTATTTTAAATTAAAAAAAAATTGTACATATTTCTGCAATTATAAAATTTACACTTAATTACTTTCAATTTCTAAATTATCAAACTTACACGTTATTACTTTTAATTTCTAAATTATTTTGACGCATGCATGTACATTTTTTTTTTCATGACCAACAAACATGATGGTGCTTGTTATCTACCCGATGGTCATCTTTAGTATTTTCCAACCAATGATGTATTACCCTGAAACCATATCAGTCTGATCTTGCGATTTTTAACATTCCGGGTGGGTCCACATGATCTGCGGACAAATTTTAGCGATTGCATTTGTCCGCAAATCACTTGGAGACATTATCTTAAAGATCAGAAGATCAGACTGATATGGTTTCAGGGTAATACATCATTGGTTGGAAAATACTAAAGAACCAAATTTAAAAAAAAATCATATATGAAAATTATAAATGATCTTTTTTTTAATATTTTATTTATTCCTGTATATAGGTAATAATATCTGCACAGACCACCATTATTCACTCAATAGTATGCTTGCATATAATTTCATACTTTATTTATTACTATAAGTTTGATAATATATAAATCTATATACATATAAGTAGTTGAAGCTTTCACTATAGCCACCTTGTGCATGGCCACTCCAAGAGTGCCTGTCACAATATATATATATAAATTCTTTTTTTTTTTTCACAGAACCATTGGTTCTTGAATCTGCTGCTCTTATACAATGTAAACTGCATAGTAATGAGGCTTTCAATAAGTATTGGAATTATTTGGAACCTATTAAAAGTGTTAAATGTTTTGTTTGAAGAGTTGGTTTTTATGAAAAAAGACATGAGTCATTAGGAAAAAAAGGGAAAAAATAATTGAAGAATTTTGAAATGTGAATTTGAAGAAAAATAGATAAGATTTGGAAAAATATGATTAGCAATGCTGAAGTGTTGAGGACAAAAAATAAAAAGTGAGTATATTATAAAGTAACAGAGGAATTAAATTAACGCTAAAGCCAAGACCTAAAAGATTGTAAAGAATACTTTCAAAACATATGTAGAAGAAGAAAAATGCCGATCAATGACATAAAAGAAAGAAATAATTATGATTGTTTGAAAAATAAAAAAAAGAACAGACATAGTTAAAGAAGGTTATCAAATTAAGGTACTGAACCCACTTCTGAAAGTTAATTAAGATCAATATATATATAAATAAAATGTTCGTTAATTAAAAACTATTATTATAACAATAAAAATAATAAATACATTGGTAATTAATTATTATATACAGTCTTTCAATCTGCAGAAGTACTTTTGGTTAATTCCTTACCCCCTCCTCACCTACTGTTAAATTCAAGAAACATAATGGAAGCAAATAGGATTCATGGGATTTGAGTTGATGACATTTGCTTCCATTATGTTTTTTGAATTTAACGGCAGTTGAAGAGGGTTAAAGAATTAACGAAATGTACTTTTACAGATTGAAAGATTGTATATAATAGTTTCTTACCATCATATTTATTATTTTATATATACATATTACAAAATATAAAACAATATTAAGTAATCCACTTCAAGCAATGGTTTCTCAAGCATTATTTCAACAATAAACAATGAAAACAATCACCTATCCAGTCAATTGCTTGCTGGTGAGATTTCAGTGCTTTTTTCCTTTGGTTTTTCTATGTGATAATAGCTAGGTTCCCATTTATCATTTATTGCCTAGCTAGGTTGATTTTGGGCCTTTGCCTAAAAATAAGGGATTTTTTTTTCCAAATTCTCAACTTCAGAGAAAATTGGATTTAGACTTCAAACGTGTTTTAAACCATTATATTATCATACCAATATTTTTTTAATGTGTGTCATTCTGAAAATTATAGCATGTTATATGATAAGTTAACTAGAATATATATATATAGACAATTTTAGTAAAATTCTAATGAGAAAATATAATTTAAATTAACTCGGTTTTTAATTAAAAACAAAAATGTAATCTAATGACTATATATATTGTATATCTTTTTCCTCAAACATATTAAATATTTATACAATTGTAATCTCTGTATGATTATTTATAAAGTCATCTAATATTGCATATGTAAAATCAATATACTTTGATAGAAATATATCTTATTTAAAACAAAGAAATTAAAATTGTAAAACGAAATATTGAAAGCCAACTCGGAAAACACAATCAATTATAATTCTATGTAATGTTATAAGTTTATTTTATTAAGGATCGCTCTGTTTAATATATATATGTTTATCTCCAAACTTGCAATTATATAATAATAAGCTTTTATAATAAAACGAAAAGCAAATGTCTCTATTTCATAAATATTTAAAAAATAATTAATTTTAAAAACAAGGTTTCATAAACTTTTATTTTACTCCTACAAATAATATTAGAGCTCATTATGTAAATTTTTGATAATAATATTATATGTCTATATAGTTTAGTGGGGTAGTAGAGTTGTAGACTCAATAACTAAAGATTCATATATTCCGAATGAAAAAAGAAAAAAAACTTTAGTTTGATCTGATTAATGAAACTGTTGTATTTAGCCCTTCACTTTAAGATTTGAATATTGCATAACCTTTTAGACAATATATTATTATCAGCTAAAATATTGTGGGCATTCTATTTTGATGCACTGAGCTGATGTGATCTGGATTCAAATTTAGAACGGAACTTTATATTTTTTGCCATGTTGATTTAAAATTTTCAGTTAAGCTCAGTTTTTTCATATAACTGATATACCCTCTCCTACTAACCATCTGGCATTGATGGGTAATTGGATATCTTGTTATTTTTATATGCACTTGACTACCTTTATTAATAGTTTTATTTCTTTTAACATTACTCTATGTATGAATTTGAGATGCTAGAAATAACTATCACTATTTTAAAAGAGTAACAATAAATGATAAACTATCACCAATGAAAATCAAATGCTTTAACTTATTTCCTAGTTATTTTAATCTTCCTTGAAGCAGAAAACACAATTTCTCAAGCTGTTAAAAAAATGTTTACACTATAGTAGGTTATTCAAACTGATCTTTTAATTTACATAAAATGTATTACTTTACAATACAATTTTAATCTTTCTTTTTTTTTCATTTTTAATGTTGTTGTCGTCTTTAAAGCGTCTTCATCTTAATTACTATATATTTCCCCTTTTTTCATTTGTTGCAAACTCTTTTTTCAAGATATTCATTTTGATTTGAAATAACATATCATACTAAGAACAATTTGTTTGCTTTTTCTCTTTTTCATCCTCCAGAATTGTAATATCCGGTTGTCTTTTGTTCTTCCTTTAATTTTTGAAATCACTTATCAAATGTTATCAAAATTTCAATTTAAGAATTTTTTTAAAAAAAGCCTTATAATAAATTTTATTACTGTAATTGCCAATTATTAATCTTGATTAGTTCAAATCCTGTTAAGATATTGCTATACATCTCTACCAATACTAAAGTAACTATCCAGTTCCAAGGGTCTGACTCATCATGCTGTTCAAAGTCAATTAATTTTGACAATAAACAAAAATGAATTAGTATTTATAAATTATTTTTTAAAAAATCATGGTAGCATTATTAGAGATTAAAGCTGTCATTTATTTTATTAAAGAAATATGCATAAGAAAAGATGCAGTCTTTTATAATATAAAGTGGATTTTATTAAAACTGAAAATGTTTGGAATATATTGTTACAGAAACTGTTGCAATAAATATTGTATTTAAAATAGGCATTTATATTTTATAATATACTAGTTTTTCTTTCTATGTCATTTTAAATATATTGCATTAAAAACAATACTGTCAGATAAAATATGTTAAAAAGTATACTTCTTTAATTTTATGATAAAATATTAATCATAATTAAAAAAATTTAGTCAATTTTTTTAATCAAGCGCTTATAATATAAAGCTTTTATTTGAAGATAATTATAAAACCTCAGGGTCATTAAGCTTGTTTATCAATTTTAGGTTGGAAAGTCATTTTCTGCCACGGCAAATCCATATAATTATAAATTCAGTCATATATGAAAATATTTTAAAACGAGCATTAAATTTAAATAAATTGGAAAATTATTTAATTATACTATTTTTGCATCAGTTTTATTCATGAAATCATCAACAGTAAGTGAAAGAAATGTTTTCATTAATTTAAATCATTAAAATGTAAAGTTTTCTCATTTAAGTACACATAATCAAATACTAGATCTATATATAAGTCACATGACTAATTAAAAACATATTAGAAGGAAGTACTTTAATGTACTGGCAGATTGTGTCAGATTATTTATCAAGTATTTTTCTTTAATTGCTATATTTTATTGTATAATTATATACATCTACTTTTAGCCAGAGATTCTAATTCACAATATCCTAGATTATTTATAATTTGTTACTTATTAATTAACTTTTTATTTTATTACCTTTTTTTTCAGCTTTTGGCTATATATGTAACATCCCTTTGTGTCATTATTTTCTACTTACTTTAATACAAACCAGAATATAAAAATATAAATACTATGTGAAATTGGTAGACACTACACAAATAAATATATATGATAATTAGTAATGCTTCAAAATATTACAACTGAATATATTTAATACATGCCAATTGCAATCAAAATATCAGTTTGTAATTACAATTCTTATAGTTAAAAAAAAAAACAGTCTAATCTATATATAAAAACTGTAGGTTGAATATTTTTGTACAATAAATTTTGTATCTTAAACAAATCTTGGTTCTGAATTCATTAACATTTTTTTTTTACCAAGAAATGTTTTTCATTTGTTAATGTTAATAAACAAGGCAAAACTCTCTCCATACAGTAGTGCCACCCTGTGCCAATCAGTGTAATCAATGGATGCCAGAAGGCAATTATGTGCTAGTATGAGATAGTGGTCATGTGATGTAATGTTAATAATTGTATTTTAATTATCACATTTCCATTTAGTAAGTAGAGCTCTCAAAAGTAAATAAACAGCTGAAAATATCATATAATCTGATCTTTAATACCAGCAAAAACTATTGCATATAATTCTTTTTTGTTTCAATTGATTTCAAAGACATAAATTTATGACTAAACCATAATTAAAATGCCTGTTATCTAAGTTTATTTGTTTTTTTAAGAAAGTTATTTATAGACTGCTTTCCTTATCTAGTCAAAGTGGTCATTATTTGACCTTTTTTTTACATTAAACAAACTTAACATTTTGATCTTTTTTTTTTTTCACAATGGAGCCATGCTTTTTTTATCAGTCTTTAAATGTTTCCTGCCTTTTTCTATTAGACATAAATGTAATCTATATTTGTCTCAAGGTTTGTAATGATGGTATATTATAAGATGTAATATGTTGGACTATTTCTATCATCTATGAGTTAATGTTGAATGTATTGAAAATTTTTAATTTTATTTAAACTTTCCCAATACAAACAACTTGTTAGTAATAACACACAAATAGACAATACAGGTTGGTAATTACACAATGTTTCAAGTAGTATTATTCTCCACTCTTCAGGTGTTGCTGGCCTATATACTTAGTGACAATATTCACTTAGAAGTTGAACTCGCACCTTTAGATTCTTGAATATCAAATTTAAGGTAAATGCTCTACCAACTAGCGTTCACCTTAAATTTGATATTCAAGAATCTAAAAATGTGACTTCAACTTCTAAGCGAATATTGTTACTGTGCATCTAATTTAAGGCAAATGCTCTACCAACCAGCATTCGCTTTAAATTCAATATTCAAGAATCTAAAAGTGTGAGTTCAACTTCTAAGTGAATATTGTCACTATGCATATAGGCCAGCAACATCTAAAGAAGAGTGGAAAATACTACTACTCAAAACATTGTGTAATTACTAACCTGTGTTGTCTATTTGTGTGTTATTACTAACAAGTTATTTGTATTTGGAAAGTTTAAGTAAAGTTTAAAATTTTCAATACATTCAACATTAACACATAGATGATGGAAGTAGTTTAACATATTACATCTTAAATGTAATCTATAGTTAAACTATTGAATTATAATTTATATTCATTACTCATCTCTTTTGACATTTTTCATAATTTTACTTATTGACTTTTCTCTAAAGATTAAAATAGTGATGATTAATTTTACAACTTCTTTCTATATTATTTTACTTATTAATGCTGCATAACAACTTTAAAAAAATTATACTTAAACAATTTTACAATTTATTTATTGTTTCTTAAAATGTAAATGATAGATCTTTTCTAAAAATGTAGCATGTTTTACCTAAAATTCATAACTGCCATCTCACTTCCCATTATTTCTTTTGTGAATTTGTATAATGTTAACTATTAATTAAAGATTCAAATTACATATCTTCTCTTAATACCACTAATATCAATAACATGTAAATAATTTATTAATACCTTGAATATGTAATGTTTAAGATTATAACCATATCACAGGAACATTCTAGTTCCAAGTACATTACTAAGAATTATTTTTACAGGCAGCCTTATAATGAGACATTTTAATAAATTTGCAAATATTTTTACTTTTAATTTATTAATACCCATTCATTCGCTCTGACAAAAGAAGAATTCGGATGCCAATGTTTATTTATTTACATTATATGCAATTGAAGATCAGATAAAAGAAGAATTCTTCTTTTGTCAAACTAAATGAAAAATAAAATTATTTGCAAGTTTAATAAAATGTCTCGTTATGAGACTGCCAGCAAAAATAATTCTTAGTAATGTTCTGCGATATGGCTTCTCTTAATACATATGTAAATGTTTAGGTAAATATTTCTATAACACATTTTTAAAAATTGTATTCATTGATTACTGTGAGGAAACAAAAAATTTAAATCATAATTGTGAGCAACATTTCAACTGTTAGACAACTAATGCTTTCAATTAAATTGATCAATCTAGTTAAGTACCATCAAATAATGAAGATGGATAGAATCTTTGGTACTTTGGTATTAGACCTGCAATGTAGGGGAGATAAGATACCTTTTCACATCTGTTATTTATATGAGTAATCTTGTGCTGACATCAAATTGAAAGGAAATAATTCCTATGGTGTTATTCGATCTTGTGTGAAAACATGTTTATCTTTATCAATGGGTCTTTTTTTTTTTGTAATATTTTGACATTTTCAGCCAATAGGATAAATATTTAATAAAAGTCTTATAATAATTTATATTTCCTTATTTTTGTGTATTACCCTCCCCTTTTGTTTTCTTTCTTTAAAAAAAATGTTTATTAGCATTTCTATGGGGAAGCCCGGCATACTCTGTGCAATCATGTGTTCATTAAAACTCCATTTTGGGGGAAATTTTTTCAGTTCAAATCTCCATTTTATGTGTGTTAGAAGTAAATATCAAATTTGTGGCTTCAACATGACAATTCCAGTTATATATTACATGGTAAGTAGCATATATAGTAATGGTCAAGATTGTGTAGGCAATCAACAAGACTGGAATACCAAGCAGAAACTATCAACCAGCAGACATAGGGATACCCCATACCCTAGTTTAAACTCCTACCTAGGCTTCTTGGTCTTAGCTACATAATTAACATCCTTGATGTCACACAGCTTCCCTTCTTCATACAGCACAATGTAGCTTAGGGTTCAAGTACAGACAATACAGACTATTTTCTCAGGGTTCTTCATTGACTTGTGACTTACCATACACTAGCACTCATTAAGGCCCTACATTAATTTACTTACTTTACAGTTATTGTTATGATTTTGGGATTTGATTATTTTTATAATGCTACAAAGTGAAATAGTATATCAGTCATGTACAAAACCATGGATATGTTTGTTTTGGTAATTGAATAACTTATACTAAATTAGCTATAATAATTACTTAATAGTTCTGACTCCCAATGATGATACAAGTTTAATTAACAATGATAATATAAGTTTTATTACAGAAACTAAAACAATGGACACAATAACTTACAAATTATTGGATTCAGATAAACTACTGGCTTTTACATAGTATTATGGAAGGTGTATTATTGCTTATAGCAATAATGTGTGCCCTCTTTAATTTGTACTGGAAATATGAGAAGATATCAGCCCATTATAAGTTTGAATCTAACAATCTATTACATATTTATTTTGTTTAATGTGACAATTGTTGATGGATTCAATTTAGGCTATCCACGTTACTTAGACATTGCAGTATTACTCTATGTGAGTGCTGTCATTGGTAAAAAAATATAAGGATGACCGGCTTAGTGATCTGATGGCATGGTTCACAACTAAGGACAGATGTCCCTGGTCACAGGGGTTCTCCTGGTTCTAAATGAGCCCCATACCAATGAAGAAGATGTGCTAAATCTAGGATTTGGGTGGTGACTCCATCACATAACCTAGACTGGCACTAATACTTGATTAGTAACCTGGTCATGCAAGGAGTATAGCCTGCACTTGTCACAGTGACTATATGAAGATGAGTGAACCATGTGGTAAACAGAGGTAACTAATTCAATAATAATACAACCATTGTAACACATATGAAGGAGTAGGAGCACAATATATAGAAAGATAAATTATTAAACCTTCCACCTACACTAATAATAAACATTATGAAACTTATTTTTATATATGACAAATAAGCATCCCTAGTTAACCACGTATGATTGTCTTATAACTAGAACCCATTCACAATAACTATTTTAATCATATTAAACTTGGAAATCTATTAATATAACATTTAAAGTACAGGAATATTAATTACCCCTAATATAGACTGATAGGATGATCCATTACTTCTTACATTGTCTGTACATGAATTGCAGTTTAATTTACATATATATATTACTGTATCAATAAGCAATGCAATATGTACATCTCGGTAACTTTAGTAATAGTACTTTTGCATAATGGAATCTTGAATTATAAATATGGCAGTCTTAATATTAATTTTCATTACATAGGATCATTTTAACAGAATAGAATTATTAATTTTGGTGGCACATGAAGTAAAACTTAAACAGAATTAATATATTGGTTTTTATTACAAATATTTTCAATTATAAACTAATTTCTAGTGCATGGGTTGGATTATATTTATAGAGCATCACAATAAGCAAAAAATTATTTATATAATTAATTGAATGGGAATATGCTTGCCATCTTTACATAAGTCTAAGAAATTGAAAAATAACCTTACTTGATATGATGGGGGGGGGTGCTAAGAGTAAAAAAAAAAAACCAAGAAAAAATCAATTTATATAAAGATTGTTTCAAATTTTACAGTTTCAAATTTAGCATCTTCTTGACTTGCTCCATTCCTTGAGGACATTGAGAGCAGAGAAGCTTAAACACATTTAATGATTTAAAATTTACTCCCTCTATCATTCAAGATAACATAAATAAAATGCAAAATAAATTTTTAATTTTCTAAATAATTAAGACCAGTAGATTTAATATTATATATAATTTACTAAATTGAGATGAGCTGAAGAAAATATGTTAAAAAATTGAGTTACAGTTAAAAACCTTTGAATACAATTAAAGTATTTTACCAGCAAGATGATAATGACTTTCAGGACTTCTTCTGCATAGATGTATATATGGATTCATGGCCTTCAGACTTGCATGGAGATGGTAGGATGTAGATGAATCTTAATCATGTTGATGGAACTTTTCTGGATAAACTTCACTGATGACTGTGGAGAAGCTGACACCCATCTACTCATTTCTTTTTCTTCTTCATGAATTTGAAAAGAGTAAAAAAGTAGAATCTTAAGCAGGATAACTAATTAGAAACTTATGGTGAATATATAAGATCTTAAATATATGACTCTTTTCCTTTCACACAATGCCCCCTTCCATGCTTATATACCTATTTTTATGCCTGGGGTCTGCTTTTTTTAATTTTTAATTAACTTAGTCCTGATTTTGCTTTTAATTGATGTTTCATTAGTTTTCTATTTCCTCATGTTTTGTGTATAGCTGAATTGGTTTCCATTATTTTTTACTTTTCATTTAACACCTTAAAATGTGTATAAACTTTGAAGGTGTTCAACTGTAACTGTTACAGGCAATTGTATCTATAGATAGGGAAATACAACACTTACTCTCCCTCTTGTAATGTCTTCCTACTTTTCTTCCATTGTATGAAATGTATTAACATTTTTTATTAATTGATTATGCTTTTAACAAGATACTTTTTTTTCTTAAAATAATATAGCATGACTTAAAACAATCAGCTTTTAACTTTAAAATGTAAAATTGTACATGCACACATGTGCATATTACTAATGTGGGCAAACATTGAGAAATAAATTATATATGATGAGAAATAGACTATGATTCAAGCAATCATGAAACAAGCATATATGCATGCAGATATGCACTACTTCAATATGTATATATATATATATTATATATTTTTGTAAATAATATTTTAAAAAATTATAATTTAGTGATTGTTTTATGCATATTTAAAATAACATTTTTTGCCTAATGGCATTATTTATTTAAGATTGCAAATCAATTTTTTTTGTTTTAAAATGTTGCTTTTAATATCAATTTATATATCATTACACATTTTAAAGTTGTTAGTGTGAAAGTTGTATATATTTATGTATGGAAAATCTTTTTTTTTTTTTAAAAAAATACTCTTTTTTTTAATCTTCATTTCATCCTCAAAATTGTTTTAAAATCATCTTTTTTAATATTTTTTATACTTTAAAAATGTTAATTTTTAATATCCATTTGTTCTTTAAAAATTTTAAAAATTGTCTTTTTAATATTCATTTGTTTCTCAAAATTTGTTTTAAAATGCTGTTTCTTAATATTATTTTTTATACTTTTAGTTATTTTTACTAGTCCTGCAACACAGAGCATGTATTAGACTTGCTGCACCTTTTCACATTTGTATCAACCTACCGATAACTTTGTAAATCTTGCAAAAATATTATGTACAACATCTCTGTATACATTACTATATTTTTTTTTTTGCAAATTTTACAAAAAATGTCATATACAAGATTCTTGTACACATTATTTTGGTCAAATCACAAGATTACAAAGTTATCAGCAAATTGATACAAATGTAAAAAAGTGTAGCAAGTTTAATACATGCTCCATGTTGCAGGTCTAATACCAAAGTACTGATTCTTTTTTTTTAAAGTGTCATAGCATCGGCCAGAACATGAACCCGCAACCCGCGCAACTGCCTGCAAGTGCAAGGCAGTCGCGCTGACCTCTCGACCACCAATGCAATTCAAAAAACTGATTCTTTTAATTGATTTTTTTTTACTTTTTGTATTTAAGTTTTATATAGTTTGTTATTTAAAAGTTATATAGTGATGTCTGATCATTAAAGTGGAGTAGAACATAACAGTTTAGGTTAATCAGAAACTCAGATTATTTTATTCTCTTTTTTTTAATTAGAAAAAAAGTGAAACATTTCTCTAGAAACATTTAGTTCTCAAACTATTCACTCTCACAACTGGGCTAATAGTGCATTCTATTACAACTGTAGAAATCAAGTAGAAGCAATTAAATTACGTATTCTTACTCATAGTCTTTTTAATGATAATTAAATTACAGAATGAGAAATTGGTTCTATAGAATTGAATTGTAAACTATAAAAAATAATTATATGTAAGAATTGATTTGATGTGAACAGTAGGAAATAGTTTGTCCTCTTTCTACCAGGCTTGTCACTAATATTCATATCTTCTTTTGCCATAGATTTTTTGTTCATGAATAGTGTCACTTAAATATTTAGTGAAACTCACTAGAATAATGAAGAAACAATAGAAATCTACAATAATAAAACAAAATTAAAAAGTCCCTTAAAGAGAAATTAATAAAGTAATTGTATGGTTAATTGCTGGACATCTTATGATATCGTTAATCACAACACTAATTTCCCTTGATTAAATATATATTGAAGAACTTTTAGTTTTTGAGTATTTTATTGTACCTATGCTAGGAGCAATAAAAACAATTTTAAAATATAGTAGATATTTAGAGAAATTCATAGACAATTACAAATTATAAAGGTTCTGTTATTGTTTTATTTTATAGAATTCATGAATAAGTATGTGTGTTAAGTTTTCTATCTAAAATGCAGTTTAAGTAACTAGGCAATAAAATACTTGGAGCAAGCAGTAGCTTTTAATCATCATCAGGGATAGATTTTTATTGCTTTTCTACTCTTTGATACAAAACTATGTTATAAATTTTAATGAGCCTCTTTATATCCTTAAAAGCACTGCATAAAATCAATAGATAGTACTTCGCAGGTTGTGGAAATGTTCATATCTATTAACAATAATATTTTCTTTTCAGTCTCATTTTGTATTTGTCTATAATGGGTTATATTATCTTTACAAAGTTTAATAATATATAGAAATTGAACTGGAAATAGTTATTTTGTGTTTGCCTTTTTTTAAAAAAAAAAAAAATGTTACGGAAAAGAAATATTCAAAGTATCTTTTCCATAACTGTTTTTATTATCGCGATGATAAATTTTCAGTCTGTACAAAAGAATAATTCTATTTACAATCTCAAATGTTTGCCAGTTTAACTGATTAGCTTTGTAATTGACAATTCCCCATGTTTAACTGAAATACTAATTTAATATTAAAAATAAAACATTAAATTATGATGTGTTCTTTTTAATCCTCACAACTGCCTTAACTGACCTCTTTTGTTAAAAGGTCTTTTCAGAAGGGAAAACTGTTGACATCAGCCGAAAGAAAACAAAGAGAAACCTGTAATAATCTTCACCAACATTTGTTTTTGTAATGATTGAGAATTAGCCAGATAGTAAAAAGGGAATTGTAAAAAAAAAGAAAAAAGAAATGCAGCAAATAAATAAATAAACTTACAGATGTGAAATAAAAATAGATCAGCGAAACTCTTTCTGTATTATATTTTACATTAATTGTTGTTATAATGTATCTATATACTGTACTGTTTCTATCTATATAGAGATAAGTACTTTTTTCTATAATAATAAAAAAAAGTAAACAAATTAAGTAGCTGACTGCATGCAAAGGTCTCTCCACCAAGAGATAGCACCAGGCTATTTGATTGCTAGTTAATAAAACTTTAACGATTTTTACTCTTTTGATTTTATTCTGTAGATGTGGCCACAGCAGGTCTGGGTCGATCAATTTTGAAGCTTTAAAAACTCCATCTTTTAAAATTATTAGTACTTATTTGGAAAAGCCTCGGGTTGTGTCAAGCGTTGTTAGCCGGGAGGTCATCGCAGCCGCCTTGCAAGCAAGTAGTTGGTTGCAGATGGTTGTGTGTTCGCGTTCCGGCCGATGCGATGACATATGAAAGCCTCAGATTGTTCTGGTAGAGCATCTGTTGCTATATTTATAACATGGGATTAAAATCCAGGCTAAATATTTTTTTCAAAAGGCTTAGAATGATTTCAGAAAGTTAATCAGTAGCTAACTTAATTAATCATATAACATTGGTCAATAAATGGGTATCTAGCTATATTTATCTAGATTATAAAACAAGAATAGAAAAATACCTACCTCCATGCATTTAGCAAACTTGGTAAACATAGAATTCTTCACCTTTTCTATGAAGGACTGTTGGAGAGATTTTTGTACTGAAGTAGATTATTTATTTTTAAAAAAATTTTTTTATATACTTAAAATGTAAGAAAGAGAAACAATGCATAATGCTAGCTGAACTCAGTATAAAATATTAGAAATGCCCTGCAACTATATTATTCCAGCCTCACTCCACCTTGAAATAAAGAAAGCTCAAATTTTAGCACTATATTGAAAAGGAAATTCTCTTCAATGCTATGTGCAATGATCTAATATATATTAAAACTCAAACTAATTTAAATGAGAAGTATGAATTTAAGAAAGCAAATATCTTACATTGCAAATAAACAAACATGTTTAATTTTAAATATACTTAGTTTGAGTTTTAACTGCTTCGGTGTCCAAACACCATATTGAATTTAAAAAAATACAATATATATATCATTTGAATAATATTTTTAGTTAAAAATTTAGAAAAAAACATTTTTAATATTTTTAAAAATGCTTATTTTTTACAAAGATTCACATATTCTAAATTTTGAAATTTAAATGTTAAAGTCACATTTTCATGGGTAGCTTCATAAAATTCTGAAAATTTTGATATATTACATATCTTACTTGAGATAATTCTTTATTATTAAATCTTCAAATATGTATTTGCTGATGACTTCCATTTTTACTAGCTGATCCAGATTTTGTCCTTCAATATAGATATTTGCTGGAAATGTAGTCCTTTCTAATGGAAGAAAAAGAAAATTTAACAATAAATATTGTACATCAGATATCATGCATTTGTATATCAGATATTATACAAAGAGAATTTTAGTAAACTGTAATTTATCAAAGAATGAAATTAACTATAAAATAATTGCAAAAAAAAAAAATAATAATAATAATAATAATAATAATAATAATAATAATAATAATAATAATAATAATAATAATAATAATAATAATAATAATAATAATAATAATAATAATAATAATAATAATAATAAAAAAAAAAAAAAAAAAAAAAAAAAAAAAAAAAAAAAAAAAAAAAAAATAATAATAATAATAATAATAATAATAATAATAATAATAATAATAATAATAATAATAATAATAATAATAATAATAATAATAATAATAATAATAATAATAATAATAATAATAATAATAATAATAATAATAATACATATAAGAATAAAGAAAAAAGTGACAGGATGAAAGACTCAAAACATTTTTGAGTGCATGTATATCGCATTTCTACACATGATAAATAAACAAGAAAATGAGTTTTTTTTTTCAATCTAGTGCAATATAAAATATTAATAAGAATAGTGACAATATTGGTGCTTCTTATTATCTGTCTTATATTTCATTTGCCTTTATGGAAATTCTTAATAGCTTACTATGTAGATGGCTTTATTTTCAAAAAATTATAATCAATTGTTATAATAAATAAGATTATAAAGCATAACTTATAAAAAATTATAATATTTATATAAAAAAGTAGAAAAAATACCTATACATTGCAAAAAATTAGATCTAATTGCTTATATGTAGATGGCAATGTTATATGCTTCAAATACGTACTTAACAGAGATACTGCTTGCAGCAACAGATATGATAATAAAATAAATTTGATTTTTTTATTATAGTCATTACATACAAAAAAATATATTTTTAATAACTAGATTGAAAAAAATATAAAAATAAAATTCTTTATAGAGAAGGCAGAAAACAAGGAGGTACATGTATAGGAACAAAAAACAAATTTATTTTAGAGCATAAAACAAACCATTATTATACAGCATTATAAATTATTTATATCAAAAAATATAAATATATATACACTTACAGCTTTTCATATTTACAGTTATGTTCTAAAGGCAAGGAGTTATATATATATATTACAAGGCAAGGAGTTATATATATATATTACAATAAAAATAATAAATATAATGGTAATAAAGTATTATAAACAGTCTTTCAATCCACAGAAATACTTTCGATTAATTTTTTAAAACCTGCCTCAACTGCCATTAAATTCAAATAACAAAACGGAAGCAAATATCAACAACTCAAATCCCATGAATCCTGGATTTTAATGTTAGCAGCTTGTTTATTGATTAAATTCATTTTATTGCTATTTATTAAATTTGCCTCCTTAATTTTTCTTTTATTATGGTTTCTCTCTTTATGAAGAATCTTCTCACTTTCAATATCAAACTTAAATTTATGTATACATATCCTTTCATGATCCAAGAAAACTGAACCAGTCATTAAATCATTATTATTTTTACTTTTCACATGCTTATATAACAATTCATGCTCATTTAATCTTTTTTCAATAGTGCACCTTGATTCACCTATATATGATAACATACATCCACAAAAAATTTGATTCACAATATTACTTTTCTGCTTGACAGGTATAACATTTTTAGAATTATTCATTAATTTCCTTAACATTATTTGTTATACAGAATATATCTTTAAAAAATTTCATTTGAGTATTTGAAATAAATGAAATAGATGTCCATTTTTTACTATCAATCTTCAACTTCTTCAAACCATTAGAACTGTTTTTAAATTGACATAAAGCATTGGTAATCTGTTCCATCTTATAACCAACTTCAAGCAATTCCTTGGCAAATATATTAATATTTTTTTAATTTATCATATTGGTGATGACATAATTTTTAATTATGAAACAAAAAAGAATTAAAATTTGCCATCTTATGCATAATTGGTACTTTTGATTTACAATTTATCTATTTCCTTTTTGCATTGGTTTAATAAAATTAATAATCAAACCATTGCAAAAAAGGGGGGTATATAAATTGTAAATCAAAACTACCAATTATGCATAAGATGACAAATTTTAGATCTTTTTTAATTTGTAATGAAAAATTATGTCATTACCAGTGTGATAAAAAAATATTGAGATATTTGCCAAGGTATTGCTTGAAGTTGGTTATAAGATGTAACAGATTAACAAGGCTTTATGTCAATTTAAAAAGAGTTCTAATGGTTTAAAGGATATGAAGATTGATAGTAAAAAATGGATATCTATACCATTTATTTCAAATGCTCAAGTGAAATTTTTTAAGAATATATATAAGAATGTGTTTAATGTTTCATTCTGTGTTCCAAATAATGTTAATAAATTAGTAAATAATTCTAAAAATATCATACCTATCAAGAAGAAAAATAATGTTGTGTATCAAATTTTTTGTGGATGTATGTCATCATATATAAGTGAATTGATGTGCACTATTGAAAAAAGATTAAAGAAGCATGAATTGTTATAGAAGCATGTGAAAAGTAAAAGTAATAATGATTTAATGACTGCTTCAATTTTCTTGGATCATGAAAGGACATGTAAATATAAATTTAAGTTTGATATTGGAAGTGTGAACATTCTTCATGAAGAGAGAAACCATAATAAAAAAAAATTATGGAGGCAATTTTAAAAAATAGGAATAAAATGAATATAATTAATAGACAAGCTGCTAACATTAAAATCCGAGATTCATGGAATTTGAGTTGATGATGCTTGCTTCCATTTTGTTATTTGAATTTAACGGCAATTGAGGCAGTTCCTTAACTGAAAATATTCTGTGCATTGAAAGACTGTTTGTAATAGTTTATTACCATTATATTTATTATTTTTATTGTTATTACAATAGTTTTTTCATTAATGGATATTTTATTTGTATATATATTGTAGCCATAATAATGGGCACAATTGAAGTTAATCGGTGAGATAACAAAAAGTGTGAAAGCAATGACCAAATAATAATAATAATAATACAAATAATATAACCACTAATTTCAAATTGTTTTAATAAATAAACACTTATTAATTGATAATTTCATAGCTCAGAATAATAATAGCAATAATAATAAATTGACTCATGAGACTGTGTTCCCATACCAAGGAGTCCAGACTGTCTTAAAGTCAAATAAGTATCAAAGACACATACTTGACTGCATAGAAATATCATTGAATTCCAACCCTTTAAGAATTTGAATAATATCTCTATGACTAACTATAATAATCTTATTTAAATAAAGCTAAAATTATATTCCAACTAAATATTTAAGAAGAAGAATATTAAAATTTATTATAAGAATACATTTATATTTTAATTTGAAATAAATCTTGATCTAAATCTTTATTGTATTTAAATCTTTATCTTAGGGATATGATATTACAAAAAGGAACAAAGCATAGGATATTGGATACCAAAGGACAATTTTATGGAAATCCAATAATCAAGACAAAATTTAGAAAAATGTAAAATAATATTATTAAACAAACTCTAACAACTTTGCTCTGCAATATGATAACTAAACTGTAAAAGTAGTTACTTTAGGTCTTATAAGGTTTTGAATTAATTTAAGAAAGATCTTTAGTATAATTTAAGAAATCTAATAAAATATATTTTGGATTATTAAAATACTCAGAAATCATCTCTCATGATGATAAGACTAACCTTTAATACTATAAATATATTATCTAATTTTATAATGCAAATATTTAAGTAAAGTTCGTTATTTTCTTTAATAAAGTGATTGGATATGGACATCCAAATATAACTTTGCTTACAGACCTTAAAATAATAATAAGTTCTGTATTTGAATGCAAAATAAGTTTAATAATAATAGTAATGATTGTTATTAGTTTGAAACAAACAACAAAAATTCTTAAGTTTATTATGAAATGAACATATGTGACCATTGAAGATGATAACTCCTATGTATGATTAAATAAATTTGGATTTATTCAGTAGTTTTTGAATCTATGATAATTTATGAACCAATTCTCATATACTTTTTCCCCCCCATATGTCACAGCATCGGCCAGGAGGCAAACCCACAACAACCATCTGCAACTAACTCCTTGCTTGCAAGGTAGCTGCACTGACATCTCGGCTAACAATGCTTGACAATTCTCATATACTTCTTGATAAAATAATCATTTTCACAAGTATCATACACATATTAAATAAAATGATTTATTATAAGTGTGCAATAAAGTAAATACTGAATTCAATCAGTGTCTGTAATGAATGATAAATAGAAATATGGAAATATAAATAATGTCAAGCTACACAATTTTAAATTCTACAAAAATCAATTTATTTACAAAATATTTAGAATTTACAAATCAATATTTAAGTTTTATTTTACACCACACAAAATATAAATAATTTTCAATTAAAGTGACTATTTACAAATTCCAATAAAATAATTTTATATTTACAAATTTTCCAAATACAATGAACAAGATGTCAGTTTTATAATACATCCATTTATCCAAAATGAATTTACTTGATCTTTTGTAATAAACTATAACTATTTCTTAATAACACTATATTTCAGAGTGGGCAAATATTTGAATTATTGCTGGTATAATTTAAATTATCATATTATATCTTCCCTTTTTACTTTAAATAAAGCAAAACAAACAATATAAAATATTGTTATACCTTTGGTGATTTTATAAATTACTATTCACCTTAGTTTAATCAGCCATTTAAGCTATTGTGCACTTTTTCACGAGTGTTAAATAATAATAAATGAGTACTTCTGCTTACAACACAAGATATAGTATTTAGGAAAGAATAAAATGAATCCACTTATTCAATCCAACCCAAATGCTTATATATGGGCAAATCTTAAGTACTGTAAGTGAAAGTGTCAGGATAGACTACTCACTTTAAACCACTGTTTACGATATCTGAATGAATGACGCCGATGAAATTATCTAGAATTTACTAGACATCACTCACAAATGAAACTTTAAACATATGTAAATAAACATTTATTTTTAGCACTGTTTCTAATTGTAATAAATTTAATCAGCCATTTAAGCTATTGTGCGCTTTTTCATGAGTGTTAAATAATAATAAATGAGTACTTCCGCTTAAATGGCTGATTAAATTTATTACAATTAGAAACAGTGCTAAAAATAAATGTTTGTTTACATATGTTTAAAGTTTCATTTGTGAGTGATGTCTAGTAAATTCTAGATAATTTCATCAGCGTCATTCATTCAGATATCGTAAACAGTGGTTTAAAGTGAGTAGTCTATCCTCACACTTTCACTTACAGTACTTAAGATTTGCCCATATATAAGCATTTGGGTTGGATTGAATAAGTGGATTCATTTTATTCTTTCCTAAATACTATATCTTGTGTTGTAAGTGGAAGTACTCATTTATTATTATTTAACACTCATGAAAAAGCGCACAATAGCTTAAATGGCTGATTAAATTTATTACAATTAGAAACAGCACTAAAAATAAATGTTTATTCACCTTAGTAAAAAATAGATATTACTTTTTCATAATAGTTTTATGGTTACTTTATTGAGTTAACCAGAAAATAATTAAACATATATGCTATTGTAATTGACTACTAGTTACTT
This sequence comes from Epiperipatus broadwayi, assembly GCA_028023455.1. Lineage (NCBI taxonomy): Eukaryota > Metazoa > Onychophora > Udeonychophora > Euonychophora > Peripatidae > Epiperipatus > Epiperipatus broadwayi. The sequence continues at coordinate 14,401,514 of JAQFVV010012396.1, forward strand.
GGCAATAATTAAACTTAAAATATAAATTTTAAAATACTATTTCATATACATAAAACAAACAAGCATTTTGAACTAAAGAATAACCTAAATCATATCTCACATTAACATACAAGTTTAAAATTGGCATATAGGAATTACTCCTATTTTTCTTAAAATAGCAATTATTAAACATCTTTCAAAATTAATTGTAATTTAATTATCTGTTTTCATTGCTATCAGGATTATTTAGCAAAATCATGATTATGCACTTGAGAATATTTAAATATTTATTATTAAATTTTGCTTGTGTGATGCTAACTAACATTTCTAATACTAACAACCATATACTCATAGAGGTCATAAATCCTAAGTTTCGTATCTATGTAAACATATACAAGCTGATGTGGATGGAATAACTTTTCACAAGATTTTCAAATATATATGATTGCTATATTAGATGTGATATCTGTAACCAGGTTCTTTATAGAAGTACTTTTAAAAACCCAGATATAAGAATTTCATGGGAATTATATCAAATGGCCCATCTGTATTCATGACTAGATGACCTATGTTCTCCCTATGACTTACACTATGTGCTATGGGAATAAAAATAAAGACTGAATACCCATGTGAATCCAATATATCCTTAGGTTTAAACACCATAAGCACATCCAAGCAGTAAACTGAAAATATGACATTTTAATACATTTTATAAAACAGTTGAAATGTTCCTCAAAACTAAAACACAAAATTCCACAACAAAAATTAATAAATGCCCAATTGTGTGACTATACACTCTAACATTACCTGAATGCACTAGCATAATCTAATTGATAATAGCATACACAAAGAGCAAAGAAAAATTAACACATATAAATGTTTCATAAAATAATTCATTATCTAAAAAAAAATTGTGACTGCACTAATAATTAATCTCTAAATAAACATCTTTCATTCAAAAGTAGATATTCATTATAACTTTAAAATAACAATTTGCGAGATATGAGGAATCATTTTTCAGAACAAAATATTCTAGGTTATTTTTAAAAAAATTTGAAATAGAATAATATTAAACAAACTAAATAAGCATATATTAAAACAAACAATAAAATTACCAATAAATGTTATAATTCAATAACACTTGTCCAGCGATGTTCCATTTGAATATAAAAATAAACTATCATTTACCACACTTTCAACATAGCTTAAAATATAGATAACTCCATTATATACTAAATTATAGTATACCCACATATATAATACCTATTAAAATTCAAAATAATAAATATAAAACATTAAATGTAAATTTCTTTAAATATAACAATCCCCAAAAAATAAAATTAATAAAAGTTAATTTTCTTTTACCAAAACACATTCTGAAATGTAAGTTTAAACTGAAGTTTGAACAATCAATTCATTTATCAAAACTTTTTTTTTCTTTCTCATAATATGTTGAAAACAAATTTTAAAACTAGAAATGGCAAATATCATTTTCTCTTAGATAAAGTTAATTAATTGTCTGTGTGTATTCTTGTAATATTACAGTTTTTTTAATATTTAAGAAAAACACTTTAAAACACAATAAAAAAACTTTCCTTTTATAAGTGGTTCCAATTGGAATAAATATGGATTATTATCTTCAGCTTTACTGCAGACAGCTAAATTAAATCCCAAAATATTTCATTTCTCTGAATATAATCTTAACATAGATTTCTGTATTTTTTTTCCTCTTTTAAAAATAACAAAATGATACAATATTATAAGTATTGGTTTAAATATAACTTATATTTTAGAAGTTCCGTTATATAATATCATAACATATTAGATGAATAAGTTAGTAATTCAAGTTTTAAATGTCTTCTTATATTGTAATTCATTAAAAACATTTACAATATTAATGCAGAAGATTAAATAGTTCAATTCAGGAGTTAATACTATGTTATTTTAGAATCATATAAAAGTTTGTAAGCAAATACAAAAATATTTCTATAATATGATAAATAAATTCTTATATAATACATCATTGTGTGGTTCATTGTTTCTGTAAGGGTCCCTTTTTCCATAGATTAAAGTGAAAATTCTAGTAATATTGCAACTTTGTTCAAGCCATTCATTTACCCCCCCCCCATTGTTATAACAAATAAATATCAATATTGCTTTCCAAAGAGTAGTCTAGTTATTTATTTTTTTATTTCATATTAATGCTGCTTGAAATAAAGATAAAATTTTAAGTTATTATCAATTTCTTAATAATTTTATGCACATGGCACACACCTGCTCTCCCTTTCTTATATAGTCAATCCCAATTGATCAGCTGACTACTGAAATCAATCATCTAATAAAAAATCAATTTCTAATCACCAACTTTGAGTCCTATTATTAGATTTAATTAAAGAATGACAGAAAGAATAATAAAATATTCTAAAAATTGCAATTTAACTTCAATAATATTTAAATTTGTAATAAATATTTTTAATATAATTATTTAATAAACCAAATATTATTAAATAAACATTGCATGAAATAAATTATTTCTCATATCTCTTTAGTATTTATTAAGTATTAAATACAAGTCAATTCTTTAATAGTTTTTAACTAAAGTAATTAAAATAATAATTATTGTTAGCAAATTAAATATTGTAAAATAACATACTGCTGAATGTGTGTTATTATTATTTAATATGTTTTTTTTCTATATGAAATATTGGACCAGAAAACATCTAAGAGTGATCGACAAGCAAATTGTCACTAGGTAAATTTGTAAAATATATTAATATTATTTAATGATTTATTTAAAATATTTTAAGCAAACTAACTTCATAGATTTAATGGATAATTATTAAAATTTTAGATTTACTTACAATAAAAACTATATTATTTTAATAAATATTAGTATATTATTTATACTTTAAATTTGTACTTATAACAGAATATTAATATGCTTTTAAAATATCACTCAATGCATCAATACAATTATATAAGATAGTTTTAAGTGTAATTGCTGTAGTTTTAGTTTTAAAAGGTTACGAAGAATATTACTGAATCGAAATTTAAAATTTTTAATATTTTGTCCATCTAACTATTTTAATTAAGGCACAAGGAACAATTAAAATGTGTACAATATATAGCAGCACAAAGACAGCACTGAAACAAATCAATATTTTACAGCATTATAAATTATTTAGATTTAAGAAAATATATGAAAAATGTTATATAAATTCAGCTGATAAAAAGTAGTAACTTTAACATTTTTTTAAAAGACTGCATTTGTTTTAGTTTATAAACTCTCAACTTACATATATGTGTCCGAATTTATAACTGTTTTTTTTTTAAATAATAAATCTCTATTGATTCTTTTCCATGATGTTTAAAAAATGAAGAGAAAAAAAAGCGAAAACTCCTTTTACTAAAACATTCATACATTCAACAGAGAAAAAAACGCCATTAGAAAGACAAGATTATGGCAAAGAAAATGATGTATTACACATACATGTGATATTTACCAAACACATACTATGTAGATTTAAATTCTCTAATTGGTCAAAATTCTAAAAAAAAACCCATCATGATTAGTCAATTAACATGAAATGGTTTTTAATATATATTAGATCATTGTACATAACATTGAAGAAGCTTTCTTTTTTAGTGTAGTGCTAAAATTTGAGTTTTCTTTATTTAAAGGAGTGTAGTTATGGGGTATTTCAAATATTTTATTTAAAATGATCTACTGAATAAGAAGCAATGGTAATTATGATACTTACAAGTTAGAGTTACCATGAAATACCTACACATATTAAGTTCCATATTGGTTTTTATTTTTTTTTACCATTATAGATATTGTTTATAGATTTTTGTAATAATTAAATAAATAATAAAAAAACATTTTACTCAAAAAAGTTAGTAGCATGCCATGAGCATGTGTGTGCAGTATATTTGTGAAAATATGGTAATTTGTTACATTATTTTTTAAAAAAATTAGATGCTTCAATTATAATGCAAACTATCAATATTTATTGGTTTGACATTTTTATTTTAAAATCATAATTACTTAACAAGAGAAAAAAATAAAACAAAGAAATCTTAAAAATATTATGTAAAACAGACAAGACAGTGAAAGCTGGTAATTTTACTCGTTAGTAAAACATTATTTTTTTAATATATATATTAATTTTGCTTTATTAAAATTTAATGAGTGCAAGCAGCTTGTAGTTAAATGCCTGTAGAGGTCCCTACTATCGCATTTTACACGCATTACTTACAAAAGATAATATAATGGCAGCTCTAACCCGTAAGTACCTTAAGTTTTAGTAGAGTGATGAGATTTTACACTATGTCTAGCAATAATTTTCTAATCTTGCTATTTTGAAAAATAATGACTACTTGGAAGCTTAGATTTATCCAGAAAAATGACGTTCTATATCTTTATTGACTGCAAATGATATAAACATCTACAAACATGCGTTTACATCACCAGACTAATATGTTAGTACCATATAAAATATATACTTTTTTAAAAAAAAAAACCCTACATACATAAAATTTTAAAAATGCAGGAAAATAAAATCATTATCATAACATTAAATTATTTTGGGGACTTTTGTTGACCCTGGCAATGCACCAGTAATAACATTTTTTTAGTTTTATGTTTTAACAAAATTCTATAACTTCATTCATTTTATCATTTAAAGAATTTCATCATATTCAGATTACCCGAAAAATACTTTATTTCATAACTAAGATAAAAGAACAGATTCCCAAATTCTTTTATTTATATTTCTGTTAATATATGCTTGTTTAATTAAAGGATTATTCAGTAAAATTTTAAGAGTGAAGAAAAAATTCATTTGAATGATTTTTTTATTAGAGAAAAATATTCCCCCTCTCTTTTTTAAAGGTACTTTACTGTTACTAATTTAATAAAAATTATTCTAATATGGTCTTTTTGATCATTTTAACTAATTCAGCACCTGAAGCAGTTACTCACTACCTCATGTTTGACCAGCCTTGCCATACTATTCTGCTGCCTATTAGTCCGACATGGTTTTAGGGGGATAGATATCTAATAAATATTAGATAAAGACTCATTTACCAATCAACAATTGCGCATCTAGAAGGGATTTCTATGTGATGTTTGCCGGAAATAAAACATAGGTTTGATTATAAATATTTAAATGAAAAAAATTTTGTCACGCTGTGAGAGATGTAAGCTGTTTTTCATTTGTTATATATAAATACTTGTGTGTGTGTATGCCATACAATTTCCCATTTCATCGTTTTAACTCTAGAAGAAGAAAAAAAGTACAAAGAATAAAATGTATATAACTAGTTATTTTATGACTATTAAAGAATAAAATGTTAAACGTGAATTTTATGATTGTTATGCAAACTGTTTTGATATATAAATATATGCATCCCACTTTTTTTTGACATTTTTAGAATGATATTTAGATCAATTTTATAATGGAAATGGAGTCTATTTCTTCCACAGGGGCTATGCTCAAAGATATAAAATAATTTTTTAAGAAGCCATTTGGTTCATAACCTCTTATCCTATTAAGATTTGCTTTCGCAATAGTAGATTAAATGTCATTATACACAACAAAGAAATCTACCAATTGATCTTACAATTTTGCTATCATATTTTTAAAATTTTAAAGATTTTTTTTTACTACTTTTATATTTCATCAATAGGGGATTTCATTTTCTGCTTTAATACAATAAAACTTGGTAGATTAACAACTTTATGTTTTGTTGAAGTAGTTATATTATCATTATAAAACATGTGAATTTAAAAATTTTATGTTGTTAGAAATATATTGGAGTCTCATTTACAGCTCAAAATTTGAGCTTGTCATTTTACTTAATTAAAGGTTACCAAAATATCTAAATTGCTTCATAACATTAAGTTGATTACTTTTAAATCAAAAAGTGTAGATTTTTTTTCATAACTAGTTTATAAAGCACCTGATTTTTTTTTAATGTCAGTTACGAGTGTGAAAATAGTGAAATGTGAAATTTACAGAAACCTACATTTTAAGAAATGCATGTTTTTACTTGTCATTGTTTTATGAAATATACACCCCCCCCCATATGAATTACTTTTTGGAATTTCATTTCTTATGGTTTTCTTTCACTTTACGTACTGTCATCAATTATCTGTTTGTGGCTTTTTGTGTTGCTATGCTTGCCAAAATTTAGATTATTTTCATGCTATTTATTTTGCATTTGGACCCAAATCTTCATTTTATTTTTTATAAACTTCTTTTAGTTAACACTTATAGATCAATGTCTTCCACATGCCACCATTTGTTGATAGATTATAAAATACAGATTAATCACATGCTGTAATAGCATTGAAATTTCTTTTATCATATAACAAAGATCCTGATAACAGTTAACTATGAAATAATGGTTGTACTTATAATCACATCCAACATATTTAAAACTGAAAATAGTTATTACTAAAAATATAGTATTAGATAGTACACATATTTTTTTAAAAGTACACTGTCAATTATGAGTAGTTTTATTATTATTAAATTTGAAAATAAGTCAGAAATACTGAAAGACTGAATATTGCCGAGATTACGTATATATTAAATATTACTAATTTTAACAGTAACTAAATAACTTTTTACTACTGCTTGAATATATAACATATAGGAATAAAACACTACCAATGGTTTTACTGCTACAAGCAGACTTCTCAAGTGTAAAGAACTACAGAATAACAACATATTTAAACTAAACATTACCCACAATTCCACTTACTTCCCATACCCCCTTAACATTAAAAGAACTCTCAAGTGTAAAGAACTACAAAATAACATATTTAAATTAAACATTAACCACAATTCCACTTCCCATACACCCTTAATGTTAAAAGAACTTTGACAAACAATCACAGAACATTCTCATTTCAATATATTACCCAGAATTATTTGTAAGGAAACCCATAATGAAACATTTTAAAATAAATTTGCAAATACAATTTTAATCTTTCATTTATCAATATCAATCCATTCAGTTGAGTAAAAGAAAATATCTCTTTCATCTGACCTCCAGCCATATATATTGTAAATAAATCCGCAGTGATATCCAAGAAGCTGAAACTTATTATTAATAGTGATTTTAGTTCATAAATTAATTAATCTTACCACTTTAATTAAATATTACTAATTTTAACAATAATAAACAACTTTTTACCACTGCATAAAAATGTACCATGTAGGAATATAATCACTCACAGAACATTCTCATTTGAATATGTTATTTAGAATTATTTGTAAACAGATTCATAATAAATCATATTTAAATAAACTTGCAAATATAGTTTTAACCTTTCAATTATCAATGTCAATTCAGGGAATGTATTCAAACAAGAATGTTCTGTGAGTAATTATATCCTTATATATTACATATTTAAGTAGTGGTAAAAAGTTATTTACATATTGTTAAAATTAGTAATGTTTAATTAAAAATAATATATATATAATATTAAGATAATTTAATTAATTTGAAAACTAAGGTCATTACTAATAATAAGTTTTAGCCATATCAGATAACAATGTGGATTTATTTACAATATATACTGCTGGAAGTAAAATGAAAGAGATACTTCATTTTATCAGATTGAATGGATTAACATTGATAAACAAAAAGTAAAAATTGTATTTGCAAGTTTATTTTAAAATGATTCATTGTGAATCCACTTACAAAAAATTTTGGATAATGTAATCCAAGAGAATGTTCTGTGAGTGATATATTATACACACACATATTTATATGCATGTATAGTTTACATCAGTGGTAGTCAACCTGATCCCTACTGCCCACTAGTGGGCATTCCATCCTTCATGGTGGGCGGTAGGGGTTTTGTCCGATACTGAAACACTTTCTTTTTTTGAAATTTAATTGACTTTTTAAAAAAAATTTCATAGCATTATTTAAAAACATTTTCATTAAAAATGCCTGTCGTATATCCAAACATGTGGAAAGTGGTATTCAGTTTATTGATACCTTTCCCTATCCCATATCTTGTGGAATCAGATTTTTGTGCTGTTAATCATATTATGACCAAAGAAAGAAACCACCTGAATATTTCTGAAAGAGGAGACCTTCGTTTGTTCCTAGAAAAAATTGAGCCAGATATTCAGTATTTAGTTTCAGAGCATCAGCCTCAGGGATCTCATTAATAATTTAATTAATTAAATATAATTTCATCAGACTTCATGCTTCTATGTATACAAAGTATAAATAAAAAGATAGATTTAACTACAGTGAGTTGTTTTATAAAGATTTATTCTGCCAAACTTAACAAAAGTCCAACATAAAGTATTTGGTAAATAATTATTATATGCTTTAGCTTGTTGTAACTCTGCTTTATAAATTTTATAAAGTAAAGTTACTTCCCTACTTTATAAATCACCATTACTGTGGAACTGGTGGGTGGTTAGAAAATTTTACTACTAACAGAGATACAAAAGTGGGTGGTGGGTATAAAAGGGTTGACTATCCCTGGTTTACATTATAGATAGAATTAGTGCTTTCTTTACTTATTTATTTATTATATATATATCAATTATTTAACTAAAAGCTTATATTGTTTTTTTTTATTTTATTGTTTTTATATCATTAAGATATTGTTCAGCACTAAAGCTAAAATTTTTAATAAATCCAAAGTGTTTATACCTTAAAATGTGTAAAAAAAGGTAAAGCAAAAGAAAAAGGTTATATATATATATATTGAATTACGTTTACTTTGGAATATTAAATATTTAATATGGATAATCAAATTTGGATTTTACAAGAATGGAAGCGAGTGTCGATGTGAATAATACGTCTAAAAGGTAGATTACAATTTTTAATATAATTGTAAAATGAGTCACATTTTCCCAAACTGTTGCAATGTTAAAATAAATAAGGAATGCAAATTGTCAGATACTAAAATACAAGATATTAAAATTATTATTTTACGGAATATAATTTGTCAATGCAAATGTTTTTTGTTTAATCAGCGTAAATATTTAAAGTGTTTAAATTATTTTATTAATCTTCATGATGTTGACGAATGGTTTAATTATAAAAGTCGATGTCAATATTATTTTAATAACTACTATATAAAAAATTTGATCGTAAAATTACGTTTCTATATAATAAAAATGTAAATAGGAGAAAAAATAGTAACTATGTCAATTTATCTAACATGGATATTGATTTTCAACAAGAATATATTTTGAATTATGGTTCTAAATATGTTGGTGGTATGTGGGTGGATAGTAATTTAGAGTTAAAAGCTGCTGTTGAACATTCTTTTAGTGTAATTAAATGTTCTCCTGAAGTATCAAAGGAATTAATACAAAAAGTTAATGTTAAGAAATTTAAAAACAGAGCTAATTGCAATTGGAATTCGCATATATTTAGATTTAAAAAGTGTTTGTCTTGCGTTGCTAGGCGAGAGGTATCGCAGCCGCCATGCAAGCAAGTAGTTGGTTGCAGACGGTTGTGGGTTCGCGTCCCGGCCGATGCTATGACATATGAAAAAAAAAAAAGTGTATTCATGATAATGATCTTGTTTGTTTAAAAGAAGATAAGGAGTTGTCTTATGTCAAAACTTGATTACTACGATAAAGTTTTAATTCAAATGGAAAAGCTTAAATTTAAAAAGGTTGGAAAAATAAACATTGAAAATTTACGTGTAAAGTTTATTGATGATATTTTAAAAAAAGCTAAAAAGAATAAATATATAGATGCTCATACATATTATCGTCTTTATCCATCTGCTGCAATTTGTCCTAGGATTTTTTCAAATATTAAACTACATAAACAAGATAAACCTTTAAGATTAATGATTGACTTTGGTGGATCATTTTACTATGAAACTTGTAGATTTATAGAAACATTATTAAAAGATGTTCTTGGATTTGGAAAATATACTGTTAGTTCATCGTTTGATTTTGTAAAGAAAATTCATAATATTAATATTAATAATAATGATGGTATTTGTACATTTGATATATGTGAGATGTACGGTTCAATAGATAGATTAAAATCTATAAAAATTATATTAGATGCTTTAATGTTAAAAAAAGTTGATGTTAAAAAAGTAAAATTTGTAAATGATGTATTATATTTTATTGATAAAAATATATATGCTATGTTTAATGAAAATTATTATAAAATGGATTACGGATGGCCTATGGGACTTCCTGTAGTTTCACAAATATGTAGTTTTGTAGTATCAAGATATGAATATATAATTCTTAATAATAATATATATTACCAAGGTATTAAAATTTATTACAGGTATGTTGATGATGTTTTTGTTTGTGGAAGTTTAGATATTATAAATGTATTATTCAATGAATTAAATAGTTTAGAAGGTTTAAAATGGAGTAAATCTTTTGAAGAAAAAATGTCAATTCAGTATTTAGATATTAAAGTTACTCGTAATAAAAATAAATTAGATTATTGTATGGTAATAAAAGATATTGAAAAAATAGGATATATTCCTTGGTATTCAAATGTGCCAATAGCACATAAATTATTCGGTTTAAAATCATTTTTATTTAGGAATAATAAATTATGTAAATATAGTTCTGATAAAATAAGTAACATAAATGTATTTATTATGGATTTGTTAAATGTTGGATATGATCATAAATTAATTTATAATATTGTTACTAAGTTTAATAATAATAGAAATATTTTAGATGCTATAGATATTAATAAAATAAAATATACTTGGATATCAATACCATATATTTGTAATGAACAAGTGAAATTTATAAAACAGATATATAAAAATATATGTCGAGTTGCATTTTATACTACTCCTAATTTAAATAGATTAATAAATAATTCAAAAAATAGGTGTGGTATTTTAAATCAAAGTTGTGCAATATATAAATGGCTATGTGTTTGTGGAAAGGCATATATTGGGGAATCTCGATGTACATTGGAGAAAAGATCAAAGGAGCATTTGTTGTTATATAAACGAGTGCAAAAATCAAGACAAGAGAATGTTAGAAATGATGATGTATCACCATCAGTATTTTTTGATCATAATGTAACATGTAATTATGGTTTTGATTTTAATAAAGTTAAGATTTTGTGTATTAAAAAAAATAATAATAAATGCAAAATTAAAGAAGCTATGTTAATAAAAAGTGAAAAGCAACAGTTGATAAACAGACAGGCCGCCAATATAAAAATTAATGAATTGTGGGAAAATTGATGTATGATGTATTACTTTTTGTTTACATTTGTAACGATTTTTTCTAATACAATTTGAATCTAGTTGATAACGACTACATAGATAGTTGAAAGTACTTCTATTAAATTGTTATATATTTGTTTTTTTTTTAAATATTGTTTTACTGTATTAATTATGGTATTGTTTTGAATAATTATATATATATTGTTGAAATTTTTTTAGTTTTAAATAGTTATAATTACTTTATAATTATTTCTCTAATAACTAAATCTTCCATCTGATCAAATTTCATATTATAAGAAAGGGAAAAAATGAATATTTATATTTTATAGAAATATGTAAAATATACACCAACATAATTTTGGCATAATTTTAATATATAAAACTTGCTAATTTTTGAAATTAATTATTACATTATCATTATTTGATTAATAAAAACAATATTTCCATAAGTAAAATGAGACCAGAGATGAGTGCCATTAGTCAATTACTGTAATGAGAGGGGAAATGTGTTTTCCAGAATTTAGCATTGAGATATTAATTAATGTGCATAAGGTCATTAAAATCACACACAAAAAAATTCATTTGTCTAATATAACAATAATAATTGTTATGTTTCTGAGAAATACAATCAACTGGTACTTTATGTTCTAAATGGAATTCTGGTTTTGGATGCTAAAAAAAGAGTTTTTCCATAACTGCACAAAGATACTCTCAACAGAAATGGAAATTTTCTCAAAGTTCCAAATACATTTTATCATCAGCTTATAACAAATTCCCAAGGGGCGTGCACAAATAGGTATTTAACACTTGTTTATGTATTTAAATTTTATTATATAAAAATGTTTAACTACAATTTAATAGAATGTTTGATATCATAAAGTTATTGGTTCCTAATGTAGCATCTTCAAAGATTTTAGTAGATTTTGAGATGGCTTGTATGAATGTATCAAGGATTGTCTTTCAGCATGCAGAAATCAAAAGAGTTATTTTATCAAAGTGTCATCAGGAAAGTTACCAATGTTGATTTGTTGACAGAATTTGAAATTACTGTAATATTGATACAAAACTTAAACTAAAGTATTTTACTGCAAGATGTGACAAATGTTTTTAATCAACTTGCCTCCACATTACAGATGAAGATAATTAGAATAAGGTTATCATTTATTTCTTCCCCATATATATTCAATGTTGAAATCCACAATGTCTCCTAAATATGGGGTATCATTATGATGAACTACAAACTGCAGTAAATGATTTCATGGTGTAATGAATTACTTACTTTACTGCAGTTAGCTTAACATTTGTTTTCTATTTGATAGATAATGGATGAATTTGGTTTGCCACAGACTGGTATTCTTTTACACACAAGCTGATCATATTGAAGTAAAAATATATAAAATGTAGTACCCTATAATCAGAAGATAATCTGAAGTACTTGCAGAGATTAGCTACTTTACAATAAAAAAAAGTACATTAAAGTGAAATGTAGTAACTCACTCTTCACAAATTGCACATTACAATACTAATTGTAATTTTCAGTTAGTTGCTTGTTCTGCAAATGCATGATCACTGGGTTAAATAATGGGGAAGTTGCATGTTTTTATTGCTTGATATATCTTTTGAGCAGCATTATTTTGATGTATAACAAAATAGCCTTTTTAATTTTATTTTTGGTTGAAAGTTACTAAAAGTTTTAAAGTCATGCAAAAATAGTGCTAATGTGACTGAAAACTTAATTTCATACCAAGTATACATGATGCATATTTCCTCTAACTTACAAGTTTGCATTACATATATAGCAAAAGGTAATTTGACATATATGATACATATTAAGTTTTTTAAAGTTTTTCCCCTACTTTTAATTTTATTACACCTTCATTTTATAAAATTTATAAAATAAAAATTAGCTTCAACTGTTTTATAAATTATTAAACTGAAAATTCAGAAATCATTTTCATAAGTGGCTATCTTATAGATGTATACATTGAATTTGACATTAAAAATTAATTCTTGCAGTTAAATACAAAAGATGAAATTAAACAACAGGCAAAATAATATACTTCAATTATCGATTTAGGATAAATTATTTGATTTTGTACTTTAAAACTTTTTTTATGAGTGTTCATCTATATGACATTTTCTTTATGGGCAATTTTCCATGTGAACATTTTTTGACAGAATTTATGAGTGTGGGATTTTTTAGTAAGCAATTTTAGTATGGTGGTTACCAGCTATAAACATATACACAGTAACAAAGTTTTTCATATACTTCGGATGTTTTTTTATTTAAATTTTCTTAAAAACACATATAATTTATTAATCAATAATCATAAATTTAATGTAGTTATGTAATTAATATTTATTTAATTACAAGACATTTTTATTGTATAATTTTTATGCAACTTAGTATGCTTTCAAATATTCATATTATTACCATGGTTCATATATAATCTACTTTATAGTTATGAACACTTTATTTATTTATTTATTTATTTATTGTAATTAAATTCCAATGCATATTGACTTATATGGTATTTATTTATTGATTCATCTAATTCATTACATTTTTGAAATTGTGATGAACTATACCTTTACATTTATATTGTGTAATGATTATATTTAGGTTGGATATGTCTTGATTCTTTTTTTTTTTAAAAAAAATATTGAGTTGTTTATAAGATTATTCCTATTTCTTTTGTATTGATGAATATACTGTTTTATTGTTGTCTTGAATTCACAATTCTAAATTCACTGCTTTATTAATATTGATAAGGATATATCTGCCTGCCATGCTTGTCATCTGGGTTCAAACCCAAATCAAAAAATTAGAAATATTTTTTCAATAGGCTTGATACTTTTTTTCTAGGTAGCTAACCCAGAGTTGACCTAGTTAATCATCCACTGTTGGTCAATAAATGGGTATCCAGCTATTTTTAGTTAGAAGTTAAAACAATAATATACAATTGCTTGAATCACCATCACATGGCAATTGGTAAGTCTTGGGAATAATGGCATCTTCGCTCTTCTGAAAGAGACTAAAACAGAGGTCTTTGCCCAGAAGTGATGTCTTTTAAAGCCTGTTTTATTATTTACCTAACATATACTTTATTTTATATATATATATAATGTGAAACTCAAATGTAATAATAATAGTAATAATAATAATAAAACAGAATAATAAAAATTTTAATACTTTATTATCAATTACATTGTTTAATAAAATCTTTTGAAAAAAAAAATCAGAAAGCTATGTTTGATTAATATATATTTGCAATGCTTACTGAAATATTTATGGTTGGTTGAATATTGTATTGTGCATGATTTTGCTAGGAAAATGATCATTGACTCATGATAAAAGAAACTGAATAATTTAAGTTTTCTTTAAATATTAAACGAAAAAAAAAAGAAGATAATTGGATAAAATTATGAATAATAAACTTAAGTCATTAGAAATAATAGAAATAATTATTAAATATCATTGAAAAACTAAAAAACAAAAAAAATTGCTTGTCAAGTAAATTGGATCTTCAGCCAACAAATAAATAATTGATATTTTGCTGACGTTTATATGTTATTGTTTTTTAAATAGAAAAATTAGAAAAGTAAAGTAATAAAAAAAATCTATATAAAACCATTTTTTAAGTATATTTTAATAGAAATAAAGAAAACTAATTATATAATAAGTAAGTTATAACAATCTTTAAGCAGCCCCTTTGGAATAAAGGCGTCTTCCATAGCCTCTTATAGAAGAACAATGAAGAAGAAAGCATTATTCATATAGCTTTATCACTGTTTTACTCTCTGGCTAAAAATATCTAGATATCAATATAGGTTGGATATTTGAATGAAAAACCTAATCAACCTAATCATCTATGCTATATTATAAGCAAAGTAACAATATAACTTTCACTGTTTATTTTGAACATCTGCAATTGGAGCAGTAAATCACTCTTTTCTTCTACTTAAGAATTTTTATCTCTGATAAAGTGGGGATTTGGTTGGCACTAACATCTTGTGTTTATTGATTATGTCATTATATACATCTATTTTTAAGCTGGAAAATAAAGGTTCCAAATGAATCAGCATTATCAGATAAATATTGTGACTTTGGGCCATAATATCCATAATAAAGTAAATCACAATGTAGAATATATATTTATAAAACGTTTAATACAATATAACAGCATTTACTATTTAAAAACCATTGTATTTAATGTTATATACATATGACCACTTTCTTGTTATGGTATTGTCGAATATTGAAGTGAGGGCATGTATTATAATATACTATAACAGTATTTACTATTTAAAAAAGCTTAATTTTAACATTTTATATATAAATATCAGTCAACGCTTAGACAATCTCAATATCAATAACAAACAATCAACACACTCAACCTGTTGGCAAAGCAATCTCCTTTTAACAGTAAAGGTGAAATCTCACTTTTATTTATATATATGATTGCATTATGATGCAGCCTTCACAAATGGAATGAGTCAAAAACTATTCAGCATTGAGTGTAAAATTTATTTTTATAATCATCATCATCATTATTGTATCGTGCTCTGAATAATTTAGCCCATTGAAATAGAACTTTCTATTGTCGACCAAAAAAAATGATGTGCTAAATTTAAAAGAAATGTTGTGTTATATTCGTGATCAACGTCATTATTTATTGTATAATCGTTTGCTTATGGTTTTGGGTCCAAAGTGAAGGAATAGAATAGTTTAATTTTAAATGATTATTTGATTTTTTTTGTTTAAATCAGAAATTGAATAGGAATCTTTGTTTCAATTAAAACATCTTCTAAGCCATGCCAGTTTGTTGAAGTAAGAGATAAAGGATATTATTTTTTAAGTATAAGCATTTTATTTTTTAAGGCATATAATTTTATCCTTTAAAAAAATAAATAATATTTTTTAAACACTTCAATTAAATTAGAATAAGATGTAATCAAGTTTATTGAAGTAATTAACTTTATTCCTACAAATTTGGGCTTTTTTATATATAATTATTCTAGTTGTAAATATATAACATTATTAATAAAAGGATAAAAATATTTATTACATTGGCAAACTATTATAAATATTATAAAATGTTTTTTTTTTCCTTTTTTTAAAATGTAAATTGTTAACTGCAAACTTATGTAACATCGAAAAATTTTAGTAAGCAGTATGTCGGAGAAATGTAAATAATAGCTTTAAGTCTGACAAAATATTTCATGTAAAATATTTTCATTAAAACTCGTACAAATTTTTAAATGGCTAATTTTTTATTAATAGAAATGCATTGTTAAAAAGAAATGTATTTAATCTCTCCCACATCTCTAGATGCATATAATTTTTATGAGCCTTTTTTACATGCCAGAAATTTCATAGGTTTTGCATAATATGAATATTCTGCTCATCTAGTAAAATTTGATTAAGGGGGAGGGGCTAATATTGTCTCTTTGTATAATCATGAAGCATATTTGAACTATTATAGTGAATATCTAAGTAACACATTTCGTATTTATTAAATATAACTGTGTTCTCCTTTTCAACAAAGTTGTCACAATTAATTTACTTTTCATCAAATTAAGAAATCTTTATTTTTTAAAAATTAGAGAAAGACTAATCTGTTAGCTGCTTTGATGAATTTCTAGCTTATTAGCAGATTCTGGTGGTTTTATTTGCTCTTAGAATAATTACGAATCATGCAATTAATGATTTAAATACAACTTGTTGAAATCCATCCCACTAACAGTTACTGGGATTTAAAAAATAATAATTCTGAGAAAAAAATCTGGTAATTATATGTGATGGCATTGTTAAAACTGTTTGCAAGATTATAATTTAGAAAATAAACTGATTATATATTTTAAGATGGCTGGATGTAAAGATACCAGTCTTTTATATAAACTTATCATCATAATAGATCAATCCTCATTAATGCTTCATATCATTTGATCTTATTTGCAATTTGTCATTTTTATAACTCTACCTAGATTACATAGTGTTAAGTATATTTTTGGCTTCTTAATTCCAACTAGATTATATACTCTCAAGTTTATTTTTGGCTTCTTAATCACAAAATAAATTATCTTTTCTTTAGATATCTTTTTTTTCTTTCAATTTATTACTGTAGATTATTGAGTTTATTCATTTTTAATTATCACACTTTCTAAGCATTATAGCCCCCTCCCCCAAAGAAATGGATATTCTTATAATACAACCTAATTAGTCAATTTCTGACTATGATATATTCAAAAAATTTGTCAACTCCATAGTTAAAATAATCAATTTTTTTTTTCTTAACTATCTCATTTTTCATTCCTGTAAAAAGTTGTAATGAATAATCAACTTTAACAAATTATTTTAAGAATGAATATTTCTTATTGTAAATTTTTTTGTCTTTGATTCTGTTTCTGACCATATCTTAGTCTTCAGATCTTAGGTGATAACTAATATCTAATAACAAACACATTCTTTATCTTTACTGGATTATTTAAAATCACCCATTTTATTAATGTCATAATTTTTCTTTTTTGTTTCCACATTTACAAGACAGTTTTCATTTTTCATTCTGCTATTAAAGTTTTTAATTGTTAATATCTGAAAATTAGTGTTGCTTCTTATATCAATCTTAAATTCATAACTGTTTTTTTTTACTCTAATCTTTTTTTATTCACTAGAACATTTAAGAACAGCTATGTTCAAAAGCAATTCTCTTCCCCCTACTACTCCAAAGCCATCAATTGTAAGCCTGACGAATCAATGGACATTAGATGGTATTGATGTATTCATATTCTCAACAAGTTTCTGTCTTTACTGGAATTAATATATTTAATACATCTAGCAGTCATTTTTAATAACTTCTTTGTACTATTCAAACCTGAAATTAAAATACTATAAGATTTTGAATTCAAGCTATGAGCTCAAATAATTTAAATGAATTAAAAGTGGTTTCCAAACACATTACTGCATTAATTCCAGTTTTGAATATTAAGCTGTTATTGACAAAAATAAAAAAAATTTCCGGGACTGTGGATATAATAGCACTTTCCTTTAGTATTCATTGATTTCTCATGCTTGTAGTAGATAACTGAGAAGTAGAGTAAAGAAAAATGCTCTTGGAAATATATTTAAGAGTAAGCAGAAGAAGTGATGAGACATTAGGATTGTAACAACTATTTTTCGTGATATTTTATAATTTATATGTTAACACAAAAAATTTGCCAAATAAATACTTTTGTCTTTGTAATTTTATTTTTAGGATGTATTATTAACTTTTATTAATTTTAATATTTATATTTTACTCAAGGCAGTTATATAAATGATTATTTAATCTTTTCTACAGATGCAATATATGATGTCATAATTTTAAACACATAATGTAAGTGTATATTTTAAATTTTGCATCTTTGGTATTGAAATATAAATCCATATACTTATAAATCATATACATTGAGTCATGTTTAATTTAAAGTTTATATATTAAATCTTGTTTGATTATTACAATCAAGATGTTAAAAAGGAGATGCCATCTCCAGCCTTGTAAAGTTAATTATGAGTTTAATAACACTTAAGAGTCATATTCCATCTGGTTGCTAAATTAATTTCACTCTGAATTACTGACAATGTTTGAAAAAGGTATCCTTATAAACATCAGAAGTACCAAGAATAGGGTGGATTCATTCTATTCTTGATTCTTTGTTCAACATTTAGAGTGCTTTTAAGTCATTGTCTGGAAGATGGTGATTTACTCCCTTTGTTTAAATCTATATCATTCTATCTATAAATTACTGACTTTTTTTTTTTTTTTTATAAATTGGGCAATTCTGCAATTGCTTCAAAATTATTAAAATCCTCTATTTTGAGAGTAATCCTAAAAATTAAATAAACATATAATCAGTAGCTTGAGAGATCAAGTGATGTACAAGCACTCAAATAATAGGCTTAACACAACAGCTTGATTGTACCTTTCAAAGTAATTTTTTTGTATTACCTCAAATCAAAATTAATCAAGGAACTTATAAAATTTTAAATTCTCATTAACCCATATTATTCTAGGACATTGGTAAGATTTTTTTGTAGCTTAATTTGTATAAATTTATTAGCAGTTTGTAGATGTTAGAATTCCTTGTAGTGAGATGGCTTTGAATAGTGTTTCAAGTGGCATTATTCTCCTCCCTTCTTAAAGTATTGATGAACTTGATCATAGACAGTATTACCATGGGAATTGAACTGGAACTTTAGAATCTGAATATTGAATTTAAAATAATGCTCTTACTAACTGGGCTATTCTCTCAAAAGCAACAGTCAGTAAAAATTTCATCTATTTATCTATGAAGTTCCTACTGATTTCCCCACTTTTTCCTAAAAGCAACTTTAAATGCTGAAAAATGAAAATTGTATATATTGGCATTGTCTTTGCTGTGAAACATTTTTTGCATATATTTTTTAAAAACAACTATTTTATTATTTGATATCAACGCTCCACTTTTTATTTGAATTAGTATTTATTTGAGCAATAAGATAAATCATGTTTATTTCTTTTACTCTAAATGTATTGTGGATGTTGCAGTATTGGTTCGCTTTCAAGTAAAAATTCATTTTCTTTAGTTGTGATTATTATTATTTATTTATTTTGCATTTAGCTTTATTTATTTTTTATTGATTCAATTTGTAAATGTTTTTTTTTTTTTTTTTTTGGTCAATTTAAGAAGAAATATTTTATAACTTTAGATATATTACAAATATTAATGATGAAAAGATTAAGATTGGGAAAGCTTAAAAAAAGAATTGATGAATTACTCTGTATTTAAGAGGTAAAAACAGGCAAAACTCACTATACATATTGCCACACACAGCAAGAAGTGAGGAGCCTTGGATCTGAGAGCACTGCACCTAGATCTTAGGATCTAATGCAACCCACCAGCAACCACCTTTTATCTCCATTTAACTAAAAAACACTTTAAGTTTTCAATCCAAGCCCATTAGCTTATATAGTCATATGGGTCTGAAGCCAGTTCAGTACCCATACATTTTGGTGTCTTTGGTTCTTTAATAACCATAGCTACCACTATCCTATTAGGCAGGATTGGTTTTAAGCCAATAAACATCACATAACCACCACCTCTTATGCTTGTGTATAACTGTTGTTAAAACAGGCAAAACTCACTATACGTATTGATTACTCTAGCTTGCTGTGTGTAGCAATACGTATAGTGAGTTTTGCCTGTTTTAACAACAGTTATACACAAGCATAAGAGGTGGTGATCATGTGATGTTTATTTAAGAGGTATTAAGAAAAATATGTTGTTGATATTTATAAAAAATAAAATGATTGTTTGTTTTTTTTTATTAACATATATAAAATACAGAAACAAATTGGTAGATGTTAAATAATGTTGATTTGAAAAATAAAAAGAAATAAAGTGGATTAGAATGTGAGAAGAAGCCTGTAAATGTCAATGAGAATTGTTTTTAAGGCACAATATATAATTAAAGTATTCCTTGACAATATTATTACCTCAAAATATCATGATGCTTAAACATACTTCAAATATTTGCTTTTAGTTTTAATAGATATTTTTTTAAAATCTAAAAAACCATATATATTAGAAACACTAGCACGCACATATTCAAATTTTATGTTTGCCAAATTACATAAGACCCCTGCATGAGGCTGACTTTAACAAACTGATGTAACCAATTTGGCAATCATTTTCATGCTTTTTTATTTTTAATGAGTAAATCTTTATTCTCTATTATAAATTTACAATATTTCATAATATTCATTAAAATTATAACTTCAAAAAATGAAAATCGTTTAAAAATAATATCGCAATTTGTAATTAAATAAAAAATTATTTGAAATAAACAAAGAGATTTTAGACTTTAAAGAAAAAAAATTTTTTTTATTGATAATAAATAATTCTGCACCAAATTTTTATAAGTCGTGTATATCAGTAAAGAGTATATTCAACTAAAGAACACTATCTTTGAAATTTAACTTGTACAAAAATTGACAAAAATAACATCTACTATCTTAATAGGCATTTGTCTCTTTTTGTGTGTATTAATCACATTCTGTTTTACATTATTATACTTTCCTTTGATAAAGAGCAAATATGTTCAAATTATATCTGAATATGAACGTTATATATTTACCAAAATAATCAAATATTTCATTTAATTTTACAAAAATATAAATAAATAAGTCTTTTGCATACGTATGTGTACATACTTTACAAAGCGGTTTCTTTTATTTTTCTTCCTTTATTTAGCTTAGAGTACTTTCAGTTCCGAGTACCATACATTATGTGCAACCTTATAATTATTATTTTGAAAATTTAAACAAAAGCCAATATTGTACAAGCTCAATAACTACCTTTGAGTATAATGTTAAATCTGCATAACTTGAAAACTTATTCCTTGACTTTAATTTACTTTTCTCTGAATGATAATGATATCCAAATGTTTTATTTGGAATATTAGTCAATATAAAATTTAGTTCAAGTTTTTGCCAATAGGTGAATGCAAATGCATCAAATGAATATTATAGATTAGTCACAAATGAACTATTCTTTGCGACAGCAAAAAAGATAAAGGAAGTAATTCAATGATCAGGTTCAGAACATGGAATACAATATATATGATTGGAAAAAATCATAATTACATATAAAAAAATGAATTATTAGTAAAACTGTTGAATATATATTATATGCATGTAACCTGACCACGATTTAATAACACAAAAGATGTAAGCATAACTATAATGTTATTAATAGTTATATAATGGATTAATGATGATCAAAATTGCAGATTGGATTTCAATTCAAAAAACTGTAGTTCTAGTAGAATCTGCTATGCTGCTACTACTGAACCAAATTATATAAACAATTTGTAATAATTTTATTGATTCATCATATATGGTAATCACTACAGTACTGAAGTACCCATCAATTATTATGAAATATATGTGCACTAAGTATATCTTCTTGAAAGAAGCTTTTAATGTCTATTTAACAAACTATGTCTCCTAAATATTTGGTTTTGATAAAATTTGCTTTGGGTTTCCACTTTCTTAATGCTTTAAAACATAATATGAAGTTTTGAAGCAATTGTATACACAATATAATTTCTAGATATTGAGCAATGTATAGTATGATTCTTTCAGGATCTTACAAGTTACCTAATAAACAACAAAATAATTTAAGTACACATTACAGTAATTAAAATATGTTATTTGAATTAAAATACATCACTCGAATTGTAGTTATTAAAACTATAAAATTTCACTTTATAAATTTTACTCCAAATTACGACTAAAGTACCTGCAGTTCCCTGCTAAGTAATGGTATTAGTTACTAAAAGTGGAAATAGAGCACATAATGTTGCAATAATATGAAGCTGTTTGATATTGGCTTTTAGAAAAATTGTAGTGAATATTATTTTTAAAGTACCTATAACATTTTATAAATATTTACCGAAATTATATGTTACAGTTAAATACATTTTTTAAAAAAAAAATTTCAAAGTATTTTTAATAAATAAATATATTTAAAAAGAAAAAAGGGGGAGAGAAATGTCATCAAACAAAATTTTTTTTATTCATTATCAGAAGAATTGTCAGTTTCTGATCAGATAGAAATTTCACATCAAACATGAAAAAGCTTAAAAATTACATATGCAGTGAAAAATAAAATTTAATTTTCATCTTTTTTTTTTCTCGTCCAATATTATATCATGTTTATATCACTTCTATATAGATATAAAAAATAAATTCTAAATTTTAAACTATTGTTTCCTCACTCTATTCTTTTATTATTTCCTTTCACTCAATCTAGTGAGAATGAAATGTTATTTCAGTGACCCTTAGACGAATATTTGTAGTCAGATAATAATTTTGATAACATATTTTATTGTCATTTATGATAGTTAAAATATATGGGTTACTCAAAAAGCCACATCTTTCAAAAAATTGATATTTATTACTAACACACACTCTTATATAAATATCAATAAAAATATTATCTGTATATAATGCAAATATTAGGATCATCTTTAATATGAGATCAATTTTTATTAAAGGTTGGCAAAAAGTAATGCTAAATTTTCACCTATGATAATCTATTATTTAGTCACAATGTTCTTTACAAAGATTTTTTTTCCTCATGTGTCATATTATCAGCCGGGAAGCGAACCCGCTAACCGGGGACAAGATTATTTTTTTATAACGCTAACCCGGAACAAGATTTTTTTTTTTATAATCATAAAATGTGTCCTTCATCAAATCGTTTTACATTTTATTATAATTATTGAATGGCTTGAATTTAGTGTCACCTTTTGATAATCATATGAAAGAATTTCTCCAGAATAACTTATTATCTTTGCACTGTGTGTTTTAGAGAAGTGCTATTGGCTGAGTCAGAATTAAAGATTCTAAATCAATTCTTCAGCTGGGTAAAAAAAAAAACAACCTCCCTTCGGTCATTTGAATTAAAATTATTTTTTGTACAGTAATATATTTAAAAATTAATCATCATTAGCTTAATTCTGTCAGCTCTAATATTTAAATATCACGTGACTTTTTGGATGACAAATTATTTTATTATGAAATTATTATGTTCAACTTTTACTTGGTGCTTGGACATTATGTATATGTCACATAATCTTCTGAGCAATTAATCATGCAATTATTATTTATTTTATCTATCATTATTTTACCAACATTTTTGGGGGGTATTATATATATTTTTAATGAATTACATTATCTCATAATATAATCAAATTATGCATTAGCATAGTAATCTATTTTATATCTTTTTATTCTAGTTCTTCCCAAGTGATGAATGAATACCAGACAGAATACATTGATTTAAAATCAATAATCAATGCAGATTGTAAATGTGAGATAAAGAAATTATATGATGCTTTATTTTAACATATGATCTTAATAAGACATTTTTAACTTGTCATTTCCATTTTAAGTAATAGTAAGGTATATTTTGATCAAATATTACTGGTTTATTTTTATTATTATCTGTGGCATTCCCAAAAGTCTTTTACAATACTACAATCAAAAGCATCAATCCTTTTGTAATATTGTTTATTGCCCCATGTTCATAGCGGCATGGCCACTTAAATGCCATATTTCTGTGCATTTGCATAAAAATTACACCCTCAAGCAGTTTCAACATGCTAAGAATAAACTAGCGAAATGTTTAATAACTGTCAGCTTTAGGCTAGGAAGAAAACATTAGCAACCATATCTGTTTAGCAGTGCATCTAGTTTGAATTATCCCTGCAGGTAAAAACAAACACACAGCAAAACATTTTTATACATAGCTTTTTGGATCTTTCTCTGTGATAAATTGCTCAATGAAGAATGCAGCACACTAATTTGCATAATTCATGAACAAAGGAATGAATCAAAGTTCTCAGGGATGATTCCATCATGCAAGTACTTATTCACACTTTTCTTTATCTCCTCAGGAATTTAATTTCCTCACAAAGCTTATTTTTATTACAGTTAATTTACAATATTAATCATAACTTACATACAATACATAGTTTTATATCATCTTTAATATAGCATTCATTTTTGGTTTGTGTACTAACATAATTTCATTAACCAAAATAAATGAATACTTTACAAAATTTAAACAAGTTTTGATTTTATACAATCTCTAATTTTTATTTTATTTACTAAGTTCATATTAGTGATTAACATTCTGATCAGCCATATTTAATTAGGGAAAAGACATATCACATCTCCCTTCCTCTATAGTTAATTATATTTTTTTTCTGAACTTAAAAAAATCTACATGGATATTTTCTTTGATTATCAAGGTAGTTACAATAAGAATAATAAATCTTGTTTATTAAATAATAAAAAACTACATTTTTTTATATACAATTATTATATTTTTTTCTCAGCAATCTTCTTTCCTGATAGAATGCCACACATTTTACCAAAAATAATGATACACATAAATCCTAATCTATGATTTGGTCCTAGTAGGATGACCACTAAATGGCTATGAATTCAAATCTGGGTCACTGGTGGTACTGTTATGGATATTGGATAGTGTAATCAATCCAGTCAAATAAATTTTCTAGTTAGCTCAGTTCTCATAAACCCCATTCTTAATAGTTATATGCCAAATAATATGCATGTAGCCCTATGATGAGCAGGAAATACTACTGTTATAGGCTCATAAATTGGTAGTGCTTTGCAGTATACTCATCACCAATCTATGATTGGATCAGTAAAGAGTAAATCCTGTACATTTGGCAATCCAAATGTGACTAATTTAAATTTACTCATGTGTCAAACCCATTAATAATAAATCACATGAAATAATTGTAATTATTTTCAAATAGATATTTGATGGAATAATTTCTAAAATAGGAATTAATATTTGAACAGAATAAATTATGGCCAAAATAGTACTAGATATTTGAAAAAAATATGTACAGTCAACAAACAACACAAATGTATACTGATGTATTGCAGTAACAGGATATGATGAAGAAAATATTTAAGATAAACATGACATGTATTTGATATGTTATCTAAAATTTAATGATATTACAGATATGAGTATTTATAACTTTTGAAATGTCCTATAATAAGTACACTGCAAGGCAGCCTTTAATGCCTTTCCCATAATTCTAACTTCTATAAGGAACAGTCAATGTAGCATTATTGTTTAGCTTGCTAACTTCTAGGTAATGGGTTTTAGATTTTTTCAGCATTATTTTATTCTTTAGCTAGACAAATGTAGATAAGGCAATGTTACATTAGTTTATTGAATAAATAGTTGCTCAAAAATGTTAACAATCCATAATAATTGTACAGCTACTAGATTAGAAATAAGATCTATCTGCCTTTAAAATGTGCAACAGAAAAAAACTGTACTAAAGAGTTTATTCCGATATGATGATAGTTCTCCATTATTTAATTCTAATAATGAAAGAATAAAATGTTTTATTACAGAGATCTGTTTTACTTTTACCTTTTCATTATTATTGTATGGTTATGAATATTGGACTTTACTCATAAATTAAAGAAACAATATAAATGCTTCTGAACTATAGCACTACAGAAGTGTACTTAGAATTTTCTGATCAACAATAAGACATTTAATTTCAATACTTCAGAAGCCTGATCTAAATAGTAAATTGTTATGTTTTATATATAATAAAAACTAATGGTCTGATGGTAAAATATATTTGCTTGTGAATGAAATAACTTGATAGCATATCTGCACAATTTTATTATTATCATGAGGAAACATAAAGACAGAAAGACCCTTGTATATGAAGCCATCAAGAATCATTACCAACTTGATGGAATCCAATAACAACAGGATCAATACAGTTGGTGGATTTTGTGATATTTTTATATGTTTTATATAAAGATTTTTTTTTTAAAAAAAAACGTAAAATATTAAGATATTAAAATATTAACATAAAATAATGATATTAAAAGAGCAGTTCAAAAACTACAGACAAAATTAAAGAAAGGATCAGAAATAGTTATATTGAAAATACAACCAAAACATGGTTATTCTCAGTATCATTAAGTTCTAAGTTTTTAATAAATGTCAATTCTTTTTTTTTTTTTAAATTGAAACTTTATTGAACTTAAAGCCATAAATAATATTTTACATTAAAGAACTCTTGTAGTCAGATCAATTAATTTATTATTCTATTTGTAGTCTCTCATAAGAAAAATTGATTTTTCAAGAATAGGAATCAATTGCCAATGATAACTTATATGATAATAATAGTATTTTTAAAACACAATTTATGCATTTTTTAATAAGTTTTCTTTTTATTTTTGAAATAGATTTAATAATTTTTAAATCGACAATTAAAAGCAAATGTTTTCTTAATACTTTTTATTCCGATTATAATTTTGATTATTTTAATTGGTCACAGTAATAAACTTATTGCGGCTATGTAATTACCTATACGATAAATAAATAAATATTTTAAACACTAATATTGCTAGCTAGTAGAGTAATTTTTTTTTTAAAAAAAAAAAAAAAATTATTTTTACAATCATTTTTTCTAATAATTTTAAAGGATTTTATTGTTTTAAATGTTTCAATGTTACATCATTTTTATTAGAGGGGATTTGAACCCAGACTTTCAACCATCCTTTAGTCATCCACTCCATCTTATACGACCGATACACATGACCACACACATGTGAAAGAGATAAATGATCTCCAATATATGTATTTCGTGCTGAACCAGCATTCATCAGCATAAATTATATATATTGGACATCATTTATCTTTTTCACATGTGTGTGGGCGTGTGTATACTACACATATATTTAAATATTATCATTTTTATTATAAAATTATACTTAGGAAGGCAATAAAACCTGAAATAGTCTTATAATTAATAGTATATAAAATTATTTCATCATATATATTACATATTTACAAAAAAAAAAAAACAATATTCACTTTAGTAGTACTTCAGATTATTAGAACTAGCATTCCAATGTTTTAGATGCTGCTGCATTAAGCTTTTTCGTATTACATATATACCATGTGCAGGTAAAGAGCCTCATCTCGATTAAACAATTACAACAACCCTTATGACAAAATGGTTTAGGTCTTTCAAACACTATAAATCTAATATTTTTATGTGCAAAGTCTTTTACAAATTTGGAAATCATATTCAAGATTAATCCAACAGACAAGTCACCAATTACGACTGGTTATTTAAAATTGCTCCTTTGTTCACTGCTAGCCATTGATAACTTAAATTTTCATCCGCCTGAAGACAAATACTATTATTGGAATGTTTATACTTTATTATACCCTCTTTGAACAATAATATTGATGAGTCTATACTAAATATAAATAATAAGCAGTTGACTCGAATATTCTAACACTCGTTCCTTGAACCAAAATACTTTGATTTTCTTATTAAAATTAAATTTACTATTATTACTAACATTACATTTTTATAAATATAAGAGGTTCTCAATGTGAGCTCTAACATAGAGGCACAGAAACTCAATTTCACTTATTTTTTTAATATCAATCTTTAAAATATATATGTTTAGTAATTCTAAGACTATTTCAAACACATAATTGCAATGTTAAAACTCTATTTAAATCGCTTTCAAAAAGAATATTCTCTGAAAGTAGAACTTGAATATTTATTTATTCTATATATATATTGGTGCACAAGACGCATTTTTATATAACAATGATTCTAAAAATCAACAAAACACAATCACTCAGAGCAAGAGATGAAAACATTTTCACGTACAATATTTACTCTTATACCTGGTTCTTAATTTTAATATATTAGTAAATGTTTATGAAATAGAACAATTAATAACTAATTCAGATTGTAAAAGCTAGAATTAAAACAAATTATTTATTTATTTTTTTAAAAAGCATTTTTGAATAACCAAAAAAAAGTTTTAATTTTAATTTAAAAAAATGAATTGATTACATTACTTAAACTAAAGCAAAAATGAATTATTGCTACATTGTTTTTAAATTGGCAATAATAATCCTATTACTATTCTAGGTCCATAATGTATAATAATAAGCTAGTCTCATATTGCATTTAGAATCACTATTCAATAATAGCCGGCATTCACGATTTAGTTATATAATGTAAGGAATCATTTATTTACATGAAAGATGCATCCTGCTATTTTTGCATAAGTTGGATATTTATTTGAGTGTATGTTTATCATTCTATGATACAGAATACAAAAAAAAAAAAGGTAACAAATAAAAATAAGCACTACATAAAGCATAAGATTACTTGATTGCTGTAGTCATTTTAGATATAATAAATTTTGAATTTTTTCACATTTTATACAATCCAGTGATTGTTTATATAAGTATAGATTTACTTAATTTGAGTTTCTATTAGTAAAAGAATGCATAGACTATTTAATTAATGACTTTAAATTTTTAAACATCTTAAAATTTTAAATCAAAACATACTTTTATATTGAGCAACTGCATGGGTAAGAGTCATCTTTGTGCAAGCTAATCTTCAGTACCTCTTGTCTTAAGGACGAATGACAGTGCAGTATGGTAGCACATGACCTCACATTTATCAAGGCCCTGGGCCTGCATGATCTATGTTTTTGCAAAAATCAAAAAATAAAACATTTTATCACATGTTAAATAAAACCATATTTCTTTTTCTGGCCAAACTTTGTAATTTGTAAACCATACAATGAATATCATATGTAACGTAATACAATTGTAGCAGCATTGATTATGCAGTAATGCAGATTTTTCAGTTACATTGTTTACCTAAATGTTTCATTATGTTTTAATCTTGTTAATATAAAATCACCTCATTGTTAACATTTCTACTAATTGAATCAGAATTTATAAATAAAAAATAAAATTAGAACAATATTATAAAACATTGAAGAAATTAAAATATATATTTTTTGCATTATATATTTTTTATTTTTTTTTTTCAAATATTGATTTAAAATCATATTTATAATAAATAAATAATTACTTATATAAACAAACCAATTTGTGCAATTTTAATATATCTATATTTGTAGTAAGATAATTTATTTTTTTAAATATCGAAATGGTTTTTATCATGTGAAAGAGATTCCCACTCTACCTATAAAATAGAATTATTTAATTTTAAAAAAAGTATTCTATATAATTTTGTTTAACAAAATACACAATAAAATCTTAAAAAATTATAATTATTTATACTTTTACCATTTTATTTACATATCAACTCTCTTGACTTTGGTGGATGCAACATGATAAATACTGTATTACTTCAAATATAAGATGTACTTTTTTCCAAATTGTGCACCCATAAAAGAGAGATGAGTCTTAAATTTGAGATAAAAATTGTTAACATCTTATTTTTGTAGATTTTTGCTTTACACTATACAGGCACATATGATTGATATCTGTGTAGAATAGCATGTTAAATCTTTTCTAATAAATATTTGTGGATTAATTTCATAAATGACTTGAACTCTTTTTCTCAAATCATTACTTTTAAGATTATTTTGTTGATTTTATGACTGTTTTATGAAGAAAATTCTACCAAATAACCTTTGGAATTTTTTGCAACTAACAAATCAATGTAACAATGAGATAAGAGCACATCTTCCAAGGCACTTATTGTTTGTTTTTTGTTCTCTATACAAGAGAATACCTGTCAAAATTTTGATAGCTTCATTTTGATTTTAAAAATAAAAATATGTTTTAGAATCTTTTAATGTTATTTTGCTGATTTTGACAGTTCCAATATTTTTATTTTTAAAGTGAAAACATGTTTTAGAAAGTTTTAACATTATTTTGCTGATTTTACCATTATTTATTGAGAAAACTTTACTGAATAATCTTTAAAAAAATTACAACTAACAAATCAATATAACAATGAGATAAGAGCCTTCATTTCAAGGCACTAATTGGTAGTTTCTTGTTCTCTATACAAGAGAGTGCCTGTCAAAATTTTGACAGTTCCAATATTTTTGTTTTGATTTTTAAAGTGAAAACATATGTTTGAGAATCTTTTAATGTTATTTTGCTAATTTTGAAAGTTTCAATATTTTCATTTTGATTTTTAAAATGAAAATGAATGTTTTAGAATCTTTTGTAAAAGTATAAATTATTTTGGAAGAATGATTCATATTTTAATAGAAAATTGTACTTTTACACTAAAGCAAATTGACATGAAAATTATAGTGTTCAGCTACAATTTAAATAGTCTGAAAATGATATACTCTGGTTGAATAGTGAAGATGAGAATTCAAGTTCTAAAAGTGAAGGTGTAGAAAATAAAGTATCACATATCTGAAGAAGTTTCATAATAAATTAGGGGAGTTTATTGTATTTATATTAGTTTCCTATTTAAATACATATATGCATCTTAATTTGGGAATTAATTTTTTTCCAATTTTTTAGACTTAAAATCCTACTGCAACTTAAATTAAATGGTGTCTCATATTCAAAGTAATATCGTAATAATAACTTTTAATTAGGAACCAACATATTAATTAGTTCAAAATAACTTGTTTTTTTTTGTTTTATTTGGAATCTTTCATGCATAACTTACATTTTTTATTAACAAAGTTAACTTTTCAGTCTCAAATATCTGTTTAGTAATAGAATAATTTTTGTATGTTTATTATCTCAGTTTAAAAATTTAATCACACTACAAAGTCAAGTATTTATGAATTTTAAGGATTTACATTACACACTTACTTAAGGTAAGAAATTTTCACACTTATATTGTTTATTTGATAAATTTCCATGTCTTACACTTTCTTTTGTTTAATGATATATTATAATAAGTAAAAAAAATCAAGCAATTGATTTCTTCCACTAGAATAGATAAAGAATTTTGTAGGCACTTTCCCTTTTGAGTGATTACAAGTGAAATTGTATAGTTGTTACAATCAACAGAGAGATATTAAACAATACTGATTTAATGAAATTCACACAATAATATCTTTTTAGAAAGTTGTTTTTTTACTAACTCTGTTTTTCTTGAATTGGAACCATCATGTATTTGGGTAATTTTAAGAATCAATTATGAATTTTATCTAAATAAGAAATTTCAGTACAATGCAAATCTAATAAAAGTAGATTAGTAAAATATGTAAAAAAAAATTATAATATTAAATTAAAAAGAAAAAAAGATAGCATCACTATTAAAAAAACATATGCCTCCATGATATGCTTAGGCTTCTGTTAATTTACTCTTATAATTTGGCCATATGACCACACAACAGAAAATTTATAAATTATAACTGATAAACTAAAATACCTACTATGCATAATTATTATGAAGTAATGTTTGAAATAATTATTTACATATAAATTTTATTAATTATCACGATGAAATAATGCAAAGTTTGTTTGGTCTATAACAATGGTAAACAATAAAAAATAATCCTCTTATAAATAAATAAATATATGCAATCAGAATATGTTTCTAATAATGGAATGATTCAAAAATCTAAATATTTTCATTTGCATATAAATTTTATTATTTATCATGGCAAAATGGCACCCTTGATGCAGATCAAGAATAGATTATATAATGTTTAACACATTTGAAACAATTTAAGTAAAAAAGTAATCCTCTTACATTTAAATAAAAAAAATATTTACAATCAAGATGTGTTTGTAACAATGAAATGATTCGTAAATCTAAATATTTTCATTTGCACATAAATGTGATATCTTTGAGCCCCACACAACCATCTCACCCACTCATGGTAGCACTACATTTATAGCTATAACCATCTAATATTCATTGATTATTCATGTGTGTATTGCAATGGCTGGAATAATGTTATATTTGTTGTCAAATGTTGATTAAATAGGTTCTGTTGTTGTTCTGAATTGTTTTAAGCATTTTAATTATTTTTTTACTGTTATGTCAAATGTATGATTTTGTCAGTTTAAAGTCTATGGATTGCAGTTCAGTCTCTGTCAGTTCTTATGCTTACATTTTTTATGAATATCTGAGCAATAAACAATTATCAACAAAATCTAAGATGCAGGCCAATGTTTGACACGGATGTATATTTTACCCTTTTCTTATTAATTTTTATAGTGTGATTATCATGGGGAATGTTTTATAAAGTTGAGATGGTAGGATAGCAATTAGTGGGAGATATATAAATAATTTGAGATAAGTTGATGACATTTTGATCTTTGCTGTTAATGAAGTGAAAGTAATAAATATGAAAAAACTATCGGAGTAAGCATTGTCTTGAAATAAGTACCTTTAAAAACCAAAGTCCTAATTTTAGATTATGCCAATAACAATTCTACCCAAATTAAAAGTGATGTCAGTTGCTGAAGTAATAGATAAATTTGAATACCTGTGTTCCACTATAATCAATAATTGCTGATGTGATTAGATAATATGCAGAAAAATTGAATAACGAAAATATTAATGATAAAACTGCTTAGAATATGAAAAGAGAAAAATATTTCAAGAGCCAACAAATCAAAATTGATCAATTGTCTGATAGTTCTAATTGTTACTTATGTTACTGAAACATGAACACTCAAAAAAATGATTAAAGCATTTGAGATGTAGTACTATCACAGAATACTTCTAATTCCCTTTCTTGGGTGACAGGAGAATTTAAAGATACCAGAAGATTATCTTTTCTAAAAAGAAGACAGATAATGGATTATTTTGTCACACTGTAAAAAGATTTAAAAAGTTTTTCATTGAAGGTAAAATTTAAGATCCACATGATTATTTTCATATGTGATTGATAGATCAGATTAGACATATCATTGAACAGGAGTTCCATAAAGATTGTGATGATGATGGAGAAAATTTATTGAAGTTTCAATCACATCAAGTTATTTTCTCTGGAGCAGTGATGATTGGATTAAAAAAATAAGTGAGTGGTAATTTACATAGTGTTGTTTAATGAATTATGTTGTATTTCACATTGTTCAATGTAAAAAAATGAAAAATAAGAGAGAAAACATGAAAAATTAAAATATATTAAGGAATTATAATATACCTTAATAGGTGCAATAGAATATGTGACCTTCTGCAAACTTACACACTTCTATGAAATTTCATTTCTTATTTTGTGAAGAAAATAACTTGATGTTATTGAAAGCCATAATAAAAGTCAAGATTCTATTGAGGATACTCTTTTGCAAAAGTCTCTTCACACTGAAAAATTAGAAAAAATACATTGTCATGCATTACCTTAAAATCAAAAATATTAAAAATATAAATTAAGTGGCATTGTTATAAATAAATATTGAAAAAACAACATAGTGTGGAATAATGGCATATTAAATATAATGGCAAGAGTAATTATTATATTAGAGGATTATGTCTCAGCAAGTTTTTATTTTAAAGAAGATATATAAAAAAAGGTATTTAGATATACAGAATATTTTTAAACAGATCAAATTACATTTAATATTATTAAGTGAGAAATTAAAAGGATTAGAAATTAAAAGGATTAGAAAGACAAAAGTGCCGTGTGCAAATTTTGATATGACACAAACTTGCAGAAAAACTATACTTGATTTTTTTAAAAATAAAAATTACTATAAGAGGACATTGTTACAGTGCTTTCAATGAATATATAGCATCGTCGGGTTATATTTAACCTAACCGAAGTATATATTTCAAAACTGTTATTTATATATAGGAAGTGATTGTTGATTATAAGAAGCAATGTATGTGTTTATGGACAATTAGAGATTAAAACTAAGTCTGATAATAAAAAGTAATTGATATGTCATGATTTTTTAAAAATCTACACAATCATTTAAAATATTATTAGACTCTAAAAATGTCTCTGGGTTAAACGATTACAGTAAAAAGAGCAATCAGTTGCTTATACTAAAATGAGAAATTAATTAATATTTTTTAAAAAGCAATTTAATACTGAATTTTCTATTGAGACAAAGCAATGCGTGCAGAAAAGAAGAGAATATGAAAGAAATTATAACAAATTTTTAGATGAATTCAATATATAGAAAATATTAAAATAATGTCGAAAATGTTAATGATGACCCAAGAAAATATAATTGAGAAGTGGTCAAGACCCTACCAGAAGAAAATAAAAGCTATAAAATAATTAATTTTTTAAAAAAGTTGCTTTAACATTATAAAATATAGTGCATTTATCTAAAAGCAGAGATGGCATCACGAAATAGCTGGAAAGTTCCTCAAAATATTATAGGGTAATAATGAATAGAAAAGCAAACTTTCCCATCATTTGAAATGCAAAATATTTTAAATGAAAACATGAAACTCAAAATTAAAAATTATGAAAAATAGAAAAGCATCATCAATATTTGGATACTATAGAAAGGATCAATTATTATGAGTTAATATTCTGCATTGGATTTGTGAATTGATATTTAAAAAAAAAAAACCTTTGATTTTATATGCACTCTTACTATAATTAAAATTTTGTATCATTATGATATAGAACTAAATAATTGATAAATTATAATGAATATCAGAATGTAAAATTAATGATTTGACTATATAGTAAGATTTATATGCCTGAAAAGAAAGATTTTTAACAAATGTGTTCTGCTAATGTTAAATTATAGTTTTAAGACTCAGATATTTAATGAAAGAATAGTATATAATCTACAGGCACATCAAAGTATGGAAAGGTACATATTTAGATTTACAATGATGGTTCAAAATCTAAATATATGAGTGCAAGAACAAACAATATTACTAATATTGAAAGTCTCTAAATGTTGAACTGAAACTGAGTCAGATATGTTTTAGCATGTAAAGATTAGAAGTGACATTCAAATCTGGATTTTAAGAAATGATAACATTGCTTAAAAGAGTATGATAAATTAGTCAGAGAAATGTGAAAAACCTGTGAATGTTGTCAAATAAATTCAGATAGAAGTATTTGAAAATAATGATTTTAATTTTGATTAAGGATCACAGACTACATGTTATATATTTTATAAAAGAAATTATATTATCAATCTTTATTAAGGAATGTTTTTTAATCACTAGGGAAAATACTGAAGGATTTTGAAATGAATTAATACAAAGCTGAATATTATTATGATATATAATATCCACATTTTACAACACTTGATGACTTTTTGTATAAGTTGAATTTTTTTATAAGTTGGATATTACCTTCAAATGCATGTTCATCATCAGTCATGATGCAGAATATGAAAATATTTTAATAATTGAAAATAAACACTACAATATATTAAAAGAAAGCATGAGATACACAAGAAAATGAAGGTTGCATTGTTTTAGACTTATGTGTGGATTTATATAAATCTTAAACTCAGAGTTAGAACGCCAATAAACTCACCACACTGGCTGATACAAGTTGGACAGCAACCTTGACAACAGTTTGAAGTTGTTGATTGTTATTGATATTTGGGGTTGTCTAAGTGTTGACTTGTTTTTAATGATTATATGAATGAATATATAGTAAAAATAGCTGCAACAATAAAAACATTTGGAGTGAATATTAGGAATTTATTCTGCTCAATTTTTATAGCCTTAGAAAGGAGTCAAAGAGTATTTCTTCTTTCAGATAACAGCAAAGAGATTGTAAAAGACCTAAAAAAAGAACGTATGTAAGTCGTATGGAGAAAATAAGAAAATGTACTGAAGTGGTATAGAGAAGAGAGGTTAGAGATTGGAAAAACTGGATTAAACTTGAAGAGATCTTCATTCTGCAGTAGATTAATAATAGCGGGAATTGATGATGATTATATAAATCAAATTTATGTAAATAGAGAAATGTCTCTTTGTTTAGGCTTGTATGTATAAATGTACCTGATTATATAAGATTTTTTTTTCTGATAAAATTTCATTTTCAATGATAAATTTTTTGTATATAAAAAGATAAAAATTGGATAGGGGGTAAAAATGGAATCTTGATTTATTTGTATTGAACTGAAAATTCTATTGCATAGAAATAATGTGATTATAGATTTTAATTTAAAGACTTTGTTAATTTTATGAATAATCTTTTGATCTTTTAGTTTGATTGATTAAAGCATTTTAAATGGAGATTTTTTTTACGATTTTATTTTATGAAAATTTGGCAATGTGTTTTATATTTTAATTGTTAGTTAATTATTTGAAACAGGAAGTAATGATTGTACTAAAAAAAGACTTTTTTTTTTGCTAAATATAGATACATGGGGTGTGCAAATTTTATTTGATAACCTCTCTTTATGACCTGAATGGACAGCAGATGATTAATAGAACAAGGAAATGGCTACAAGTTGTATTTTTTTTGGAAGGGCGGATCAATCAAAAAAAGAAAACTGTACAGTGTTGAATTTTCTGTAAAATCTAATTTAAGATCTTCCATTCTTGGATTTCCTTGATATATTAATGAAAGGATAATAATGTTAAACTTTGATTGCATGATGATAATTATGCTTATTTTCTTAGTGCAAATGATCGAACATTAGGTTCAAGAAATCTAGAGAAATAAGGCTTTTATTCGTTACGGAATGGCATTATTATAACTATATCATTAAAATATTATTTTTTCTTCTTAAGAGTCTTTAATGCACATGTTGGTACAAATAGTTGGTTTTGCCCTAAAATTATTGGAAACAATAGTATTAGTGCAATAAAGTCAATATTCTGTGGTTATTGAATTTTTACAGATGCAATTTGATTAGTGCAAACACTTTGTTTTGACAGACACATCGCTATAAAAACACATAAAAAAATAAATATTGACATATTCACGTTCAAAGCAATGGTATTTCAAAGATTATGTCATAATTAGAAGCCAGAAGCAAGAGATATTCATATTAAACGAGTATTCGACCAATAATAGATTAATAAGCTCATAGGATAAAATTGTAGTTACATTAAAAAATTGTCTTATTTCAATCATATTTACAAGAAAATTAATGTTTGTTCTTTCAAATATTTATTGTCTACACTAAATTTCAACAGTTTTTAAACACTAAATTTTCTAAATTTGATTTTCAAGATTAATGATGTTATATGGAATTCTCTTAGGAAAGTATAGTATGAATACAAATAAATCTAATCTTTTATTCACTGATAAAAGAATTACGACTGCTATATGACAATGGTGTTATTATTAGTTAGTTGATTAAAATAAATGTTTTTACCTTGTCAGAGTAGTAAATTATAATCAGTATAAAGATTTAAATGCAAGGAGGCTTAAACATGATTGGTTGATTAAAACTATAGAGATACAAACATTTGCTTATTGTAATCACTGTAGAACTTTTTTTTCTTAAAGTGAAAGCAATATATGAATCTGTAAAACATCAGAATCCTGTTAAATTGATCATTAACACTCTTTTATATAATTACAATGATATTTCAAGTAAATAGAAAGGATATTTTGATTGTCATTTGAATAATGATTTAAGATTTGTAATGATGATTTTTAATGCTACTTGTTAATATTTGAATAAAGTATATTCAGTTTAGTGAAATCAAAACAGCTTTTTATAATCTTAAAATTGGAAAGGCTATAGACTCTGATGAGATACTTCATTTCTGTTTTAAGAAGTTAATGATAGATTAGCTTTAAAATATTGGAAATATTTTAGAAATTTATGGACACATGAAATTGTGATATTTAATATTGATATTTCTTTTGTTCCAATTTTTAAAAGTTAAAGAGAATAGCCAAGATTGCATTGATTACTGTGGAATATCATTTCTATTTACTACAGCAAAGGTATATCTTCCAAAGGCTTTTTGAGTACATTGCTTCAATTCATGAATGTGACTTTTGTGGTTTCAGAGAATCAAAAAAATATGGTCATTTTTTTTATCTATGAACATACATGAAAATGTGAGAAACAAAAGAATTTATATATTGATTTGGGAAAAGCATTTGATTCAAGTAACTGTACATGTCTATGGCATTGCTTGAAATTAAATGGTTGTCCAACATAGTTAATTTGTATTATTTAGCTTCTACATGCTGGAATGAGAGAAAGCTATAAGAGATGGAAATCTGAAAATTTGAAATATAAATTAGTGTTAAATAAAGATATGTAGTAGCCTCAACATTGCTTTCAATGTTTATGATGGTAGTCTTTAGAATTGCTTATAAGAAGAGTAATGAATCAGGGATCAAAGCGTAGAAAAGGGTTGGCGGTAAAAATTTTTATTTCAATCAATTAAAAACAAAAATAAGAAGATTGATTTCTTTTTTTTTTTTTGGATTCTGGATTTACAGTAAACTGATGAACTGTCTTATCCTTATCATCTCAAAATATGATTTACAGAACATACTTAATATTTTGAAAGTATATAAAGATTTTTATTTAGTAACTAATATTCAAAAAACTCAAGTTCTTTATCAATCATTGATATAAAAAAAATCTTCAGCAACTTTAGCTTGAATAATTAACAATTTGAGAATGTAAATCAATTTAAATATCTTCATTGTATTCAGATATTCAAGTACAGAACAGATTCCAATATGTAGGATATTTTATTATTCTGAAATAATTACAAATAAATTAGCTGCATATATATGGTCACTAGCCAAATTTATAGTAATGTGTGTGTGGAAAAGGGGCAAAAAAAAACCCACTTCCATTTTTTAACATCAAAAAAAAGAAGGGGGGGCCATCCAACCCCTACCACATTCAAATCTCACACTTTTTCACTAAAGAAAGGGGGGGCGATCATATTGATTTTTTTTTTTTTTGGTTGTTGGAAGGGTATGAAACACACAACCTATTTAATATTTAATTTTTTTTTTTAAAAAAAATTAAAACTGAACTTATGGTATGTATGGAAATTATTTTATTCTTTTTTTTTTTCAAAAATTATACATCTTAACTTTCTTTTAAACTTACCTTATCCTCTTCATTTTCAATTTTTTTCTCTTCTTTTTTTTTTTTTCTTTTTTTTAATTTGAAGGGGAATGGAAAGTTAATAATTAAATTAATAGTTGGGGTTTAATTACTTAGCTAATTTTTTTTTAGGGTGTTTTTTGGGAGAGGGTGTGCCTACAAAATTTTCTTTCTAAATATTGAAAGAAAAGGAAGTATTAAATCTGTCAATATTTTTTGACAATTTTTTTGTAAAGAGGAAATCTGTAATCGTATCGTCTTTGTAGCAATTTTTTTTGTAAATGATTGTTCACTTTGGAAGCTTATCTGAGTCAGAACTATAATTTTGAATTGTCATCAAGATCTAAGAAGGAAGTCAAAGATTTGAAGTGTACTGGATGTTAAAAAGAAAAAAAAAAAGAGGAAATAAGAATTGGCTATTTTTTTAAAACAAAAGTGTCTGGAAAAAGGATTAAACTTTTCGTTGAAAAATAATTAGTTGAAAATAAATTAGAGATCTAATTAAACAAATTTGTCAAAAATAGAAGTGATGTTCTCTGATTGGTTGTTAGTTAAAAATTGGATATAAAAGTGTTTGGATTTTATTATTGTGATTGTTCAGTTATTAATATCAATTTGAATGTTGAAAATATAAGAAATGGCGGGTAGAAAAATTATATGTATTTCCATTTGGGAATCTGGAGGGCTCTCCATAGGAAAGAAAAGATGAAATATTCCCTTTCAACTGATAAATAAGATGTTTAGGGAGAAGTCTGTTAAAGAAGATGAATTATCTACTGAAATTCATCAAGAATTATTGAACTGATTTTAATAAGAAAATTTAAAATGGGAAAACAATGTTTTCTCACATGTGCAGGAAGAGAGAAAATTTATAATGATTTCAAATTGCACTAAACAAATAACCTCAATAGGTCATCAAATAGTTTTCAGAAAGGTTGTTAGTAAAGGAAATGGTGTAGAAATATAAACTTTAAGAAAGTTGCTGAAATTGAAAAAAAGATCGGATTGTTTTTTCTATTTTCTTATGTATCAGTTAAAACATTTAGCAATAAAGTGGTTTTTATTTAAAGAATTTTAAATTCAGATCAATTAAAAAAAATTTATAAAATAACTTGGAAAATGATCTTGAATGTATGAAAATGATTTGTTTTTATTTTACAGTTGTAATATTAATGTGAAAAATTTTTTTTATGGTATTATGATTTTAGTTTTATATATTATTTTTTGGTTTAATATTTTGTTATCTGGGATAAAATATATGTATTTTATGTGTATAATTGTGATGAATGTGAAATAATGAGTAGTATTGGAATATTGATTATTTTGTTTAAGTGTTAGATTTCCGGGAGGAGGGGGAGAAAATAATTTAAATTTTTAAAATTTTCAATTTTTATTTTTTTTTAATGTTAGATTTTAAAGTATGTGGTATGAGCGATTTAATATTTTTCATGGAGGAAAATCATGGCAATGTGATAAAATAATTGAAGGGAAAGGGGAAGAAAAAAATTGAGGAGTTATCATTATTTTAGTCAATTCATTTTCTGAAATTTGTTGTGAAATGAGATAAATTGTTGTGGTTTCTAGTTGTCTTTGTAGGGTTTATCTAAATGGTGATATTAGTTTAGTGAGGTAGAAATTGTTTTAATGTTGTGTTGTCTAGGTGGTGCTGTATTTTCTCTTCGTAGGGGGGGGTGTTTGGTTTTTTCTTGGGTGGGGGTTGAGAGGGTGGGTGAGAAGTGGGGTGCGGCGTATAGGATATATATATATATATATATATATATATATATATATATATATATATATATATATATATATATATATATATATATATATATATATATATATATATATTGTTTTATTAATTTTATAAAGCTAGACATCCTATAAATGTTACATCAAAACATTAGAAAAATTTCATTTAAGGATGCTCTGTAAAAATGTTATAATATAAAGGCAAGATTGTAAAATCAATTAATATGTTCTTCATCTTGCTGGATACGATTCCAGAGAGTCCATTATTACAAAATTAGAATGTATTTCATTGATCATATGAGCGAAATAAACGAGAAAATTTTTAAAAAGGGTTTTATAAAATAAATTTCAGGCATGGTTTTTGTGAGATAATTAGATTCTATTTGTGTTATAAGGATTATCTCAAAAATGTACTAAAGGAGTGCAATGTGATTGTTTTCATTAGGCTGATGTGGTGAAAAGAATATATTGTAAAGCTCTAATTAAAACATTGTATTGATGGAATTTAGAAAGAAAAGTTTGTCACAGAGAAGTTGAAAGATAGTGTCACAGAATATCAAATAAACAGATTTAATAAATGTGTTTCTATCTGTGGATGTATTTGTGGTTCAAGATTGGTTTGCATCAGCATCTTGAATCTCATCTCTGATATAGTGGGGTTTTTTTAATTTTTTTTTCTACGGGATTCAGAATGTTCATACTTGTTTGCTAATGATTGTGTGGGAAGACTCAATTGGCTAGTTAGTTTAGTAAACATTAATATGATAAAATTTTCTATTAACATATTGTATTTATCATGTAACAACTCTTTCCATATAGTAATACCCAATATAAGCCACAGTATTCAAAGGATGCTAGATCCATTGATTAATATGGCTGACACTAGGTGGCATTACAATATGGAGAGAGTTGCTACTGGTTTAACAGATTATGTAAGCATAAAAAATGATGATCATGCAATGTTTTAATGGTTTAAAAGTTTTTTTTATGTATATCATAATCTCCTTAGTTGACACTTCAATTTCTTTGTATTAAGAAGTGCAATATAACAAGATTAACTAATGTTTTAATTTGTTCTAAGATAATATATTGTGATCAGTACTTTTAAAATGGTATTTTAATTTTTTTTAAATGTTTTTTTAGTTTCAGCTAAAAATCCACCTTAGATATATTTTGCTTTTTATTCTAATGTTTTTATTTATATGTTTGAAGTATTAGAAGTAATTTAGTAGTTTTAAAGTATGTTTTTGATATTAGCATGTGTGGAAAAAAATAGGATGGAACTAAATTTATAATACTATGTAAGTTGTATTTAATAAGAAGAAATATATTGATCTTTAATGAAGTTTACATTTTAAATGTGTCTAAAAATAATACTATTATAATCTTTATTCCAATGGATGTTTATTAATAATTGCTAATGT
Organism: Epiperipatus broadwayi; assembly: GCA_028023455.1. Taxonomy (NCBI): domain Eukaryota; kingdom Metazoa; phylum Onychophora; class Udeonychophora; order Euonychophora; family Peripatidae; genus Epiperipatus; species Epiperipatus broadwayi. The sequence continues at coordinate 14,444,249 of JAQFVV010012396.1, forward strand.
ATTTGTACAAAGACAATTTATTGCCACTGAGAATTGCAGTGTTAATAAACTAAGAATTATCAATATCTGTCACTATTTGTGTTGTAGAGGCTCAGGAGAGTAACGTTTATGGATCACTGTCCAGCTCTTTACTTGCAGTGCTCAATTCTTATGAACTCCCAAACAATAAACTATTTGATTATTATTAATAATATCAAATATACTGAGCCTTTTGAAAGACTGTTGTTTTGATATGTTTAATTTGACATGGTTACTTCCATCACATTAAATTCTTTGTAACAAAAATTACATATTGTTAAATCTAATATTTGTATCTATTTTTTAATTGGTTGCTTTAACAATTTGTTTAAGATTTAATGTAAATATATATTTGTTTAGTAAACATTGCTGAATATGTCATTCATCTGAACTATAGTGGGAGATTGACAGACAATGAAAGTGCAGAGTGCCTTAATGTCAAATTATTAATTGGCATTTGTGACTGTTTTTGCAGCTGGCTGACAACCTTTACCTCAAAATATACAAACAGTAGCTGAATTAATTCACTCAATTCCAGTGATCCCAGTTCCTCTACCAGCAGCCACCAAACATGTTGGCTGAAGCTAGTCAAATGCTGAAGTAGTTAGTGACTGTCTATTATCATTCATGAATTTGACATGGTTATTATGGTTTAATGGGAAGAACTAATAATTTTTTTCATTGAAAAATATGTCTCATTGTGAATTTGACATATGACATTGGACAAACAATAATACATTTACCAATCATGCAAGAGAGAAAATAGAGATTTTATATATAAAATCAATATTAATACTTGCAATTCTTTATATATATATAGTCATGTTTAATTTTATTATAATTTTTTTTTATAAAAGTCTAGTCTATAAAGCTAAAAATGGCATAACCAAACCTAAAGTTTTTCATCTTATTTAAAAAATTGTAATAGCGCATATCAAAAGTTAAATAAAGAAACACATATTTTAGTTTTCTAAGCAAGTATGATTAACTAGTTTTTTCAAGGATTTGCCTTAAGCTTATAATGATACTTATGCTTTTGAAAATGGTTTAGTTTGATTTAAAAACTGTCATATAAATTTGGAAACTATATTGTGTAGGAAGATGTCAATATATTTTTGAATAAAATATATATCACATCATGTTTAATATTATTTGTTAGGTACGAATTGTATATAAAAATCACTTTGGAAGTAAATAAACATTTTAAAAGTTAAGAAAAATATTATTAGGAGTAGTAAAAAAATAAATAATTTAAGATTAATTGTTCTGCAGATTATCAAAAATTGAGACATATCTTTAGCTCTTAAGCGTCATTCTATCTCTGTACTAAACACTCTAGGATATAATCATAAATATATTATTTTCACATCACATAATACTTTCTATGATTTAGCCGTTAGTGAAGTATGACACCCAAAAGCTGAAGTCTTTTTAAGAAAAGATGGGTACAAGTGAAGCATATGGTGATAGTTGCAATTTTTCTGTCATATTTAATAATTGTTTGAATGCATTTTAAATTTATACATTTTAGATAAAGAAATTTTCAGTGCTGCAGTAAGAAGACTCATTATATTAGATTTGAAAAACAGACAAAACTCTCTATATGTATTGTCATGCAGTGCAAGCCAGAGTAATCAATGGATGCCAGAAGGCTTATGTATAAAATCCCCCATCTAGTGCCTACTCATCCAATATCCCCAGACTAGTTTCTGGCATGTGGCCTTCATCAGTGAGGAGCCTTGGATCTTAGATCTAATGCAATCTTCCAGCAGCCACCTTTTATCTCTACTTAACTATAAAACTATGAATCTTCAATTGAAAACAATGTAAAATTTTCAATCCAAGCTCATTAGTTTATATAGTCATATAGGTCTGAACTCAGTTCAGTACCTATATATTTTGGTGACTTTGGTTCTTTAATAACCATAGTCACCACTATCCTATTAGACAGGATTGGTTTTAAGCCAATCAACATCACATGATAACCATTTTTTATGCTTGCTTATAACTGTTATTAAAACAGGCAGAACTCTATATGTATTGCCACTCAATGCAAGCCAGAGTAATCAATGGATGCCAGAAGGTTCAGATTTAAGACTCCTCACTGACAAATGTTACCAGCCAGAAACTAGTCTGGGGATATTGGATGAGTAGGCACTAGATGGGGATTTAATGTGCAAGCCTTACTCTGGCTTGCTACTCTGGCTTGCACTGAGTGTCAATACATATATAAAGTTTTTCGTGTTTTAATAACAGTTATAAGGAAGCATAAGAAATGGTGATCATGTGATGTATATTAGATTTGCTAATAATATGGTGGTCCTTACAGGTTGAATATTTGTTTAATTAAAATCTTAGAATTGCCAAAATTTTTGCAAATTTTTAATAGCAATAAATAACAATGGAGGGAAATGGTAATAATATGTATGTCTTGGTTGCGTTAAAGGGTCATAATCTATTTATACTATTCCGGGTCTTTCATCTACTATAACTTTAAATAAGTAGACTCTAAATAATAGGAATTATTATATTCACATTCATTGTTGTCCTGCCTACATTCCAGATTAATTTGACTTATGACATCAATCTCTGAGTAATTTTGAATCAGGATTTAGTACATATAGTTTTTTTTTGATACAATGCACCTTTTAATCAGCAGGGGTCTTTTATCGTTGTTTGATGATCATCCTGAAATATTAATGTTGAATCCAAATCAACAATTCTATGGCTATATATCTATAAAACTAGTTGGATTGGATTCAAAACATTAAGATGTTTTTGAATTTCAGACTATTTGCATGATAGTTTAATTATTACTTTGTATGAATGCATTATTATTGCCACTATTTGAATATTTTGATGATTAGATATATCCTATATTCTAAAGATTGCTTTTCAAAATCATTAATTTTTCCAATTTATTCTGATCACCCAGTCAAATGTTATTTGAAGGAAATGAAGATGATATTGGGTATAACCCATGTTTTCCAATTAATTGATAAGATTATGTATCTTCTGTGACTTTCCCATGCGAATATTGTTGAGTCTCACTAGAAACAAAACGTTGATATCTTCTAAGAACATTTCTCAAAGGATATAAGGCCTTCCCAATGCAAATAATAGGCTCATACCATATTAAATAATACAAGTATCCTACTTTGTATTAACTGAAATACACAGGCTTATTATATACCTGTGTTTATATATGTAATATATAGAGTATATGAGCACAGACTTTCACACGACCTCCCACTCTCCACACCATCTCATAACACTGATACACTTGAACACATACATGTTGAAAAGATAAGTAATCACTAATATAAGTATTTCATGCTAAACCAGCAATCATCAGTTGGTCCAGATTACCATCTCTACACATATATGCTATAAGTGCTCAGATATATATTAAGATAGCCAGTCCTCATACTTTAATGGACAGGCTTCAATCTACTCCACACTCCAACTCTTCAACTGTCCATCTAATTGAAATTGGATGGACAGTTGAAGAGTTGGAGTGTGGAATTGATTCAAGCCTGTCCATTAAAATATGAGGACTGGCTATCTTAATATATATCTGAGCACTTATAGCATATATGTGTAGAGATAGTAATCTGGACCAACTGATGATTGCTGGTTTAACATGAAATACGTATATTGGTGATAATTTATCTTTTCAACATATATGTGTTCAAAGGTATCAGTGTTATGAGATGGTGTGGAGAGTGGGGGGGGGGAGGTCGTGTGAAAGTCTGTGCTCATATACCCTACTTTTTATAGAATAAACTTCATTTATCAGTGTGTAGATAATTATTCATTTATAAATATTATTTCCGCAATTTTATAATAGGTCCATATTTGCTACTTATATATAAACTTTTTTTAAAAAATGATTAAAAGTAAAATTTAGCAGAATGAAATTTTTTATTTTTTGAACAAAAAAAAAAACAACAACATATAGACCCATATTTTTTTAATGAGGGAGAAAAAAATTATGTAAAAGATTTTACTATTTTTTTATAAAAATCTTATTTCCGATGTACTTCTAAATTTAAATATTTAATATTATTTGGAATTATTTAAAAAAAAAAAATTCGCAGATTTATGGATGCTCTTTCAATATGCATTTAGTTTAAGCTGTTTTAACAGGATTTTGTATTTTGAAAAGTGTTAGTTTTAGAAATAAAAATGCTTTTTAAAAAAGACGGCACAAATATTTAAAACTCAGAATATTTTATATAGTTTAAACAGCGCATACGCACATTTACAGAAATTCTAGGGGAGAGGGACAATTGTGACAATGATATACAGAGATGCAGAAACCTTTTTTAACAGGTATTTTTATCTCGTCATCATCATCAATAGTTATTTGTAAAAGTGTCTATAAAGAGAGCAATTAAGGGTAAAAAGCAGGAGAAAAAAAGGATTGGAAGTAGACTTGCTATGTGAGTAATTAATTGAATAAAGTCATAATACTTCTATCAAAATTAGTACAATTAAAACCAATGGCACTAAACATTAACTGCAGCAAATCCTGCATTAACTTAAAGGACCGAAGACAGTTAGGAAAAAAAATGGGGAGAGTATGTAATATATCCAGAGCTAACTATATTCTGGCAACTGGATCCTTTTTTTTTTTTAAAAGAAACAAATTTAAGAGTTTATTTTCTCTGAATAATAATAATATAAGTAGCTAGGATTAGTAAAGCAACTGGCTAATTGGTAGTTGAACACAGGATCAATCTAGATTTTATAACAGTTCATATTTTTGTAGATAATATAATAAAGTCTCCTTACAACTGGTAGTTTTGTAAGCACTTTACTGCTCACACATACTTTTTGAGATAGTCTAATTATATTTTGACTAAAACTCTCTTTTACTGCTAATACTGGTTTATTCTAATCTTAGAGGTTTCCAAGTCTGCTTTCAGTTCTTGCTTTTTTCCATCTTTTCACATTTCTACTTTTCTAGACAGCATTGACTGAACTGAACTGAACTGATAGATGACCATTACAAACTCTGCAGGCATTTTCATTAATTTTGCTAATTTTTATAAGGTTAGATCTTATTGATATGCAAATTAGTCTTTTGCTTCATGCAATAAACTACTTTTCTTTTCTGCATATCATTATTATTTCTGGAGTACACTAACACTGCCTATACTGACCAGTCTGAACACACATACAACTTTATTAATAAAGATTATATATATATACACATCCAGTCAGTATACAACAATATGAGATAAATAATAATAACAATTAATTTAGTCCAAATGTTAATTTACAATTAATGAATTAAGTTAAGAAAATGGCAGATGTGATAATATGTTGGACTATTTCCATCATTTATCAGTAATTGATAAATGTATAGAAAATTTTAAACTTTATTTAAACGTTTCAAATACAAACAACTTGTTAATAATAGCATGCAAATGGACAACACATGTTAGTAATTACTAACAAGTTGATTGTATTTGAAAAGTTTAAATAAAGTTTAAAATTTTTTACACATTGAACTATTACTGATAGATGATGGAAATAGTCCAACATATTATAATCAGCAATTGTTGTAACATTAAAAGATATCTAATATGCTTCAGTTAGATCATTCTTCCATAAAATAAATTTAAAGAGTTTGTCTGTAACTGATATATTTTAGAAATATTACAGTAATTCTAACTCTTTTACAGACATTAATTGTCATGATTTTATTGAATAAATGTATTGAAAGTTAATGCAAATTTTTTATATTTTACCATAAGTTCAAACATGTAAAAGACATTGTTCTATTTTATTTAGCAAAATACTTATTCTGTGCTTCCACTTAATAGAATTGTTGTAGTTGTAAATTCAGAGATGTTTTAAGTAATTGTGTGGTGAATGTGATGCATGAGAATTATAAATAATTATAAACCAATTGCTCAATAGAGCATACAAGTTTGGTCAAATATTCAAAGATTAATTACACTTTAAAATTTTGCAGAATCATAAATAATTATAAACAAGTCACACTTTAAAAATATATAATAACATTTTATACAAAGATATAAAATAGGGATATATTCATAAATGGTTTAACTTAGGATTGTCATTTTATGATACATTGGCTGAACTTATATTAATTTGGTTAATAAATAGTATATAGCCATGTCATTCACTTTTACATATATATAATATAAATAAAATGTCCATTAATTAAAACAAATTGTAATTATAATAACAATTATCATTTTAATGGTAACAAACTATTATAAGCAATCCTTAAATCTGCAGAAGTACTTTGGTTAATTTCTTAAACCTACCTCAACTGCCATTAAATTAAAAAAAAAGGCAAATGTATTGTTTGAATTTAATGGCAGTTGAGGCAGGTTTAAGAAATTAACGGAAAGTACTTCTGTGGATTTAATGATTGTTTATAATAGTTTGATATCGTTAAAATTATTGTTGTTATTATAATATATATATATATATATTCACAAGATTGGAATCTAATTTTTTTTAGTTTACTGTAAGTTTTTCATTTTTATAAACTGATTAAAAAGCTGAAATCAGCAATAAATAATAACAAAAGCATTTCACCTTTTCTCACTCAAGTTTATAATCGGTGGACTACAGTAGATAGAAAAGCCTTATAGCTCAAATGAAGTATTGGTATTGAGTCATGTCAAAAAAAAAGCCTTTAATATCTTATTAAATAATAATTCTAAAATGTTTTATTGTTAAATATAAGTCGAAATTAATATTAACCTTATTTTTGAAATTTTTTTTTTTACTTTTTGCAAAATAAATACTGTAACTGAGAACTACAGTACTATGTAATATCCACTGTGTTTTTTTAGCTTACAATTATAATTGAAATGTTATGAATTGTCAAATGCATATGTTTTTAGTTTTAATTTAAAAAAAATATTTTAAAAGCAAACTGATATTTGTTTTAAAAATTATATCCAAATAGTTTCATTTAACATTAGTATCATGTAGTATTTTAAAATCACATTTTATATTCTTTTTCCTCATTACATATTTAGATGAATTTCAGAGTATACTGAAGTTAAAAATAAAAAAACTATATTATTAAAAATTGAAGTTTTTAATGTATTTTAAAAAATTATTATTTATATGTTATATGGGAATCAGATAATAAAAAGAAAGTTTGTAATAATTCCTTTGATATACACTTTAATGCAAAAAAAATTTCTGACAGTTTTGACTGTCCAGCAGTCTTCATCAGAGTGTTCTCAATTTCCTCTATTTTTTAAAGAAGTTTTATTTAAAAAATTTTTTTTCATTAAAATGTATATGTGAGGAGTTATTATAAGCAATATATATGACTATATGAAGAAATGCAAAGAAAATAAAGAAGAAGAATATAAAAAGAAAGTTTATTGGTAAAAGCTATAAAAATATTTTTGCATATTTGGATTTATTCCTATTGTTTGTATTGTTTGTAAAATCTTAGAAACAAATGAAAGTGTTTTCATGTTTTATCTGCTTGTAATAAAGACTTTTTAATCTAAACAATATAGGTGGATAATTTTATATATAGATTTTTGTGATATTTATATGTGTATATAATAAGTACAAACACAATAATACCAATGTAGTAAGTATGTGATGCATTTAGTTTTTAAATGGAAATAAGTATTTACACTAACAACTTCTCAATTTAAACCACTAAACATCACATTGCTGTATCCATTGATTACTCTAGCTTGTGCTGAGTAGTGCTACTGTATGGAGAATTTTGCCTATGTATAACTTCTAAATTTATAAAAATTGTGCACTGCCTATTTTGCCATTGGTGATAACTCATTGGTAGTGTTAGATATGTGTAGATCTACTAAAATTTGCTTATTTTCTTTTATCATAAAATTTTTGCAAATCACTTGTTATTATCTTTATTGCATGTTATTTTTTATGAATGTTAAACATAATCTTGATTTCCATAAAGTTTGTTTTTGCTCTCAATTTATTTATATTTTACATGCTATCATTTATAATTGTTTATGAATTGAATAGTCCACACATTTATTTAAATCAATGTATCTATTCATATATAATGTAGATAAGTATCCACAGGATATAGTATGTACATTTAAAGAATTTTACTTTTATTATTATAAAAAATATTGATTAACTAACTAATGTTTCATATGCTTTTCTTAATTTTTAAACCATTTTCATATCAAGTTTAAATACCAAAACTGATTTGTCATATATTCTTTAGCTTCATATGTTAATGTTAAAACTTGATAATAAGTATGTATTTTGAACTATTTTATTTTTTTTAGTATATTTAAACCATATCAGCATAGCTGTCATTGGCAAACAAGCATGGTCATTACAACTTCAAGAGGAAAAAAAAGATAAATATACATATAATCATAGTGCATAAGTGATGAATTTTGTGATGGTTGCAAACCAACTCATGAAGTATTAGTCCACATATAGAACAAATTAGTTTATTATTCTTTGTATTTGATATTTTGAAATGCTATCTTTTATCTTTTTCTACAGCAAACGTTTTTTTTCTGAAAGATTTCAATACCTTATCTAATTGTAGCTCTCTATAGTATTCTTCCTTCACCTACACTTTCCCAATGAAAACAACCAATATTTATAACTTTTTTAAAGTCTCTATGAGATCATTTTCATTATATAAATGGCGTCTTCCTCTCCTATGAAAACTATGGTAAGCCCACTGTAAAATATTTTTAAAAGATCTTCTATTTGTCATTTGGTTCACATTTATAATCCATTTTATAATAATGGATTCTATAAAATTACATCCGGTGAAGAACAAAATTTAGTTTGACTTTTATTTAATATAAATTCGATTTTATTACAATATGGATTTTAAAGTAAAGAACGTAATTAAACACATTTGAAAAGTTTTTGTAATTATAATAAAAGTAGTTTTTAAAATGTTTGTAGTTAGTTTTTTACATTTATAAATAAAGCAGTTGCATGGTAACTATATTATTTATTTATTTAATATATATATATATTTAATCACACTTTAATTAAAAAGAGAAGTCAAGGTTATGTTTTCAAAAATATAAAACACCTCAATGATTAATATATGTGTGTGAGCACACATATGTAAGTGAAATTGATGTTGGGATATTTTTAGATAGAGCTGGTAATACATTTAATTACTATTTTCCAACGTTTTTATAGATTCTGTAAATCCTTTAAAATATGTACATAAAGTGCAATTGAAAATCTTTTAGTGCAACACTAATGCAGTGTATCCATTATATATTTATTCTTATCACTCAACAATTGACAAGCCTATGAATATTATCTTCTCCATTGTTTTTCTATGAAAAGCTTTTGGAGATGTCTTTAGTCTGTAATATGCTATTTTAAAGCAGTTTTATCTATCATTCATGAGGATTTGGTTTTGTATTTTAAATTTTAAATATTAGTTTGATAGAAAAAATAAATTATAATAATAAAGTTGGTTGTCAAACATATAATTAATTGCATTGGTTTCTGTTTTGAATCTTAATCTCTCAATCGCAAAGGCAAAGTCCAGTAAATCAGTCTGAAGATAATAATTAAATTGTATTATCCATCTGGTAAATAACTGATTATTCAGGCTTACACTAGATAGTATTACAGTAGGTAAGAGAGGAGTTCATTTTTGTTTATATTGCAGTAAGTTGAAAGACATTTTACCAGTTCTTACTTATGGATCTGAGACTTGGACACTTAACAGAAGAGCAATACATAGACTTTAGATGACTCAAAAAAGTATGGAGAGATGCATGTTGGGAATAACAAGAAGAGATCAAAAATGCAATATATGGGTAAGAGAACAAACAGGTGTTACTGACCTTATTGAAAACATTAACAGACTGAAGTGGAGTTGGGCTGGATATAATTTCTAGAAGAGATGATAATAGATGGGCAATCAAAATCTTAAACTGGATTCCAAGAGATTGTAAAAGATCCAGAAAGAGACCTCATGTGAGATGGATGGATGAAATAAGAAAGTGTGCAGGGTTGATGTGGAGAAGAGAAGCCAAAGATTGAAGAAGTTGGATTGAATTTGGAGAGACCTTCATACTGCAGTGGATTGATAATGGTTGATGATGATATTGATGAAGTTGAAAGAATCACATATTAGATATTTTTGCATTAATTTTATTTATTTTTTAAACATTAAAGTCATTTCCATGAAATTGGACTATTTAATAACTTGTTCGACTAAGATGATTTCAATCAATTTATTTGTTTTAAATAAAAGTTCAGGACTATTTGAACCATTTTGTGTTGTTGTTAAACTGTAGAAGTCTCAGAGGATATAATAGTTTGACATTCACTGATATGATTAATAATTTTAGACATAGATATCTTTCTTGAAGTACTTGATTATTTAATTTTTTGTTTTGTAAACTTATTCAAAAAAGCAAAATTTATTTCCAACTTCTGTATTTTTGGATCACTGAATTATAATCTGTGCTCAGAATTTCTTTACAAATGATGATATAAGTACAAATAATTTAACATTTATATATTAACAGTAATACTATATATCATAATTTATCCTTTCAAAGGAAATGCTTATATATAGATATTGGAGGGTCTTAAGACAAACTAATTTTTTAAAAAAATCAATTTCTAATAATTGATATTCATAAACATCAGAAGTACTCTAACAGATTGATATTAGAATTTGCAAATTGTTTAAAAATATTAACAGACTTTGAAGATGGTTTAAACTTGATTAAAATCAATAAGATAACTGACTCTCTATTGGAAACTGCAAGAAAGAAGGCTGATACATAAAACAGCAATTTACTAATAAATTTTCTGAGATAAGACGATGTATGAACAACAGAAGAAATATAATATTTTTAAAAATGATCTATTAGAAAAGAAATGACTATCTAATGTTTTATAAAATATTATAAAAATAGTTAATAATGATATAAACAAATATAATTGTGAATTTACAAAGAAAGCTATAAAAGAGAATAAAAAAAATGGAAAACAACATTTTAGTATTAGAAAGAAAGTTGTTACAGAAATAATAAGAAAATATGGAACTATCATCAAAATGTGAGATGGCATCATGAAATGTGAAAGATTTCTATAAAAAAAAATTATATGGTAATAAAGAACAAGAAAAAAAAGTATATCTTACAATTATTATACCTAAATTACTAAGTATTTTAAATGAAAATATCAGACATGCAATTACATCTATAAAGAAAGAAAAAGCTCTAGGAAAGGAGAAATTACAACTTATATTTTACAAGAATCTGGTGAAGAAATAGAAAAATTATTAATAAAGTTATATAACAATGATAAAAATATATTAGATAATTGGACCAAGGGAATAGTAATATTGATAATTAAGAAAGATGATAAAGAAGATATTACAAATTGCAGACCTATTAGTAAACTTTGGATTGAATTTAAAAAATAGCTTTAGTGCTGTGAATGAAATCCAAGTAATAAAGAAAATTATAAAAAGTGTTGTTGAATATAAGTTGCTATTATGTAATATATAGATTATGAAAAAGCATTTGATTTTATAAACATTTCTGCAATAATCAAATACAATAGCAATGATTAGATTATATGATGATATTAAGAAGAGTAAAATTGGAAAATCTGTATGACGGGTAGTTATATATCTCCAAAAAATTTTACAACAGGTTTACAAAAATTATTTTACAGATTAAAATAGGAGGATAGGAAGTATAAGTAAATGGTAGTCATTTAAGTAATCTAGATTTCAAAAAATAGTGTTTTAGAGTTTCAAGAAATGTTACAAGAGTTTTCAGATGAAAATAACAAAATAGAACTAAAGTAATATTCAATATATTTTCTCAGAAGAAAAAAATAAATGTTGATAATAAATATTAGATGAATTTAATATTTACAAATATCTTGGTCAGATTATTAATATAGATGGAAATGTATTGGATAAAATTAATCATCAAGTTGAATGGAATGCTTTAATATTTTAATATTAAAAGGAAATATATCTATGTATTTAAAATGAAAAGTTTTTTATAGATGTGTAATCTGAGACTTGGATACATAATAGAAGAGCAATAGAGACTTTAGTCTAATCAATGCAATATGAAGAGATTATATTAGGAATAATAAGAAGGGAATGAAATACATGTGTGTGTGAGAGAGAGAGTAATCATGAATATCATTGAAAAAATTGGAGACTTAAATACAGTGGAAATAGATGCATAATTAGAAGAGATGATAATAGATGAACAATTGTGTTTTAAATTGGATCCCAAAAAATTGTAAAAGACCTAGAAAGAAACCACATGTGAAATGGATGAATATCATTAAAATGCTTACTGGGTGTGTTGTGAAGAAAAAAGACTAAAGATTGAAGAAACTGGATTAAATTTGGAGAGATTTTCATCTCACAGTAGATTAATAATAATTGAAAATGATTATGATAAGAGGTACTGAGTGAAAACAATAGTCATATGGCCAATATTAAATCTTTTATATGAATTTGTTATCAATTGAAATAAAATTGTTATCAAGAAAAACACATTCCTGAGTCTACTATGCATCTTAGAAATAATACAGTTGGTATCAATAACTTATTTATTAGATATGAATCAGAAAACATAGATTATGGGATTTAAAAATAAAATCAGAAGAATTTAGATATCAATATTTTAGAGTAATCAAATCAATAGCCTTGGACCATAAAGGAAAAGAGCTCTAGCATAGCCAGATTGATCATCATCATCATCAACCATTATCAACCCCCTGCAGGATGAAGGTCTCTCCAACTTCAATCCATCTTTTCCTATCTTTAGCTTCTCTTCTCCACATCACCCCTGCACACTTTCATATTTCATCCATCCATCTCACATGTGGTCTCTTTCTAGGTCTTTTAAAATCTCTTGGAATTCAGTTTAAAATTTCAATTGTCCATCTTTTATCATCTTTTCTAACAATATGTCCAGCCCAACTCCACTTCAGTCTTTTAATTTTTTCATTGAGGTCAATAACACCTGTTTGTTCTCTTACCCATACATTGCGTTTTCGATCCCTTCTTGTTACTCCCAATATGCATCTCTCCATACTTTTTTGAGTGGTCTGAAGTCTCTGTATTGCTCTTCTATTAAGTGTCCAAGTCTCAGATCCATAAGTAAGAACTGGCAAAACACATTTATTAAAAACCTTTCTTTTCAAACACATAGACATATTTCCTTTTAGTATCAAGTTATTTTTAGCAAAAGCACTCCAACGAAGTTTAATTCTATGATTAATTTCATCCATTATACTTCCATCTGTATTAATAATCTAATCAAGGTATTTGTAAATGTTAACTTTTTTTAACTCATCATAATCAATCTTTATTTTCATATTTTGAGAAAATCTATTAAACATTACTTTAGTCTTTCTAACATTTATCTTTAGTCCTACTTTCCTACTTTCATCTGATAACTCCTGCAACATTTCCTGTAGCTCTAAAGCATTATTTGCAAAAACAACTACATCATCTGCAAAATCTAAATGACTTAAATAATCTTCATTCACTTTTACTCTTTTAGCTTCCCATTTTAATCCACAAAATACTTTTTGCAGCATTGCTGTAAAAAGTTTTGGAGATATGGAGTCACCCTGTCTTACACTCTTTTTAATGTTGATTTTCTTACTATCATTATGTAATCTAATTGTTGCTGTTGCATTTTTATAAATATTCTTCAAAATATGACAATATCCTGGATCTACACCTTGATGATCCAATGCTTTCATCACTGAAGAAATGTTTATAAAATCAAATGCCTTTTCATAGTCTACAAATTCTAAGCATAATGGCAACTCATATTCATTTGTCCTTTCTATAATTTCTCTCAATACCTGGATATGATCTACTGTACTAAAACCACTTTTAAATCCAACTTGTTCTCTTGGTTGGTGGAAATCCAGTGTTTTCTGTAGATGAGTTGTAATTATCTTAGTAAAAATTTTGTATAAAACTGATAAAAGCTGATAGGTCTGTAATTTATAATATCATCTTTATCACCTTTTTTAAATATTAATATTAATACTGCATTCTTCCTATCATCTGGTACATCTTTATCATTTAGACATTTGGTATATAACTTTGCTACAATTTTTTCTATTTCTTCACCTGCTTCTTTTAATATATCAATTCCAATTTCATCATTACCTGGAGCCTTCCCTTTCTTCATAAATTTAATTGCATGTCTCACTTCCTCATTCAAAATTCTGGGCAATTCAGAAGATATAATATATATAGGAGGCACTTGTCCTTTATTACTATATAATTCTTGATAGAAGTCTTCTACACATTTTATGATGTCATCTCTCTTTTTAGTAATAATGCCATCTTTTTTCCTTATTGCAGATATAAATTTCCTACCAATACCAAAATGTTGTTTTACACTCTTTAGACTTTTCTTCTCTTCTACAGCTTTCCTTGCTAGTTCACAATTATACTTTCTTATATCATTTTCAACTCTTTTCTGCACCAATTTACAAAATTCAAGATATTCAATCTTTTTTAATGCATCATTGTTGTATATCCTCATATTCCTCCTTTTCTTCAGAAATTTTCTAGTCTGATTGATAGATGTTTAGTAATATGAACTGTCAATTGTTTTTTTACAAAAAACTGATATTTTTTTCTATTTTTCATATCAAAATAAATAAGAATGAAAAACCAGGTCATTTCAAGCCAATAGCCAAAGTATAATCAAAAACAGTTAAGAATCAATATTTTTATACAAGCAGTCCTCTTCGTATTTAATTGGTTCATGAAACATATACAAAAATTGAAATGTACTAAAGTAGAACAATGTAAAAAAAACATCCAAAAGTGTTTTTAAAATATTTATTTTTTTATTAGATATACATAAATAACACTCTATTGATTAGTAACTGATGCTTTCTTTATAAATATATCAAGAGGTAGTTGAATTGTATTCTTTTTCTTGATAAAAAGTTCCATAACCTGCTGTGTCTTTTTCTATTGCCCTTTATATGAAATATCAAATTATATGAAAGTAAAATATATGAAAGTCCAGGACTGCCTCCATACTATTTTCCAATGACATTACATACAAAAAAGTTTATTGAATATTTAATATCACCCTAATACATGATAAGAATAAAACTGTTTAATGGATTTTTATACATTGTGTATTATTCTCTGGAAAAGTATCAAGTTTCATATGTTATTGTTGTATTATTACAAAATGATTTTAACATTGTATACTTGATCAGTTTCGGGATATATTTGCTTTATAAAATTCTTATTCTATGGATATTCACAAATTGCCTGTTAAATGTTTTTTTTAGTATTTTATTTCATCTTCACTATGGTTTGGTGGATTCAATGAAAAAGTTGTTTCATTTGTGGTGAATTGTTTTGAATGCATATACATATATATATTCTAACCTAATATTATTCATTAGTTTATTAGTTTATTTATTATAGTTTATTTTATTTGCACTTGTTGTTAAGGCAACCCAAAATAAAGCAACATATCCATTATTTTGCCAATATGATCTAAAATACTTTTCATATAATACAATTGTACATTCAATTTTCTTAAGCCATGCCACGATTGTAATAACAACAATAATTGATCACTTATTAATTTAAAGAATAATTATAATAATATTAATCTCAGGGTTCTTTGTTTCATGTAAGGAAATGCTCGGCAGTATTGTGTTGTCGCATATGACTGGCATTCTGGTCGGCTATAGGAAACATTTATTTTACTTAACTTCAATGTGTCTTCATCTCTCATATCAACTGCTATATTATTTAAAGAGATGATAATTCTATTCAATAATGACGCATAATTTTGAATAACACAGCCTTTTTTTTTTTTTTTTTAGAATCTCAGTCAGAATAATAAAAAGACAAGGGTGCTTTTTGTGTCCTTCCATCATCCATGACAACACAATAATATAACTAAGATTTATTACTTAGACAATTTAACTAAATGGGAATGGAATAATGTGCAACCAAAGTTAATGGTTTGGGAATAAATTCACAAAGGTGAATGTTTAGTCTTAAGTTTTCAACTCCATAAATAATTATCATTAAACTAAAATATAATGACATATTCCGATCTGCTTAACTTTATTTATCTGGTATATTAAGTTTTTAAGAATTTGGAATGATTTCGGACTCAAGAAAAGGTTTTGCAATTATTGTGCAAACACTTATATTTAGCATATAAAAACAAAAAAAATGAATCTACAACAAATTTTAACAAGACTATAATTTATTATTATCACAAAAAAAAATATATGAACATTTATTCAATAATCCCATAGTAATACAAAAATATAAAATATAACTGACATTACTCTGTATACTCTTTTGGTTATGGACTAGAGGTTACTACTTCTCCTGTATGCAATCATATGGATTGATTAACTAAAAGTACATTTCATTACCAATACATTGTTTATTAAATTTTGGTAACTTTGTAGAAGCTTTTATTCAAAATTATTGACTAACTATTTTTTTTTTTTTTTTTTAAATGATTAATCCCATCATATGCAATACGCAAAATATTAAATTTATTTCTAATACATTTACTTTATTTATGGTCTTTAATGGGATAACCTATTCTAATTATAGGCCAGTTATCAGAAGTTACAATTACCGTCTTACATTTAACTTAATGCTAACTTAAGTTATGATACAAATTTTATTCATACGTATACTTTTGAAATATGAGTATTATTTAATTACTAACCAGAATTAAATATTGCATTTGAATATTCCTTCAGTAAATAAGCGTTTTAAATTATGCAATTTTAATTACTTTCACCATTGATTTACTTGTCAAATACTAGCAATATTTAGCAGCACAATACAGATATTGATCCTAGTTACTAACGCACTATTTATACTAAAGTGGATCTTGAGGAACTAACACCTCCAATATAACCTTTATCTTGCCCGAACTTTCAAAATTAAGCACAATAATCAACACCTTCCATGGTGGAGCTATCTTTATTTTCACATGAGGAATATGGAATAACCACAAAGGTCTGTAGAGTAATCTACTACATTAAAATATTTTGGTGGTTTCTTGCCTCTTACTTGGGCATACAACGAACACACACCAAATACAATCCTCTCCTGGGATTTAAACGAATGAAGCATACTAAATGCTAGATAAATTCTTGATCGTCCTATCTATGAGAATCGATCACTTGGGCTATAAACATACCCGAACATTATATTTAAAATCTTCCTCTCATGGAAAACAAAGCTTTTGGGGAGATCATTTTTCATCCCACAAAATAAATACATTATAATTATTACCTATGCGAATATTAAGCATATACCAATGCTATATCTGGGCAGGATAAGTAAATACACTGATTATAATAAACTTATGTTACCGTGTATACTTTGATCAACATCTGAAATCAATGGACATCATAAAATAAAAGTATAATAATTTTAATTTTAATAAAAGAACATTCAAAATAGTTGGTAGCATACTATCTTAAACTAAATAAAGTGGATGTGTTATTTAAGAATAATTAGGAATAAATTCCTCAATTAATACAGTATAAATTCGTTTCAAAACTTTAACAAGAAATATTTTGTTATAGCATTTTTTTTTTTTAGTTACTTCTGATAATTTTCAATATTTATTTTACCTCTTAAATATCTAAATATTTTTCTTTTACGTATCTAACATACAAAATTTGTACCTACAATTGTATGTAATAATTAAAACATATTTTATAGATTTTTTTTCTTTCGTGTTAAATATCAACTTAACCTATAATAATTATATTAAAACATACCTTTGTCATTACAAGGCTATTAAATATCACTTGACCATACAGACTTTAACCTATGTGATATAACAAAAAATACATATCATTTTATAACTTAGTTTTAAACAATCATTAATTAACAAGTGCATACTCTCTCATTAGAAAATGTTTTTCTGTTGAACAATTGGTCCAGGTGAAGAGCTTTATCCAGTCGTATTTCACGAAGCAAGTTTAAAAACAATAAACGCATGGTATTATTTCCTTTAAATAAAAGTTTTTTCTTATTTTGTGCATTTAATAAATTAGGTAAAGAAAAATATAGCAGAATTGAAGATTAATTCTTACTTGAATTAAACTACTACAATTTTGGGATCCAAGAAAAAAAATAGACTTCTAACATAGACGAATATTTGACTATAGACGATAAACATACACAATTCTTTTCTTTTTTTTTATTATTGACGATACGTACAATTCATATTAGCTAGCTTACTTATGGACGGAAATGCGCAATTTTTCCGAGAGATTATTCTGATAATAACTGCAGCTGATTTACATGTATAGGAAGTTTTAATAAATCCAACTGATGTGTAATATAATATATCATTTATTTTTATCATTAAGTCACTAAGATATTTGGTTTTGTTCATACTTTAGGAATTATAAATTTTTTTAACGGTAACTTCTCCGTAAGAATGCACATATCTAATTTTTCCTATATTTACTCTGAGAAAGTTTATATTTTTTCCAAAAAAAAATATACATGTGCATAATTTAATCTTATTTATCATTATTATTATTTCCAGACAATTCTTGGTGAATAAAACATATTTTAACGTATGTAACTACATTACTTGTAAAGGCAGACAATATTTAGAAAGAGCGCGAAAATGTTTCTAGTTGATTTTCCTTGGTTTCAAAATATTTCTTTCAATTATTATTATTATTTTTTTTTTTTATACCAAGAAAATATCAATAAATGACATAAAGTTAATAAATAATTAATTTTTTCTTGGAAATCGCTTCCTTTCCTTAATTTAGATATAATATAATTTTTCGTGAATCCTTTAGTTACATCTGTCATTTTTTTGAACTTTAGCACGAGACGATAAAATTTTAAGTATAAAAGGTCTTTAAATAGGTAGATGGCACAGGAAATCAGGATGTCTTATCAAAAAAATTTAGCCACGCATTATATTATTAAAATTTTACTTTGATTACATTTATTTCTGCAAAATAAAATGAAAAAAATTGAGTTACCAAATTTCAGCACTGTTCCTTCCTTGAAAACTAAAAGCAGACTATATTTTTTATTTTTTTACTTTAGCGACCTCTTACAGAAAAATAATCATTTGATTATAACATAAACAAAAGAAAGGAAAAACTTATTACAATCATATAGTTTTCGGTATTATTTACCTGGATTACAAAGTAATTTGACAATATAAAAAAAATAATAATAAATGCATTAAATTAACAATCAGTGATGTATAATTCTTTAAACATTATTTTTTTTTCTTTTTCTTTTTTTTTTACAAAAAGAAATTACCAGAAGTTATTGTGCTTTATGATAAGACACTCATCCACTCTCCCCTCTACCCATCCAAAATCAATTACTGTTTAGCTTTTATACCATATTAATTTGCTCTAATTATTAATATCTCAATTAAATTATTCATGTTCTCTCTTTAAAAATGACATTGAGTTATTAAATCTATTAGTTATTCACCCAAAACATGCCAAAGTGAGTGAATAGCATATTTTATTAGTCAATTATTACTATTGTTATTTTATCTTTTTATTTCTTTAAAGAATAGCATTAATTTCCTGCAGAAATAATGCCAAGTAAACCAAGTGTCAATAATACTAGGTTACAATTCTCCCACCGTTATAATAAATAAAAAATAAAATAATATATGCATTTTTAACACTTCTTATGTTATTACTAAGTTTATATCCTACTTCTTTCTTATGTCAATAAATACAGTTTTAAGGATTTAATTTTGCTTGGGGATATGGTAGTAAGCTTCGGGCATTATAGGTACCTCTTGTTCCATCAGGGGTTGAGACCAAAAAGGCATTCTCACCCACTTGTTTCACAATTTCATAGGGGCCTTCATAAAGATACATGAATTTTCTAAACATATGTTTCTGGAGATTACTCACATGGGGAGTTCTAATTAAAACAAAATCATGGACTTTAAAAGGATGTGGACTGGTTTTGGAATAACGAGTGCGTTTATCACCCATCTTTTGAAGGTTAATTCTGGCCAGTGCTTGGTCATGTTCCACATTAATATTTTCCACTATTACGGGTAATGGTGTTTTGATTAGTAAAGGTTCAGGTCTACCAAAGTGCAGCCAAATTGGAGACATCCTAGTAGACTCATTAATAGTTATATTTATATAATTAATCACCTGTGGCAACTTATTGACCCACTGTTTGTGATCCCATTCCATATATACTCGGAACAACCTACTTATCTCACGCATGATTCTTTCACTTGGATTGGATTGGGGATTTCTAATCGAGCACATGATATGTTGAATATTTTGCTTCTTACCCCACTTTTTCCATGTACCAGAAATGAATGCAGTAGCGTGGTCGGTAAGTATTGAAGCTGGTTTTCCTATTAATGGAATTTGATAAGTTTCCAAGCACTTAATAACATTTTTAGCATCTGTTTTTGGAACTGGGTAAGCAGAGACATATTTGGTAAAAACGTCATACATCACAAGAATAAATTTTTGACGGTTGAAAGGTGGAAGTGGTCCATAAAAGTCCAGTGCCAATAATTCATTGGGCTGACTGGGCAGTATGGGTTGAAGTGTTCCCACATACGATTTATTTTGAAACTTAGTTTTTAAACAAATCTCGCATTCCCTAAGTCTACGGGCAATGGATTCAGACATCTTATGAAAATAAAAATGCTTCTTAATAATAGGTTCAATTTTCTGAATTCCATAGTGTCCATATTGGGTGTGAACATAATCTATGAGTTTATTGACTAAACATAAAGGAATAATCACTCTCCAAGAATTTTCATCTCTCCTTTTTAATTTCTTCATTAAAATTCTATCTTTAAACCTATACCCCTCTTTAATTCTATCAGCATATCTACTTTTCTGACCTAATTTAGCTGGATCTGATAAGAAGTGAACTATTCTCTCCAGCCTAGCATCCTGTGCTTGCAGTAATTCTAAATTTGTATAATCTCTAACTATTTCTTCCTCTAACAAACTAGTCATATTACAAATAATTATATTTTCAGTACTGGGGTTCTGATAATTAACAGAAACAGGATTGCGGCTAAGAATATCTGCAATGACATTATCCTGTCCTGAACAATATATGATTTCATACTGATACTGTTGGAGATAGAGGCTCCATCTGATTAATCTTTCATTATTAAGGTAACTCTTGTTGAGAAACTCTAAACTACGATGATAAGTTAATACTATAATTTTTGATCCCAACAAAAGCTGTCTAAGTTTTTGAAATCCCCACACAATAGCTAATGCCTCTTTTTCTGTGGTGGTATAGTTAAGTTCCGCTCCCCTTAAATGTCGGCTTAAGAAATATAAGACTCTAGGTTCCTTATTCTCATTAAATCGGTATAGAATCACCCCTAAACCGAACCCACTACTGTCGGTTTGCAAATAGAACTCTTTATTTAAATCTGGATAGGCTAAAATTACTGTTTTCAAAAAGTTATCTTTAATAATTTGAAATTCCCTTGTATGTTCCTGGGTCCACCTCCACTTTTCACATTTTTTTAATAAAACAGATAAGTGCATAGTCTCATATGAAAATTTTTTATAAAACCTGTGATAGTAATTACACAGTTCCAAAAACGATCTCAAGTGCTTTCTGGTTTTAGGGACGGGAAACCTTTGAATGGCGGCAATTTTGTCTGGGTGAGGTTTGACCCCTTCAGCACTAACCAAATGACCAAGAAAAGAGATTTCTCAGGCAATTAAAATACATTTTTCTAAGTTGACTTTTATATTGTTCTTTGAACACTCACAAATAAACATGCTAAGATGCTGTAAATGATCATTTAAATTTTCCGAAGCAATGACAATATCATCGACATATATAACTAACAAATTTTTCAGTTCTTTTGAAAAGACCATATTCAAGCATCTGATAAGGCCAGCCCCACTATTAATTAAAACCAAAGGGCATCCTTTGAAAAATATAAGATTGGCCCTGGTAACAGAATGCCGTATACTTTTGATCATTTTTGTGGAGTGGGATTTGCCAATAGCTGGCGGTTAAATCAAATGTGGAGAATATGTTCTTCCCTTTGAACTTCGTCAATAATTCCTGAATAGGTGATGGTATGTCATGCTCTGGGACAGTATGCTGGTTAAGTGTGTTGCATCCAGATAGACTCTAATGGATCCATCTTTCTTTTTGACTACTACTAATGGATTCACATAAGACGAAGGGCTGGGCTTAATTATTTGCCAGTCAATCATCTTATTAATCTGCTGTTGAACCTCTGCCTGGTATTGAAAAGGAATAGGATAAGTACGCTGCTGGAAAGGCTCATTATCTTTCAAATTGATTCTATGGACATACCCTTTTAATATACCAGGTATTTTGGAGAAAACACAACGATACTGGAACAACAACTGGAAAAATGGTTTATAGTATTCTGTGCCAATAATACATGAACCATCCAACTTAACTTTAATATTTACATCAACTGTTGTCTCCTATATGGTTATTAATTGATTCATCTGACTATTACAATTGACTACAAGAGGGCAAATCTCCTATTTACATCCAAAAGTTTCATCTCTGTAATTAATATAACAATTATTTAGAGTCATGAAATCCGAACCAATTATGGCTTCATGAATCAAACCTGGCATGATTAAAAAGACATGCTCAAATTTGCACAAATTAATTTCTAATGTAATAAAAACCTGTCTATTAGATAACTTAGTCTTCTTTCCATTAGCAAGTATTACCCTAATCACCTTAGTTGGTAAAATTGGAATAGATTGGTCAGCTGACTGAATTTTCAAGTAAGTTTCTTCAGACAACAAGGAAGCTTGACTGCCTGAATCAATTAAGGTGTTGACAACAATTCCTGAAATGATAATCTTTATCATGGGACAGTTGTACAAGATAGGTGGCTCAGACATTTTGCCAGGTTCCAAATAATCAATGTCAAGGTCTATATTATTGATAATCCACATCATGCTGTTCCCCATATGCTTAAAAATAGGGCCCCGAAGTGAGGAACGTTCCTGCGAGGTCCTTTTTAATTTAATGCCCCGCTACTTTACTACCTTTTATATTTTTCTTTGGTATTGTTGGGATACCACTAGTAGAAGGCTGATTCTCATTCAGAATTCTACTCTTAACTGTTGGCCTACTGAGGTGGCTATTCTGTCTACCATAGGGATTTCGTCCTATAATATCCTTTTTCTCTAACTAACTTCCTCCTTCCCATATGTGACCTATCTGCGAAATTGATATTACTCACCATCAGATGGGTGCCTCTATTTACCCTAATCCTATTATCAATATTCCTATCGCTAGTCTCTAACGAATCTAAAATTTCTACTACCTCTTCTATGGTATGTCTGTCAGCAGCAATCAAGATCTGCTCTATATGCCTCGGCAGATTATGGCAAATTATTCGCACAATTTGTGTCTCAGATAAAGGATAAGCTGTCAAGGTTTTCAATTTGACGGCCTGACTCCTAAAAAACTGAGTATAACTACCCTTATTTACATGATATCTTTCCTGAGATATCTGATATCTCAGGTTATCTTAGCGGTCTTCCCCCCAAAAACTGGCTAACATAAGATATTTGAAGTCTCCATATGTTTCTGGTTTAATAAATAATGATTGCCACCAGTCTTTAGATGCTGCACACAAATGGTTAGCGGCAATAGCAATCTTTTCTATCTCAGATAAATGACATAAGGTGAATAACTCCTCCAGATTCTGGAGATACTCGTGTGGATTCTCCAGATATTCACCTCTAAAAAATTTTATTTTTAAGAATTTTAAGGCCATGGAGCTATTACTTTCTGGCTCTAGCATGACTTTACTTCTAGCCTCATTTAATGGATCGTATATTGATTTTACTGGACTAATTACCGTATGTAACTCAGATATTACTTGGTTATTATGACCATTATTTGTTTCCTTTACTTGAGTTTCAGATAAATCTTTACTTTGAACAACTTTTTTTATTTTTTGTAAAATTATCCCTATTATAGTCTATAGCTTGCATTCGACTCTCTAATTCTAACTTATAGTTCTGCCATTCACAGTCTATTCTCTTTGAACTATCTTTTAGGCCTACATTTAAGTGTTTAATCTGTTGTTCCAATTGGTTAATAGTTTCATCTTTATCTATTCCGAATTTATCTTCTAACCTTTGATAGACTTTACTCTCACACTGAGTCATTAATTCCCCTATTTCATCTTGGAGATTATTATGTAATATCTGTGCATTACTCTTTATTATATCATTAAAATTTTCTACTCTTCCCATAACTTGACTTAGCTCACTTTCTAGATTTTGATTAATCTCACATTGGGTCAACTCTTGAGTTTCTAGTTTAGCTATTAATCTGGTAATCTGGCTCTGACATCCTTTCACTACATTGTCAGGTGCTAGAGTTATATTTTTAACTTCCTCTTTCAAATTACTGACTTCACTTCTAGCACTGTCTAATTCTCCCTTAATAGATTCAACTCTATCCTGAATTTCTCTTTGAAATACTACTGTTTCCTTTTGATAATTTCTTATTTCCTGTACTTCATTGTTTAATACAATATATTGACTTTTAAAGTCCTGCTGGATAGCCTCAATCATATTTTCTGCCCTTTCAGAATTTATTTCGATCTCTTTCCTTATTCTTATTTCCAGCTTTTCAGAGGCCAATTTTGATTCTTCTACATGATTTCTCAAATCTTCCCTTAAGTCCTTTATCTCCTGTACTTGATTGTCTAATTTAATATCTAAATTTTGGATCTGACTTTTTAATTCACTATTTGAGTTTTGGATCTGACTTTTTAATTCACTATTTGATTGTTCTAATTTACTATTTGAGTTTTGGATCTGACTTTTTAATTCACTTTTTAATTCACTATTTGATTTTTCTAATTTTTTCAAGAATTCCTCCAATGTATTTCTCATTAATTGATCTGGCTCATTTTCATGTTTTCCCTTTATTATTGTGGCTTCTTCTGGGTTAGCTATATCCAAATCTTCCCCTTCCTCTTTTAATTCTACACTAAAATATGGAGTCTGTGTATCAGGGGATTGTAACTCTTGGGATCCTCCCAAATCCTCAGAAATACTATGATTATCTTTGTTTTCACTCATATTAAAATTCTAACTCTTTTAGTATTTAACAGTACTGAAATATTAGCAATGAACTATTAATAAATTTATCGATAAGAAATGATTGACAAGACATCCTGCCTCCATGCCTCTCCTACCAAAAACAATCTACACCAAAACTATGCTCTGACATTTAATATCCCTAAAGCTCCAACATTAACTACTAAATATGCTCTTTTTTTTTTTTCATATGCTTCTTGGTCCATATAAATCTCATTAGATATTATGTAATATAGCATAAGTGCCAATCACAAGACCAGACAAACAGATCATCATAAATGATAAAATCATTACAGTGTTTTATGGAATTGCCTACAGCCCACAACATCATAAACTGACAACTTAATTATTTATTTATTTATTTATTTTTTTAGTGGCAAAAGATTAGATCATATAATAGATATTCATATAATATCTTATGGCTAAAACAATTCATTATTGGCAAATATTTTTAATCAATGAATAACTAATCCATTCAAGTGCAAACAATATTAATATTGACTTCAAGAACAGTTTACCAAATTCATCGCGGCCAGCTATAGCCATCGATGGCCCCTGTAGTTGGGCGGCCATTTCTAACCCAGTACAATAATAACCTCTGTTTTTTTTCCGTAATTATTTATTAGTCTAGTTTGCACTAATTTTTCAGGTTGGAAATTAAGGCAACCAAAATAAAACAACATATCCATTAATTTTCCAATATGATCTAAAATACTTTTCATATAATACAATTGTACATTCAATTCTCTTAAGCCATGCCACGATTGTAATAACAACAATAATTGATCACTTATTAATTTAAGGAATAATTATAATAATATTAATCTCAGGGTTCTTTGTTTCATGTAAGGAAATGCTCGGCAGTATTGTGTTGTCGCATATGACTGGCATTCTGGTCGGCTATAGGAAACATTTATTTTACTTAACTTCAATGTGTCTTCATCTCTCATATCAACTGCTATATTATTTAAAGAGATGATAATTCTATTCAATAATGGCGCATAATTTTGAATAACACAGCCTTTTTTTTTTTTAGAATCTCAGTCAGAATAATAAAAAGACAAGGATGCTTTTTGTGTCCTTCCATCATCCATGACAACACAATAATATAACTAAGATTTATTACTTAGACAATTTAACTAAATGGGAATGGAATAATGTGCAACCAAAGTTAATGGTTTGGGAATAAATTCACAAAGGTGAATGTTTAGTCTTAAGTTTTCAACTCCATAAATAATTATCATTAAACTAAAATATAATGACATATTCCGATCTGCTTAACTTTATTTATCTGGTATATTAAGTTTTTAAGAATTTGGAATGATTTCGGACTCAAGAAAAGGTTTTGCAATTATTGTGCAAACACTTATATTTAGCATATAAAAACAAAAAAAAATGAATCTACAACAAATTTTAACAAGACTATAATTTATTATTATCACAAAAAAAAATATATGAACATTTATTCAATAATCCCATAGTAATACAAAAATATAAAATATAACTGACATTACTCTGTATACTCTTTTGGTTATGGACTAGAGGTTACTACTTCTCCTGTATGCAATCATATGGATTGATTAACTAAAAGTACATTTCATTACCAATACATTGTTTATTAAATTTTGGTAACCTTGTAGAAGCTTTTATTCAAAATTATTGACTAACTATTTTTTTTTTTTTTTTTTTTTTTGTTTTTTTAAATGATTAATCCCATCATATGCAATACGCAAAATATTAAATTTATTTCTAATACATTTACTTTATTTATGGTCTTTAATGGGATAACCTATTCTAATTATAGGCCAGTTATCAGAAGTTACAATTACCATCTTACATTTAACTTAATGCTAACTTAAGTTATGATACAAATTTTATTCATACGAATACTTTTGAAATATGAGTATTATTTAATTACTAACCAGAATTAAATATTGCATTTGAATATTCCTTCAGTAAATAAGCGTTTTAAATTACGCAATTTTAATTACTTTCTCCATTGATTTACTTGTCAAATACTAGCAATATTTAGCAGCACAATACAGATATTGATCCTAGTTACTAATGCACTATTTATACTAAAGTGGATCTTGAGGAACTAACACCTCCAATATAACCTTTATCTTGCCCGAACTTTCAAAATTAAGCACAATAATCAACACCTTCCATGGTGGAGCTATCTTTATTTTCACATGAGGAATATGGAATAACCACGAAGGTCTGTAGAGTAATCTACTACATTAAAATATTTTGGTGGTTTCTTGCCTCTTACTTGGGCATACAACGAACACACACCAAATACAATCCTCTCCTGGGATTTAAACGAATGAAGCATACTAAATGCTAGATAAATTCTTGATCGTCCTATCTATGAGAATCGATCACTTGGGCTATAAACATACCCAAACATTATATTTAAAATCTTCCTCTCATGGAAAACAAAGCTTTTGGGGAGATCATTTTTCATCCCACAAAATAAATACATTATAATTATTACCTATGTGAATATTAAGCATATACCAATGCTATATCTGGGCAGGATAAGTAAATACACTGATTATAATAAACTTATGTTACCGTGTATACTTTGATCAACATCTGAAATCAATGGACATCATAAAATAAAAGTATAATAATTTTAATTTTAATAAAGGAACATTCAAAATAGTTGGTAGCATACTATCTTAAACTAAATAAAGCGGATGTGCTATTTAAGAATAATTAGGAATAAATTCCTCAATTAATACAGTATAAATTCGTTTCAAAACTTTAACAAGAAATATTTTGTTATAGCATTTTTTTTTCTTTAGTTACTTCTGATAATTTTCAATATTTATTTTACCCCTTAAATATCTAAATATTTTTCTTTTACGTATCTAACATACAAAATTTGTACCTACAATTGTATGTAATAATTAAAACATATTTTATAGATTTTTTTTCTTTCGTGTTAAATATCAACTTAACCTATAATAATTATATTAAAACATACCTTTGTCATTACAAGGCTATTAAATATCACTTTAACCTATGTGATATAACAAAAAATACATATCATTTTATAACTTAGTTTTAAACAATCATTAATTAACAAGTGCATACTCTCTCATTAGAAAATGTTTTTCTGTTGAACAATTGGTCCAGGTGAAGAGCTTTATCCAGTCGTATTTCACGAAGCAAGTTTAAAAACAATAAACGCATGGTATTATTTCCTTTAAATAAAAGTTTTCTCTTATTTTGTGCGTTTAATAAATTAGGTAAAGAAAAATATAGCAGAATTGAAGATTAATTCTTACTTGAATTAAACTACTACAATTTTGGGATCCAAGAAAAAAATAGACTTCTAACATAGATGAATATTTGACTATAGACGATAAACATACACAATTCTTTTCTTTTTTTTTATTATTGACAATACGTACAATTCATATTAGCTAGCTTACTTATGGACGGAAATGCTCAATTTTTCCGAGAGATTATTCTGATAATAACTGCAGCTGATTTACATGTATAGGAAGTTTTAATAAATCCAACTGATGTGTAATATAATATATCATTTATTTTTATCATCAAGTCACTAAGATATTTGGTTTTGTTCATACTTTAGGAATTATAAATTTTTTTAATGGTAACTTCTCCGTAAGAATGCACATATCTAATTTTTCCTATATTTACTCTGAGAAAGTTTATATTTTTTCCAAAAAAAAATATACATGTGCATAATTTAATCTTATTTATCATTATTATTATTTCCAGACAATTCTTGGTGAATAAAACATATTTTAACGTATGTAACTACATTACTTGTAAAGGCAGACAATATTTAGAAAGAGCATGAAAATGTTTCTAGTTGATTTTCCTTGGTTTCAAAATATTTCTTTCAATTATTATTTTTTTTTTATACCAAGAAAATATCAATAAATGACATAAAGTTAATAAATAATTAATTTTTTCTTGGAAATCGCTTCCTTTCCTTAATTTAGATATAATATAATTTTTCGTGAATCCTTTAGTTACATCTGTCATTTTTTTGAACTTTAGCGCGAGACGATAAAATTTTAAGTGTAAAAGGTTTTTAAATAGGTAGATGGCACAGGAAATCAGGACATCTTATCAAAAAAATTTAGCCACGCATTATATTATTAAAATTTTACTTTGATTACATTTATTTCTGCAAAATAAAATGAAAAAATTGAGTTACCAAATTTCAGCACTGTTCCTTCCTTGAAAACTAAAAGCAGACTATATTTTTTTTTTACTTTAGCGACCTCTTACAGAAAAATAATCATTTGATTATAACATAAACAAAAGAAAGGAAAAACTTATTACAATCATATAGTTTTCGGTATTATTTACCTGGATTACAAAGTAATTTGACAATATAAAAAAAATAATAATAAATGCATTAAATTAACAATCAGTGATGTATAATTCTTTAAACATTATTTTTTTTTCTTTTTCTTTTTTTTTTTACAAAAAGAAATTACCAGAAGTTATTGTGCTTTATGATAAGACACTCATCCACTCTCCCCTCTACCCATCCAAAATCAATTACTGTTTAGCTTTTATACCATATTAATTTGCTCTAATTATTAATATCTCAATTAAATTATTCATGTTCTCTCTTTAAAAATGACATTGAGTTATTAAATCTATTAGTTATTCACCCAAAACATGCCAAAGTGAGTGAATAGCATACTTTATTAGTCAATTATTACTATTGTTATTTTATCTTTTTATTTCTTTAAAGAATAGCACTAATTTCCTGCAGAAATAATGCCAAGTAAACCAAGTGTCAATAACACTAGGTTACAATATATATATATATATATATATATATATATACACACACACAATGTATATAGTTTCTAAACTGAAATAAATAGTAAAATTAATAAAATGGTCAAATCATAAAAATGTATAAATCTATTTTCATAGCATTAATAGCTACAAATATGCACAGAGCCATTAATTAAACAGCCACTGTAAATACAATAAATTTGGTAGATTTTATGGGAATGGATTGTACAATAACTATTTATTAAATCTGGCAGTTTATTCTTCTGACATCATGAGATAGGACAAATACATTTCAACATTCTTTCAAAACATTAGTCAACCAACAGTATATAGATACAAACATATTTAATATAATATAAACCATCTAATGTTACAGTTCATGAATTGAAGTAAATTCTCAACAAGCCTCATAAAAATAAACAGCGGGTGCACATTATTATAATTATTATATTGCTATAATTACTAATGGAATTTCAGTGACAAACGAGATCTCTCTAGCCAAGTAGTTTACCCTTCTATGAATCAGATGATTTTGTTGGTATAAATACTTTATTTTAGAAAGTGTAGATGTCCTATGATTATATTATTTACACATGATTGAAGGTTATTCCAAAAAATATGAATATATAGTGTGAAAGGTCAGTCTGGGGCTCTTATCATTAAATTAAGTACTACAAGATTATGGATTTCAAATAGAAATGCTGTAAATTAATTTGATTGGTTATATTTTTTATGTACAATATATATAGAAATTATTATAGCTGTCAGAATCATTGTTATAATGAATTATAAACACCAACTGAACAGAAATTTGTAAGATATGTATGTGTATGTAAAGGTTTATGTTATTTATCACCATTAATTGTAACTTTCTATTCTACTAGACATGAATATAAAATAGAACCTCACACAAAAGAGAATTAGTGTTAGTATACTTTAAAATGAACAATGTTGCATAGGCTTCAATTATAAACAGTTAGATAGTCATTTTATTCTAGTTTTATATCTAATATTTATGAATGAGGAGGCTAAAGTATTACCATCAACTTAGAATTCATTATCTTAGCATGAAATAGTCATTATTTATTATCCTTATTAACAATATTTTATAAAGCATTAAATGTTGGCAAGTACAATGATTATCTCAAATACATTCTGAAAAAATCTACTGTCAATTTGATTGTATTTATATAGGGACTATTTCCATCATCTAATATGAGTATTGAATGTCTTTATAAAAATTTAACTTTATTTAAATATTTCAAATATATTCAACTGTTAGTAATAGCTCATCAAACAGGTTAATATATACACAACATTTTGAGAGGTATTATTCTTCCCTCTTCTTCAGGTGTTGCTGGCCTGACCAGTGGGAGTACTAGCATGGGATTCAAACTTGGATCCTTAGATTCTTGAGTATCGAATTTTAAGATAACACTCTAACCAACTGAGCCATCCTGCCAAAGGCAATAATCAGTAGAAATTTCATATACTTATCTATGATGTTACTTCTGATTTTTCCACTTTTTCCTAACAGCAAAGTTGATTAGTGGTTTCCATACATTATGTACAGTCACACTAGGTTGGCTTATGGGATTATTTACCATTGTTATCTGAGCAGATTCTTTAAATTTTCTTTTGTACCTTTTCTTCTCAATCCAATATTTTTGTATTTTCCCTATTGAACATATGTTCATTGGCCATATACGGTCTGCTACCATAGACAAATCTGTTTTCTCTCTTCTGATCATCAGTTTGTATTCTTGCAAGCACTTTTCAATCGAACAACTGGTCTCACCAATATATATTCTTCCACACTCACATGGTATTTCATAGATGCATTTTTTTCTTTTCAGTATTTCAAGTTTAGGCTTTGTAAATGTTAGAATTCCTCATAGTGTGGTATGGCTCAGGAAAGCTGTTCTGATGTTATATTGATTGCAGATTTTCCTTAATTTGTCTGCTATTTTTGGAATGTATGAGTACATTATAGTATCAATAATTGTTTTTTCTTTTGATGGTTCTTTTTGTTTCCCTGAATCCCATGCTAGCACTGTCACTGGTCAGGCCAGCTACACCTAAAGAAGAGGGGAGAATAATACCTTTCGAAACTTTGTGCATATACTAACCTGTTTGATGTGCTATTACTAACAGTTATGTGTATTTGGAATATTTAAATAAAGTTATTTTTTTCTAAAAACATTCAGTACTCATACTAGATGATGGAAATAGTCTAATATAAAAATATAACTAAAATACCATCACCACAAACCTTCAGAAAAACACTACTGTCAATCTGTTTCCATGGGGAGGATAGAGCTACAATTAGACAAGATGCTGAAATATTTTTTAAAAAAATTTTCTGAAGAAACTAGAAGCCAGCATAATAAAATATTAACTAAACAAAAAAATGGATTAATATATTCTATAAGTGGAGGTATTTGTTTTTCACAGATTGGTTTGGTTAGTCACCACAAACCTCATTTCTAGATTTTTTTTTCTTTTTTTGTTGTTGGAATGTCCATACTTATTTACAAATAGTTGTTTATTATTGCTGTTGTTGTTGTTTTACATTATTATTATTATTATTATTATTATTATTATTATTATTATTATTATTATTATTATTATTATTATTATTATTATTATTATTATTATTATTATTATTATTATTATTATTATTATTATTATTATTATATCAAATATTATATTAATGCTTTTCGACAATATACTTAACTAGTCAGTCCTTTATAATCGGAATTCCAGCTTTCTAGAGATGTAAGTTAAACAATATATAGAACTACCATTGACGATGATCAGGCATTATTGCTTGCTCATAATATTCTGTTGCTTAGTTATTTAAACATATCTGTGGACAAAGAATTTAACAGTCGTACATTATTATAATTTACGCTAAAAAGAAGATAGAGAATATATTTATAAACATAAAGATTTGAATATTTATTTTTAATTATTTTCTGCAAAATTAATTTTTATTTTATTTAAAGTTATAAATTCACTTACAAATTAAAATCAAAATATGAATATTTTTTATCAAAATTAATTATCAGGGATGAATTATGACTAATATATATATATATAACCCTCACATACTGCAACTATAGATGCTGAGAGAATGAGGTTGAAAAAATATTAATTGACAGAAAAAATTGATTACAGTCAAAAAATTTATGTAATCCCGGGTGATAGCTTTAACTATTTTTGGTTATTAAGTATTTTTAATTTTCAAAATGTTATGTAAGTTCATATTAAAAATAATAAGAAATCTTATATTTTATTTTAATATACCTATGTAATCTTAAAAGCTTTTAAGTAATCTTTATATTTCTGTTACATTTAACTTTTCATAGCAACCAAAAAGACTTTTTATAATACACCCACATGTATATAGAAAAAGGGAGAGAGAATCGTTTGAGAAAGAGAAATTTATTTTCTCAACAGTAGTAAATGTTAGTAATGTTAGTAATGCAGCGTTTTTCTTTTCATTTTTTTAAAAGAAGAAATGTATCATGTTTTTTGTTTCATTTGATGTATAATTATTTCTTTAAAAAAGTCAATGTCTGACTAATTTTTGTGTTTATCTACAAGTAAACCACCATTTATCTGAAAGTCTGGGTTCAAAATTGAATCAGAAGATTTCGGAAGAGTACAAACTAATTCAAATACAAATCTGTGATTATATCAGTAAAATAAATAAATCCGTCATTTTTGTATATCATAAATGTCGGTAAAAAGAGAAATATTTAAAACAGCGTAATTAATTATAAATACCTGTAGTTGTAGCTCTTAAATGTTTTTTAGAAAAATTTAGACTTAATTTAAATTTTCAAATACATTCAGCTATTAAATCCACACATGTTAATATATAGCAATACTTGGAGTGGAATTCTTCTTCTTCAAGTATTACTGGCCTGCACTAGCATCGGAATCAGATCAGTAAACTTAGATTCATGAGCACAGAATTTAAATTGGTTTTATATCCAACTAGGTTATTCTATTAATGATATCATTAAATAAAAATGTATATACTTATCCATGAAGATCACTCTAATTTTGCCATTTTTTTAAAGGAAAAAGTTAATGTGTGGATACCAATCATTATGGATTATCATACTAGGTTGACTCATATCGTGATTTGTCATTGTCATGTGAGCAGCTTCTTTAATTTTTTTTCTTTGATCACTATTTTTGTCTTTTTCCTATTAAATGTATGTTCATTAGTACATTCATGGTTTGCTTCTTCAGTCACATTTTTTTTTACCTTTCTAATCATTACTTTATGTTCTTTTAATTGTAGTATGATTTCACTGGTATTGATTTTTCCCATTCATATGGTATTTCTTAGATTCAGTCCTTGTTTTTAAGCATTTAAAGTTTATGTTTTGTATAGGTCATAATTTCTTGCAATATTTTATGGCATTTATATTGATGGCATATTTTTTTTTGGTTTGTCTGCTATCCCTAGCAAATATGATTATACTATTTTAAACAGACAAAACTCTCCATACAGTAGTGCCAACCAGAGTAATCAATGAATGCCAGAAGGCTTGTTTATAAAATTCCCATCTAGTGCCTACTCATCCAATATCCCCAGACTAGTTTCTGGATTGTGGCCTTCGTCAGTGATGAGCTTTGGATCTGAGAGCACTGCACCTAGATCTTACAATCTAATGCAACCCTCCAACAGCCACCTTTAATGTCAACTACAAAACTATGAGAATGAAATTGAAAACACAATAATATTTTCAATCTAAGCTCAATAGCTTATATAGTCATATGGGTCTGAACTCAGTTCAGCATCCATACATTTTGGTATCTTAGGCTCTGTAACAACCAAAGCCACCACTATCCTATTAGGCAGGATTAGAGTTTTGCATGTTTAATAACAATTATGTGCTAGCATAAGAGATGTGATCATGTGATATGGTTACACTACTGTACTTATAGCTATTTTTTTTTGTTTCTTTGTTTATTTAATTTTATTCAGAATTTGTTCATGAGAGTTTGTTCAATGTAGAACTTTTCTTTTTTCAAGCCATTGGTTTTTGAACAAATTTATTTGCTTTGTATATAGTGATAGTGTAGCAACACGTTTTTGCCTTTCTATTATGATTTGATGTATATATACTAAGTATTCTCTTATATGATGGGGTTTTCTGTAAATTATAGTTTTAATTTTGCAACAAGTGAGACTTGTCACAAAAACATCTATGAATGCCAATTTTTGTTTTTGTTCTATTTTATATTATGAATTTAAATGAAGAAGCTATGTTACTAATATGTGCCCAAAATGTCTATAATACTGCTTTGCCATGTGTCCACAAAGAAAATGTATTATTGATATAGTAAGGCCATATTTAATATGAGGCTGATATATCATTTAGGGCTATGATGTCAATGTCTTCAGTATGAGTGATTCTGATAAGAAATTGCAGTGGTGAATCTATAACAACTCTTTGATTTGTTGAAAGAATTTGCAATAGATTGAAAGTATATAGTTATGCAGAATGTTAAATGTTTCATTATACTATTAGTAATGAGTTGTAATTTGTAACGTTTTCATTTAGCTTCTCTCTTACAGTAGACAATGCTTTATTACTAGTTAAATTTGTGAATAAACTTTCTATATCAAAGCTTATCAATATGTCATTTCCTTTTTTATGATTTTGATTAATTTCTTAAATTGCTTAAAATCCCTGACAAAGGTATATGTCTTGTATGTCAAGCAACTAAGAAACTCAAGAGGGATTCTTGACAAATTTTGATATGGTGAATTTCAAGAACTAATAATACATGTTAATAAAGCATAATCCTTATGGATATTTAGATAGATAATACCTACAATTTTTTTTGATAATGCTTGAATCTTTGTTTCTATAGCTAGTCATTTTTTGTCTACTGTGAGGAACTCTTTTATTTTATTATCACAATATGTAGAAATTAGTCTGGTCGAGAGATTTAATAGATTTCCTCTTAACTTAGATAACGTTTGATTTAGAGTACTTTCTAAAGGCAATATTGCTGTTATTGTTGTTATAGAAGATTCAGCATAAGTTAGATGTTTTGATTAGAATTTTTAACTAATCAGCTCTTATATTATTTGATTAATAATAAATATTACTTTAAAAAATAAATAAATAAATATATTTGAAATCATTATTATCTACATTTATTGAAATTTTGTATTACTAAATGGAAAAAAATGCATACTCCATGTCTAAGCATCTTTGTAAGCTCTTTCAAAAATTGCTCAAGTATAAAAATTATCAGTTTATAAACATTCTTTTTCTGTTTACATCTTGAAGATAAACATTTAGCAGTGAAATTCATACATTTTGATTTATATTTAATACCGTAATGTGAACAAATAAATTCACCTGAGATTTAATAAGTAATTTTTTTTAAGAGGAAACATAGTTTGAGAATATATTTATACATCCGTTTAAAGTTATGTAATCTTGTGCAAAAATTGGCATCATCTTTTATTATATACTTTTATTTAATTTATTCTACATTTTTATCTAAGGTATTTTGTAACTCAATAGACTCTTTATTATATCTAAACTTTTTTGTAAAATTAAGAAATACGTATAAAAAAGAAAAAAAATTCTTGTATTCACATGAATACAATAAAAGATAAATAAAAAAAGTACAAAATTTTTATTTTTCACAAATAAAAGTGTAAAAGGACCATGAATAGAAATTCATAGGTCACAATCTCAAAGAGTCACATAAATCACTGTCATACTATTTAAAATAGGCATTAAATATAAGTTTATTGAAATGATTTTTTGGCAATTTTAAGCATCATCGCTCCATGCTTTTATTTGTGAAAGCTGAAAAAAATGTACTTTTTATTATTTTTAATCCATTTTTTTATTTTTAATATATTTAAGTGAATGAAAATCTTTAATTTTTTAAATTAATTTTTAATATAGATAGCAGTAATTTTATTGCTTTTAAAAATTAGTGTATATAATTCTGAGGCAATAAGTAGTTTGCTTATACTCAATGTTTCTTATATATGTAATCAGAGGGGTTTGAACTCAGGATTTTTTAGTTTGTTCATTCTCCACTCCAACCCAAGCAACTGATACACATGACCACACACACGAAAAAACCCACATGATCTCCAATATACATTTTGTGCAGAATTAGAATTCATCAGTTGGGCCAGATCATAATCTACCACATATATATACAATTAGTTCTTATTTATATTAAGATAGCTGGTCCTCAAACTTTTAATGGACAGGATTCAATCTTCTCACTCTTCCCACTATTCAACTGTCCATTTCATTGAAAAAACAAATGATAGACTCAAAGCCCTTATTGGATTTGATACTGTCATCATACTCTTATAGACATTACATCACTCTATCCCCTCATCTTAGTATAAGTTCAGCCCATCTCTCTCCTATTAAGATATATGAATATTTAACAGTCCAATAATATGAGAAGTTAGATTAATGTAATGTCTACATGGATATGACTATAATATGAAATCTAACAAGAGCTTTGAGCATTCCATCATTGGTTTTTCAATTAAATGGATGGTTGAATTGTTGGAAGGGTGTGAAGATTGACATCTGCCCATTAAAAGTTTGAGGAACTGCTATCTTAATTGAGTACTGATTGTACATATGTATGGTAGATTATAATCTGACCCAACTGACAAGGACTGGTTTAGTACAAAATACGGTATTAGGAATCATGTATCTTTTTGCATGTGTGTGGTCATGTGTATCAGTTGCTTGAGATAAAGTGGAGTATGAGTAGACATAAAAATCCTGAGTTCAAATCCTTCTAATTACATAAATTACTGTATAAATTTTATGCAGCTTAAAGATAATCTTGACTAATATAATAATTTAGCAATTAGTCATTAGAAGTTGCCACTATATTTTATTTATCATTACAAATAAAGTTTTAACATAAAATTGTGATGTCTTCGTTTTTGAATTGAACAGATAATTGGAAATTTTATAGAGCTTAAAGATTGGTTGTTTTATAAAAATGTATTATGGATAGAAAACAGACCATGTTTTTTTTAAAACATCTAAAAAAGTAATAACTTGACAGAAATTGCCATTTTGTATTAAGTTTCATTTTTAAGTCAACATAGAATTGAAAATATTTTTTTTCTATGTTATATACCCTTGACAATGTATGTCTATATATGTAATGTAATAGTATGCCACCTAGAATCATCCAATTGTCATCTAATCTCTGAATGATAGTTTCAACCAAGGTTTTGGTCATTATCTTTTATCTCCAATGAAAATTAGAGTAAGACTTGGCTGGCATCCATTAACGCTAAAATTGAATAAATTAGTATTATTAATTAATGAAAATATTAAATGCGAGATAAAAGTCATGTGACGCTTTGTTTTTTTTATTACAACCAGAAGCAGAAAAAGAAATTCTCTTTGAGTAGTCGAAATCCACCATTGGAATTTATACTATATTAATTTTAAAAAATAAGAGTAAATTATTCTGCTTATATTAAAAATATGCCTATATTGTGAAGTAAAAAAGGATTTTAAAAAATGACCATATTGAAGTATTGAATTAATTCTCACTCACATATTGACTTTTATTCTATTCTCAAAGATAGGCCTATTGTAAAGAAACTCTTCTCTTGAAATAACTCTAAACTGTCACACGATTTTTAGCTTTTTTATTTTGGTATATTACTATATAAGAATGACATTTATCTATAATTTTATGCTCTGCCATAAAGTACCTAATAATGGGTAAAGATAAAATCATTTGTGTATAAATTTTAAAAAAGTATATTATATCATAATGGTTTCATCAGGATATTCAAAGTGAATGTAAAATTTCTTAAGAAATGAAATTTAATAACCTAAGAAAATATAGAAATTAATTATGCGTTACGGTAAATTTGGTTTAATTCAAATTACAATAGTTTATTAATATTTGTTTAATTGAATTTCATTTATTATAGTTTTCTTTCTGTTTATATTTATTTTCTATGAATTTACATTTTACATTCATCAAAATTTCATATGGGGTTATATTTGCTAATGCGTATGTATTATATATACGCGCTTGTCAAAACATATTGTAATGCAAACATATGTTTGCATATATATTATGCACCGGCATATATACAATTTTATATACTTATAATTTTTATAGGCAGCTGATAACTACAAGCTTTCAACTCTTCCTCGCATTCGATTAGATGGTGGGCGACAGGCCTTCAAAAGGCGCTGGGGATATGATAGCCCCCCACCTCCACTTCTTGAAGAAGATGAAGACTTAGGAGAAACTATGAGTTTGAGAGAGGAAGGATTTTTAAGTTATTCACCATTAGGTAGGAGAACATTTATTATTTTATTTTTAAAATCTTATAAAAAGATATTACGCATTTCATTAATTATTAGTATATAATCCGACTTGTACTTTATATTAAAATGAAAGATATTAATAAATTTATAAATCTAAACTCATGTCAATCATGAGGAGGAGTAAGATAATTAATTGGCAAATTTGCGGAGCGTGTAAGTTTAAAAACACACACACTCAATATTATAAATAATATTAATTTTTAATATATTTTTTTTCTATTTCCAAATTCAGTAGATGCTGCACGAATAATTCTTTTCTTTTTTTTTTTACCGAGTACTTTATATTATAACATATATATATAGTAGATGCTACAAATTAAAAACAGCCCATATATATTACATATATTGATACAGGTATATAATAAGCCTGTATTTCAGTTATTTCAGACAATTATTAAAAGAATGACAAAATGTCATAAATTAACGGGACAAGAAATCAGTGAAGTCTTCTTGTATCTGATAAACGATGTCTTGAATTAAACAAAAATATTTCCTTACATATGTAAATCTTATTGGATTATGAAAGATAAATTATTGGGCATAACATAGCTGAAGGTAAGTTAGTCTGGAAAATTATGAACTCATTCATGAGTACATATTTTTTTAATATTTAAAAATTTTATTGGAACAGAAAAATACCAGTTTGCTTTATTGAGGTTAACTTATTACATTGCACATGAATTATAATTATGATATATATATATATATTATTAATTAACAATTGTAATAATTTCTGTCGATATAAAAGTGTAAATCATATATCCTATTACAATATTATGAAATAAATCATACTTAGTAATCGTAATGGAAGAGATATAAATACATGCTTCATTGATATTATGACTTTTTTCTTCTCATGTGACATAACATCAGTCAGGAAGCGAACCTGCGAACCTGGGATAACCACCAAAGCTTGACTATGATTTTGAAATATGCACTAATCGTTCAATTAAGTTTGAACTGTTGGATTTATATCTGCTTCATGCAACAAAATCATATTTATAAATTTATATATTCAAATGAATATATTTTTTGTCTTAATAAAACAAAATATACGGCATAGTTTTCAGGGGGGGGGGATATAAATCATTATTATATCATGCATAGAAACCAATTATGTTAAAAATGATTCATATGTAATTTAAATAATGTATTGATATACAAGTTTAAAGTCAATTAATTGAATATTTACACCAGATAAATATTGTAAGTTAGAATTTAAAATTATTTTTAAAAAAAAATAAAATTTTTAAGATTTCCTAAATCATATTTTGGGCTTTTGTGATAATTTTTAAATGCAAAACTTCAACTGTCATTTCTAAATTGGTTATCACCTCTCTGGAATTACTTCACACACTCTGAAAATCTTTTGTTTCAAACAGTCTAGAAATCTTATATTTCAGAGTTTAAAGAACAATCATTCTGAATACTTTATGTCTGGAAATTTAATAATTGTCAAATCAATAGTTCACTGAATTTTATCTAAAGGAATGCTGGATCCATTCAAAAATGCTTGTTTTATCCTGCCAATAGTGAAACCATGAAGTGTATAATAACTGCATCAAAAGGAATGTCAGTTCTTATTACTTATGTTATGAAATAGTTATCATGCAATTATTGAAATGGTATTGTTAATGATTTAATTATTTATTTTGATTTCTATTGTAACTTTTTTTTTTTTTTGTAGTTTTAAATCAAATGCAAATTATTTTTTTCTTGTATGAAATTCAGATATAAAGAAAATATTTAAATTTATGTAAAAACTATATTACATTTTGCATTAAATCATTTTATTTTTTGTTATTGCTATAACAAAATAAATATTATTAAAAATTATTTTATAAATTTGGGCAAAATAAAATTTTGTTGTAAAATATAAACAATTCAGTTTAAAGATCTTTTACTTTTTTCTCTCTTATGGTTTAAAAGATGTATTCAGAAGTCAGCAATTTTTGAAAATAACATTTTATATGTTATTATTTATTATCTAAGATCATTTTTATTTTTATAATTATAGAAGTGTTTTCCAATCTCACAAAG
This sequence comes from Epiperipatus broadwayi, assembly GCA_028023455.1. Classification (NCBI taxonomy): domain Eukaryota; kingdom Metazoa; phylum Onychophora; class Udeonychophora; order Euonychophora; family Peripatidae; genus Epiperipatus; species Epiperipatus broadwayi. Next base: position 14,485,681 of record JAQFVV010012396.1, read on the forward strand.
TTTATTTCATATCAATGCTCAAATAATAATAATAATAATAATAATAATAATAATAATAATAATAATAATAATAATAATAATAATAATAATAATAATAATAATAATAATAGTAATAATAATAATAATAATAATAAGAAGAAGAAGAAGAAGAAGAAGAAGGAGGAGGAGGAGAAGGAGAAGAAGAAGAAGATGATGATGATAATAATAATAATAATAATAATAATAATAATAATAAATTCAACTTATTTATATTAACTTCAATTCATCTGCATGTGGTAAAATAGTTATAAATGTAACCTTTTCTTGTTATATTCAATAAAGTCCTTTTGAAAGATGATGACAATGATGATGATAATAATAATAACAATAACAACAACAACAACTACAACAATAACAACAATAATAATAATATATTTTGTTATGTCGATTGAAGTCTATATATTGTACTTCAGTTAAACTTCTAAGTCTCAGAACCATATCTAAAAATTAATAAAATACCTCTATTGAATATCTTTTTCAAACTCGCAGGAATTATTCACAACATAAGGACATTTCCTTTTAATGCTAAGTTATTTCTACCAAAAACACTCCATTCAATTTTAATTCTGTGATTAATTTTATCCATTATATTTTCAAGTGTATAATATGAAAAATATATTTGTAGTTGCAAACTTTTTCTTATTCATTACTAACAAATTTTCTTTTTCTTTTCTTTTGTTTAAAAGCCATTAAATATTACCCTAGTCTTTTTATAATTTATTTTTAGTTCTATTTTTTTGCTTTCATCTGGCAGCTCTTATAACACAACCACTGCATCTGCAAAATTTAAATGTCTTAAATAAAATCCATTTATAATATTTTTTATTCTCTTTCCAATAAAACTGCATGAGAAAGTTTTGGAAATACCCATACAATTGAATTTATATACTCATAAAAATTAATTGTATTAAAGTGCCGAGATATATATTTAATCAATATTGTACTGTGAAAGGATAGATGATAGCTTGTCAAACTTTCTTCAACTTTTAATTCGTTTATTTATTGTTGTTAATGTGATTGGAACCTTCTAAATTAGTTATCAGATTATCAGCCAATAAATACTTTCAAATGTCAAATCTACTGTTAAGACCAATCATTTAATTTGATTCCAAAAATACGGGAGATTACTTTTTACCATCTCTTTTCACCAATTTGTTTGCAGCTTTGACTCATTTACTTTTAGTTTATTTGAGAACAGTGTGACTGTATTAGATTTTCAGTAACTTCAAATTTTTATCTAATATCCTATAATTCTTTTGAAGTGGGTTTAAAAGATTCCGCTACGAGGGGAGGGGGTAATAAACTGTGTCATCTTTGGATTTATAACGTAATTAAATTTATTCACTACTATTCATATACACCGTGATAATATTAATTTGAAATGTTTTTTCCACTGGATTTTATACTTAGACTCAAGTAAATATATATATATTTAAATATTTTGTTCATTTTGTTGCGCCCACATAAACACATAAATAAAATTATCTTGTCATTTATTTCATCAATAACAAAAGATTTTTTTTTTATTTGAAGTTAAATTGTTTTTAACATCTTGTATGTAAATATAATATGTATGTTTGTGACGCATGCATTTTAAGTTCTCTCTCCAAAAGTAAGTTTATATAATAAAGTGAAACGGTAACATTAGATTATGTTTTGTCTATTTGATTTATATTGAAAATCTAAGTTATTTATTCTATTGGTAAACATTAAATAAAATAGAATTGAACTGAAATGATCAATTATTCATTTATTGGATTTCAATTTATCCATAAATGCGCACATACCATATATATTACTGATAATTATTTTGTTGCTGTTGTCGTTTTACTTCCATTATAGAACACTCATCATCATCATCAACCATTATCAATCCACTGCAGGATGGAGGTCTCTCCAAGTTCAATCCATCTTTTTCTATCTTTAGCTTCTCTTCTCCACATCCCCCCTGCACACTTTCTTATTTCATCCATTCATCTCACATGTAGTGTCTTTCTGGGTCTTTTACAATCTCTTGGAATCCAGTTTAAAATTTCAATTGTCCATCTGTTATCATCTCTTCTAACAATATGTCCAGCCCAACTCCACTTCAGTCTTTTAATTTTTTCAATGAGGTCAGTAACACCTGTTTGTTCTCTTACCCATACATTGCGTTTTCGATCTCTTCTTGTTACTCCCAACATGCATCTCTCCATACTTCTTTGAGTGGTCTGAAGTCTCTGTATTGCTCTTCTATTAAGTGTCCAAGTCTCAGATCCATAAGTAAGAACTGGCAAAACACATTTATTAAAAACCTTCCTTTTCAAACACATAGGCATATTTCCTTTTAGTATCAAGTTATTTCTACCAAAAGCACTCCAACCAAGTTTAATTCTATGATTAATTTCATCCATTATATTTCCATCTGTATTAATAATCTGACCAAGGTATTTGTAACTGTTAACTTCTTCTAACTCATCATAATCAATCTTTATTTTCATATTTTGAGAAAATCTATTAAACATTACTTTAGTCTTTTTAACATTTATCTTTAGTCCTACTTTCCTACTTTCATCTGATAACTCCTGCAACATTTCCTGTAGCTCTAAAGTATTATTTGCAAAAACAACTACATCATCTGCAAAATCTAAATGACTTAAATAATCTCCATTTACTTTCACTCCTTTAGCTTCACATTTTAATCCACAAAATACTTCTTGTAGCACTGCTGTAAAACGTTTTGGAGATATGGAGTCACCCTGTCTTACACCTTTTTCAATGTTGATTTTCCTACTATCATTATGTAATCTAATTGTTGCTGTTGTATTTTTATAAATATTCTTCAAAATATGACAATATCCTGGATCTACACCTTGATGATCCAATGCTTTAATCACTGAAGAAATGTTTATAGAATCAAATGCCTTTTCATAGTCTACAAATCCTAAGAATAATGGCAACTCATATTCATTTGTCCTTTCTATAATTTCTCTCAATACCTGGATATGATCTACTGTACTAAAACCACTTTTAAATCCAGCTTGTTCTCTTGGTTGGTGGAAATCCAGTGTTTTCTGTAGATGAGTTGTAATTATCTTAGTAAAAATTTTGTATAAAACTGATAAAAGACTGATAGGTCTGTAATTTCTAATATCTTCTTTATCACCTTTTTTAAATATTAATATTAATACTGCATTCTTCCAATCATCTGGTACATCTTTATTATTTAGACATTTGGTATATAACTTTGCTAAAAAAAAATTCTATTTCTTCCCCTGCTTCTTTTAATATATCAATTACAATTCCATCATTACCTGGAGCCTTCCCTTTCTTCATAAATTTAATTGCATGTCTCACTTCCTCATTCAAAATTCAGGGCAATTCGGAAGATATAATATGTATAGGAGGCATTTGTTCTTTATTACTATATAATTCTTGATAGAAGTCTTCTACACATTTTATAATGTCATCCCTCTTTTTAGTAATAATGCCATCTTTTTTTCTTATTGCAGATATAAATTTCCTACCAATACCAAAATGTTGTTTTATACTCTTTAGTCTTTTCTTCTCTTCTACAGCTTTTCTTACTAGTTTACAATTATACTTTCTTATATCATTTTCAACTCTTTTCCGCACCATTTTACAAAATTCGAGATATTCTATCTTTTTTAATGCATCATTGTTGTATATCCTCATATTCCTTCTTTTCTTCATAAATTCTCTAGTCTCAGTAGAAATTTTACTGGTCAATTGCTTTTGTATGTTGGACTATTCTCATAATCCAAATGGGTATTAAATGTCTTCAGAAATATTTGACTTTATTTAAATATTCCAAATACATTCAACTGTTAATAATAGCATACAGGTTAGTATACACACAACATTTCGAGAGGTATTATTCTTTCCTCTTCTTCAGATGTTGCTGACCTGATCAGTGATAATACTGGCATAGGAATCAAACCTGGACCCTTAGACTTTTTGAATATTGAATGTTAAGGTAACACTCTAACCATGCTAGTACTGTCACTGGTCAGGCCAGAAACACCTGAAGAAGAGGGGAGAATAATATCTCTCAAAACTTTGTGCATATACTAAACTGTGTGCTGCTACTACAACAGTTGAATGTATTTGAAATATTTAAATAAAAGTTAAATTTTTCTAAAGACATTCAATACTCATATTAGGGGATGGAAATAGTCCAACATATAAATACAACTAAAATCCCATCATCACAAACCTTCAGGAAACCACTAGATGGTGTTATATCTGCAGTAATTAGTTAATGTTAAAATAAATGCTTAACATTTGTAAAGGATATGAAATCATGTGCCAAAAAAGGTTTTTTATGTGTAATTTTTACTAATATACAAATTTATATAGTTGTTGTATATGATTTTTATTATTTGTTATAATTTATATGAAAAAACAGCATAATAGGTTTCATTAATTTTCATTTTTGATGATATATATATATATATACTGCTATTTCTGAAATCATTTCTTCATCAACAAAGCAAATCAAAAATATTAGACATCATAATACCCTCATCCCCACAATTTTACAACATAACTTCATGATTTCTATTATCTTATTTTTTCACATACATATGTCAATAACTCATCTTTTCTCCAACATTCATTTCTGATCAAATATTATTCAAATATCTTCTGTCAATCCAATATCAACTGCCTTCTTCTCTCCAAAGTCAAAAATTCAAAATCATGTAATTTACATTTTCTACTTAATCATTTCACAAGCTATACTTTTCATCTCTTACTTTCTTCCACTTATTCTCTAGTTTTTAAAGATTTTTCTTTAATCTTAAGCAATAAACTAGTGCTCAATACATTATCATATATATCTTCAATAATAATATATAACTTTCACATTATCACAATATATTCCTATCCTTTTCATTGTACTTCTATTTATTTATTTTGGTCGCAATAAATATCTATTTCCAGGATTATCTTTGCCTCCTCATTCAGTTTTTAAACATGAATATAAAAGATCTCTATTAAGCAATTTAAGTGTATCTGTGTTGAAGAAATTGTATTTTAAGTTTTAAAATAATCCACTATCAGCTGTACATCAATTAATATAAATGGAAAATACAAAGCTCTAAAATTTTAAATCAATGAGATAACTGATTATAATGTAGCAAGTAGGATGTTGTCTATTATGATTTGGGGTTCAAACTTAGAATAGAAAAATTATTAAGAAAGCTTAAAATTTTTTCTGATAGCCAATTTAATTATCCAATCAGTATTGTCCAGTATGTAGATATTCTCAATTGAAGGGGAAAATAAGTTTCAAAATAACTGGAATGTAGTTAGAAGACCAAGATCACTCGGCATATGTACAAATATGTATTTAAGTTTTTATTCAGTTGCAGATATACTGACTATATAACATAGTACTATGATCATTATCAATAATTATTTGCTATTGTTTTAATGAGATTTTTGCAGTATTAATAATTAATAAATATTTGTTAGTCGTCATATAAACATAATATATAAAAACAAACTATAACTTAGTATAAATTATTTAATGTTTAGTTGCATTTGTGTTGCAATATATTTTGATTAATATTATTTAAAAAACTTTTTACTCTGATTTTCATCAATTCATTTTACATGTATTAAAATAATTTTTATTAAATTTTGTTTTTACCTTTTTGTCAGAGATTTAATAAAAATTAAAAATCTTGAGTCAAAAGTGAAAAAAAATTTAGTTGCTTCTAAAGAAAAGTAGCAAGAAAAATATTTTGGTGAATATTTAAGATGTTAGTAGTGACAATTCTACATCATCTTCTAAAAAATAAATAGAATATAAGTAAAAAGGCTGTGTTTTAATTTTTAGTACACTTCAACAAAGTTTGTGTTCAAGAAAAAACATAGTAGCTTTCCAATTACATAAATCTGAAAAATTAATCTGAAAGGCTTTGTTTAAATAGTATTAACATTATTATAGATGGATATGCTATCATTAAGAAGTATTTTGACAAAATAACACAGACTTACTAAATGTATACTGGTCCTGCAGAAGTTATAATAGTATCTGTCAATAGAATAATTCAGTCTACTTACTATGAACTAAAAAGCCATTAAAGTACTAACAATAACATCACATAACTTATTTATAATTTATCAGTTATTTATAAGCTTCTTATAAGAATTTTATTTTTTCTACTCTAGAGACATCTATTGTAAGCCTGAGTAATCAGGGGACATTAAATTGTATAATGTTAAAATGTCCACATTGTAGAAAGGTTTCTCTTTATCTTAATCAATGAGGACTTTGGATTTAAAACTGGAATTATACTATTTAAACTAATACCCTCATTTTTTTTATTTTAAGATATTAATAAAATAGATCTGATATATTTCTATACATTCTAGAGGATTCACTTTTGTGCCAACTGTAAACTTTTTTAACTTTTGAGAACATTTCTTCTCATCTTATTCTAGATATATAAAAACTGGTCTAGCATCAGATCCATATAATTATGATAGTGAGATATTTTGGATTTTAAAATTTATTTTTTAAATTTTATTGACAAAACCAAAAACTAGAAACCAGTATTGATTTGGATATTATAGCACTATACCATTTAATGTCCATATCATCACTTTAGAATATGATGGAAAAAAAAATGCTGTTGAAGTTAAAATACTAAATAGCCCTATTAAGTTTATCACAGTATTAGTGTAATAGACTCAACAGCTAAATATTGTGAGTCCCAACTCATGAAAAGAAAAAAAAAAGTATTGATTCACTGAATGAGATGTTTGTGCTCAATCTGCATTTGGTGCTTAAATACCACATAATTTCTTGAGCAATTATCTTATCACTAAAGGAAAACTAAAAAGCTAACAGCAAAAAAAGTAAATGGCCAAATATATATATAACCATTAGAAACCTGTCAACACTTAGACAATCCCAATATAGATAACAATCAACAATCTCAAACTGTTGTCAAGGCAACCTTTTAACAATAAAGGTGAAATCTCATATATATATGCACCAAAATTATTATTAGTGTATTATATTAATCTAGATAATTTATAATATTTAATCTTTATTCTCATTTGTTCATAAAAAACTAAAGACCATGAATATTGAAATATAATAATTGACTTACTTTATTGATCAGGATTTCATAAGAAGTTTGAGCACTGAAAATGACAGAATTGGGCATGATCTATGGACTTAAGCACCAAAATCTGCCACTCCATCATTGCATTTAACCATTAGTAAAATAAATCATATATAAGGAGAGTGAAAAAGAAAAGCAGCTAATCATACACGTCAAGATTAGAAAAATTAAAAGTCATTTACTGAGAAAATAAATTCAAATATTTTTATCTCTGGATTTACAGTTTCATTTTTATGGCAATGAAAATCTTTTAGAATTAGATTTATAATACAGATCAATTAATAGATTGTAGCATGATTCAAACATGGGCTAATTTAACGGAAATTTTATGACATCACTGAAAGCTAATGTAATGGTAATTTGACAAGTGATATGTGAAAAATTACATAACACAACAGTTTATTGGTCAATGATATAATTTTTCTCTGGTTTAGCCATGTTTGAATGATTCCGTTATTCATTAAATGGACTTATTTTAACATGAAAAAGCTTTAAATAATAATCGGTCTGAATAATTAAAAAAATCATAGCAAGATATTAGAAAGAGCTTAAAAGTTGCTTAAAATTTTATTTATTGTGTATTTTTTTTTTTTTTGGAGAAATAATACTTAGAAATAAATGTCTTTAAATTCAATTACTCAGTAAATGGCATTATTAAATTTTCTAATTTCTTTTGTACTATTGCTTATTTCTGATTTACATAATTAGTTGCTTCCCTTTATCAGTAACTATTTTTAATAATTCAGTTCATTATTCATATATTTATATTTTTTCTGAACAAATGAGTAAATTGGTATGATCAATAATTTTTAATGTGAGTGCTGGGGACACTAGGCTTTAAAAGGACAGCAGGAGCAGAGAGAGTTGGAATGTGAATACGAAGCAGCATTTTAAATATATAGTTGTATATAATTCAATTTATAGTATTAGTAGAAAAACCTCAGAAATTGGCCTGTATAAAATACATATAAAATGTTGCAAGCCATTTCAATTGATCTTAAATTCAACACAAATTGTCAAAGCTCATGGCCAAGAGCCATTTTTTATTGACCATCTTTTATTCTGGTTTTCTCTCAGTTTATGTTTTCAAATTTGAAAAATGGCACTGCATTTTTTGCTGCACATTTATACAAACATATACATGTGTGCGTCTGATATACTTTAAGTTTAGTCTAAACTTAAGTTATCATGCGCAAATTAGATTCATATCATTCAGAAAATAGAATATCTTAGTCTTACAGTTATTGAATTGTATTTCACTTGAGGTAAAAATATATAATTTATTTTATTTACATTTATATATTCATTACTTTAAAATGTTGCATACTGAGGTATACATTAATTTATCATAGTTCCATTATGATAATATGACTAATATATCAGTAATCACATAATAAATGATTGAACATTGATATAATTATTATTAAATAATTTAGTAATAAAAATTTACTTTATTTACTAATAAGAGTAATGTGATACATCGTAGTTTCTCCTTTATCAGAGTCAGGAATCTCAGCTACTATGTCTAGATAAATCTGTTAGCCACCTTACCTTTCCATTGCCACTCTGTTTTTTCCATATTCTTCTCTATCCTGCTCCATCTCATTTCCACAACATAATCTTTGCCAACTCCATGGCCTTTATATTTAAATCCCCTTATCTTTTCCCAAACTCAGCATAAAAACCAAGAACCTACTTTCTGTATAATCATTTTGTTTATATTTATTTTCTGACAATTTCATTATTTCCACCCTTTCTGCTTGTAGGCATTTATATTCAATTAACACATGCCTAATATTTCCTATGCCTTCCTTATCTAACTTGCAAACTAAATCAACCATAGTTTTCTATTTATGTGCATATTCCCTTGTTTCTAATGATCCTGTTTTAACCCTAAACAGTAAACTACTCTCCTTACTGTTATCATAAATTAACTCACATCCAATATTCTGTTTACTTTTATATATATATTTAAACTTTTTTTAATCTCCATATTATTTCTCCATCTCTCCACCTCCCTATTTTTTATTAATGCATCTATTCTTCTATCCCATTCCTTGCCACTATAACACTCAACAATTCTCCTAACACAATCATCCCATTTTTTGTATAAGTATACTGACATAAATTCTTTATCCAAATCTTCTGCATACCATACTAACTTTCTCACCCATCTTGCCACCTGTCCTTTGGCTATTCTCTTATTATTCATAAATTGCAATCTATTGAACATTTTCATTTTGCTTTTTGCATCTCTCATATAAAAACTTTATCTTCTCATTTCTCCTTGAATTACCTCCTTTACCATCCAAACATCTGCATCTAAGGTGTGTTTTCCTACTTCACTTTGTATTTTTTCTAAGTAATATAACATTTCTTTACAAACACATAATGCACTGTTACCATAATCTAACCCTGCTATTGCCACTCCCTTCCATACAATTCTAGCTATATCATATTCATTATATGAAAGCACTGTTAATTTCTTTATCAGTCTCTTTTTTTTCTTTGCTTCATTTGTCAATTTTTTGTTTCATTTATCCAAGCAATTTTTCTGATTACTTAGGACAAGTCTCAAGTAGTTATAGCTATTCACCACATTTAACTTTATATTCTGCAATAAAATTTCTTTTTCTTCTCTTTCCCCAGTATTTATCATTATTACTTTTTATTTTTCTTTACTAAATTTAATCTCTCCCCATCTCTTTATCCACTCTTGTACATGTCTTCAGCATAACTTCCATATCTTCCCTACTTTCTGTGTAAGATATCATCCACAAATAAAAGATCTGATAATGTATATACACCCTTGCCATCAATTAATGGTATCTCTATCCCTCTTCCTAGTCTTTCTATTGCTCTCTCCATTTCTCTCAAATATAACAAAAACAAAATAAGTGACATAGGGAATCCTTGCCTTAGTCCTACCCCATTTTTAACTTTAACTGACTATATTTTCTAATTGATATGTGTAGTAATTATTTTCATACAATCTCTTAATAAGAACCACTAAAACTCTGTTCATTCCCAAATATACTAAACTTACCCATAATCTATTTCTATTGACTCTATTATATGCCATCTCTATATCTATAAAAACCATATATAACTGTCTACCTGTATTCCTACTTATATCCACAAGTTGTGTAACTACAAATAAACTCTCTCATATATGCCTGTCTGATTTAAAACCTCATTGCATTTCTCCCACTATATTATTTCCTTCTGTTCATTTTGTGATCCTTCCAGCACCATATATGTGAAAACTTTATATAACAATGGCATTACCACTATCTGCCTATAATTATTTAACTTTTTATGATCCTTATCCTTTTCTTAGTATGCAATGCAATGCATTGTGACTTCTCCTTTTTCAGAATCAGGAATCTCTCAGCCACTATGCCTAGAGAAACCTGTTAGCCATTTTACTTTCCCTTTCCATTCCCCACCCTAAGTCTTTTCCAATTCTTCCCTATCCTGCTCCATCCCATTTCTGCAACATAATCTTTGTCAACTCCATGGCCTTTATATCTAAACCCTCTTATCTTTTCCCAAACCCAGCATAAAAACCATGAACCCACTTTCTGTATAATCACCTTGTTTATATTTATTCTTCCACAACTTCCTTATTTGTACCCTTTCTACTTGCAGGCGTTTACATTTAATTAACAGATGCTTAATATTTTCTATGCTTTCTTTACACAACTTATAGACTAAATCACCCATATTTTTTCATTTATGGGTATATTCTTTTGTTGCTAATGATCCTGTTTAAACCTTAAACAGTAAACTACTTTTCTTGCTATTATCATACATTAACTTGCACCTAATGTTTTGTTTACTTCTATATATATTTAAACTCTTTTTACTCTCCATACTAGTTCTCCCTCTCCAACTCCCTATTCTTTATTAATGCATCTATTCCTCTATCCCATTTCTTGACACTATAACACTCATCAATTCTCCTAACCCAATCATGCCAACTTTGTATAATTATACTGCCACAAATTCTTTATTCAAACCTTCTGCATATCTTACTACCTTTCTTACTAATCTTGTTGCCTGCCTTTTACTCGTAACCCAATTAAATACTATTTTGGCTATTCTCTTAATATCTATAAATTGCAATCTACAGAACATTTTCATTTTGCTTTTTGCATCTCTCATATAAAAACTTAGAACATCCCATTTCTTTTTGAATTGCCTTCTTTGCTGTCCACACATCTGCATCTAATTAATGTTTTCCTCCTTTTTGTACTTTTTCTAAGTAATCTAACACCTTTTTACTAACACATAATGCATCATTACAATATGTTAACCCTGCTACTGCCACTCCCTTCCATACAATTCTAGCTACATCATATTTATTATATGGAAACTCTGTTAATTTCTTTATCAGTCTTTTTCTTTTCTTTCCTTCATTTATCAATTTTTTCTCCCATTCATCCAAGCAATTTAGCTGATTACTTAAGATGATTTCCTAATAGTTATTCACCACACTTAACTTTATATCCCCAATAAAAATTATTTGTCTTCTCTTTTCCCAGTATTAATCATCATTACTTTTGATTTTTCTTTACTAAATTTAATCCCCATCTCTTTACTCACCATTGCACATGTTCTCAGCATAACTTCCATATCTTTCCTTTTTTCTATGCACAAAAACACATCATCCACAAATTACCAAACTCTCCACACAGTAGTGTCACCAAGTGCAAACCTTTATAATCAATGGATACTGGAAGGTTTGTGCATAAAATTCCTATCTAGTGCCTAGTTTCTAGCTTCTGCTTTTATTAGTAAGAAACACTACTGTATGAAAAGTTTGGTACTCTTATTAACAGCATGTGTAAGTATATGAAATGGTGATCGTGCGATATTTACATTATAGTTGCTTGTTTTAAAAAAAAATAGCAAGCTTATACAAATCAAAGAAAAAATATAGGCAGTATTATGTGAAATATTTGAAATGTGGTCTTATCAAAAACTATAAATTTCTAGTGTGGCTCATTTGTGAAAAAAAAAATTCAAATAAAGTTGCAAAGTCTTTCCACTTCTTGGAAACATTTAAAAAAAGATTCATCTGGATAATATAAATAATGACTTGTCTTGTTTTCAAATGCTCATAAAAAATTTAAAAGCATTTACAAAAACTCCACAAAGATACAGTGGAAAAGTTTGAAGATGCCTTCATAATAAATTTATATGTAAATATTGAAAATATTAATGATAATGAAATAATGATAATTAGCAAGTTTCCTACAATATTTCACTTTTAATTGCCACAAACAGGGAAATTCCATGCATTTGGCAAAGATTTAATTTTACTTTCAATTTCTGAAGTAATTAGTATACAATTTTACCTTAATTGCCACATGATATAATAATATCAACTTCACATGATCATAATACCCTATGCTTACACAAGCTGTTCAAACAAAAACAAAATTTTCTACACACCAATGCCACCCAATGTAAGCCAGAGTAATCATCCTTCTTACATACATTGATTACTCTGACTTGCTCCGGGTGGCACTAATGTATGGAGAGTTGGCCTCTGTTTTAATATCAATTTCACTCAGTAATAATAGATGTTTTACAGATTTTTTTTTAAAGACATCATATTTATTTGAACATAGTTTTAGCCCTGAATCACAAATTTTAATCAGTCAAAAAAAATCATATGCAAGTTGCTGGACATGGAGATTTATGATATGTATTGATCTTGATGTTTTTAATTAAATATAAAATACTAATAACATATCAAGCATAAATTATTACAACAGAATAAATTGTATTAAACCACTAAACATCACATAATCACCATTTCTTATGCTTGCTCATAACTGTTATTAAAACAGGCAAAACTCTCCATACAGTAGTGCCACTCAGTGCAAGCCAGAGTAATCCTAAGATCTAGGTGCAGTGCTCTCAGATACAAGGCTCTTCACTGATGAAAGCCAAAAGCTAGAAACTAGTCTAGGGATATTAGATGAGTAGGCACTTGATAGGGATTTTATGCACAAGCCTTTTGACATCCATTGATTACTCTGTCTGGCACTTAGTGGCACTACTGTATGGAGAGTTTTGCCTGTTTTAGAATAAATTGTATTTGCATACACCATCTTTTTATTTTTTTTTAATATTTAATTCATTTGTATATTTACTATCTTTTATTCATTATGTAGATATGTTAGACTTGTATTCTTTCATGTTTTGTTTGTATTTCCATATGGTTTGTTATTATGTAACATATCAGCAAAGATAAGTGTAAAGATTTTTCAATATTTTTTTTACATATTATTTTATGTTTAAATTACTTTTTAAATTTTATATTATATTAAAATAAACCTTTGTCATTGATTAAAAAATACAATATCTTTTTTTAAAAAATCAATTATATAATATATTCAATCTTTAAAAAGCAATCAATTCAAATAAACTGGTGAGCGAAAATGATATATATTTTAAGAACAAGGAATTTTGAGAGTACTTTGGGACAAATAAAGGGCAATGATCTGAAAAAGGTTCAGAATGATTATATTTGCTTAAACATGGGCATGTCTAGATTAATACAATTCATTATTAACAATTTTAATATATATATATATATATATATTAATTGTATTTGCGCTTTACGCAAAAAAGTGAAGCTTGTCTAAATCTTACAAAGTTATATGGCTTAGCGCTTTCGGAGCTCGAGTCTCCATAATCATAGCCTACTTTTAACTGAAGTTACGTTGTGGTTTATGTAAAATATTTTATGCAAATTTTTTTTTATAATGACCATTTTTTGGAGATTGTAAAGCACGATTCCTTCCGGTTTATTGCATCACTGTCATTTGCAATAAAACATGCTTCTTTGACTTTTCGCTTCACATCATCTTACTCTTAGTCATTAACAAACTATTACTTTTTTGTGTGTGTCTTTTTAGCAATGAGTAATTTTAACATTGGTTACACAAGAGATCATGTGATCTTTGAGCACCCAAATGAAAATTACTCATCAAACAAAAGTTATGGATCCGGGTTCTATAGAAACATCTATATTTTTCAATATTTTTTATAGTACTCTACCAATATGTCTATCAAATTTCATGAAAAATATAGATAAAGAATTTCTTCTAAGAACAAATAACTTTGCAAAAAATATTGGAGTCAATAGAGATTTAAAAAAAGAAAATTAATATGTAGTTTTGTGACAACTAATTGATGAATGAAAATTTGAAAAAAATTGAGGAAAATAATAAGGTCATGGAGCCGTAAAGTAGTAGAATGAATGCCCAGTTTAAACACTATTTTTATAGGTAAATGTTTATTTATCATATAGTCATTAAATGAGAAGATTGGTATATTAAGCACTATAGTTTCAGTTAACTGTTGAAGCTGATTTTTTCTTTTAAATCTAACTTTTATGTTCATAATTCTCGAAAAAACTATTTAGAATTATTAAGCTGTCTTGGAGAAAACAGAAAACACGGACTTTATGGGTATCAGAACATTTTATATTTTCTCCGGTTTCTTTGGCTTTAATATTTTATATTTAATAATATTGATAAGAATAGACAGACTTATGATGGATTTAGTTTAGATGCAGTAAAAAATATGTTATTTATTCGACAGAGTTTAAGATCTACATGAAGACTTTATCCATAATAAAAATTAATTAAATAATCATTATACAAATATATAAATTAAACTGAATTATATATATTTTTAGTCAAAAGCACTATCCAAAGCAATCTATCTGTCTTAATGTACATTACTTTTTTAATTTTATATATATTTAATCAGCACTAGCATAATTTAGTCCTTTAATGGGTTAAATAAATAAATTTCTTGAAATTAATAAATCTCTGATTCTAAATGTTATTATTATTTATGAGTAACACGTCTAGCATAATTAAATGTATTTGTGTTACAAACATCAGGTTAAAATAAATATGTGCGAGACATTTCACTGCATTTTTGGTGCTTAAAAATTAATTTTAAAATTAATTATTTTCAGCCTATCCAGTATTAAAATTCTGTGATATTGGTTGACAAATAATTTGTCATTTTTTGTTAAGTTGAATGTTTTTGTTCTATAGTAATTTTTTTTTATAAAAAAAAAAAAAAGTAATATATTCACGTACATACACATAAATGATGTGCGTACATTATTTATTCCGTAAAGAGATTTTTTGAATAAAGAACAAATTATGATAAAAATAATAATAAATTTAATAATTATTAGATTTTCTTTTATTTGTTATTTCTCTTATTTACGTAACAAACTACATTGTAAGCTACAATTTAGTTTGTTTAAAAAATAAACTAGCTTCTTAATATATTTTTAAAGTCTAAATATATTTCTATGTTTTATTTATGCTTTAAATATGTGCATGCCTTTACATACATTAATACATATTGCATATGCAGTATTAATTTTCAAATTTAAGTTGCGCTTATTGTGCTGGCCTCTAGTGAAATATTTTTAACGTTCAGCTTCTACAATTTTCCGCTAGATGGAAGCTAATTATCGTACGATAATTTTTCTGATATTTAATAAAATTTTACTAAAACAATATTCGAAATAAAGGATTTTTATTTATATAAAAAAAAATTATACTGTTTATATAAGTATGTACAAGATTCTTTTGGAAATGTACATAAAGTTGCATTCTTTAATTTGGTGTTTGGATTATTTTTTACTGGTGTTAAATATTACTATCCTTATTAGCAATCACTTGATAAAATGTGCCTATTCTAATTCCAAAAAAAAAGAAAGATATAAGATTAATTTTAAGACTATAAAAATCAATTTATGAAATAAATATGCCAACAAACATCATATACTAGTTTTTTATTTTCCATCTCTTCTGCCTTATTTTTTTTAATTCAAGACTTGATCATTTATTTAAATTGCAGCTTCGCATTGTATTCTCTCTTCAGCCATATCCTATCAATGAAAAATAAAATGGTATTACTCCTGTTTACAATATCTTTGAAATAATCTTTATAATACAAATAGGCTCCAAGTCTTCCACAAAAGCCATAGTTAAAGTTTATTATAAAATTATTTTTTAATTTTATTACTCTTATTTGCTTTATATGGTGAATCTATTGAAGGTATGTCCTTATAATTACTGTTTCAATATCATCATCCAGAAAATTGAATAACATATGAAGTGATCTTTTGATCTTGCTATTATTTTTTTTAGAATGTAATTTCTCACTTTAAATTTAACAGAATAATAACCCTATATACTAATTAATTTAATTGGTTATATCCACTTTTTGTCTTATTAATTACTATTGCAGTAAATTATTAGAGTCTATGCTGCATCTTAGTTTTTAAATACATCTTTCTATTCAAAAAGTTATCAAGATATAAATATTATATGTAATTTAAAGTATACACGTCTGCCATAGGGATAGTGCTGCCTTTAGGTGAATGCTATTTTTGCCATCTTCCAATCAAAATTAAATAATTTTTTAAAAAACAGTACACATTTTTAAAATATATTTTATTTCACTATAACAATGTTATAAACATAAAGAAACATAGACACAAAGTATTCAAACATTGAAAGCAATGATATAAATCCATATTTTGATAAATTTAAAATAAAAGATTGTATAATATATATTGAATAACAAATTATATGGACAAACAAATGTGATTATACTTTATTTTTTCAGTTTTCTAATGCTTAGAAAATCAACTACAATGTCATAGTATATTTTAAATAGTAATGCAGCATTTAGTTAAAAATATATAACATTTTAAAACCCAATGTCATTATATATATATATACTTGGATTATGAGGGGATACCCAAAAATAACTGGAATTGTTCTGTGAAATGTTAGTACATTATATGTTTTGGCCACTAGATGCCTTTTGAGGGGACCTCCTTGCACCAGTCTGCCAACTCTTATCATTGAGATAAGTCATGTTATGGCATAGTAAATATTTTTGTTGAGTCTTGCTTATTTATTGATTTTTGTAATGAGTTTATGTTAGAGGAAAATACAAGGAAAACAGTTGTAATGCTTAAATCAGCTTACAAGTAAGCTATTTCAAGGAAACACATATTAATAAGTAGTTTAATGGAAGGTCAAATTCACCATATCCCAAAAAAGTGTGGCAAGTGTAGGCCAATGTCACAATGAAGCTGATTTTTTTTTTCTTTTGGATGCAAACAGCATTGTTCACTCAGAATTTGTTCATAGCAAGCAGCCATTTAAAACCTACAAGTTTTTGAAAAGTTTTCATGATGTGAAATGAAACATCCCAAATTTTTTGTTTAATGGGGGTGCAAGCTTTAACATGATAAAGTGCCAGTCTACAAAATCTTGAGTGTGAAACAATTTTTAATTAAATTCAGCACCAGCTTATCTATCAGCAATATTCCTCCAATCTTGCTCTGTATAACTTCTTTTTATTCTCTTGAATGAAAAAATGCTCCCCTCCATTTTTTTTTTTTGCAGACTTAGGAGTGGTGAAAAAAAAGCAATGCAGGTGTTAAAAAGCATCACTTTGCAGAAATTTCTGGACTACTTTAAAAACTGAAAAACATATTTAAACTAAAGTATTGCATTAATTTGATTGTATTTTGAAAGAGATTCAATTTGTAACACAAAAAATAAATACACAATTTTTGATTACAAAATTCCAGTTATTTTTGGGTTCTCCCCTCATATAAAATACACATATTCATAAATCATATATAATATTCTATTTATTCTACAAATGTATTATTTTTTTAATAAATATAAAAAGTATGGAAAAACATTATTAAATCCAATTTTATACAAAAGCCTTATACCAGTCAGATTGCATCAGTTGCTTCTGGCCATATCATAGTTCCCAGTTTTTTCTAATGAGTAAGAGCAGTTCTGCTTTTCTATATTTTAAGAGAGAAGAAATATATATATATGTTGTCTGATATATGATATAAATAATGTTACAATGAAGCTGAAGTTAGCATAAAAATAAAATGTTATATATATATATATATATATATATATATATATATATATATATATATATATATATATATATATAATAAATAAAGTTTGATATCTGTATTCGTTTCACAATATATGTAATATACAAATCAATATATATATATCAAAATACAGTACAATTTATATAAATTATATTCTTTTAGAAGTACTTTCGACTATACACTTTGTAGTCTTTATCAACTATATCAAATATATATATATGCATTTTAAATTCCAATTTTTGATGGCCTGCTGAACAGAAGTTCCTAAGCAATGCCTGAATTGCCTTATGCACTATGACAGACCTGCATTTATAAGCTATTGCATCATGACAGTGTAAAGAACTTATTAAAGTTTACAACATAGCTCTAAAATTAAATTCTATATTAATCTGTGTTACAAATGTCAAAGTAATGTTAAACGATTCCCAGAAATAATCAAATGTTTTTATGGTTGCTGCAATATTCTATTTGTTAAATACATCATATAAATTTAATGAATATAAAACTGAAAAGGCTATTAACTTTAATTACCTTTTTGAGCATTTTTTTATTATTCTTTTTAATTATGAAAAATTTGATCAATGGTTTCAGATTTGGTTAGAATTGGAATAGAAGTTTATGGAACTTTCTTTTATCGTAATATAAAAACCATTGGAAGCATTCACAAATGCTCTATAATATTATAAAAATGCAGTGGCAATATCATATTCCCAATCAATATGTTCTTCAGATTTTCAGATGTGATCATGTTGAATCTAGCATTTTAAGAACCCATCTTTGATGGGTTAAGCAATAAAATTAGATAAGGGTAAATAGTTTTTCTAAGAAAGTATTTTATGGTTGCATGAAAAAATAATTCCCTTTTATGTTATAAAGTTTAAGCCAAAAACACTCTAAAAAGATGTAATGTTAACTGAGAACAGAATACATTGGAGAGCTACAATCTATCAGAAGGGTAAAATGCAAAAGTTAAAAGACAACTCCACATAATATCAAGTAAACAAACCTAGTCACTAACATATGATATACATAATATTTTGTTTTTACTGATTGGTTTGTATACTCATCACAAAATTCATCTTAACAATTTTCTATTTTGTCTTTCACACTTTCTTGAACTTAGGATAGAGGTCTTCATTTATAAATGGCTTCTAATGATGAAGAAATTTTTAAAAAAATATTCTGTGATACAATATTTTATTATGACAATAAATAAAGTCATAATAGAATATTTTTTAGATATGATTTATTTAATTATGTGCTTCTCAAAGCAAAAAACCAAACAGATGATAAATTATTCTGGAGAAGTGTTGTGTGTGACTGATGTTCATTTGACTCAACTAATAATAATCTTAAAGGAGTAAACTCTATGTTTTTATCCCATTACTGCCATCTATTGTAAGCTTGAGAAACAACAAATTTTAAATAGTTGTGATGTGTGATATGATGCATTATGGCTTCTCCTTTCTCAGAGTCAGAAATCTCCCAGCCATTATGCCTAGAGAAACCTATTGATGTGATGCACTGTGACTTTCCCTTATACAGAGTCAGGAATCTCTCAGCAATTATGCCCAGAGAAGCCTGTTAATCATTTTACCTTCCCTTTCCATTCCCCATCCTAAATTTTCCCATATTCTGCTCCAGCCCATTCCCACAACATAAACTTTGTCAACTCCATCGCCTTTATATCTAAATATCTCTAATCTTCTCCCAGACCCAGCATAAAAACCAATAACCCACTTTCTATATAATCACTTTGTTTATATTTATTCTTCCACGACTTCATTATTTGTACTTTTTTTGCTTTCAGGCATTTACATTCAATTAACAGATGCCTAATATTTTCTATGCCTTCCTTACACAACTTGCAGACTAAATCGCCCACATTTCCTTGTTGCTAAAGATCTTGTTTGAGCCTTAAACAATAAACTAGCTTTCTTAGCTATTATCATAAACTAACTTGCACTCAATATTCCATTTACTTCTACATATATTTAAAATCTTTTTACTCTCCATACTAGTTCTTCATCTCTCCAACTTCCCATTCTTTATAAAGCATCTATTCTTCTATCCCATTCCTTACCACTATAACACTCAACAATTCTCCTAACACAATCATTCCACTTTTTGTACAAGTATACTGACTAAAATTCCTTTATCCAAATGTTCTGCATACCACATTACCTTTCTCACCCATCTTGTTGCCTGCCCTTTATTCATAACCCAAATGTTATTAAATTCATATAGAGGGCTGGAATCTATTGATTATAAAAGATAACAGAAATGAAATAAAATCAATAGTGTTTGTTTTAGTAAGCATTGCTTAAAATGGAAGATTATGCAATGTTTGTTTGGTTAAATAATCCTCTATCATTAATAGAAACACTTTGTAAGGTTCTTTTATATTTTAGTAATCTTTCATATTTTTATTTATCCTTTTTTTAAAATTAAGTTTTATTGATAGAAATTTATTGAAAGTAAATTATATTGTTTGATTTATACATAAATTCCAGGGGCTGTTTAATCCTTGAAGTAAATTTAAGATTTCATTCTATTACAATTGATAATCTTGCATGCTTAGGTTTACATTTTTTGTTTTAACACTAAGTATTATTTGATATTAGTTTTAAAAAAATTTAAAGGAACTATATTAATGAACATTATCTATTTTCCATATGCAAACATAGTATACCAAGTTAAAGAACAAATATAAATTAATTTTATATTTTAAAATAAAAGTATTTTTTACAATAAATTTAATGTTGCCTAGGTTCAAATCTAGGCTAAGTAAATGTGAATTTTTTTCAACAGGCTTAGTATTTTTTTTCCTTGATAATCAAAGTATATCCAATTTATGTAATTATCCAATATCATCTAGAAAATAGATAAATATCAAGATAATTTTAACTTCAAAATAAGACAAGAATAGAAAAATACACAATTGTTCACCGTCTTTTACAATATTTTAATATTTGTAATACAAGCATAATTTATATACTTGAACTTTAAATGTAATTATAAGGGATTTGAACACAGACTTTCAAGCTTCTTTCAGCTATTTACTATATCTCATACAATTAATACATATGACCACACACATGTGGAAAAAGTTACACTCATTCTCATCTTCCACACGTATTTATAATCAGTGCTCAGTTTATATTAAGATAGCAAATCTTCAAAGTTTAATGGACAGGTTTCAATCTACTCCACTTCCAACTCTTGATTATCTCACTAAAGATATGGTGATGTCATACATTTGACTGTTTTCCATTGTGATGTTGATCTATCTTAGAAAACAGTTATTTTAATAATAATTTCTAGATAAGATCATACATAGCCTTAACCTGGTAAATCAATAACTTGGTAAAAAAATCAAATGAACATTTAGCAGATTTAGAAAATGGATGGGAGATCACTGCACACACTACAAGCTGGAATACATGGTATTATATCAGTACGGTTTATTATTTTGCCATTATTTATTAGAATGGCGATTAATTTCTGATGTAAAAGTACATGCTTATCCAGATGATTTAAAAGATATGTTTTAAAAGTTTTCGTCAAGGCCTTGTTTGTGATATATTTTTGGAAATAGCACTTAAAAAATGATCGAATGATTTATTATTTGGGAATTAATAAGTTTGAGCACCGGAAGTATCCAAGCTAGGTCATAATTTTGAACCTTGAGTTCCAAAATCTGCCACTCAATCACAGCATCAAACTACGTAAGGTAAAACAATATTTGTTTCCACTCTATTGGCTTGGAAAACGAAGCATCTTTGCTGAGGTGTTTTCATTTTCTTTCAATGGAAGGATGAAGTAACTCAATGTGAACACAGATATATATATGTGTTTATAAATTAATTATTCTATCTAAAAACTAGTTTTAATTATGCCCTTTTTTTAAAAAAAATGTAGGCGGTGTTTACTTATATATTTATAATATCATCACTCTTTTAGTAACAAACGTGATTTTATTTTTTACCTCATCAAACACTATTACTTTGCCTGGACAGCTATCCTTCAGGCATTTTCTTTGAAGATACTAATCATATTTCATAATTTATAAACAAAGTAAGGTGTTTTAAAATAATTCTTCTTGATAAAGATTTATTTTCAAGTGTACATGATAAACCCATGGATAATCAGGTAAGTTATAAATAATAATAAAAAATTATTGAAGAAAACGTTATTTACTTTTATTGTTATTTTTTCCTGATTATTTTTTATAACAATAATTATTTATTCTTTCCTCTTTTTTTTTTTACATCGAAGTATTATTATTATCATTTTACCTCCCTAACCACTTTATATATATATATTGTATTAGTTATACAATTATCATATACAGATAAAATTTGTATATTAAAAACCTTGTAATTTTCAATTCTAGTATTACTACGTTATATTAGCCGATTATTATTATCACAGTTTGTTTTATTATTCGCTGGTAGGAGGTTTGAAGATAGATTAATGCACTTAAGATTTTAAAATTTGTAACGATTTATTTTAATATTACAATATACAATATTACATATAATAGTGTGTATATATTGGATATAACATTATTTTTCTACTTCCTCATAGAGCTTATAGTAAAAACGGAATTTTAATTTTTAGTAGGTCACAAGATTACTTACTTAATTAATAGCAAGGCAATCAATTTCTATTATATACGTTTCGTAAAATTTTACTCATACATTGTAATTTTTGTGTGAATTTTTAGATAAGAAAGCATATATAACATGTATACATCATATATGAATATAGAATTAGTTCTATTTCTAGTACAAATATTTTATGCATTACTATGATCGAGTGATTGTCTTATGATACAGCATAGTTCAGTCCAGTGATAGATTGGCGAACATGAAGCTCAAGATCCATGGAGTGTACATCTGTTACTTCCGGTGTTCGAACTTTTTTTGATCTTCTGAGCAATAAAGTATTTGATTTTTATTTTATTTTATGAATTTTTGAACATCAGACGCGGTGTCAAACTGTCGTTGATCAGTATTAAATAGTTTACGGTAATTTTTAAATAATACTGTGCAATTAACTCAATAGTAGAGCAGCGGACTCAAGAACTAAATGTTCTTGGATTGGTTGTTAAATAAATAAAAAGAAAAAAGTATTTGTTGATGTCAAGCATCACTAACGTCATTTTATTCTCTAATAAGACATTAGGAAAAATATATATATATAAGAAATTATTATCAAAGACTTTATCATGTGTTTGAAGTGTTAGTATTCAGTCATTTATAGTTAAAATCTGCAAAGCGCATGTGCACAGCTTAATGCTGTTTAACTATTACAAATAGAGTATTATAAATATGGTAAAGATAACGAATCATTTTATGAATATACTCATCATCATCCACTGCAAGATGAAGATCTCTCCAATTTCAATCCATCATCTCCGATTTCTAGACTCTCTTCTCCACATCACCCGTGCACACGTTTTTATATTTCATCCATCCATTTCACATGTGGTCACTTTCTGGGTCTTTTACAATCTCTTGGAATCCTGTTTAAGATTTCAATTGTCCATCTGTTATCATCTCTTGTAGCAATATGCCCAACTCCACTTCAGTCTTTTAATTCTTTCAATGATATCAGTAACACCCATTTGCTCTATTACCCATATATTGCATTTTCGATCTTTTTTTTTACTCCTAACATGCACTTCTCCATACTTCTTTGAGTGGTCTGAAGTCTCTGTATTGCTCTTCTATTAAGTATCCAAGTCTCAGATCCATAAGTGAGAAATGGTAAACACATGTATTAAAACCTTCCTTTTTAAACACATAGGCATATTTCCTTTTAGTATTATTTCTACCAAAAGTACTTCAATTAAGTTTAATTCTATGATTAATGTCATCCATTATGCTTCTTCCATCTATAGTAATAAAGTGATCAAGATTTATGAATAGTATTAGTAGTGGAAAAATTAAATTCAGTATAGATTTTTGTTTAAATTGAGATGCATATTCAAAAAATTAACAAGAATTATTCATAATGTTGCAATAAGATGAGAAATAGGTTTACTAATAGCAACCAGCTTTTATATTGGTCCGAGATAGAAGTTGTAGGCATAAATATCTAAAAGAAAATTATTTTTCTTTAATAATTGAAAAATTATACAAGCAATAGAAGGTAAGATTAATGGTAATAGAGATGATTTTTGCCACTAGAGTTGGAGATTATGGCATATTATAATCATGCTATTATTTTAGTAGTTAAGGTATTAAGAAGTCATATGATCAGTCCAAATTAATGTACAAGTCTTTGGCTTTTAATTATCAATAGTTAGATATCCAATTATTGGTCACTATTTGGTGGTTAGCTGAAAAAAAAGTACTACCTTGGACTTATGGCCAAGATATGATTTTGTACTATCCCTATGCATGAAACATGATGGCAGCAGCTTTGTTTTATTGGCAGGATATATGAAGTTGAACAGCTTTCAGCCTTAACTAGACCTGTTTCCCCCAAGAGAACTTTAAAAACCTTATGATAATGAATGTTAGCCTTTCTATTAATGAAATGAGATTATTAATAATTGACATTAGCAAGAGTAATGAGAGTGTGGTAGAATAATCATTCTATCATGGTACAGAAAACAAAAGAATTGTTTTTTTCTCAGGAGTCTGAATCAGCTAAGATGATATGCAATATATAAGATCAAATTATTTATAAAATAAAATTTAAAAACTGGGTTAACATAATTTGATTATTGCTCATAAACTGAAGAAATATTTGAAGGATAATGATTTTCTTTTACATTTTGTTCTAACTAGTGAGCCCAAATGATTTTTATATGGCCATTTTCAAGTTAATATAAATAATTTTTGTATGTAATTTATGTAATAAAGAAATAAGTAATAAGTACTGCCAATGTGAGGTTTAAATAAATTCATTTATTAATTTGCTGAAATAACTTTTGATACAGAGTGTCTTTAAACAACTTTTGATACAGAGTGTCTTTAAATAACTTTTGATACAGAGTGTCTTTAAATAACTTTTGATACAGAGTGTCTTTAAATAACTTTTGATACAGAGTGTCTTTAAATAACTTTTGATACAGAGTGTCTTTAAATAACTTTTGATACAGAGTGTCTTTTTCAAAGCTTAACTGGTAGATATATAGTAAATTGTGATAGTAATCCCTATTATAAAAGATTAGACTTGTGATCTTTGAAAGATATGCATGATTGCATGTATAATAGGTAATTGTGAAGCATCACCTATTTCAGATTAAACAATCAATGTCTATCGAAGGGAATACTATTGGCTCCTATATTTATTGCATGTGTGGAATTAATTATGTGACAAGCCTCTCCAATCCTACATTTCCTGTGTCCACTACTATGCCAAATGTTTTTCATTGTTATTCTGTCATAGTTTAATTATTAATTGCTTACTTAGAAGTTATGTATATACCATGCTTTTATTGAAATTTGAGACACTTATAAATAATTTATGCCTTGGTATTAATCATCACAATTTATAACTTAGATTATTAAATTTTTGTATGTGATATTTTTGGTTACTTTAAAATTAACATTATTCATTAAAAAAAAAATATATTTTAATTTGGCTTGTATGAAGACAATGGTATAAGCTACCAAATTGCAAAAAAAGGCAATGCCTGTGGACTCAGTAAGCAAATAACCCATTTATTCAGAAATTTATTTTCACACACTATTATATCATTATGGTTCAATGAGACTCAAATAGTTACATTTTTGAAAGGAGATCTTATCAACAAATGTCAGTAAGCAATTTTTAGAATTATTAATTACTAAATATAGTCATTTTGAAAGTGAATGTAATGAAATATACTTCTTTTTTTAATTGTTTTGGATACTTTATTGTTTTTAGTAGTAAAAGATCTCTTAATTTAAAAATATAATAATAATGATAATGATGATGATAATAATAATAATAAAAATTTCAAAAGAAATTGATTTATCCAAATAGATTTAAGATTTTGCAAATGCAACTATTACAAAGGGAAACATCCAAAATCAAGTTTAAAGAAGTAATTAGTAAATATGCAAATGTAAAGATAAAGAGGAGGATTATTTAAAATGGTTGATTTTATTAATTTTCTGCATATGATAGATAATCAAGAATTCTATTGCAAATAAATGAAACCAATAATTTAGCATTTGGAGAATGTTACTTGCAAGTTTTTTGTTTTCATGGCCCAATTTTTGTAGCTGTATCACTATGAAGAAAAAAGCCAGAATTTTGAGAAGCTGTAAATAGTGTATGTATACCTCTAATATCTATTGGCTTAAATATTACATATTTAATATTTTGGTAGAAATCAATTTTGTATATCAAAATAAATGTTGGATATGCAACAAAAAAGACGAAACAGTAGACCATATACATGTCGGGATCTTGCTTTTCTCCCTACTTAGGCAATATGTGGTACTCTAATATGGATTCTGTGTAAATCTATTTTCTAATTTTTTTTCTTTCCTGTTAATCCTCTTGTCACTTTCATTTTCTTTGTCTCTGGTGCACTAGGTGTAAACTTTTTTATGGCCAAAACTTATACCCAATCATTAATAAGTTTGACGTAGTATGAAATTATAATCAAAAAATTTATCTTGTCATGCTCATATAATTGGATTTAGGTAAATACTGAAATGCCTTTTATTTTTTTCTTCAAAAAAAATCATTACTTATTTTGTTTATGTATCCTATTATAATCACAGAATAAATATTTATGGTATAATATTTTACTGCTATCTAATATGTATAAACCTTTCTACAAAGCGAATACAGCTATTATCAAAAGGTAAAATAATAAACTTTGTATTGCTTTTTTAAAATAAATAATATAGTAGATAAATATTGTTTTCCAATATTTGAGAAAAACATAAAAATATAGAATAATTCTCTATTTTTATATTTTTTATGGCATTTTCTCTTTTATTGGTTACAGATATATTTGAACTTTTGAAGATTAAAAACTGGCATTAAGAGGAGGATTGACTTCATGTTTTGCCCTCAGGTGAAAAAAAGATCAATAATTTTAAAGAAAATTAAAATACATGTTATTTGTCATATTTATAATAAATATGCCAGCCAAGTGTCTTAATCGGTTGTCACAAACGAAATTGTAAAGCGGAGAAATAAATTAAATCTTTTTCTTTTTTTTTTTTAAATTACCACCTTTTAGAGAGGTAAAAATCATATACAGTATTTATATATTTATTCCAAACTAGAATGTAATATATAGTTGATAATCTTATAATCTGAAATCATTTGCATGTATATGCTTAAAAACTTCATATAACAAAGTGATAGTTGACAGTAAAAACAAAAAGGTATAAAAATAAATAGGAAATTTTTAACATTTAAATTGTTAATACTGCCCCAAATAAATCTTGAGCGTAGAGTTTTAAATTCTAATACGTAAATAAGATGATAATTAACACATGATCGATCATCATTGGTAATAATTTGCTATTATTGCAACTTTTTAAAACAATTATTATAGCATTTCATGTTTATAGCTGCATCATGTAACTGGCTATAAAGATGAACAATAACATTTTTGATTAAATTTGAATCAATTGCAGAAAGTGGAGGAAGAAGGAAGGAGTAGACATAATTCTTGTCTTAACATTGAACGATTTGTTTCTCTGTTTAATGCCACGCTAATTAAGCATTAATGATCTTTGATGTTAGAACTTTTTGATGCATATGAATATTTAAGAGAGAGAAATAGTTATATTTTTATAGTGGGCTATTTCCATTATCTAATATGAGCATTGAATGTCTTTAGAAAAATTTAACTTTATTTAAATATTGCAAATACATTAAACTGTTAGTAATAGCACATTAAACAGGTTAGTACAAGCACAACGTTTTGAGAGGTATTATTCTCCCCTCTTCTGCAGGCGTTGCTAACCTGACCAGTGGTAGTACTATCATGGGATTCGAACCTGAACCCTTAGATTCTTGAGTATTGAATTTTAAGATAATGCTCTAACCAACTGAGCCACCCTGTCAATGGCTCAGTCAGTTAAAGAGTTACTTTAAAATTCAATACTCAAGAATCTAAGGGTCCAGGTTTGAATCTCATGCTA
Organism: Epiperipatus broadwayi; assembly: GCA_028023455.1. Lineage (NCBI taxonomy): Eukaryota > Metazoa > Onychophora > Udeonychophora > Euonychophora > Peripatidae > Epiperipatus > Epiperipatus broadwayi. Next base: position 14,513,973 of record JAQFVV010012396.1, read on the forward strand.
ACACTGTCACTAGTCAGACTAGCAACATCTGAAGAAGAGAGAAGAATAATCCCTCTTGAAACATTGTGCATATACTAACCTGTGTGCTATTACTAACAGTTGAATGTATTTGGAATATTTAAATAAAGTTAAATTTTTCTAAGGACATTCAATACTCCTATTAGATGATGGAAATAGTCCAATATAAAAATACAACTAAAACATCATCATCACAAATCTTCAGCAAAACAGAAAAAGTTATTATTATTATTTTGAGATAGTTACAACTCTGTAGTGGAATATTACTATAGTCCAAGCATTATTAGACTTTAATGAAATCTTGAAAGTATAGACAGATATTAGAAGCAATATCTATGAAGTTTTTATTATTCTTTTTGGTTTTTAATATTGTTACATAAAAAATTAATACATATAGCAGAATATAATGTTTTTTTCAGTATGAATTGATTAACTAAAAAATGCAAGCCTTTAATAAACTTCTAAGTTTTAAAAACTTGCTTTGAAATATAGTTTTGCAGTATTTGTTTGTTGAATCAATGAAATATTATGTGACATTAGTTTACTCAGTACTTTTTGTTGGTATTATAATAATCCTGGTTGAAGAATTGAAGTGATTATGATTATTAAAAAAACTAAAACATCAAAATATATAAATATTGAATTGGTGTCAGATCTATTCACCTACACAAACAAGTTGGCTTAGATTTAAAACATTAAGTTGTTTTTGAATCTCAGGGTAATAATTTGATGATGATGATAATAATAATAATAATAATAATAATAATAATAATAATAATAATAATAAAAGGAGAGAAGAAGAAGAAGAAGAAGAAGAAGAAGAAGAAGAAGAAGAAGAAGAAGAAGAAGAAGAAGAAGAAGAAGAAGAAGAAGAAGAAGAAGAAGAAGAAGAAGAAGAAGAAGAAGAAGAAGAAGAAGAAGAAGAAGAAGAAGAAGAAGAAGAAGAAGAAGAAGAAGAAGAAGAAGAAGAAGAAGAAGAAGAAGAAGAAGAAGAAGAAGAAGAAGAAGAAGAAGAAGAAGAAGAAGAAGAAGAAGAAGAAGAAGAAGAAGAAGAAGAAGAAGAAGAAGAAGAAGAAGAAGAAGAAGAAGAAGAAGAAGAAGAAGAAGAAGAAGAAGAAGAAGAAGAAGAAGAAGAAGAAGAAGAAGAAGAAGAAGAAGAAGAAGAAGAAGAAGAAGAAGAAGAAGAAGAAGAAGGAGGAGGAGGAGGAGGAGGAGGTATAAATGTTGGATGCTGAAGGAAAGATACATTAAATGAAAAAAATCCCAAGTTCAATATCTAGATTCAAAACTTCTCACTTATGAATGCCATAAGCTAGAAACTAGTCTAAGGATATGGATATGGAAGGACTGGAAAAGAATGTGTTAAGCACCACTATGTCTCATTTATTGATAGTTCATGCCTCCTCTGAGTGGCAGAATTAAATAGAAGAAATAGAATATCACAAAAAAAAAATGTTTGCAATTATTTAAAATTATCTATCAGTAAAGAATGTGATTTAAGTGGCTAGTTAATATAAAGTCTGAATCTGAGCCAGATGAAAATAGAAATGTTTTTCTTTATGGTAAAGCAAGCTCAGATATCTATATTTTAGCCAAACCAATTTATCATTTAGCTATTACTTGGAAAATGGATCTCTAACTTTTCAAATAAAGAATCCTGATTAATTTGGGTTATGTAGATGATTGCCAATGTGCAGACAGTAAAAACAAAATATAATTGAAATATCATACTTTATCACTAATAGTGGACTGGTGCTTTTATTAGTATTTAATTTATGATTTAACTTTATTTTTATTATATGACTCTATCTTCAGTTTCATTTTTTATAAGTTTTATTGTTGGTGGTGTTGTTTATCTAAAGTTATTTTAATAATTTTATTATTATTTATTTATTCAGATACTACCTTGAATATATCATTTTCTGGTTAGCTATTGTTTTAAAATTAGAAAAACTACTTTATTTACATTTGTTTATTTTTTTGTTTTATCCAGATATCGTTTTGTTAAGGGATGGCAAACAATGGTGAACTGTCACCCATTAAGTCATGATCAAATATTATTTGTTATTCATACTTTCTATATCATATTGTTACTCTAATATGCTTTGGACAAAAAGCTTAATACACATGTACCCATGCTTTTATTAAAAAAGAACTGGAGTTAATTTTGCTATACAGTTTTAGTCAAATTCATTTTTTAGATAAATTATCATAGAGAGGGTCAATATGTATTTATTTTAATATTAATATATACTCATTTTAATTACTCTTGAAAGCAAGCAGTTGTATATTAATATGGAAATATCAAATAATGCTGCATTAATAATCTGTAATAATTAGAAAAAATATTTCTGACCACTAGTTATATCAATACAATACTCTATAGTGTCAAATCTACTTTGAAAATCAGAAGTGAATTTATTTTCATTTGAGTCTCTTTAAGGTTTTATATGTAAAGCACAGAAAATGATATTTATTATACCAGTTATTGTAATTATATGAGATTTGAATACAGACTTTCAATCTCCTTTCAGCTATCCACTCTCTATCTTTATACAACCAATATATATGTATCACACACATATGAAAAAGATAAATGATCTCCAATAAACGTATTTCATGCTGAACCAGCACTCATCAGTTATTCCAGATCATCATCTCCCAAACATATATGATTAGTGCTTGGTTTATATAAAGATAGCAAATCTTCAAACTTTAGTGGATAGGGTTCAATTTACTCCTTCCTCTAACTCTTTAGCGATTGAAAATCTGAGGATGGAATGCTCAAACCCCTTGCTGATGCCAATATTATTGTCATGTCCATGCTGACTTTAAGTATAGGATAAAATACACAGAAGAGGGATGAGCAGGATACAGGCTGAAATCTAATATTTGAAATGCAAGCATAATTCATATATTTGGAGTGTAAAGGTAATGATAAGGGATTTAAACACAGACTTTCAAGCTCCCTTTAGCTAGCCACTCTATCTCATATTGGAGATCTCCTTTTTTTCACATGTATGTGGCTGCATGTATTGGTTGTATAAGATAGAGTGGATAGCTAAAAGGAGCTTGAAAGTCTGGGTTCAAATCCCTTATTATTACATTTAAAGTGTAGTATATGAATTATGCTTGTATTTCAAATATTACAGATTTCAGCCCATATCCTGCTTATCCCTCTTCTGGGTATTTAGGTGGACAAGGTCCTATACATGAGGAGTAAGAGTGATTTAAGGTCAACATGGGCATGACAATAATATTGGCATCAACAAGGGATTTGGATATTTTATCATCAGATTTTCAATAATATGGATGGCTGAAGAATTGGAGGGTGGAATATATTGAAGCCTATCCATTAAAGTTTGAAGATTTACTATCTTATTATAAGCACTGATTATACATATGTGTGGGAGATGATCTAGATCAACTGATGAGTGCTGATTCAGCACAAAATATGTATATTGGAGATTATTTATCTTTTTCATATGTATGCAGTCATGTGTGTCAGTTGTATGAGATAGAGTGGATAGCTGAATGAAGCTTGAAAGTCTGGGTTCAAATCCCTTATCATTATATTTAAACTCCAAGTATATGAATTGTGCAATGTATTTTAAATATACCAGTTCTTACAAATTAATTTTATTATTATAAAAGATATTATTGATTTATTTCTCATGCTGTATTTTTATTATCAGTAATAATGTTTTTTTTCTTCTCACATGTTTATTGTATTCCAGTATGGCCATATTAAAATTTCATGTATTAATCAAAAAAGGAACTTGGTGAGTTTTCAAGTAAACCAAGATGATACCCTGTATTTTTGATAAATGTACAGTTTTGAGGGCCTATAACCTACTGATGATGTGTTAGTTGTTAAATTAAAACAAAATTAATAAATCAATTTTTAAATTTAGAAAAAGGAATAAATTCTGATAAATGTCATTAAGCATCATTATTTTATTTTATTTTTTACTTATATTATAACATGGGAAGTGATTAGATGCTTTTAATATTGTCGTACTTTGACTCAATTCAGCATGTTTCTTTTTGTTAGCATTCTTTTTTTTTTTGGTAAATTGTCATAATAATAAAAAAATTGGGACCTTTCTGTCACAAAATGTGATGCAGTTGACTATTTCCAAAGATATGGGATCCTGACCTCCTGAAAAGTGTATATTAATGGTCATGATATGATTGCATGCCACTCCCATGAATAAAGTGTATTCATATTTTTTGTCTTCTTTTTTGCTATTAATAAGTTGATACCCAAAAAAAAAAAAAAAGAATATAAACTGTAAATATTGTAATAACAATAATAAAAAATAAAATGTAATTATTAAATGCGATGAAGTTTTTTAATAGACATTTTTTTTATAAATCATTTTTGGGGGCTCCCAAAACTGTAGATTTATCAAAAATACAGGTTGCCATCTTCATTTGCATAAAAACTTGCAAGCACCCAAAAAAATAACATTGTTCATCTCCTTCAAGAATAAGGTCAATTACTCAGGTTAATGAAGTTTGACTTCACTGCATTTATTTTTATATCACTGCTTCTGAAGCTATAAGAAATATATCAATAAAGCATTATTTTATATTCTCTTTCATTTTAGTCATATTAAGGATATGCTGATATGAATCTGAAAACATCAGCAATCATAAATTTTCATCTCATTCTTGATTGTAGTCTTGGATGAACTCATTTTCTCTTATAAGTTATGGTTCTTCATTCAATTTTTATTTTAAGAGAAAATTAATTTTTGTATAACTTTACATTCATAGCTTTTAATTAAATTTGTTCTACAAATAAAAAATCAAGTAAATGTATGTATTTAAAACATTCATTTGAAATCACAGATTATTCTTTTTTACAATAAATGTTATTAGCATAAAGGTTGTTTTTATTTTATCATCACTATGATGGTCAAATATCCAATATGATTTATTTGTCCATAATGTTGTCATAAACAAGATTGAAATAAACAACTATTAATAATTATATTTAAATATTTATCAAACCGGCTTTCATCTCCATTGAGACCTTCTCAAGACAATTGATATAAACAAATAATAATATTCACTCCATCTACTGGACATTATTTACATTATATTTCATTTTCTTTTTAAACATGTCCATATATTATAAATAAATAAATTTAACATATTATACATCTAAAAATTTTAACAATATTTCCTCAAAATAATAATAATAATAATAATAATAATTAAATATATATTTTACATCTTTTAAAAAATAAAAAATAAAAATAAATAAATAAATTGGTATTTACATATGTACAACCATTTCCTACACTTTCTAATTGTTTAATAAAGCCCATTTCCCACCTAATTTAGCTTGACCTTTCACTATATTTACACATTTGTCTAAGTTTTCTTGAATATATAAAGTTTCATAATATATTCTCTTATGGTAATTCTTCACATACTTAATAACACTTATATTTTCTTTACACTTCATTTTATGCCCTGTATCCAAATAATGCAAATATGGCTCTGATCTCATGTCTTTTCTATTAATTGCTCGATCATGTTCCTTACCTCTCTCATCTGCCGTTCTCCCTGTCTGTCCTATATATATTTTATTGCATTTTCTACAGCTAATTTTATATACCAGCCCCATCATACTACTAACATCATTTAACTCTTTTGCATTATGTAACCATTTACCCAAGGACTTATTATTCTTCCAAGCTATTTTTATATTATTTGGCAATTTATCTTTCATTAATCTTTTAATACTTTTTCTGAATATGGAATAGACATCCATTTACTATCTCTATACCTATTCCTGTTATTCTCATTTACTTTATCTATCTTACCATCAAAAATTTGTCTGATTTCCTTTTTTTGTAACCTATTTTTACATAATTATTTTTGATCTTTAATTTCTGTTTATATGCCTCTGTTTTATCTAATGTTAATCTATCATTCTTTACTTTAAATCCCTTTAAAACTCCCATTTTCTGGCACCATGGCTGATAAGAAGTTGGATCAATCAACCCTCTGGTCTTTTCATCTTTAATATAATGTTCAACAACTATCTCATTCATTATTTAGATATTTTTTTAAGAAGAGGGATAATGAATGAGATAGTTGTTGAACATTATATTAAAGATGAAAAGATCAAAGGGTTGATTGATCCAACTTCTTATCAGCCATGGTGCCAGAAAATGGGAGTTTTAAAGGGATTTAAAGTAAAGAATGATAGATTAACATTAGATAAAACAGAGGCATATAAACAGAAATTAAAGATCAAAAATAATTATGTAAAAATAGGTTACAAAGAAAAGGAAATCAGACGAATTTTTGATGGTAAGGTAGATAAAGTAAATGAGAATAACAGGAATAGATATAGAGATAGTAAATGGATGTCTATTCCATATTCAGAAAAAGTATATAAAAGATTAATGAAAGATAAATTGCCAAATAATATAAAAATAGCTTGGAAGAATAATAAGTCCTTGGGTAAATGGTTACATAATGCAAAAGAGTTAAATGATGTTAGTAGTATGATGGGGCTGGTATATAAAATTAGCTGTAGAAAATGCAATAAAATATATATAGGACAGACAGGGAGAATGGCAGATGAGAGAGGTAAGGAACATCATCAAGCAATTAATAGAAAAGACATGAGATCAGGGCCATATTTGCATTATTTGGATACAGGGCATAAAATGAAGTGTAAGGAAAATATAAGTGTTATTAAGTATGTGAAGAATTACCATAAGAGAATATATTATGAAACTTTATATATTCAAGAAAACTTAGACAAATGTGTAAATATAGTAAAAAGTCCAGCTAAATTAGGTGGGAAATGGGCTTTATTAAACAATTGGAAAGTGTAGGAAATGGTTGTACATATGTAAATACCAATTTATTTATTTATTTTTATTTTTTATTTTTTAAAAGATGTAAAATATATATTTAATTATTATTATTATTATTTTTTTTTTTTTTGAGGAAATATTATTAAAATTTTTAGATGTATAATATGTTAAATTTATTTATTTATAATATATGGACATGTTTAAAAAGAAAATGAAATATAATGTAAATAATGTCCAGTAGATGGAGTGAATATTATTATTTGTTTATATCAATTGTATAATATAATATCTTGAGAAGGTCTCAATGGAGATAAAAGCCGGTTTGATAAATATTTAAATATAATTATTAATAGTTGTTTATTTCAATCTTGTTTGATTGATTATTTATTTATTTTATCATATATTATGTAAGCTAATGAATTAAATAATTTCCTTGGTATAAACATTCAGTGATGATTTTTAAGATTAATTTTTAAATCTTGAAAAGAAGAATTTGCTGTTAATTTAAAATAAACTCTTATATTTCTGTTTGAGATAGTGAAGAAGCTGATCAAAACAAGTTTTTAATGTTTGCTCTCACATGATCACCATTTCTTATGCTTGCATATAACTGTTATTAAAGCAGGTAACTCTCCATACAGTATAGCCATTCAGTGCAAGCCTGGGTAATCAATGGATGCCAGAAGGCTTGTGCATAAAATCCCCATCTAGTGTGATGGGGAATTTATGCAAAAGCCTTCTGGCATCCATTGATTACTCAAGCTTGCACTGAGTGGCATTTTTGTGTGGAGAGTTTTGCCTGTTTTAATAATGTTTACTCTATTTGTTTTTGCCACTGCAATTGCTATTATTATGTAATTACTTATATGGCAAATGAACATGGATAGACTATTCACCAATATGCTTAATAATGGATATTTTGAAAGAAGAGTGAATGTCTGAATGTATCTGCTGGAATGAAAAATTTAATTAAAATGTAGATTTATATTGAATGTGTAAATGAGTGTTTAAATATTCTTGCTATTTTAGGTTTATAATCACAAGGGAGATAAGTATAAATTTACGATTCTCATAATTTAAATGTTGCAAAGTTATTCTCATAGAATATAATTGATATCAAATAGATAGGACGATAAGGTTGATTGCATTATAAATCTAGGCTTTTATTTTGATGATCTTTTATTTAGCTATTTAAAACTGCAGATAACTTTCAAGTAAAGGATGGTTACATGAATTAGAACTAACTAATATGAAATGGAACATGAAGACAATTATTTTGAAAAATGAATATATACTTTATTATGAGCATACAAATATTGAAAAAAGTCAAATGATATTTATTATAAATAAAAAATGGAATAATAACATTATGGATATTGTTAATATTTTATAAAGAATGGAAAGATTAGATATTCAACTTAATGGAAAATACCAAATGCAGATAATTCAAGTTTATTCTCTATCAATGTCTCATTGTGCCAAATAAATAGATGATTTTATTTCAATGTAAGATTGCTTTATTTTAATGCTAGAATTAGATAACATTTGAAACATGAAGGTCCTGTGAGTAAATTTGGTATAAACATGAGGGAGGGAGGACACAGGTTGGACAAATTTGCAGAAGCAAAAATGTAAAAAAATCTGTGTTATGAGTTTTTTTTGGGAAAAATCCAAAGTAGGACATGGAAGCATTCAAATGAAGATATAATCAAATTAGATATTTTAACTGACAGAAAATATATATCTCAAGACAATAATGCATTCAATAGATATGTGATAATGCAATCCAAAAAGTTAAAAACTATTCAATAGTGCAGTCCTAAATGATATTCCTGACCTCTAGAAATATTCTAAGGAAATTAAGTTATGATTTGTAAATCATTATAAAATATTAACAGATTGGAAAACAGTTATATAAATAGCTAGTAGGAAAAACAATAAATTTTTAACTGAGACAAAGTAATGTGTTGGAAAATTTAAAGAATATAAAACTATTTTTAAATGATTTTTATTAGAATATATGAATATCTGGAATTCTATAAAATAATCTGAAAAAGTGTTAATGCTTATGTAAGAAGATGTAACTGTAAATTGATAAGGAAAGTTACAGAAGGTACAAAAATCTCAGGATTATAACATTTTGGTATTAGCAAAAAAGTTGTTTCAGTAATACAAAAAAAATAATATTATTATCAATAATGAGAGACAGCATTATGAACTGTGTGAAAGATTCTGCAAAGAATTATATGCAGTAATAAAATAAATAAATAAATAATGTTGCCTATATAATTTTCAAAATATGTTTTCAAATATTTTTAAATCTCTGAAGAATGAAGAAGCACTGGAAAATTATATTATAGGTATATTGAAATAAATGATTGAAGAAATGGAAAAAAAATTGGCAAAATTATGTATCATGTATCTTATAATTAGAAGAATGTAATAATGATATTGATATTGTAAAATCATGAAAAGTATATTAGAAATTGCAAGCTCTTCAGGCTTCTATCACTTTTATACATGATCTTTACCAAATATGTTACAACTCATTTGCAGATGAACTTTAATCAGCAGTATATTATCTAAGTATTGAAAAAAATCACATACAGGACCAATAAATATGTTTTGTTTGTGATTGTATTTGTAATTTATGAAAATGTGTTTGAATCTACAATGATTATATCAGAATTCTGAAGAATATTTACCAAAATGTAATGGCAGTCATTAAATTACATGATAATACTAAGGGCAAAAGACCGGGTGATTCATATCTCCAAAGGTGTTTGTAGAAATTTTAGGAAAATATTTTGTGAATTAAAGTAGGAAGGTAAAGCAATAAAGTAAATGAAGATAATTTGAGTCATCAAGATTTTATAGATGTTGGTAAAACAATACGTTATAACTTCAGAAAATGTTACAAGAGCTATAAGATGAAAGCAATAAATTAGACTAAAGATAAGTGATAAGAATATTAAAGTAATAGCAAATTAGAAATAGCTTTGCTAGATTATGAATAGGTAGAAACATAATGGATGAAATTTTATCATAGAAATAAACTTTGTTGAAGTGCTTTTAAGTAGAATATAAAAGGAAAGTTTTTAATAAACATATTTAACATTTTTTTTCATAATATGGATATTTTGGACCAGATAAATGCAAAGAAATGCATTTTGGGAGTAATGTGAAGGGACCAAAACCAAGGACATGGATGACATCACAAATATGTATTATTTATATCATTTAAAAAAATTAAGGTGCTGAAGTGGAACTGGATTAGTCATGCATCAGGAAGAGATTAAATTTTAAATTGTATCTAAAAGTATGTAACCTAGTTAATGTGTGAAATGAACAGAAAAGATACCAACTATGGGTCAGAGAAATTAGATTAAGTTTGGAGAGATCATCATTTTTCACTGGATCAATAATGGTTGAAAATTATGTTAATCTTACATTCAGTGGTTTATATCAATATATGTATGTGAAAGAATAGTTGGGGTTATTTTCATGTAAGATTAAATAAATTTTTCTAGATAACTATCATTTGCTATTGACAGTCTTTAAGCTAAATAATTTATTTTAGTAGTCCACAATAGTTTTTTTTTTTTTTTGGTCATGAATTTACTTGGAAATGAAAAGAAGTTTTTAATTTCTAATATAAAATGTTATATGGATTAAAACCCATATATTTTTATAAATATGATGACTTAAAAGAATTTCATCTTTTCTTTGTATCCTGTAAATAATATTTCATCTTTCCGAAAGAGTTATGTAAACAAAGATATGAGTGGAGTAAATCTATGTAATAACTAGAAGACTTTAATAATAGTAATATTGCTAAGTAACTATCAACTACTATTGACCGCCTTTAAACTAAACAATTTGCTGTAGAATGTGTTACCATAATTAAGCAATACTTTCTTTTATATCTAATAATGATCATTATAGTTCGCCATTGCTTACTATCCACTTCAATGTAATCTATTCTAATATTTCAAAAATTAAATTGTATATATATATAGTTCATATGTATATAATAAATAAAATAGAATTGCTATCGACTCCATATTTTTACTTCTGCCAAAATTATTTAGCAAAAGATAAAGTTAATAATAGTAATTCCATTAAATACATCTATATGAATCAGCTGTAAATATTTACATTTATCTGTGCTTGTTGTATCTCACTTGTTCATCATCACTTTTGCCTTGTATTTATTTCTCTATTTGCTTTTGTCTTTTTTGTTGCTTTTTAATTTAAATATATTTAAAGTTGTGTCTGCCCATATATCGATTGTTTTTTTTTAAAATCAAATTATTATTCGTTAGAGAGTAAAGTCTCCAGTTTACTCTGAATTGGTCGGGTGAATATGGATGCTGTAATGCAAGGGTAGGTAAACAATCGATCGCGATCACACACAGCTTGACAGTTGATCGCAGACGTTTCTACCATCAGATTATTGTTGCCTGAATTCTGAATTATTTTATTTTTACATTTACATTTATAAATTCTATAACTGAGTTGGCCGATAGTTAGACAACGCTCTTCCTGTATGCATACGCACTTCTTGCTTTTACTCCTCATTGTACATCTCGTCTCAATACTACGATATCTTAAATGACTTGGTAGCTTATTTCTGTCAACGTAGCTAAAATATATAATAATCAATAAACAAAATTTAAATTTTATAAGATATTATTTATTCCTTTATTACCCTAAAAGTCAATCGCCTATAAATATAAAAGTCGATCATGCTACTTTTAAGTTTGCCCATCCCTGTTCTAATACGATACTATTTTTATCATTCATAAAGGGTTTCTTGATTTTCCTTTATTTTTTTTCTATAGGCTTCATTTATTTTTTTCATCTTTCTCTTAATTAAAAAATATTATTTATCACCTAATTTTTTCTTTTGTAAAAGTTCCTATTTTTTTTAAAAAACTTCTCATTCTTCTTAAACTATTGTCTGATAATTATTTATCCCCCTCCCCCTGCAATTTCACATATACTTATCCCCAAACATTTTACACGATTTAATTTAACTTTTTTGTTTCCTCCTTTTAAATAATTTCTTGCTATTAATTCGGGCCTGATTCTAATAACTGAAAATTTTGTAATTAAAGCTTGCTATAAGTTGTATCTTAGCCGAGAATATTGTTTTTCAAAAACGTCATAATTTTTTTTTTTTTGTTTTAACAGAACAATGTATGTTTTACATTATCCCATTCCACGGCTTCTTCTACGTAAGATACGAATGGTAAAATAGTACGTTCACATTTTTTCTGAGAATATCAAATAGCGACCTCTGTAAATGATTTTGAAAACAAAATGTGAAATTTAAATGTAAATCATTACTTTGACTTTTTAAAAATTCAAATAAACAAAATTATGATTTTCTTTTTTTTATTTCCCTTTCTAATTTTTATATTTCTCTTACTATTATTAATATTTTACTCAGTTACGAATTTTAAATAATTGTTTAATATTCACAATCATTTTCTTTCCTGAATTAAACTTATTAATCTATGCTTGGTCCTTTGATTATTCTTTATTATTCAAGTCAGATATGTCCAATTCTCCAGTTATCTGTATTTATATTTTTATTCCCATCGTAAGATTTATTAATAATAATTTTGAGTTAAAATCCAATCATGCAACATAAACTCTATGTAGTTTAATACAGTGTTAGAGTTATAATCTCGCAAGCTAAAGAATCCTGAATTGAACCTCAATTTCCAATGCTTATACGTTGCATGACTAACCACTGTTTATTTATACTATAAAAAAATCATTTCTCATAAATATATACTTTTTGTTTTAAACATAATAGAGATCTTAATTTAATTATGATTAAAATAATTCTATGCATTTTTTTAAGTGTCATAGCATCGGCCGGGACGCAAACCCGCAACCCGGGCAACTGCCTGCAAATGCAAGGCAGTTGCGCTGACCTCTCAACCACCTATGCATTTTTAGTAATTGGTTTAAGTTTGTTTGAAACATCCCTCCAGTTTTAACTTAGTATTTAGATTTCCAATATTATTTATTTATTTATGTATTAGCTATCTTAAATAAGTATAAGTTTCTTCTTTTATTACAATATGAAAAACAACCATCAACTCAAGCTCATCATCCATAGGAATTTGTTCTTCCTTCCTTACTAATGAAGACTTATATTGTATTCAATCATGTCATTTTACTGTCAATTTTTTTGATCAATTAAAATTAATATGGAACATTTATCATTTAGATAATGGTAGCTAGATGACATGACCCATAACTCAATGACCAACAGAAATGATTATGAATAATATATCAAAAAGAAAAATTCAAAGCTTGCTTACAGAAAAGAAGTATGTTTCAGTCAGAATCACCCCCAGGTTATAGGTATGACAAATGAATATTATAATATACCATAAAGCATTTACATTATAATGCCAGTAGGCAAAATGTTATTAACATTATGCTTATTATTAAGCCTATCTTCCTTAGTTTATACATTCTTGGTAGTAATTCTTCAGGCATTGTTGAAATTAAAATTGATTTGGTCAGTTTTATTCTGTGATGTGACCATTCTCATTTTAATATGTTTTAAATATGTACTAGTTTTACCAAATTACTTAATAATAACAGATTAAAATCTTTACTTACATCAAAAAAGCTTATCAAATCAATTTCCTGTAAAAAATATATTTTGCATTGCTGGGCATAATTGACTCTCTGTATTCCAATACTATCTATTGGGATCATGAGTAATCATATATCAAAATTATTAGGCTAATTTCTGATTATTTCTTTCTTTAGTGAGAAGCATCAGATTTTTATCCACCCATTTAATGAATTCCTTTATTTTTTTAATGTTATCTAAGATAATACCACTTAGATTCAAAAATAGCTTAAGGTTTTGAATCCAAACTAAATTAATATAGCAATTTACATCTGATAATGCTGATTTCTATTTTATGTTATTGGTGAGCACATTTAATCATTTGGAAATAATGGCATATAGCATTATTATCTAAGATTACTCAAAATTATAATAAATGTTTTGGGAATAGAACAAACCCTATGAAATACTATTATTAATGTAGATATTGAAAATGATATTCCTTTTTTTATTTGGAATATGCCATTTTATACTAAAGGATCAAACATTTCTGTGATTAGCAGCATAATGTCAGATTCATTTAATTATGCAAAATGCTAGCTTGATTCAAAATGTTGGGTTGTGTTTAAATCATATGTTAGCTTTGGTATTATAAGAGATATACAGGTGAGACTGTGGATGAAAATTTAATACTTCTCACTGAGGAAGATCAATAATTAAAAACTAGTTTAGAGATTTGGGTATAGTCCTATCACGTAACAACTACTGATTACTCAACCTTACAATAGATATCTCTATGTTAGAATAAATAGGATAAATTGCTATTAATGCTAATCTTTATATATCTACATATGATACTAACCATATTTTGGAAATATTTATTTCTCTTATATGCTAAATGACCTTCGATAATAGCAGGTATGTTGGAAAAGATGGAAGTACAGAGAAGATGGGAGAATGTCAGTACTGAAATTGCATATAAAAAATTGTTAAGAAAGTTTAAGAAATTATATATCATTTAGCTTATTATATTTTTCCAATAACTTTCTTTCACTAATAATTCTGAACAGAATTACAAAGTTGAATTAAATCTCCTAAAAGAGCAGGCAGAATTCCATAGTGGATTGTAATAAGAATGTAGAGAAATAGAAATGCTTCAACTGGTGAAAAAATATGGTCTAGTATTTGATAGAATTAGAAATGTCACTTGGAAGAAAAAGACATGGTTAGCAAGTGAAATTGCAGATAAGAATGGAAAGAGATTAATTGATAGCAATAATATAGTAAAAAGATGGAAAGAGTATCTTCAATGTCTACTTAGACAGAAAATAATTCAATTAATTATGAACCTGAAAATGAAGATATTGAAGTAGATGATAAATGTATGGATATATTGACAGATGAAGTAATAAAGATGATGAATGGTAAAATTGCTGAATATGATGCTATAGACTTTGAAAGAAATGGGAGAACTTACTATGAAGGAAATAAAAATAGTGGAGTTTGGCCTGAAGATTTTTTTAAGGATTATAATGATTCCAATGACTAAAAAGAAGAACAAGGTAATTAAGAATACAGGGCATCACGTTTGTTATCTCATGCTTCTAAAGTTTTATTGAGAAGTTTAACTTAATTGATATATGTTTTATGGATTTGGAAAAAGGATTTGATAGAGTAATCTAGAATAAACATATCACCATTTTAAAAAGTAAAGGAGTATTTTAGAAAGAGGGAAGATTGATTTGAAATATGTATACTGGGTAAAAGATAATAATTAGACTGGAGAATAATGAGACTGGTGAATGAATATAAAAAGAAGAGTTAGGGGAAAATGCACTATGTCACCTGTTCTTTTTAATATTTATTTAGAAGACATGTTAAATAATTATTTAGTTTGTGGTGAAGCAAATGTTGGAGGTAGAATAATAAAATGTATAAGATGTGCAGATGATATATCTCTTATAACTGAGGATAAAATGTATCTTCAGAATATATTGAATAAATTGGAGAAAGGATGTATGGAATATGAAATGAAGATTAATGATGAAAATTAATATTGAAAAGATTAAGTGTTTAGGGATAGGAAGGAATGCAAAAAGATTGAAAATCTAAATCCATGATAACATAGTTCAACAGATAAAAGGATTTAGATATTTGGGTAGTTGCTTGAGTGAAGATGGAAGAAGTGAAGATAAAGTTTAAAGAATAATAACATTGGCAAAGGAGACATTTATTGAAAGAAAGAAAATATTTTGTGGATCTTTGACTAGAGAATTAAGAAAAATATTAATTAAATGCTATAACTGTGTAACATGGATAATGAGTAATAAATTAAGAAACAGGTTTGAAGCTTTTGAGATGTGGATGTGGAGAAGAATGGGGAAAATCAGTTGGATGAATAAAATAACAAATGAAAAAGTTTTGAAAAGAGTAAATGAGGAAAGAAGATTGATTGAGATTATCAGAGAGAGAAAGAGAAACTGGATTGGACATATATTGAGAAGAGATTATAGTTTAATGAAAAATGTTTTGGAGGAAATGATGAGTGAAAGCAAGAAGAAAGGATGGAAAAGATTGGCATTGTTGATTATATAAGAGATGGGAAGAGCTACATGGAATTGAAGAGCTGGGCAATGAAGAAAATGGAGTGGAAAAATGAATGATGTGACTGTTCTCTGGATCTGTCTATGGGACAGAATACTCTTGATGATGTGCTTTATTATATAATGCTAATTTGAACAATCTTTTTTATATCTTTGATTAAATAAAAACTAAGTAAATGATCTCCAATTTAATGTCAAATATTTTTATAATCAATTACAACATATTTTTAGTCCATGAGTTATTATGTTTAGTTTAACTATGAAACATTTTTTTATTTGTTTTGAGAATTAAAATTGATACCAGGTGGCATTGAAAATATTGTCCTGAATTGAGATATTGTTAACATTAATTAGCTTTACTTCTTTGTATTATGATATTGTATAATGTTATTGATTACCCAGTCTTTTATTATCATGAATAAAGATTTATTTTTTTTAAAAAAGACATAAAACAAAAGTAGACTTATTAAAAAGAAAAAATTATAAAATTTCAAAGAAATGTAACTAATATGAATATCTTATTCAAGCAAAAATGTATGTTACAACAAAGCATTTATATTAAAGGTACCTGGGAATTTATTGTTAGTCTAATTATTCTCTTTTAATTTTTATTAATTTCAGTATAAATCTTTATAAATGTATACCCTTTAAATAGTAATATCCATAAGTAAGTCTAGCTTAGTTTTTAAATTATACAGCCTTTTATAATTAGAAAAGTCTAAATGTAATTTGTTACTTTAAAAATGTATAACAATTGTTACAGATTAAAACATAGCGCTATATATATATATATATATAACTCATTATATATATATGTTTAAAAATTTATGAATTTATAAACCACCCCGTGCCTTGTGTGGTTCAGGTTAATGATTCAAATGACCGTCTTGAAAGCTAATGATTGTTTGATCGAAACTTAACTTTGAATGTCACATACTTACATGAACAACTTGCTATTTGGTTACTTATTTAAAAATATACTGTTATGAATCCACTGTGGAATTCTGCTTGCTTTTTTAGAGTTTACTTTCTTATATCATTTTTAATTCTTTTCCATACCATTTTACAAAATTTGAGATATTCAATCTTTTTAATGCATCATTTTTGTATATCTTCATATTCCTTCTTTTCTTCATAAATTCTCTAGTCTCAATAGAAATTTTATTGGTCAATTGCTGCTTTTTTTCTACCAGCTATCTTTGTTGCAGTTTTTAAAAGTGCATCAGTTATTTTCATATTAATTTCATTCAAATCTGAATCATGTTCAAAATCTACTAATACTTGAAACCGATTTGTAAGTTCTAATTTAAATTCATTAGCATTGATCTGAAGATTAGGAATATCAACTGTAAATATTGTTTTTTTTTAATAATTTTGTCTCTCTAGTTTTGCATTAACATGTATCTTACATCTTACTAATTGATGATCACTTCCTGTGTTAAATTTATTAAGAACATTACAATCTTGAAATATATATTTTCTGTTAGTCAAAATATAATCCAATTCGGCTATACCTTCATTTGGATGCTTTCAGGGTCCATTTCCTTTTAATATTTTTCTCAAAAAAAGAATTCATAATATAAAGTTGTTGTTTTTTTCTGAAAATTCCACAAGTCTATGTCCTCTCTCATTTCTATTACCATAACCAAAATTACCTAAAGCACTTTCATCTTTCATTTATTTACCAATTCTATCATTAAAGTCTCTCATAATAATTTTAAAATGTTGTTTATTCTGATCAAAAGCCTTTTGTACATCCATATAAAAATCTTTTACTACTTCATCACTATGAGAACTCATGGGTGCATAAACCTGAATTATCTGCATTTGGTATCTGCTATTAAGTTGTATAACTAATCTTGCCACTCTGTCTGATACACAATCAATCTCCACAATGTTGTTGTTCTACTTTTTTATTTATAATGAATCCTACTCCACTTGTATTTCCAATATTTGTGCCTTTATAGTAGAATACATGTCCACTTTTTAAATCAATTGTCTCTTCACCTTTTCTTCTAACTTTGCAAAGTCCAATACTATCCCATTTAATATAAGACAATTCTTCTTCTAATTCTTGCAATCTTTCTTCACTTGTAAGTGATCTACAGTTGTAAGTACCTATTTAAAAAGTCGTCATCAAATGGCAGACTGGGTCCACAATCAGTGGATTCTTAGAACCCTCCACCTTTGGCCACCAACCGCTCGCTGCCTTGGTTGGTGATTTTATAGCCTTCTGGGAATAAGGGCCATGATTTATTTTTGTCTGTCATGATTTTATATATCATATCTATTGAAAATATATTTATCATTTACACATACATTCATTCTGCTTTATCAGGCAACTGAGAAGAAAGACTGCAGTGTTTCTTGATATTAAACTCAAAGATAAAAAGCCAATAAACCCACCATGCTGTCTAATGCATGTTGGTGAGCAGCTCATCCATGTTTGTATACTATATGAAAAATCACATAGTAATAACAGCTGCAATAAAAAGAATGTATGGAGTGGACATTAGGAATTTTCCCTGTTCAGTTCCTTTAAGGCCTCCAAGAGGAATCAAAGGGTCTCCTTTCAGTTAATAGCAAACTCCTTTCTGCAGCCACATGTTGCATACATATATAAAATTATATAATGATGCAATCGATAAAAGGATAATTAATTCTGATCAAATAGTTTAACAAGGAATATCTCATTTGCTCAATAATGTTTTTTATTTGTTATGTTTATTATATTAAATTTTATTTTATTAATTAAAATTGGATTTTGTGATTATTCATAGTCAATTTATTACACTATACTTTAATATAGATTTGAAGAGTCTATATATATTTTATTTTATATATTAAAATATCTGCTAGCCAAAATATTAACTAAAACATTTTGTTTATTTTAGTAATTTATTACAATATCTATAAACTTTTATCAGTTACATTTTGTTATTATATTGAATGAATAATTAATCAAGTTTAAGCTAATATTTTATTATGGCTCTCAACTTATTGATACTTTGATAAACTATATTTTGGCATCTTAATGCAAGGCTTGAATGGAAGTTAGAGTTGAGATTACTGGTTATTTAATTTTGTTACAATACATATATGTCTGTGTGTAGGTGTGTGTATTTTTAATTTACACATATTTTTGAAGTCACCCATATACAACTTAATTTAAGCATTATTAATATTAAACATCAACAAAAGTAAATAATATATGTCGATTATGATATACATTTTAATACATATATAAAAAGTGCTAAAATTTAATATAAAAAGTATATATTTTTTTCCTCATGTGTCATAGCATCAGCCAGGAAGTGAACCCGCTAACCCAGGACAACTGCTTGTAAATCAGTCATCGCTGACCTCTTGACTACCAATGCTTGACTAAAAAATATTATTGTTGAGATATAAGCGTTTCTTGACAAAATGCTTATTATTTTTGCATTCTTTCTTTTTCACTTTTTTTGTGATGAAAATTCTTAATAAAATGCAAAGGTTCCAATGCCTATGTAATGTTAAATTATTAAATTTAATCTATTTAACTACTTTGTATTAAAAAAAAACTATTTTTTATTTATTTATTAATTTCTGATGTTTTTTTAAATTTAATATAAATATATATTAATGTGTTTTTTAAAAATATGGGGACAAAAGACTTTAGTATTAGGAATTATTTTTTGCAATAATATATTTTATTTTTAATACATTAAAGATCAGCCTTTTCAAGCTATATTGCATGCGCTTTTTACGAGTGTTAATAATAAATGAATACTTTCACTCCCAATGCAAGATATACTATTTAAGAAAGAATAAAATGAATTCACTTATTCTTTCTGACCCAAATGCTTATATAAGGGCAAATCTTAAGTTATAAAATAATATTTATATATACAGTAGAACTATGATATTTAGTATATTTTGTTCAAATCTTCCTTCTCTTACATTATACATCACATATAATACCTCGTATTTTGTTGATAAGTTTTGGTAGAATATATTGTTTACTGAACTATACATATACAATACTTTCAACACATATATATATATATATGAAATGCAGACACTTTTACTATATGTATAGCATGCATATATACATTAAAATTATTTATAAGGGACTTTAACTTTCAAGCTACCTACATTTCTCCAATTTATCTTACACAATTCATACACATAATTACATACATGTAAAAAAGATAAATGATCTCCAATATACATATTTCATGCTGAATTAACACTCATCACAAAACCACATAATGTGAAAAAGATAAATGATCAATATAAATATACACTGGTGAGTGCTGATTCAGCATGAAATATGGATATTAGAGATCATTTATCTTTTTCACATATATGTGATTATGTGTATCAGTTGTATAAGATAAATTGGATAAATGTAGGGATCTTGAAAGTTAGAATTCAAATCTCTCATAATTACATTAAGTTTAATATAGACACTTACATATATTTAAATATTAAATTAAAATTATATAAATTAAATTAAAAAAAATAATGTAGTTATTAATAATAAATTAAGAGAATAATTTACATATATATATTTACTGCATGTGTTTCACTCAAAAAATAAAAAAAATAATAACCAATTTGCTGTATTTTATTTTTATTTTTTAAATAAAATAAATAGCAAAATGTTATCATAATTAAATACACTCTAAACAATATCCCTTTTCAAATAATTTTTTTCCTGAATAGATCCAAAATATCAGTCTCATTATTAGTAGAATAAGCCTTTTTAGTTGTTTTGATGTTTTTAGCATAAGCCATAAAAATGTTATTAATAAACTTGATCATATAAAATTTATTAAATTAACAAATTTACTTTTGGATAGCAAATAAATGAAATAGTGTATATATCATGGCTTTCCTGTTCTTAATAAAAATGTTTTTGATATAATAACACTTTAAATATGATCATTAAGAAAGATACACTTTTAACATAATAGTACTAAAGATATATATATTATATTTATAAATACTATTATTTCTTCTAATATTCAGAGTTTGTTAAAAATACGACTTGTTCTTTATTCTCTGCATATATTAGTGGTGCTTTTATATTATTTTGTCTACATATAAATTAAAACAATAAACAAAATTCACCTTATAATTTCAAAACTACGTAAAAAAAAAAAAACTAAGCTTATATAACAATAAATCTTAATGGCAGAGTGGTATAATTTTATCTTTCATTGTGTTTGATAACTCAGAAGGAGGTAGTTACGTCAGTTTCAATTATATATATATTAACATAATGTATAAATTGAGTTGTGTAAAAACTTATAGAATATACTGTCTAATGTAAGTCTGAATTGCCTGAATGCTTATAATTTGAAAAAAAGTAATTTAATTATGGTTTTCTTTCCCTTTTTATCCATTTTATATATATATAAAGGGGAAAAAATTCAAAATAAAATAATAGTTATTTTGAAATTTCAATCAATCTCTCTTTTATTGATTTTTTTTTTATATATCCATTAAATATTTTCACAATATTTTCTGTAATACTGAACTTCAGTTTTAAAGTAAAATCTTTATCACCAAAAATCTTTATCACTATTTTAAAATATAATTTATTTCTTAAGTCATTTTTTTAACCAAAGAGCAAAATGGAAGACAAATTCCTCAATGAATATTTTTATTTTATATATATAATAAAACCAAAGAAAAGAATACACATAACTACAGGAAAATGTAATACAATGAAGTTCACAATTAACAATAACACATATAATTGAAATACTGGATTATTATATACCTGTATCACTATTTGTAATATATAGGGTATATGAGCACTGATTTTCACACGACCCACCACTCTCCACTCTATCTCATAACACTGATACACCTGAACACATATATGTCAAAAAGATAAATAATCACCAATAGACGCATTTCATGCTAAACCAGCAATCATCAGTTGGTCCATATTATCATCTCTACACATATATGCAATAAGTGCTCAGATATATATTAAGATAATCAATCTTCATACTTTAGTGCACAGGCTTCAATCCACTCCACACTTCGACTCTTAAACCATCCATCCAATTGAAAATCTGATGATAGAACGCTCAAAGACGACCATGAGGCCGAGATTCTTGTCACATCCATGTTGACCTAACGTCAATATGACCCCTCATATACAGGACATAATCCATTTAATATATATATATATGAGGGATAGGCAAACATTTCATATAATAAATTAGATTACTAATACAAAATCAAATTGGATGAAAAAATATATAATGAATATAAAGAGCATATGTGCAAATGCACACACATACTCTCTCCATTTCAATTATTTTTATTTTTAAAAATAAGTGCATTAAATTTATCTTATGTTGAAATAAAAAGTGTTACTATATTTCAACTTGGATTAAGATAATTAATTATCTGTGTGTTTCCACTATGTACTGAAATGGTTCTTTTTTAATCTTCTTGGTTTTTTGGGTAGAAATAGTTTTAAATTGTTGCTAGAAAACTAAATAACTATCTAATGAAACTATATTTAGATATTCAAAGAAGATATTTCCATCCATTATGTACAAATTGCTAGTGAATTAGAAATATGGCCAAAATCAAATTCAGGTTTAGAAAACGATTCCACTATTTGCTGCAATTACATTTTAATGGTTATCCTAATTTTTTATATGTTGTATGTCCAAAATTGTTGATGCAAAAACTCAATATGATTATATCCAGATGATGAGAAAATGAGATAAAATATTCATCTGTTATATATAGATATTTAGGCAATCAGAATAGATTTTGCCCTAATAAAATTTAAGTTTAGAAAATATCTTGCAAGTATGGCTCTATTATTTATTCATATAGTTTTCTGATTATGTTTTTTTTCTTTTTGGTTCATATAATCTAAAAATTTTGATGAAAAACTCAGGTATTATTTAGCAAGTGTTATCCAGTTGAGACAAGGAGATAAAGTAGTCATCACTTTTGTACTTGTTTGCACCATCATATTTGACTTTCCAAGTAGATTTGCTCTTTATATTTATATTTCACAATCAGCTGATTGAACATAGATAACATTTTAGCCTTTTAATTCAAATGTGAATGTGAAGCTACATTTTTCAAAGTTTTTAGTAGAAAATACCTTCAAAGTCATAATTTTATTAATTATGGGGGAGGGATTTTTTATTCATTACATTTTTTTAGCAACATGATCTGTAATCTTCATTTTCAACCTTGGTTTATAGTGAAATATTTTAGTATTAGTTTAAAAATAAATTATATGGTTTACTGTTTGAGAGTTCATAGAAAGTTCAAGCATGAAAGGGGATACAGCAGGTGTGATCTAAAGACTTCTAAGTACTAGAATCTGCCACTGTACCCCTACTATGAACCACATAGAGCATGTTAACAGTGATAGTGATGTATGTTAGCATATTTTCACATTAGCAATTTGACAAAGTAAAATGTAAATTTTTCAAGATTTGAATCTATTTTTCTTCCTTTAATGCTCAAAACAATTTACTTTTAATGGAATTTCTTGCAAATGATATATTTCTAAAAGTAGTAGTTGAAGTATCTGATATTTTTAAAGATTTTCAATCTTCTGAATAGAGTTTCAAAATGGAGGATTGACTTTTAATGACATGCTACTCTTTTTTTTTTATTTAATTTTGTTTCATATCTTGAGTAAACAATATTTTTGTCAAGCGATGGTGGACAAGCAGTCAGCACAGCTGCCTTACAATCAGTTGTCCCGGGTTAGTGGGTTCACTTCCTGGCCGATGCTATAACACATGAAGCAAAAAAAAAAGTAACCAATATTTTTTTACAATTTAGTGTAGTTTAGATGTCAAAAATTTCCAAAAAAAATTATACATCTGGCAACCAAATACAACTCACAAAATAAGTGCCAGTAATTAAGGAATTTTTCATGGATAGAAGCCAAGATGGCAGTATTTTAATTTAACATTGGGAATATTTTATTATTAATCAGAAAAATTATAAATCAACAATACAGTACTTACAATTGTAAATTATTTGAAAAATTTAATTAAGTCAGTATTTAATAAATGATTTGAAAATTTTCACTGATTGGTTAAATGGCATCATAGTTTTTTTTAATGGGAGGAGGGTATTCATAATTTTTAGAGTAATTTTTCTAAACAGATTGGTCAATCAGTAAGAATAGCTAGATTGAGAGCTGAAAATTTCTACATTGATATTTAATTAAGAAGTATGGAAGAGGGGAATAGTCATCAATACAATGAAACTTTTATGCTAAATATATGCTTTTGGTCTCAAACAACACTTTTCCATCCAAGAAAATGACTAGAAATAAATGTTTGCTCCCTCAAAGAAAGTGATTAAAAATAATTAAGTAGTTAATCAGTCAGGAGTCTATAGATATTCAATTTCTGGTAATGATAAGTTGAGTTTTTATCAAAAAATCTTCACCTCTCAACTCTGTCACTTTACTAAGTCATTCAAGATAATCACTTGATTATGGGATAGATATAAATTAGTTGGAACTTCATTGTGATGTTATTGGTCTTTGATTTTTCCATTGGGTATGATGATGTTGTTTCTAATGTGCTCATTTAAAATAGTTTTATTCCTTGATTTTTAATTAAAAGTATAAATCAGATTGATAAAATATTTGCTTAAATTTTTGTTTATTTATTCTCTGTGCTATTTTTAAAAGTTTTGTTAATTTCATAATTAAAAGGCATCGCTAGCTTCTTATTTCAATTTTTATTGAGCAAAATTTATGAGTATCATGAATTACTGGGCACACATTTTTATTTTTAGATTTATTTTTTACCCTTACCTCATGCTCTAAATTACTTACACCCCAATGAAAGTAAAAGACACATAACTGCTTTTTTTAAAGGCAATAAGTACTTCCACAAAATGATGAACCTTTCAGCAAAATAAAAAAGGAAGATTTGTTGAAGATGATTGAAAAGATACATAGTATAGGGAGGAGATTGGAAAAAAAAGATTGTGTCAGTTCCTGCATTATTAGCATGAGTAATATAAAAAGATTAAAGACAAATGCTAAATGTACAAGTGCATTAGTTTCAGCTTTAAATATAGTCTCACTGATGAAAGTCATCTCAAGTCATCTCTCCATATGTTTGAAACATCATCTACCTGATTAAAATATCATTATCATCCTATTAAACATTTCACCCATAGATTTAATAAAACAATCATATCATTTTTCAGCTCCTTTATTCTTAAAAACTGAAAATATTTATTTTATAGATGTGCTTACTAAAATAATTAATTCAAGACACTATTTATAAACTTTTATTACAGATACCATAATGTTACAATTACTTAATAATTTACTAATTCTACTAGTGGCAGCATTACTTATCAGGGAGTTGGCTGTGTGATAGTCTTGAATAATAAATGTAAAAATTATAAACATGGAATGTTGTTAATTATGAGATTAAACAAATTTAGCAGATTTTAACTTTTTAGTATTTTGTATGGATGTGTTTTGTGCTTATCAATTTAAATTTACTGTGATGTTTATAAGTTAATCTTTCCAAAAAATGATTGTAATTTAATAAAGAGGTAATCAAATGAAACAATTTTTATAAATATTGAATCTGGATTTTAATAAACTAATAAAAAGTTATTTAATTTATACATCTTTTGTTGTTACTAATATTAATCATTGATACTTCTAAAATTGATCAAATTTTCTCTTTCATTCAGATTTGTTGGTATTTCAAAATAAAGAGTTTAATAAAACATGTTATTAAGTCTTCCATTGAGATTTATGAAAGTCATTGTAATAGTTCTGCTGTCCTCGAAGTATTATCTTTGTGAAGCTTTTGTGTTTGATTTTGTAGCTCATAATTTTTTTCACACAAAACAATATATTTTAGTTACAATGTTTGGGCCCATAGATGAAATATCTTGTACTTTAACAAAAAATTGCATTTGTGCAATAATTACATGATAAATATATATCAGAACATATGAATATAAATAAAAGTCATTACATGTAAATAAGGCTTAAAAGGTAATTTTTTAAACTGTAATATATTGGTTATAATAAATAAATTATTTCTATATGAAATTTGATATAAAAAATGTAGTCATAGCATATAATTTTTTTCAGCAGTAAAATTGTAATATTTTATTACTTTTATTTTATTAGCACTGTGATAAATTATTTTTATTTTTCTAAAAGCACAGAAGAATCATATTAATTTATTCAAATGTCATATATATAATAAATTAAAAATTAAACTGAAAGTAATTGGAACACAGTGGAAGGGTTTAAAATGTATTTAGTCATTACAGTTTCTATCTTAATCTTTTTTGACTTTGTTTAAGTTCTGGAAGAAAAGCTAACATGTAGGTATAAAAAAAGTGATGATAATTTTTTTTTTACCAATTGTATGTAATAAGTTTTCTGCTAAATATAACTAGTAATAGAGTAGAATGAACTATTAACAATATTTGATCATTGTCATGACAACTGCCACTTTTTTAATACAATTTTCTCTAGTATCTCAACATTTACAGCTTTCCAAAGCAGTATTTATATTTTTTCATCTATTCCTTTTTATCCTCAGGTTATTTTCATAATATTATGTTATACTTGATAATTGAGGGCTTCTAGAGCTAAAAATCTTTAAACTTGTTTTCAGTTGATTTTTTTTTTTTTTTTAATTTAGCTTGACCAATTAAATATAAGTGTTGTTTTCGACCTGCATATAATTGTTTAAACATCACCTAGACTAACTTTATGAATCTTTTTTACCATTTCAAATATTGCTTGTTTATGTAACTATCTAGTTATTTATATCGTTTTGATGTAAAAAAAGCATCTACGAAAATGTTTTAAAGTTAATATACTATCCCCCCCCCCTTACTGTCTCGCATGATCAAAGTAAAATACAATATTTATAAATTAATTTAAATTAAAAGTAATTGATTATCTGGTGGCCGTTAATGTATATTATCTTCTCATTAATTAATGAAGTTTGTATCATATTATAATTATATTTTTTATGTATATATTCGGTTAGCCCTTACACTAACTTAATCAACCCAGATTAACTTCTAATAATAATAACTCGATACTTCATATTAGATGATTAACTGAGTTGATTATGGATTGAAAAATCAATACATGCATGGATATTTAAAGAGAGAGAAGTTAAGGATTTTTGAGAAATATTTTTACTATTTTAAAATCATTTTAAGAAAAGACCTGCAAAGATAGAAACAGAAAAATATATATACAAAGCTCGTTTTTTTTTTCTTTTATTTCTAATTTTTTTAAATGTTTTGTAAAGTGATTATAATTTACATGTATAACAAACGTTTGTGTGTAACTTCCTGGTGCAGTTGTCACTTGTGTGATATAATAAATTATTTAAGAAGGAGAAAGAAAATTTAATAATCATTAATTATTATTTATTTTTGCTTAGAGATCTTTTGGAGTCAACAACCTATTAATCTGTAATAATCTATGTCCACTTATCAACTCACATGCATAAATATACGTATATGTATTGCAAAAGTTATAAAATCCTTAAACAACTAAGAAAAATTAATAACTAAACAACTCAGTAGCAAATTCTTTTTTTTTTTTTTACCATACTTATATCGCATAAACTTTAGTAATTAATTGATGATCCGATAATAATGCTGAATAAATTCTTATTCCGTGTTGTCCTGTCTATTTATCTTCAAACTAATTTCATGGTTTTCATCAGTGAGGAGTTTTTAGATCTGGGGAAAAAGCACAATAATCTTTCGTGTCTAATGTATCTGTTCTTTGCAACCATTTTTTAATTCTTTGTTTTAGTATCAAAATGCAATCCAAATTAAAAAACACATTAATATTTTTAATATAAACCAACTTTCTTGTATAGTCATATAGATCTGAAACTAGTTTAGTATCCATATATTATGGTGTTTTTAGCTGGGATCATATGATGTGTTTTTAGCTAAACAGATATAACAAATACAAAAAAAGGTGTACAAAAAATAAATCTGGCTTTTCATTTCAATTAACTTAATAGTCTTCTTCAGAATTATAAAATAATGAAAACATTATTAAATAAGTTAGTTTCTCAAAACATTTATTAAACTAATTAATATGGATGATATATTACAAATATGCAGATGAGTTATGGAACTAACATTATTGAGTTAAACAGGGTTAGGTATTTAGTGTTTAAGTTCTTTGTTAACTTTATTAGAGAGTCTGATATAGCTTCCATGTCTCTTGAAAAATGAATGTTGTGGCAAGAGTTTTGTCTCTTTGTTTAATTTTCTCTATGCTCTGAATAAATAATGAGTTTTCATCTGGCTTGGGATGTTGGTATTGTGCCTTGCACCTTACAATCCAAATGGCATAGGTGATGAAAATTGACAGCCTGATTGTAGGAATATCTCTTCCACGAATGCATTCTTTTATATTAAGTATTTTGTAGTAGTCTATCTTTGAATTGTTAAATATTATTGTTTTAATATTACCTAGACCCATGCATGTTTTAATTATGTGGTCAAATGTTTCCTCATCCCTGCCACAGCTGTGGCAAATTGATTGGACTTTGGTGATAGATCTTTTATATCTGAGGAACCAGTTGACCGGCATGGCATCCAGATTAATTTTAAGTAAGTAATCTAAGTATTTTGGTTCTAGAGCCCAATACTTGAATAGGGAAATCAGCTTGTGATTAGTTATTCCTAATCTTGTAGTAGAGATTTGATTATTTTGTTTTAGGATGCGATGGGCATCCCATAGCTTGATCTTGCTTTGATAGTTGTTATGGGCATTTGTATTTTGTTGCATTGTTGACAGGATTAGATGGTCAAGCCAGCTTAATTTTTTGGAGGGTGGGGTGTCGGTAGGAATTATGGATTCAGTGATCTGGTCATGGCCATACTTTTGGACTAGATTATATATCAGAGTGTGTGATTTCTGATAGTTAATTGAAGTGATGGAATGTAGTGACATTCCATTTAATCTTTTGTTTTCCTGCATGTTTCTCATGCTGATGGAAACAGTTTGTCCTTTCCATAGTAATCTTGAGCAATATTGCTCAATTTTCTTGATGAATGTTTTATTTGCATTCATCATTGGCAGGTAGTACGCAATTTTGCTGTAAATCTTTATATTTAGCAGTGAAACCTTACCATAGAGCGAAAGGTATACCTTTGAGAGGGTCTTAGTGATCTGGTCTGTGGACTGGAGGATTTTTGCCTGAAGTTCTTTAGACATTGCTGATTGCGATTTTGAAATATTAAATCCCAGAAATTTCTGTGGTTCAGCTTGGAAGCGCGATTTGATTTTTTTTCCAGATAGGATAGACCAAGCTGTGGATTTTCCTGTATTTATTTTTAGGTCTGATAGATTGGTATATTTGTCCAATATTTCATATAGTGTGTTTAGATATTTCTGAGTTGGCAGAATGATCAAGACATCATCCATGTAAGCGATTGCTTTGATCGCTCTTTTGAGTCTGGGTATATATACTCCAGGTAGGTTATCTTCAATGTCTTTAAGAAGTGGATTGATGTAGCAGGCAAACAGGAGAGCACTGAGTGGAGATCCTTGTGGAATTGAAGTATTCGGAGTAAAACTGTTTGTATATACTCCATTGAGTGATATGTGAATTTCCCTATTGTGTAGTAAATTGTCCAATATCTGAATTATCTGGGAGGGAACACCAAGGCCCTCCAAAATATTCAGCAGTGTGCTGATATTGACTGAGTCAAATGCCTCGGATATGTCAAGTTGTACGGCAATGGGCTTGGATTTTCTGTTGGTTCTGATGTAATCCAAGAGTATTTTGGTTTCACCAATCGCCGTGAGTGCTGAGGAGCCTTTTTGGCATACTGAGAGGGCATGATATGACTCAGGATTTTATGTTGTATCTTATCTTTAATGACACCCTCTATAATCTTTATTAAGAGTGGAGACATGGATATGGGTCTTATGTTGTTTATATCAATAGGGTTTTTGCTCTTTTTCATAAATGGCACCAATGCAACTGGATATAAATTTTTAATGAACCTTTGCTTTTGCGCAAGATGGTCAATCATTAACATGATGATTGGGACAGTAAAATTGCTTAAGTGGGAGAGAAGAAATTTAGGTATCCCATGCATTCCAGGATGGATGCTGTCTGGAAGGGAGCATAGTTTGTTTTTAATATCTTGGACTGTGATCAAATGATCATCACTGGATGAATGTCTTGTCCAATCATGATCTACTGATGAGTTTTGTTTTTTTAATTTGTTTTCAAAGTGTAGTTTAATTTTTTCAAGCATGTGGTATCCAGTCATGCTGGTGCCCTGATGTTTAATTAGTATTGGAGTATTTTGTTTTTTCTGTGGCCCCAGGGCCCACCTGAGATATCCTCTAGTCCAACAATATTGAGGAGCCAGATATATCTTGGATCTTTTCAGAGACACATATTCAGCAAGGGCTTTTTGCTTTGCTTTATATTCATTCTTAAGTGAGAATGGCATCTATCGAGTTGCTTTCAGTAAAGAACTGTTTAAGTTGAGCATTAATGTTCTCTAGGTCCTTTAATAATGAGGTTGGGCACTTTGACCTGCAGGAGTACTGGACTATTAGAGTTTGGAGAACTCCCACTAGTGCAAACCAAGCCTCTTCAGGTGGTCTTGAAAGTATATCTATTTTCCTAAATAGAATATATGCCTCTGATGGGATGGCTTCAGTTATGTTGGCCTTTGTTAGCATTCTAATCGTTTTGTTGTGATTCAGTTGTGTGAAGTTATCAATTTGCATTGAGATGACCATTGCAAAGTGGTCAGAGAATGCTACAGGCTGAAGCACTGCCTCCATAATGTAGTGGAATTCGGGTGTGTAAAAGACCAGATCTATCAAAGATTTGTGTCTTCTGGTATAGAATGAAAAAGCACTATCTGGAAAAAAACCTTCCCCACTAAGTTAGTTGTATTCAAAATCACACAATTTTTCAAACTTTAACATATTTCATTTTTTAAAAAAAGAGGCGCACATATGTATGCAATGAAACATTTTCCCTTCTAAATCAAAACTAATTTAGGCAGAAATCACTCATTGCAATATTTTGTCAATTTCATCTAGTGTTCATTGACCCAAATACCTAGTCCACTTAATGGAGAAGTAAACTATAGGAGTCTGAAATTTACAATCAATAAATCATGGTTCCATTCTGTCATTTCTGGTTCTTAAACTTCTTATGAACTTTCAAGCAAAAAACCTGCTATGTTATAAGGGTATGTTAAAATAAATACACATACACAATTAAAGTTTAAAAATAAATATACTAAATTTAAGTAAAAAGTAAAATTAAAATTCGTTGAAGCAACGCGCGGTAAAATAATTAATCCTACTAAAAGATTAATTATAAATCCAGAGCAGAAGAGATAACAGAATTCCATCAGAAAATAATCTAATTAATTAGTGACAATTAAAAATAAGAAATTATTAGTAACCTGATACATTTACAGATAAATAACATGAGATAATATCTTTAGGATCTAAGTGACTTAACCAATTAAAACAGAAGTTCTAATTTTTAAAGAATAGTGAAGAATTGGTCTAAAAAAGAACCAAGGAACATTTGCTTTTGGAAATTACAAGTGTGCAGATGTTGTGGAAAGGCTTGCCTCCAAACATGGCAAAGCAAGTTTAGGGACACGTATGTAAATATATATGCTTTATATAAATTGTTAATATGTATATATCTGTAATTAAAATGATATAATGGTTGTATTGCTAATCTAGTGAATCATAATACTAAGTTGCTACATTATTGTTATCAGGTGAGCCTACATCTTTTTGCTAGTGTAGGGATCACTCCCAGATATAGCAATTGACACAGTCATAAGTCAAACTTTAAACAAGCTAAAAAGGGGTAAACTATCAGAGTAATAAGTATTAAAACTTCAGCTAAAATGAAGTCATCAATTGGTGAATTTGACATCAGTCATTAGTCTCTTTACATTCAACACATAGAGAAATATCTCTTCATTAATAAAATTGGAAATGAAAAAATTAAAGTTGCATCTCATATTTTGTAGAAAAAGAGTAATAGAGATTGCTAATAGACTCTGTAAATATGCTATACCTGAGGCTTATCCTTCTGATCAAATAAAAAATCACTTGGTGAATTATTTTAGTCGACATCCCTCTAGGCATAGCGCCAAACTCCATTTCAGAAGTTACCATTATGGTAAAAATGAAAAAAATTAAAAGATTATGATATAGCTCTTTGTGGTCTTCAAAAAATTGTATATATGGGCTCATTTCTTGATGAGACACTCCTTGAGCAATTTCTATGGGGGTACGATGAGCAATAACAGTTTAAAACAACAACTGTTAGCTGATAGTGAAATTAAATATAGTGAAGTTATAAAACATGGCATAGCCCAAGAATTGGTTTTTGAGCAATCAAGAGAATTCACAGAGGTAAAAATCAAAGATAAAATACAAATGGATATTTGCACGACATTTAAACCAGAGAAAAGAGGATTTAGAAATTTAAAAATAATGATAGCAGTAATAAAACTCTATCTGTTTTTGTTGCAGAAAATCTGGCCATACACTCCCAGATATAACAAAACTATTTGATTTTTTTTTATAATGATCAAATCTTCAGTTACACATTTTGAGTGAAAGTCATCAGTCTACACTTAAAAAGTCTGTATTTTGAAGATGACTCTAACAATTATTTAAGATATCACAATTCATCACATGATCATCATTTCCCTTCCTTGCACAAGCTATTAAAATAGTAGAACTCTCTCCATACATTAGTGCCATCTAGTGCACATTATAAAAATCAATAGATGACTTGTCCTAGTTAGCACTATTGTATGAAGAGTTATTATATTACAACTTATTTACATTTTCAATGATATTTTATTAGTAATAATCATTATTGTATTTATCTGAGGTGGTTGATGTTACAGTTGTGAGTGGAGTGAGTTTGACAATGGTAAATAAAAATATAACAATTTACTATAAAAAAAATACTCTTCATATAATAGAGAGATATATGGGAGATAATGACCTTGGCCAACTGATGAGTGCTGGTTCAGCACAAAATGCATCCTGGGGGTCATTTGTCTTTTATTGTATATTTATTTATATGAATTTAAAAAGAATGAGGACCTATGGAGGTTGTTTAATATATCTATAAAGATATTATATATGGGAAAGAGAAAGGTGAATAACTCCATGTGTGTGCATGTTTAAAATTAAAAAATCAGATATATCAATCTTTAACTGAGGTTTAAAGTTTATATATGTGTTAGAGATAATCTCTAGTTTAGAAAATTATTAGTAATAATCATTATTGTATTTATATGAGAGGATAGTGTCAAAGTTGTGAGTGGATTGAGTTTGACAATGGTAAATAAAAATGTAACAATTTACTTTATTTATTAATTTTTTTTTGCAACACCTTTGTGAGAAAATATTTCTTATGGTTTAATAAGTGATATAATACTTCATACATTAAGTTTCTTATAAGTGCTTTTCAAATATCATATATCCTAATATTTAATATATTACATTATATATAGTTCTGTAGGTCAAGGATTAAAGTCGTTTTTAAAATTATTATTTACGTATCACATTTCCATATTTTTTTCCCATTTAGATTTGTTTTGTGGCAAATTGGGGGAGGAGGCACGAAAGTTCAAATATAAATATACATTGGTTTTATATGTCAAAATATGTTTATTTTTATGGCTCATTCATAAATATTATTTTTAAATATTTATGTTTTAAAATGTAATTTAAATTTTAATGTATGAATTTTTCAGCCTCACCCTAATCTTCCTCTCAGTTCAGATTTTATGATATGCATAATAATGACATCTATCTTTTCAAGAACTTTTTTAGAGTAACTTTTAAATTAGAAACACCAAGAAATCACTGTCATCATACTTTCACAAATAGTTTTCAGATATTTAGATGATATTTGAGTTAGGACAAAAAGATACTCATCCAATGTGTATAATATCATGCCTAAAACATTCATATAGGATTTAAATCCAGGTTGAATTTAAAGAATTTATACAGTGAAGGGTTTTTTAAGAAAAAACCACAATTTTTTAGATATCTGATCATAATGCCTATAAATATTTGGCTTAAAGAATTTAGGCTCCTAGATAATCTAAATCATTGCTACATTAACCACAAAACAATAATCACTAATTGGTATTATTTTTTATTTATCATACAGATTTTTTAAAAATACAACTAGCAGTTTAAGATTATTTTAAAGGAAACTGTATAAGTTTTAACCAGTAAATAATTTCAACTTCTGCATTAAGACTGGTAATTCACTCTGTTACTCTTTGAATAACTAATAGATTAATAATTTATTTTTTAATCTTCGGACTGGTCTCTAGCTATTGATTCTTCTTTGATGAAGGCCAATATTCAGAAGCTAATCTAGAGATTTGGATATGACACTATGATACTGGGTTTATTGAATGCCTTAGATGTCTTTGGAGCAAAAGAAATAGAGTGGATTACTTCTTCTAATGCAATTTATTGTTATATCTACAGTATAAGATATTTGGAATTTAGCATTAATTTTATTTTCAATATATAATTCATCTTTTAATTTATTTATTTTTTGATAATTTTTTTTTTTTTTACATTTAATGGTACAACAGTGCTCCTGGGTTCTACAAGCTGATAGTGAAGAGAATTTTAATATTTTTTATTCTTCTGTAGTAGCAATATGATTGATTACAGACTGATCTATGTTCTTTGGGCTGGATATCAGTGCTTAAATAAACCCTATGGGTGGCATTAAATCAATATTAAATGGATTGTGAATATGTTAAATTGCCTTATGTGGTTCTAATAATTTCCAGAAAAGTTAATTAGTTATAAGGAGCTTGAACTCAGACTTTCAAGCTCCCTGCAGCTATGCACTCTCTTTTATAAATTACCTAGGGGATCAAGATACAAACTATTATATGATGAGATTGTAATTTTGTAATTCACTATTATCAGTATTCTTTATTTTATTCAGAAACACTTAATGATGTGGAAGATATTTTTATACTTTTCTGTAAAATGTCTGATAACGGCACTTTATAGAATTATAAAAAAAACATTTTGGCTTTCTTCATTAATTATTTTGGGGACATAGATCACCATTTCATGTAATAAGTTATCATTTGTCTTATCTTTTAGATTTTAAGCCAATAAACATCACATGATCATCATTTCTTATGCTTGCTTATAACTGCTATTAAAACAGGCAAAAACTCACTATACATATTGCCATACTGCAAGATATAGTAATCGGTGGATGCCAGAAGGCTTATGCACAAGCCTCTGGCATCTATTGATTACTCTAGCTTGCAGTGTGGCAAGCCTTCTGGCATCCATTGATTACCCTATCTTGCAGTATGGCAATACGTATAGTGAGTTTTTGCCTGTTTTAATAGCAGTTGTAAGCAAGCATAAGAAATGATGATCATGTGATGTTTATTGGCTTAAAACTAATCCTGCCTAATAGGATATTGATGGCTATGGTTATTAAAGAGCCAAAGACACCAAAATGTATGGGTACTGAACTGAGTTCAGACCTATATGACTATATAAGCTAATGGACTTTGATTGAAAATATTAAGGTGTTTTCAATTTAAGACTCATAGTTTTGTAGTTAAGTAGAGATGAAAGGTGTCTGCTGGAGGGTTGCATTAGATCCTCAGATCTAGGTGCAGTGCTTTCAGATCCAAGGCTCCTCACTGACAAAGGCCACAAGCCAAAAACTAATTAGGGATATTGAATGAGTAAGCACTAGATGGGGATTTTATGCATAAGCCTTCTGGCATTTATTGATTACTCTGGCTTGCAGTGTGGCAATACATATAGTGAGTTTTTGCCTGTTTTAATCTTTTAGATTTCTTATACTAATCCCCACACTGCATCAAATATTATTGCATTACACATGTCAATAATTAGAGTTTAATTATTTTATGGAAAATTTCTTATCAAAGGAGCATGATGGAATCACACATTAGTAAAATAATTTGTTTGGTACTATTGATGAATAATATATATATAATTTAAAATCTTTGTCATTCATCTGTCTTCCATTGAATTTATTTTTCCCTCAGATGTCTTCAGTTAGATGAGTTCTAATAAACATAGTTACTTCTCAAGAATTGGAAGTCTCTTTTAAATACACTTTCTATTTTTTAAACATTTTTGAAAGTAGAATCATAAAAGAGCTGGGGGGGGGGGCAGGGACTTTTCTGAAGCTTTATTATATTTTGTTTGCTTTGCATAGTTTAGAAAAATGACAAAATTAGCTGGTCTAAGAGCTAAAGGTTCATAGATGATTCTGGTTGAGGAAATTAAAAATTTTCATTGGGTTAATTAAATAGAACTGTTATGCCCAACATGTAGCTCATGTTAATGAAAAACTAATCTTTGTCAAACTTATCATATAGTCAATATTTATCATCATTTTATTAATCTAAATCATTTGCAAAATCCTTATAATTGCATTATATTATTTTAAAATGATAATTGTGCACTTTATTTTAATGCCTTATTATTAGTTGTAATTTTTTCTCTGGTCATTTTAAAATAGTGAATAGTGCAAACAGAAAAAAGAAAAACTTTTGTACATGATGACTGATATTTTGTTGAGTTTTGTGGTGACTATCAGCCATTACTCTTGATTTGTCATGTTTTAATTTTAATTCCAAATGTTATACAGCATTTAGAATCACTTTATTTTTTTTATTTTTATAAATTAGTATTTTCTACAACTGGAATTATTATATCATCTTTATTAAATATTATAACTTTATCTTTCTTATTACATTGCCAAATCGATATAATATTAATATCATCTATGTTCTTTATTACTTTTTCCAATGCTCTTTTACAACCCACTATTGATGGTTTCGATTGGCCTAGCAATCTTCTTCAGAACTTCTACTTATATTTCCAAATCTTAGTGGGTTGTAAAAAAGCATTGTAAAAAGTAATAAAGGATTCAGATGATATTAATATTATAATTATTATATCAATTTAAAACTTTTGTAATATCTGTATTAAATAAATAATTAGATGCTTTATTTGCTCAGGTGTTCATAAGAAGTTTGAACACTGGAAAGTTGACAAATAGGCCATGATTATATACTTTGAGCTTCAGAATCTAACACTCTACTATCATAATAATCACAGGGGACATTTGTATTACTTCATCAAGTCTATCTTCATTTTCAGCATTTATTATTGTTAATAATCTTTTCTTCTACCTTTTTTTATGGATCTTTGACATTTGATTCCATCTAAAATTTTGTTTACATTTAGATGAGATATTGGGTATTCTTTCCTTTATTCTTCCAATTCTAATTCCATTAACATATACTATAACAATCACAGAACTCTTAAACACCTATGTTTATAGAATATATATAGAATAATGGATATAGAGTTTGATCTCCATGAAAACAAAGTAGCTGTATATATCCCAATGCACTTTTTTTGTTATTGTTTTTGATATTTACATATATTAGGTAATACTCTAGTAAATATCACTAACTAAAAATTAAATAGAAAATATTTGAATCACTCTCCCAGATGTGATGCACTGTGACTTCTCCTTATACAGAGTCAGGAATTTCTCAGCAACTATGCCCAGAGAAACCTGTTAGCCACTTTACTTTCCCTTTCCATTCTCCACCCTAAGTTTTCCCATAATCTGCTCCATCCCATTTCCACAACATAATCTTTGTCAACTCCATGACTTTCATATCTAAATCCCCCTTATTTTTTCCCAAACCTAGCATAAAAACCAATAACTCACTTTCTGTATAATCTCTTTATTCATATTTAATCTGCCATAACTTCATTATTTGTAGCCTTTCTGGTTCCAAGCATTTACATTGAAGTAACAGATGCCTAATATTTTCTATGGTGTTATGATATTTTAGCAATGCCCTCTGTGAGTAAATATAAAATCTGCACAGTTTGAAGTTCAGACTTTATAATTATTCACAGACATCATTGCTGAAATATCAATATTTGGGAAGATGATTTGAATATATATTAGCTAATATCTCATTATGAAGTTCAACTATTTTCTATAAGTAGATCCTCTCCCTGATACCAGCTATAAATAACTATGCATAAATTAACTAATATGTTTTAAGTAATTAATTGTAGATAAGGATACAGATTGTAAATTTTCTATTTTTTTTTTAATTCCAGTTCTAATCCTTTTAATCTTATGGGTTAACCACTACAATATAAGGTTATGAGTAAAGCAGTCTAATTTTTTAATCATTACATCCCTGCATCAGACCATGAACATGGTAATCTAATCAATTAACCATTTAAACCTTAATGTTTATGACATGGAAACCTAATCAGTTAATCACTATGCCACAAGGACTTGGGTATGACAATTTTTTCTGCTAACCATTATAACACAAAGTCTTGGGCATTACAGACAAATCAGCTAACCACTACACTACAAAGGTCATGAGCATCACTATCTGATCAAGTAACTTCAAGGTTTTAAAACATGCATACCTAAAATATTTTTTAATGAGGAAGAAATCATATAATAATATCATGAGTCATTTAAATGAAAATATAATCATTTATCACAAAAGAGGCATATATATTTAAAAAAGAAAAATGATTAATTAAAGTTTTAATTCAAATGGAACACTTTTACTATTATACTTCCCACCTAAAATAATGGCTTTAAGCAAATTTTAATTTGTTTTGCTTGTCTTTTAAAAAAGTCAGGCTTTAATGTTTACTCATCCCACTCAATAGAAATTGCAAATGTAGTTTATTTATTTGTAGTAAATCCTGGGAAAAGTCATGTGACACGTGCACACGTAAGTACATTATACGCGTTTGATTTAATATAAGTACATTTACGTAATATCCACGAAAATAATTTTTATTTTAAAAACAATTTATATAACTACTTTACTAAATTTGTGGAATCATGTCCGTGAGTTTTATAATATGCCCACACACCGATATTTATTTATATGCATGTATGTATTTAGATTAAAAATAATTTGTTTATTCATTAAGGCAGATGCTGTCTTTTTCAAAATATCTTAGATAAATTTGTATAAGACAGTTTTTTAATATCATTACTGAAAAATATTTATTGATGAATATATTTATAAATATTTGTTCTTTTGTGTTTTTGATTCAAAGATCGAACCAATCAGTCTAAATGAACATAATGAGATAAAGTAGTAAGCCCATTAATTAGAAAAATAAAATCAAAATATATGAATACAGTCGTGCTATCATTGTTAATTATGTTTTTTAAATAGACATTAGGATTTAACTTTTAAAATAAATTTAACATTCCAATATGCATAATAAAATGAGAAAGTTATCAGGCCCAGAGTATTGCAAATGAAAATCAGAAAAAAAGGTGATATTCTCAAACAAATAACACTTTATGTAAATACTTAAAAGCGGTTTGCTTACATAATAAATTAATATAATTAGAAGTGATTTGAACTCATACTTTCAAACCTCCTGAGTTCAAATCACTTCTAATTATATTAAGTTCATTATAAACAGTATAGATGTATTTAAATATTATGTAAATTAATATTAACATTATACTTTTTTTTTTTTAATTGGTTCTCTCTAAAACATGAATTTTCATTAGCTAATGCTAATTTCATCGTGGTATTTAAGACAGTATTAAAAAAATATTTTTTTTAGAGGGAATAGGCATAAGCTATTGCAACATTCTTAAAGCCAACCTTTAATGTAATGTAAATAAAATATGGGGGGGGGGGGTCAATAATAAATTTAATAATAGTGCAAGACCAATCTATATATTTAGAAATATAGTTTCACTTTAAATATATTAAAAGTAGAGGTGATCTAATAAGAAATTAAAATTTTTTTTTTTTTAATTTCTACTTTGGAAAAATAATTAAGTTCGGATACATACTCATTTTTAATTACCATATTGTAATTTTGAAAAAAAAAAAAATGGGTGTGCTGATTATATTTTTTTAGTTTTACATGTGACTAATTAAAGTATTCATCGCATTAATTTATTTAAAAGTAGATTTGGAAAAACAACATTAGGTTTAGGAGCAATAAAAACTAGTGGGATAAAAAGAGTCAAGCTGTTTATAATGATGAAGTGTATAATTCAAAATAACACGTATTATTCTTGGACTATCAATAACACATTCTTACCTTGTATATCAACTTATAAAATAAATTATACATATAAATGTTCAAACATTTATACAGAAAAGGTAGATGTATATTGTTTTTATTCGTACTGAGCATACTTTTGATATATTGTATATCATAATCATAGTTTTTTTACATTTCTATTGTTGATGGTATTTATGTATACTTTATTATATTTAAATTCATTTAAATTTATTCTGTTGTTATTCAAATTTTTATTAAAATCTTTTCAGAGAATCCACTTCTTTGAGAGAGGGGTACTAGAGTCTTTCTTATTTATTGCGAATTGATCTTTGGTTATGGTCGAAGCCTCCTTGACTTTTTTCTTTTTATCCTTCTGCTCAGTACAGACATTTCTTGCTTTAGATAAATCGAATTTATGGTTTGGGTATTGCTCATATTCCATAAATATGGAGGAGTATTCGTTACTTCTCTTAGCCCTTTAGAGCCATTTACTTTGAGTAATCAGTGGACATCAGATAGAATCCTGCTATAAAATCCTCTATTTTGGCACTGGTTTCGGACTTAGATTTTTGTCATTACAGACTAGTATTCAAACCCAGAACTAATGCACTTACACATTTTGAAGTCATGTTTTAATCCTTTATACTATTAAAGTTTAAATTCTGATATTCAACCCTTCCCCCCAAGTTAATTCACACACTTATATAGATCTGATATCGGATCAGCTTTTCTATATTTTAGAGACTTCAGTTTTACGATAAATATAGAGCCCTTTTATCCTTTTGATGCTTACTGGAGCTTTGAATCCTAGTCTTCACTAACAGAGACAAAAAAAAAGTCTATAGATGAGGATTTTATAAGCACTATATTATCTTATGTTCATTGGTTACTCAAACTTAGTCTAGATGACTATACAGTGGTAAACTGTCTTGGAAGCCTATGAGTAAACATATGAGAAAACTATATAATAATCTTGTTGGCAATATATTCATCTTTTTTTTAAAAAAAAAATTATGATTAGTTAATATTTATACTCCTATAATGAAATATTTCGCTTTTTAAAAAAAAAAAAAAAAAAAGTAATATAACATCTAAAACTCCTTACATTTAATTTCTAAATTAAAGTGGGGAGGGTTGCCAGTAATCTATCTTTTTAAAATTGTAACTATATTACGTTACCTAACTAGCAATGCTGTTGGCATTTGACTGCTAGGTTTCATGAGAATAAAAAAAAAATATCCTGTTGATCGTTAATGGATTACGGTTAGCAATATATTCTGTGAACTGTTTACTAATGGCCAGGAGAGAAGACAGCTGGGGTATTTCATATTCTACTGCACTATTTATCTGATGACATTCGGGTCAACTGGGGGGGGGGGGGATATTTGCTATCATTAAACTAATGCAGATTAGATTTAAAATAATATTCATATGCGTGGATTATTTAATTTTAAATTTTCTTTCAATAAATCTTATTATTATTTTTTCTTTTTATATTTACTTTATAAATTTTATTATTAATCGTAATGTATTCTTAACAAGCAACAGTCAATGGAAAGCGTAAGAGCACTTTATTAAGGGATTATAAATGCAGAAACTCGTGAATCTACGAAAATGCATATTGTGATTTTACAGATAGTCTGAGAAATAAAGGTAAGATTTAATTGTTTAGTATAATCTCAGGAAAACTTATTTTTCGAAAATTCAAAGTTGATTATTAATAATATACGTTTTCTTTGAATGTTTTTGCCTGAACTCACTGATTCCAAAAGCTTTTAAAATTATCATCATCATTTTCAAACATTATCGATCCACTGCAGAATGAAAATCACCCAAGTTTAATATAGTTTTTCATATCCATAGCTTCTTTTTTCCATAGCACTCCAGCAAATTTCCTTAGCTCATCTATGCATCTCACATATAGTCTCTTTTTTAGGTTTTTAATAAATTTATTGGTATTCAGTTTAAGACTTTTATTATTTATTTATTGTCATCTTTTCTAACAATATATATTCTATCTAATTCCATTTTATTCCGTTAGTCTATTCAATGAGGTCTCTAATTCCTGTATCTTTTCTCATTCATATATTTCACTTTCTGTATTTCTCTTTTGTTAAGCCTACACATTTTTAATCCTTAAGTAAGTAAATAGGCATATTTTCTTTAATAATAAATCATTTCACCCGAAAGCACTCCATTCTAGTTTAATTATATGATTAAATTCATACATGACAAGTTGTTTATAATTGTTAATTTCTTCTAATTCATTGCCAACAATCTTTTTTTATTATTTACAAATCATTGCATGTTAGTTTAGATTTTTTAGCATAGGTCTATTTTCTTTGTTTATCATCTGGTAACGTTTGTAAAATTTCTTGAAGCTCTGAAGTATTAATTGCAAAAACAGCCACATTGTCTGCAAAATCTAGATGACTTAAGTATTCTCCATGTATTTATATTCACTTAGCTTTCATTTTAATCCACAAAATACTTCTTGAAACATTGTTGTAAAAATTTTTGAGATAAGGAATCACTTTCTTAATGTTAATCTTTTTAATATCACCATATAATATAATAACCACTGTTGCATTTTGATAAATATTTTTCTGAATATGACAATATCCTGAGATATAAATCTTGATGGTTCAAAGCTTTTATTGCTTAGAAACTGTTTATGGAATCAAATATCTTTTCATAATTTACAATGGCAATTCATATTCATTATCTTTTTTATAACTTTTTCTAATAGTTTGATATGAACCAGTATGTTAAATATGTTAAAACAATTTTTAAATCCAATTTATTTTTTTGGTTAGTTTGGGTCTGGGGTTATCTTCTTTATCACTTTTTTTTAAAATCAACATCACTACCCCATTTTTTTTAATAATGTATAAATCTTTCCAGTAATTTTTTTTTTCATCTGCTTTTAAGAATTCTATAATAGTTCCATCATTTTGTGGAGCTTTTCCATTTTTCTTATTTTTATTTCATGTTTCATTTCTCTATTTAAAATATTTCAAGATTTTAATAATAATTGTATAGATTATTTTGTTATTTGTTGTTATTGTTCTTTATATTATATAATTCCTTATAAAATTCCTCACATATATTATGATCTTATTCCTTTGCCAGTAGTGCCAAATTTTATTTTGTTACTACTTTTTTATAGTTTTTCTTGCAAACTCACAATTATTATCTTTTATTATACTGTTTTACAGAATTCTAGATATTTAATTCTTCTAGATCAGGAATCAGCAAACTGCTGCTCTCTTGTGAATCAGATATAGTTCTTTAATCATAATCTCATAGCTCTTTTTATCATGATAAATATAAGCATATTGTTTTATTTCCTCTTGTAATTTGTAAATAAATATTTTGATGACTCTAGAAAAGTAAAAATATGCATTACAATGTTGTTTTTTGAATTTAGCCTTATTATATATAAAATAGTAATTATTGGATATTATGAATATTTAAATATTAGAAATTTATAAATAAATCAAACTGTCAAATTATTTTTTTTTCTTTTTTTTTTTTTTCATGTGTCAAAGCATCGGCCGGGAAGCGAGCCTGCAAACCCGGGACAATTGCTTGTAAGGCAGCTGTGCTGACCACTGGACCATCAACGCTTGACATTTATTTATTTTTATTAGGGTATATACAAATTTTATTATGTTTTATTAATAAAATAAATATTGAAATATATCCACGGTCATTCAGAAATTCGTATTTTTTATGAACACATTTTTCACATCTTTTCTTGTGGCTCTTTAATGGTGAAGGGGGAGAGGATTTAAACAGAATGAAACTTCATTTAAAAAGTTTGCTGACCCCTGTACTACATAAATAATTTTTGAATACTTCATATTCATGGATTTTTCATACATTGCCTTTTACTGGTAAACTTTTCAAAATTTGAACAATGATCTAAATCTGTTAATGCCTTTAAAATAACTTGAAAATTCTAATTTAAAATTTATTAGAGCTTTTTTAATGGTTAGAGATAACAGTTAACATTATTCTTTGTAAAAGTTTTTGTCTCTCTTGTTTTGTATTAACACATAACTTACATCTCACTAATTGATTATCACTTCCTGTGGTGAATCTATTAAAGATATCAAAATTTTAAAAGATATATTTTTATTAGTAAAAATATAATGAAAATCTTCTCTATCTTTATTTGGGGGTATCTACGTCCATCTTTAACTTTGGATTTTTCTCTCATTCT
Organism: Epiperipatus broadwayi; assembly: GCA_028023455.1. Classification (NCBI taxonomy): domain Eukaryota; kingdom Metazoa; phylum Onychophora; class Udeonychophora; order Euonychophora; family Peripatidae; genus Epiperipatus; species Epiperipatus broadwayi. Next base: position 14,558,476 of record JAQFVV010012396.1, read on the forward strand.
CTTTCAAAAGAATGGATTGTAACATGCAATTATTTTTTATAATCCAAAAGTTTATATTCTCATATACTTCTGCAATCATATTTGTCCACAGCACTTTTGTTGTTCATTTATTATTAATGCTTTAGTTGTTCATTTATTTCTTAATTCTATCATTAAAACCTCCCATAACAATTTTAAAATATTGTTTGGGCTAATCAAAAGTATTCTATTCATCCATCTAAAATGTTTTTATTTTTTCTTCAGAATATCTACATTATCTGCATTTGGTATTTTCCATTAAGTTGTGTAACTAACTTTTCTACATGGTCTAATATACCATCAATTATTATACATTCTTCTTTCATCTTTTATTTATATAGAATCTCACTCCACTTGTATTTCTGATATTTGTGTTTTTGTAGTAAAATAAATATCTACTTTATAAATCAATTGTCTTTTTATATTTTCTTCTAACTTCACAAAGTCCAATAATTTCCCAATTAATATTGAACAATTTTTCTAAATGATGCAACCTTTTCCACTTGAAATATTTATTGTTATAGTAAATAGATATTTGATGGCCTCTGCTTTTTGTTATCAATTAATGCAGCAATTGATGACTTTACGATCTCTAGAATATGAGGATCATACTTCTATTTTATATGTCATTATTATAAATATAGAAAAGAATGAGCATCTATTGTGTTTTCAAGAAAATTAAGATAATATTTCAATTAAGAACTATCAGGCATCTAAGAAAGAAGTTTAAGATGTTGGGTGGGGGGTCATAAACTCAGTAGTAAAAGCCAATAAACTTACCACCCTAGTTGTTGCATATTGGTTAGCAACCTGTTTATGTTATTTTATGAATAACATTAATTCCAGCTGCCAAGACTAGAACTTATGGTGGGTTTATTAGGAGTTTACTCTTCTTAGCTCCTTTATGACCTTAGACAGGAATCAAAGTGGGTTTTTTTTCCAGATAACTTTTTTAAAGCCAGGTTTTTTAAATATTTGAATTTTTATTTCTTTCCAAAAAGATGAAGTAAACATGAAAATAGGGTTTTAATATATGGTCAGTTTTTGTGTGATGAGAAAACACACTAGAGGGAAATTGAATACATCATTTTCATTAAATTGAGTGAATCAAGTTTTTTGAATGTTTTCCATTTCCAGATTTTATTATCATAATAATAGAATAATGAATTCAAAAGCTGAAGATTGTTTAGAAAAGTTTCCCCTTTCTTCACACTCTTCACAATATTTTATTCAATTTAATTATCTTACAGTTCAGTTTCAGTTGCCTAGTAGTCTTATTTAGTAGAAGATTACTAAATATTTTGAAACTGTAAGATAAGAAAATTGAATAAAAGCTTATAAAAAGTACAAAACAAAAATAAAATTTTGTAAGAATTTATTAATATATGCAATGGAGTTGGAAAAATAGAATTCCTGGATGATTTTTAGCTAAGTAAAAAAGAACTAAGTTTAGATAATTGAATGGAATTGCTATGTTCCAACTGCCAAATGGTTTTTTGATCATCAAATGACATTGTGTGAAACTAATCATATAAAATATATTACAAACATTTTCTTGTGATGATTATTAATCATTTTATGAAACAGCAAGGTTTTGAAGACCAAGAAGTGAATGAATATTTGTAATTATCATCTATTTAAAATGGATAGTAGATAGAAATGGCTAGCCAATTTTACAACTGAAAAAATGATATAGTTAATGGAAATTCAATTTTATATAATAGGAATAATAAAAAACATATATTGATTATAAAAATTAAATTAATAGAAAATAACTTATAATATCAAATATTCATAAAGTCAAGCTCAAAAGGCAACAATTAAGAATGTAGTATTAATAAAATCAATTATTCGAGTTAAGTTAAAACTTGTACTGTAGAAAAAAATAAATAAAACAAAAAATCTTTCCTTACTTATATTTTTTTCATATAAATCAGAGATGGGCAACCCAATGCATGCACTCATGTTTGATCTTCTAAGTGTTTTTTCCATGAATATTTTTTATAATAATAATATAAAAACATTAATATTACTGTGCAATCAATTATTGTTCTTGCCTTAACTAGCTTTCTCTCTCTTTTGGATGTCTCTTTTTTACTATAATGTTGCATGCGCAACATAAGTTGTATGTCTATTGAGAATTTATTGTCTTGCAAGTTAGTTGAGATTAAATACTTGTATTGCATACATTGTTTATCAAATAGTTGTTTCTAATACTTTATGAAGTTATTATGATTATTTTTTTGAAAATTTTTTTGTAGCATTTAAAAAAATAACCCCATTAACATATCTGAAGCAGGATCAAATAAGCTGTCTATTTTTTACAACTTCCAAGAAGAATATTTTGTTTAAAATAAAAAGACATGTCATGTTTTTTCTGCAATTGCAACATAATAATTAAAATATATAATACTGAAAGGCATTTTAAATTAGAACATAAGAACTTCTATCAAAAATGTGGGTCCCGAAGTGATATTAGAAAAGAGAAAATAAATACTTTGAAGAAAAAGTTATTGAACCAGAAATCATTGTTTAAAAAGATACAGAATAAATTGAAAACTGTTGCTATAGCAGCATACATTTTCTTGCAAAGAAGAAGAAATTATATTTGAATGGAGAATTATTTAAAGATGCTTTACTATCTGATGCCTATTCCCTCTTCGATACTTTCTCTAACAAACAAGCAATACTGGCTGCAATAAACGATTTACAATTATCATGAAATATAATGAAAAGAAAAACTGCTGAATCAATGATCAATTTGAAACTGATATGAATAAGCGCTCTTGGTATTCACTTCAAATGGATGAATTTTTACATAATAATAATAGTGATGATGATGGCTTTTGAGGGTTATTCTGTGAAAGAAGAAATGTTATATCTTTTGCCAATGAAGGAAAGAATAAGTGGTATTTATCAAATTTTGGAAAGTTTTGTTTTGGAATAAAAACTTCCTTTATATAAATTAACTTCAATTATAACTGACAGATCTCCAGCAATGGTTGATAAAAATAAAGGACCTGTAACCTTATATAGAAAAGATGCCTCATTTCCAGAATTTTTTTACTTACCACTGCCTATTACATCAACAAGTTCTGTATGCTCGAGTTCTTTCCTTTACCATGTTTTGGATCCCATAACTAAAATTATAAATTCTACAAGAGTTGTGACATTACAGCACAGACTTTTTAAAAAACTATTAGACAATGATGGGGCTCAGTACTCTGATTTAATAATTTGGACAGAAATGAAATGACTCAGCATAGGAAAGTACTAGATTGTTTTCTTAATTTGATTGCTGAAATAAAATAATTTTTTACACAAAAGGTCTATAATGTTCTTGAAGATCTTTTTTGATTAGGTGATTTTATCTTTTTTAGTCAATATTTTTCAGAAATTAAATCAGATAAATCTTGAACTAGAACATGAAAATAAAGATTTTGTAGATGGATATGGTAAGTGGTATTAAAGCATTTAAAGGTGAATTAACTCTTTGGAGTTCTCACGTGCAAAAAAATTTCTTGTCACATTTTCCACATATGTTAAAAATACTTCCATAAAAACAATTAGATTCTCAAGTATTTGTCAATTATCTAAAATTAATATATGAATTTAATGACAGGTTTCATCAATTTAATGGAATGAAATCGATTTTATCTTTGAAAATTATATGAATAATAATGAATGCAGAATTAAATAAATATAGCATAGCAAATGGAGAAAATTTAGAATTAGAAATTATAAAATTACAAAATGACATCACTTTGAAAGTTTGGAACATGGACACAAAATTTTGGAAATTAGTTGATACACAAGAATATCTTATATTAAAAAAATGGTATGTTGAAGCTGAAATTTTTTTGGGGATCTATTTATTTAAGTTTCATTTTCTACAATGCAATTTATTAAATATAAGTTTGATTATGCTTAACGGATGAAATTTTGAATGGTTGTTTGAGAATATCAGCATCAAACTACTCTCTTGGTTTTGAGAAGTTAGCACAAAGAAATACAGTCTCAACCTTTTCATTAAGATGTACCTATTAAAAGATATAATTACAGGGAATTTGTTTCAAGCTCCCTTTAGTCATCCACTCCATCTTATACAAAGTCTGGGTTCAAATCCCTTCTAATTACATCTAACTTAAAAATATATGTAAAATAGGTGTATTAACTATTAAAAGATAATACAATTTCATAAATAAACAATTACTATATTATTTTAATAAGCTAATTATTATTAAATAAATTATAATAATTTTTATATTATATTATAATAAATACTTCATTTTAATCATGTTTATGTAATTATTATTAAATAAATTATTACTTTTATAATTATTTATATGTTATTTTACTCTATTGGTTTCTAGCAATCTCTCCAATTGGAATCTAGTATTGGACTCTGGTCTGAATTTCATAGAATCCTTTTCTATTATTATTAGTTTGAAAAATAAGTGGATACATTTTTAATTTTATTAAAATTATTTACTATCAACCAATATAAATTATAGAGAGATAGTAAAATTAACATTAAGCAAAACACAAATAAACCTATTTTTAGGAGACGATAATTATATTCATGATTGTAGGAGTCCAAGAGCAGAAGATATTAATTTTAATACAGTGAGGTCTTGCAATCATCTATTAATTGATATTTTTTTATGTAAAGATAAATTTTAGAAAAAATTCTATGAAATATTATGATGAAAAAAGAAATAAGAGAAAAATGTTTTTATTTTGTAAAAATAAAATAGTTGATGGAGAGAGGAGAGATAAAAGAGTAAATAGCAACTAAATTCTTTAAAAAATAGCATCAAAGAAATGAATTTGATATTTATTTAAAAATAATTGTATTCCTTTGGATTTCTATAATGATGATTTGTTATATGAAAAAATATGATAATAAAATGGTAATAATAAAAAAAAATGTTTAGAGATATTTCGATTTAAAAAATATAAAATACATAAATAAATTTATAAAGGAAATGATGTGAACAGGTTTTTTAAGAGTTTGTGTTCAAAAACTAAATTTTAGAATTATGATTTTGTAAAAAATATTGAAAAATTCAACCTTATTTGACTAAATAATTATTAAAATAATTTTTTTAATTGTTTTTTAAATAAATAAAAAAGATTTTATGGAATTTGAAGCGGAGCCAAATACTGGATTCCAACCATCTTCTACAAGTAAGTTCATATTCTTTGTAAGTCGAATCTAAAAAAAAAAAATGATGTCATGCTATTATAACATGACATGGTTTTCTTTCTTGTGCCCACATGCTTAATAAAATTTTTCATTGTGCACATTTTTCAAAAATGTTGATTATTTTCAAGACACTTATACTTAAAAATTACCCAGAGGGATGATATTACTTTTTAAATCTCTTTCATATCTTCATTGTGAAATTATTAATAACATTTATTTGGATGATTTTAAAGAAGAAAGGCAGGATAAAGTAATCTACAGTTGCAGGCACCTAAATAAAGGTTATCATCAAATGGCAGGCTTAGTCTATAATCAGAGGAGTCTTAGCATTTTTCACGTTCAGCTGTCAATCATTGCCTGGCTAGTGAGTTTATAATAATAAGGGCCATAAATTTACTTTTTTGGTTATGATTAAAAATATATTTTTAAAAAAGATCATTCACACACATATTCATCCTGCCTTCAACAAAATTCGATTGACATTTCAGTTCAGATCTAGCAGACAACTGAGAAGAAAAACTTCTTGATCTTGAACTCAGAAATGAAAAGGCAATAAACTCTCTATGCTGGCGGATGTGTGTTGTGAGCAGCCCATTCATGTGCTTACTAAATGAACAATCATATAGTAATTACAAATGAAACGACAAGAACATATGGATTGGACATTTAAAAATTGCTCTGCTTAATTCATTTAATATCTCGTAGAAGAATCGAAGTATCTCCTTTCATATATCAGCAAACTCTTTCAGTAATCACACACATATTTACATACATATATAATATCGTAGTGTATATATTTTTCATTGTATTCAAATTGTTTATATTATCTATTCAAAGCATAATGGTAAATTTTTTATAACAATAGAATGATTTTTTTTACGACTTTAAAACAAAAAAACATCCTTTTTAGTGTTGGAGTTTTAAAGTAATGATTGACAATTCTTATATCACTGCAAAACATATATCGGTATACATTAGATCAGTTGGTGCCATAACTAGTTTCTAATTCATTTTTATAAATTAAATATTACTGATCAAATCCAGTGATAACGGAATAGTAATTAGTTCGCGCTCTTAGCCAATTGACTTCAAGCAATCAAAAGGTATTTCAGGTTTATATATATATATATTTTTAATGTTATATAAAATATTAATTTGTTTTTCTTTTTGATGAATGGAAATTTATCTAGATATATTTTTAGTTTTGACATTTACAAGATGCCATATTAACAATATGTAGCAATCGTAAAAGATTTTACTTCTCATTAATTCTTCTGTCAAAGATTATGAAAACAGTATTTAAAATACTGAATAACTTAATAAAACACAAATGAAGAAGTAGATAATGACGGGGAGGGGAGGTCATTAAATGTTTTGCATTGATTTTGTCGTTGTAGATTAACATAAAATGTTATGATTGTTTTGAATTAATTAATATTTTAGTTGGAGTTTTGTTAATTTATTTTTTATTGTGGATAGCGTAATCTTTGCGCGTTTCACTTTAATCATATCAGACAATATTTTAATATTAAGCATTTCTATCTCATTATACTCCACCAGGCTTCAGGCGTGTTAGGATTTCTGGTAATTACTACTTGTCTTGATATGGGAGAACTGAAAGAAAGTGTAAAATGATAGTTTACTGTCAATAAATGACGACAGACGTCAAGTTTGATAAACTGTAAATTTAAGTTTAGTTTTAAATATACCCATTTACAACTGGATTTTTCTAGCAAAAATAAAAACAAATTATTATTTTTAAAATTATATTATCATGTCATTAAATATATCCCCAAAGAGAAACAATTGTAAATAGAGTATTTGAAGTAAATGTAAAAATGACCCATAAATAACCACATGCACTATGAAAGTGACAGGAAAAAATTGATCAGGCAAAAAAAGAAAAACGTAATATATTATGTAGTACTTATTGTGTTTATCCTTCAAGCTTTTGTTTTACTTAATGAATTTACGTTTAAAAGTTAAAAGATGCATAGACTTATAATGTTACCAAGAGCCCCTGTTGAGCATTCACAGAAGCATTAGCTAAATAGGCCATATATGTGATATATTTCCTTTTGATATTAAAAAAAAAAAAACTTTATATTAATGTGCTTGAAAAAAGTGATTTTTTTAATTATGTATTTTCAGTAGCAATACACACACAGCAAATTACATAGCATAAATTTTAAGAAGGCATTGAAAAAGTGAAATACATAAGTAAAACAGATACCACTGACATCATTGAAATAATTTAAAAGGCTGTGATAAAGTTATGGGAGCATGTTACTCAAAGAATGATTTTATATGAACAATTAAAATTTTAAACTGTATTTCAAAAAGTTTTAAAAGACCATATGCGAGGTGAATAGATGGAATAATGGGGAGAAGTTGTAGATAGAAAAACTGGATTAATAAGTATGGAGATTGTTCACCTGTAGTCCATTGATAATGTTTGTTATACTTAGATTTTTTTATGCAGGATATTTTATTTGAATTGAGACTGCCTGAAAATTATTAGTGATAGAAGCTATAGGATATTAAATCTAACCTTTGGGAACATGGAAAATTACATAGATGAATTAGAACATAAACTCTTCCAAATGCTTTTGTTCACAACAAGGCATTGCCTTTCTAAATTAATATCTTACAATGATAGATTAGTAGGAATTAGAAATGTTTATTTTATTAATCTGTAATTGTCTTCTTAAGTAAGTGAAATTAAATTAAACCATTAAGCATCACATGATCACCATCTCTTATACTAGCACACAATTGTTCATAAACAAAACTCTCCATACAGTAGTGCCACCCTGTGCCCTACTAGTCTGGGGATATTGGATGAGTAGGCATTAGATAGGAATTTTGTGCACAAGCCTTCTGGCATCCATTGATTACTCTGGTTGGCTCAGGGTGGCACTACTGTATGGAGAGTTTTGCCTTGTTGAAATTAAATTATTTAATCTGTTTGCATTATCATTGATAACATGTATTTTTTTATGATACAACATTTCTTAATAGATTTTCTATTAAAATATTTATCGAATTAAAAATAAATTAGGAAGTAGAGAAAGTAATTGAATAATTGATTTGCCACATGCTTAGTACCTGAAATGACAAAACAATGCTGTGATCTGTAGTTCTAGGGTTCTTTAATCAATCATATCACTATTGCACTAAACACTATAGTGCAATTGATCATATTGCTTAAATTGAATTGCATCCATTTATTTATTAGTAAATAATATTTATTAAAACCACATAAAAGAGTCTATCTGCTTTGTATTGATTATTAATCTAGCACAATAAAAAATGAGGAACATGAGCATGATTAGTTAATTCTTTTTTAATAACATTTAGTAGTAATTCATACAATTGGAATTGATAGAATATTTATACACTTATATACATATGACAATCTAGTACATAATTATAATACCTTAGATTACAAATAAAAAACATTTAGTATAATACTAACTAGTTATAAATAGAACTGTAAGACATACAAAAAATAATAATATAGACTGGGGCAACCTCTTTCATTATTTTCCTGCATAATGATATAGTGCAGCTTTTAATAAATAATACTCCTTTTTTAATATTTATATTGAATATTCAAAACAAGTTATACCACCTTTGTCTTCTATCATTTTGATTATATTATTTTATGTATATATTTGTGCTTGTACGTTAATGTATTCAATTAAAATAATATTGGGAGATATATACTGGTCTTTTTATTACTATCACTAACTGTAAATTCATGTCAATGTCAAATAGCAGGTTGAGTAAAAAATTACATTTCAGTTTCATTGATTGAATGAAATTGTTATACTTCATCTATGACATTGACACACAAAGGCAAAACTCTCTTTACAATAGGGTAAAGAAAGATGATCATGTGATGTTTAGTAGTTATGACAATGACCCTTGAATTCTGAGGATTTAACCATAGGAATACTTTTTGCTTTCAATTTGGCCAAAAAAATACTATGAATATTGTTTTGCATGGTTTAAGTCCCTGCATGATTTAGTGCAATAGTAAATTGTCACATAGAGGATCAAAGAGCTTAAGATTAATTCCAGTTCCAGCACTTCTGGTCCCAAGCTTTTTCTGGATTTCCAAGCAACAAAACTGATATATTTAAAAATAAAAATATTGTAAGAAAACTAAATTATATTATATATATGTGAATTAAATCATGACATGAATTGTTAAGTATTTTATTAGTTAAGTAAAATATTTCAGACAAAATAAGTTTGTACTTAGATATTTTCATTAATAAAAAAAATATCTAAATATTTAGGGATCAAGTCAGCTGATTATTTCTATTCCAGAAATGAAAATATCTATATAAGTAATTAGATTGATAATCTGAATCTAGAAACTTTCATGGTATGCAAAGTTTAATTAAAAGATTATACCTGAGAATGATGTGGAACAAAATAAAAGAACATCTTAAAAAGAAAAGATGCATGCACACACCCAACAGAACAGTTGTTTCATATTGTGAACTAAGGACAACTGCAAGGCTGAAGTTTGCATGTACAAGAGGGCAATGGAGTACCACTGAAGGCTCCAAACTTGCCACCTTCACCTTATTATTATCTAGTAAGTCTCTATGACTGCTAATATTTTGTTTTTGTTTTTTCATATTACTTTTTATATTGTTATCTTGCTAGCCAAATAAATGTCAGTTATTAGTTAGTCAAATTGTATGTGTAATACTTATTTCTTTTTGTATGTTCATCTTTAACATGACCTACAACACTTTTTATGTCAGTACACAGAAAAAAACTGGTGTATTTAGCATCAGAATAAGATGAAACTGTAGTAGTCAGTGATAGGATTCAACCTGCAGCTAGAAACTGTAGTGGTTGGCAATAGGTTTCAAGTTAGTTGTGAATGAATTTAAGTAATTGTGAATTTTTTAATTTTATTTTAGTGACTATACTGTAAGTGATGGTAAATGAGTTTAATGTAAATAATCCTTTTGATTGGCCAATTTATTTAAAGAGAATAAAAAAACTTTTTTATATAAATGAAATTTCTAGTGACCACATTAAAATTACCATTTTGCTATATTATGCTGGGGAAAATGTAATCAAAATCGCAAACTAGATATATGATCATGAAGACCCAGAGAAATTACAATAAGCAATAGTAGTAGAAAAGTTAAATAACAATTTTAGTCCACAACTTTTAAAACATGTAGCATGACTATATTTTAGAAATAGATAGTAAAGATAATGGAGAAAAATTAAGCAATTATAATCAGGCATTGAGAGAGCTTGCTAACAGTTGTATATATGGAGACACTCGTGCGGACATTCTGCTCAAACAATTACTATGATGATGTTTAATGTTAGACTTAGACAGTAGTTGCTAGCCTTTAGGGATTTAACTTACAAGGAGGTGATTAAAATAGGATTAGCATATGAAAATATATTGAACCCAATAGAAAGAATTTAAAAAATTTGATAATAATTCAATAATGGTGCATTCATAAATAAGACTGATAAAAAAATCAGTCTGTGAAAAACAATTTGGAAAAGCTAATTCTTTATTGTTGTGGGAAGAAAGGCATATGGCATGAAAATATAAATGGAATAAGGAGCAAATAGTATTGTCTTTTTTTTTTTTTTTCAAAAAAAAAATCATCAAAATTGTGAAATTAAAAATACCTAGATTATGAATGTATCAGCAGGATATGACTTTGAATTAAATTTTAAAAGGGGAAGTGTGATTCAATGTGGTCATGTACTCTTGGAATTTCCATTAAAATAAAAACTATAGGAAAATGAACCAATCATTAACTATATAGATGACTGGAATACTGAAGAAATAGAAGGCAACAAAATGGTGATGTTGGCTGAAATCAGATAAAAGATATATAAACTGCTAATCAAATGGATCAGCAGATATGGATGTAACCATCACCTTGAACTATTTAATAAATCTATATAGGTTGTCAGAGAAAAATTGTCTATAAATAAAGGATGTGTGTTAATTGATCATAGAATGTTAATACCAAATAGTAGTAATCATCACATTTTACAGCTGACTCCCCAAGGTCATACTAGTGTAATATAAGCTGAATCACTCACCCATAGTTAAGTATAGTGGCATGGTATTAATAAAGAAATAGAACATTTTATCAAAACTTGTAATAAATGCTAATTGATTGCAAATATTCAAGAAAAAATATATATTCCATGATCATTGATTGCTAAATCTTGGTATCTTATTCATATTGACCATGCTGGACTGTTCTGAAGGTATATTTTTTAGATGAATGAACAGAGTATAGGATTATGAAGAACAAGAATACTGAAGAAACAATTAAAAACCTTAAATAAATAAGCTCTTTACATGCTTTCACTGAATCACTCATGTCAGATAGTGGCAACAGTTTCACACCAAATAGATTTGATGATTTTTTTAAGAATTAGATATTAAACGTATCTTCACACCACCATACCATACAGAAATGATTGGTATTGGAGAAAAGGCATTGCAAACATTAAAATAAATACACCTATATCCTGCTTCATGCTTGTACTTTATGTGAAGATTCATAATAGTGATCATCATTAATTTGTATCCACAATTTTGATTTTCAATCAATTATTCACTATAATAATTATTTTTTAAAAAATGTTGACGGCCATTTTGTAAGATTGATGACATCATAGAATAGTTATTAACACTATGTCATCCAAAGTCAAAATAGTGATTTTTATACTGAAACTATATAGTACAGAATTTATTCATAATGCCCAATACAGTAAAAATATTAATGCTGTAGGCTAGGGGTCCCCAACCTTTTTGCACTTAAGAGCACATTCTATAATACTGGCCAGGTGGCGGGCACCATTTATTTTTTCAATGTAAATTTATAATTGGATATTGTTAATAATACACATAATGTACAAAAAAAATATTTATTTCAAAAATAAAATTTTAACTTATAATTAATGTTTATATTTTTACGCTGTAAAAGTATAGTATGCCCTACAATTTGATTACAATATAATACAATAATTTATAAGAAATTTTAAAAATTAAATTTATTTGTATCAGATAAATAATTTTTTATCGTGTTCGGATAGCAGCGGGCACACATAAAATGGTCTGCGGGCACCATGGTGCCCGCAGGCATAGGGTTGGGGACCCCTGCTGTAGGCAATATTTTAATTATAAATTTTTAATTTTGATGAATCTACAATGTAGTATTTCATTTCATTTTGTCATCCAGCATCTTTCCAAGACAATCAACTTCTTCATTAATGATATATCCAAAGAAAAGATTTTTATCATTAATGATTACAAAGCCCCCAAAAGTGTTTTATTCAGTATAATAATTAATCAAAATTATATTTTAATGACGTACAACAACCAAATACATTAATAGTCTATTAAATTTTAAAATTGTACATTAGTTAAAAAACTGTACACTGTATTTATTCACTTTATGGATTAAATTTTTACTAACAGTACTTTGCTTGTGGCAAAAGTAAAGATCATTGTATTGTAATTTAGTTATAGTATTTGTTATTTTTTTAAAAAAAAATGACTTCATAATAATGAACTTTGTATGATCAAAAATGACTAAATCTAAATTAAAAATAATACAATCTATTTGCTCGATTTTAAAACATTTCATAATGCAATTGCACATGTATAAAAATATAGAACTGGAAAAAAAAATGAATATTTTATTCAGCATAAAACTATTAATAATGTATTTTTGATTTTTAAAAACGTATGCAAAATTGCATACAAATAAACTGAAAAAGATTCATACTTTTAATATTTATTTAAATAGTTCAACTGCACTAATTGAAAATTTTTAAAGTCATTTCAAAAAACATGTCTACCGCACTTAATACATGAGCAAAAAAAAAATTCACAGCTAGCATACATATATTTATACCATATAAAGTGGTATTTATTTAGATCTGCATAGTATATTTTGTAAAAAAAAAAAAAACCCTTAAATATTAATTACAATATGCAAAACACAGAATGCATTAGATACATTTTTTTCTTTTTTAATACATCAGAATATTTTTTTTGAAGTAATTTTGATAAGTTTCACTATGCTAATTTTGCTACTCTTACACTAATGATAAATAACAAGTCTTTATGATCAATTAAATAACTTGTTATTAAACTTTTTAAAAAATTCTAAATAATTTCATGTAAGTAATATAATATAATTGTACAAATTTGAAAAAAATAAAACTTCAGTATGGATTTTTTTTCAGTGCAATGAAAATTGCACAGTAGAACACAAAAAATTGTTAACTGCTAGTTTATTTTCACTTTCTCGTCCATTTTTGCTGTAATTTTGGACAGTTAAAATGCACATTTTTTTCTAGAGATTCTAATTAAAAGTTTATAGCTACATACATTTTCAATTAGAATTATAGCTGCAACTAATATGACCACAAAAAAAAAATCAAGAAAATCTCTGAGCTTGAAAACAGAAATGGATATCTTAAGTCAACTAGAAAGAGAAAGAAATCTATATCTGTTCTTCTATGTGTTTATCCATGTTTACAGTCACCACTATTTTTAAAAACAAAGACAAAATAGAACAAAATGCTCAAACCATCAAAGGTGTATCCAAACTTTCCAAAATCATGAAATCATGGCATTCCATATAAAAAAAAATCCAAGAAGCACATCAACCATCCATTCTAAACTTTTTCTCTAGATCCTCAGCCATCATCTGGTGCACTTCTTCAAAAAAATCCAAGATCATCAAAGGATTTAGAAGACATGATTGATCTTAGAATAAGCAATTCATGATTCAGAAAATTAGATAATTATGATTGATGAATAGATCACCAGAAAGAACAACTTTAAGATAAGTGTTTTTTACATAGATTAAAGTTGCATTATTATACATAATTTATGTGCATAATTGGTTACTACATATAGCACAGTTTATACAAGCATATAATGTACATTAAGAGTTTTTTTTAATTACTACATATACTAGATTAAGTTATTTATTATAATGTAATTTTTAACTGGAGTAACTAGCCAAATTTTTCCCATAAGAAACCATTATAACTACTTGTTCTTTATGTGATATTCTTGCTTAACAATGAGTTTTGGAAGGACTATTTGCTTTTACTAAGTGGAGTAAATGTGTATTACAAAAGGAATAGATTATGAATATTCAAGAAACTTTGTAATACAGTTCTTCTATATCAACACAATATGCTTTTGACTAGAAACTGGTAAATCTCCAGCTGAGATGGTGTTTGGGTGAAAATTTTGCACAAAGCTAATACTATTTCATACATGAGAGAATTTTGAGTTCACACAAATTACACTATACAAATTACACATTGAGGGAGAAAAAATTTGGATTAGAGATATCATTAAAAACACTGGGTGAAAGGTATAACAGACAAATCATAATCATTGAAACTGAAAGAGGACTAAAATATATTAATCATGTTAGGTGATTTAGAAAAGAAATTGAAGACACCTAAAGTACTGTTATACCTAATATTTCAAATAATGTACCTGAAACAACAGAAGCAAATGAAGAGAAAAACAATATGACTGGAAATGATGCACATTTACATAGATCACAAAGAACCAGAAAAAATTCTAACTATTTAAAAGACTAAGTGAGGAGGTTGTGCTATGTTTAGAAATAAATAAAGAAATATTGTAAGTATGTGAGTTTAATAATATAATAGTTATATATTTTATTAATTGTGAAAACATTTCAGATTAGTTTGTGCTTAGATATTTTTATTAATAAAAAATATCTGTTTTATTTGATTTCTAAATTTTACAATTGAAGAATTGTTCCTGTTCCAAAAATAGAAATAACATTATAAATAATAAGGTTGATAATCTGAATCTGGAAATTTCTATGGTAAGCAAAGGTAATTAAAATATTATTATATTGCTATCTAGGAATGACCTGGAACAGGATAAAAGTATAACTTAAGAATAAAAGATATATGCACACACACTTGCATTATGGAAGCTGCATCATGTTGTGAACTAAAACAACTGCAAGATTGAAGTTCGAGAAAACAAGAAGCTAATGGAATACCCAGTGAATTTTCACCATCGAAAGTTCCAAAGTGGACTTAGGGGCTTTTACATACCACATTGACCTTATTATTATTTAGTAAGTTTCTATGGCTGAGTATATGTAAATGTTATTTTCCATATTACTTTTTATATTGTTGTCTATCTAACAAATAAACATCAGTTATTAGTTAGTCAAATTGTGCAATATTTATTTCTGCTTGTCTGTTCACCTTTATACATTCCCATACTCACAGTGTCAGTACATAGCAAAAGCCTTTGACAATTTTATTTATTCAAATTTTTATTTTTCTGTATTGTTTACAAAAATAAATAATGTAAGTCTACTGTAAACTTAAATATTTTTAATAATTGAAACTTTTTTAAACGCACAGTCAAATGATAAAGTTTAAAATATGATATTTATTTCAAATAATTATTTATGCAATGCTGTGTGTGTATACGTTCAAAACAGGAAGTCTTAAAGAAGGCATTTAAACCAAATAAATAGAAACAAATTGAGCAAGCAATAAGCAAGCATACAGAAACTGATTAATAATGGAAAAATAGAGGCTTTCTCTAATAACAGTGTGTGAACAATAAATCAATTAAACAGTCCTTCTTTTGGGCATCAATATGCACCTGGAAGCCATGTGAACTTTAACCATTACCCAGTAGAATCTGCACTGAAAATGTAAAAAGGAGATGTAGATAATAAAGAGACTGCCCTGGTCTACATTATTATTTTTGTCTGCCATAAGACTATAATTCTAATTATTATTTAAATACTGATTGTTTCTTTCGAAATATAATTATTTAGATGTAACCTAATTACTATTTACGTATATAAATATTTTATAAATTCTACTTGTACAAATTAATATTGAATACTATTAAACAAGAAATAACTAAACATGCTTGTGTGCCTCATCTTTTATTGTGCTTGATTAGTTAACCAATACATAGCAATTTCCTTTACATTTAGTGACTTTTCTTATCCATTATGAAAATAAATGATAGATATAGAAAAATGATAGAAGATGAACTTATTAAAAATTATAGTTAAGAACTGTTTAATGATTATTTATTGAAATGCGTGCAAAATATAACTCACCTTTTATAATTGAAAACACTGCCCCATGTGATAGAATATGTAATTAAAAACTTTACGAAATCAGAAATAATAAGAAAATGTAAGATTAAACACAAGTACAGTTTTTTTACTAACATTCTTGCTTTTATTTTGCTTAAATATTTTTTTTATATATATTTGTGGAATTTAGTATATTTTAACTGATTCAATTGGCCAAATTTAAAACATTACCTGTAATAATAAAAAATGGCTGATATAGATGAAGCAAACTTTATTTTGATTTTCACTGAATTTCAATTATCTGTTTTTAATTGCTTTTCCAAAAAAACTTGTAGCCATATATCTGTTTTATTACACTTGCTTCCTTTAGAAGAGGATCTTCACTAAGAGTAGCTATAGTGATGTTCAATCTTGAGAGTTCCTTAGCTACCAGTGCTTTCTTCTGTTCACATCCTGAAGACTTTGCATCTGTTACAGTTCACACACTTATTTCCATATACCTATATTTAGAAAAAAAATTATATTACTTATCAATAGAATTATTATCACTGATAGTATAATTATGAGTAATCATACATGCCTATCAATATAACCAGATTGTGTGTTTTTATTTCTTTGGCAGCCAAGGGGGTCTATAAAAAAGATTGTCTAAGTGTATAGTCTTTGAAGTTAAAACTTTCCAGTTTCAACCTAACTATTAATGATTGTGCTGCCTGAAACAAAAATCATAACTAAAGAATGCCAACTTATTCAACATGTTCCCAATAATATTTTTTTTTTGAGGGCTTGAGTTTTAAAAAAATAAAAAATGAAAATTGAGTCAGAATTAGAACACATAGTTAAAGAATGCAAATGTAATTGTGTAAACACACAATTTCATTGTCACTCTTAGTATAGAGAGATGAATGATGGCAGGAAGCCCTACACTAACTTAAGTAAATGAAATTAATAATGAAAATGGAGACAGACAATATCTGTCTTTGAAATAATACATAACTTTTGGTGAACCAATATTAAAATTCAAAAAGGCAACAGGAAGTTTTCTTGGTCAGGCACTGTTTATTAGTTATTCACAGTTAATCCTTGCTTATGAAAATCATTCCATTATCATGAATCCTATAAATAGTCTTAAAGTATATTATCTGATTTATAAGATATATATAAACAGCAATAGTATTTGAATATCATTTCAAATTTTAAAATGTATGCATCAGGACCATGATTTGACAGTGATAGATGTGAAAAATGATGATCTAAAAAACAATGGATTCATTTAAAAAACATGTATTTCTATAGTGATTTTGTGACCGAAGAGTCCATAGAAACTGAAAAATGATTGGTATGTATATGATGGATTGAGAGTTCATTGTACTTAAATGTATATGCCATTCATTTAAAAACTTTGTTACATTTTATTTGCATTGATTATGGTCTATCTTTTATATATAAAATCTATATTTTTCTGCTGTTGTCTGATTAGTGGTGTATTTGTTTGTCTGATGACATCACAGCTATTATGTTTATGTGAAGGAAGTAATTCCATCATTAAATAAAAAATGCTGGGGAAAAAATTAGTATGAGTGCTCTTAATTTCAGAAATATAGTGTATATTTCATTAATAAAGGTTCCCATCCAGCTGCAGAAACAGCCACAAACACCGATTTGTAATTCACATTAAGGCACTCTGTGCTTTCATAGTACATCAATCCTCTAATATAGTTCAGATGAATAACATTTAGTAATGTTAACAAACTTTTATAAATTAGCAATATCTAATAAAAAAACATATTTACATTAAATCTTTAAAAAAATTGTTAAAGCAACCAAGTACAAAAAATATTAGAAATATTATATTTAATAAAAAAAATGGCCGACATTTTTGTGTTACATTTCAGGCAGCTCCAAACCGATTCATAATTTGATGTTAAGGTGCTCTCTGCTTTCTCAGTCTATAAATCCCCTAATACAGTTCATATGAATGATATACTTAGCAATTAATAAACGGTAACAATTAATTCCAAGGATGCTTCAATAAATATATATTTGTAGTCATAAAACTAGCAAATATGACAGATATATTTTCAAATGTACATTTTATTTAGTTTTATTAAAATTCAGAAATTTATGTGATATTAAAATGTTTTGTTTAATTTACATTATATAAATCTTTAAAAAAAATTGATAAAGCAACCAATTAATATAAAAATGATAGGCTAAAAGACCAGAACTTTTGTATTCCACTGTAACAATGGTCTTTCAATTCTCACATTTAAAATCTTTAGTCTAATTTACATTAAATCTTTTAAAAAAATTGTTAGGGCAACCAATTAAAAAAAACCATGGACTTGCAGTGATACATATATAAAACACAAAAGCAAAACCTATTTTTATTGAATTCTTGATCATTTCTAATATTGTTATTTTGATGACTTTCAAAATGAAATGCTATTATTATTTAGCACTTTTGCTCATGGGAAGGATAGCAAAAAACTGTGTAATGTTTTATAAAGACTTCATCATATATGATTAGCATGTGTCTGCCATGCCTATAATAGCCCTATTTTATCTGGATGAAATTTGATTTTTTCTTTAAATTTTTAAGCAGTCTTAGAATTTTTATTTAGATAGCTAACTCAGATAATCACTCAATAATTAAATGGCAAATGATTATTTATCTATTGTTAGCCAGAAGATAAAATAATAGAAAACTGCTCAAATCCTCATCACTTAGCAGTTGGAAAACCTCTTGATTGATGTTTTATTCTCTGTTTCTTATGGATAGAGTGGGGTATTGGAGAAGTCTATATCCTGAGGTGGTTAATTCAATGCTATTATATAACTTTTTACAGTGATTTATATTCTGTGTAATTGTGTGTGCATGTATTTAAAATCAGTGATACATCTTACTAATGTAGAATACAGTTTTTTATATTAAAAAACCAGTAAAAAGTTGTATTTTTGTTCTAAGTTCAGATAACGTATCATACTCATATATATATATAAATGATTTGTTTTTATCTTGGGGAGGGGAGAGGACTGCTTCACTTTGATTTTTTTATGTACTTCCCTATTTAAGTAAAGCAAAAATAAAAAACTACTAGTTTTAATATTATATACAGATAATATCTATATAAATTTGAAATTAACATAACCCAATGTATATGTAATAAGAGGATGAAACCAGTTTCCCTCAGGCTATAAACAAATAGTACTCTAAATGTTAAACAAAGGATTAAGCATAGAACCTATCCATCTGCCCTTAGAGTTTTTGATGTATCAATTAAACAAGAATGAATATAGAATCTCTTTTTAATAATCTTGTTTTCAATAATTAAATATAATTAGGTTATTATAATTTTATATTTATTAAATTCTATTTAATTATTAGAAACAAGGTTATTAAAAGATAGATTCTATGCCCATTCTTGTTTAGTTGAGTATTAATCTAAAAATTATTAAATACCATATTTCAGCTAACTGATAAATTAATTTTACACAGAATTTTCACCAATGTTGACAAAAGTAAGCTTACATATATCAAAAGCTTCAAAAATAGACGGTTTCATTCTATTCTTAATCCTTTGTTCAACATTTAGAGTGCTATTTGTTCATGTCCTGGGAGAGTCTGGGTTTCTTCTCTTAATTAAATAATATCTATATCTGCTGGTGTAAACAAAAAGGGTAGAGGGTGGATTAATTTAAATAGCCTGCTTTAAACCAAACGTCTCCTAACACCTCTCTAGAAGGATAACGGATAAAACAGAAATGATTAATTACAAGGCTTATCAATTACAGAGGAGTGTTTTTTTTTTTATTCTTGGTTTCCCTTCTAATATTGAATAGCTATAGAGCCATTTACAAAATATATATATATGTTTAGATATCTTACTGGATTGGCTATGTATTATCTACCTGGGGAAGGGGGGTGTAATCTACATTACTAATAACCTGAAATGATTTTTCTAAATGCAATCAATTTGGTGTGGAACTGTAGATCATAATATGAGAATGCATTTATCAGTACAGTACCACAAGCCTTGTCATAGCTGTTATATATGTACGATGTATTGATACAAATAAATATGATAATAATAGCTTTTACATTTGGAAAATATATAAATACGTGATGAATAAAAATTATTTCAATTCAATTTCCTAAACGTAATTTACATAGTAAAGTCTCAACTTCAAAGAAGCACTTCTTTTTCCAATTTAAAAATAAATCATCTTTTATATTAACATTGTATCATATTTTAAATGGTAATTAGTATTTTGTTTGATTGTTACTGACACTAATGCAAATTAAATGTAATTAACCATCAGCAGTCTCTGTCAATAATGTTTAACATTTAGAAACTGATACAGGCAATTTATTTTTGCATCCGCGCCAGCTTTTAAGAAAACTGATAAAAATATATCATTACGCTCTATTTATAAAGTAAAAAATTATTAATAAGAACTTTTACCATTAGAGTAAGAAAGTGTGTATATGCGACTTTTTATTGTTGTTGTTCCTGAAGCAGATTTAATGATTCTTAAAATTTAAAAAAAAAACGAAAACAAATATTATTTCCATTAGTTAATTCTTCATTTTAAAACTACGATTGGTAGTTTTCCTTTGCTTAACACTTTTTGGACTAAATTATTATAGCATCTTGAGTAAAAAATCCTAGGCAAAACATTTCTGGATTGATGATTCCACGTTGGTGCTCAATCGTTATATAACTTCCCAAGCAAAAACCATTCAATTAATAATATCTAAAACTTTATACAGTATATATACGTACAGAAAGAAGCAAAACTAATGCGTGTTTTAGCATGAAAAAGAGCTGTTATTTGCATCGAGAACTGTTTGTATCTAAGAAGGATGGAATCATATAACATTAAAATATTGTCTAGATAAATATCATTTCTTGTGGACACAATGGATGATTGTTTTAGTATATATTGCATATTCAGCTGTGAATAGTTTTGTGGTATTCCACAATAATTTTGAAATATTTTTTTTAGAGCTGAAGTTTGCATTTTATTACTACTTTATATATCGATGAATATCACTAAAATCACCACTGTCATATATATCAGACTCACTTTTTGGTGTGCTGAAATTTGAGCATAGGCAATCTGTATTCAAACCTAATCACACATCTCTCTTAAGCACATTCATTTAAGACTGATGATAAAATTCTCTAGGCATTTTTGTTTATGGATATACTGTAATAACTTTTGCCATTTAACAAGAAATATAGTGTACTGATGATTTTCTTTCCCCTGTTTGTTGTTATATCGTTGGTATCTTTCACATGATTGCCTTCTATAATTGATGGTTTGTATATCTTTCTGACTCACACACATTATTTTTGCATGGCATTGTTTCATTTTTTTTTGAATGAAGCAATTATTATACCAAGAAGTAGTATAATTAAAACACAGAAATAAAAATAATGGTGGATTTTTATTATAGCATAACTATGTAGCTTTTTAAAACAAAAAATGAGGCCAAAGCATTTAACAGCTTCTAATTTTATAAATAATATCTCGCTAGTGTTCAATTTGTTTGTTTGTTTGTTTTTAATAGATAGCATACTTTAATACTTTTACATTGCTTTAAACTTTTTTTTATCCAACTAAAAATCTTTCTTCATTATTTTTCTAATTGACCAAGTTTCTGCTTCATATAAAATGATATTAGAATCATACCATTTAAAAATGCTTCTATATAAAAGTAATATATTTTTTTAAATATTCTACTTTTAATAACTGTCAAGATGTTGATTATATATGTATGTGCCATAATTTTAAATAAATACTCAGGCAAAGATCATTTTAAAGTGACAGCTAAAAACAAGTCACATGACATCTAAGTTTTAATTTCCCCATGTAATATATATATATATGTAATCATACTTGATTAGATTGTTCACGAAAGGGAGATTTCCTGATTCTTAGGAAACTAGTAATTTCTATGGGCTAAGATGTGTCCTAATAATAATATTTTAATACAGTATTGCACAAAGAGAACATTCAACTATTCTTAAACAATTGACAATTTACTGAGAGAATTAGGTTTGGCAATATTTATTAGATTGCCTATTTTTAATGTTCACAATAATGTCACTGGTTTCTCAATGAAATTTTTTCTCTATTTTCTCCAACATGTGTGCATGGAACTATTTACAATAAGAGTATATTTAAACTTTGATCAATGTAAATTCTTCATTTGTTAAAGATTATCAATGTAAACAAATGCATGTGACTAATATGTGATCAATAGATAAAGTTTGTTATTGTGCAAAAATAAAAATAATTTTGTATTTATTTTGATGGCTTTCTAAGAGTCTTTCCTTCGTATTTAGTGGTGTTCTGATATTCTATATATGGTCATATGATGATTATAATATTTATGTGCTAAAATGATATCCTATATATGGTCATATGATGATTATAATATTTAGGTGCTAAAATGATATCCTATATATGGTCATATGATGATTATAATATCTATGTGCTAGAATGACCTATATAAATTAATGAATTCTCAAGGGATTCCTTAACATTATGCATGCATGAGTCAAAATATATATAAATAAATCTATTCCATGCAGTAAAAGAAAATATACAATTTAAAATCACTTTATTTGCTTCAAAAACTATAAATAATCATTTTCTAACACACACACACACACACACACATATATATATAAGAGAAAGATAGTTTTGGGTGCACTAATTATTTCACTTTTTATGTGCATTTTTATTTTGGGTCTCTCCTGTAATCAAGTGGTTTGTACATAGTGCCATAATTATATTTGCATTTTAACTTTGTGATAACCCTACCTCTGATAATGATATAGATAAACATATTTTATAGCAACTCTTAATATATTTAATCATTTAGGTTAGTATAGAGTCCAGGTGTCATGAGCCTTTCATGCAATAAGTCATCTTTTTCTAAATGTGGCAGTGAGACTGTGTATTTATGCAACTTCATTTTCATTCTTTAATTACAATTGTAAAAAATGAATGGATGATAGCCTTTCCACATCTCATCCTGTGAATAGCATGCTTTTGTATATAAAACGAATGATTAAAATCATAAAAATTATAAAAGCACACAATAAAACTATAAATGTGGATTCCAGAGATCTTATATAAAATAGTCATGTCAGAATACAAAGGTATTTTCAAAATGAAAAATGATTATGTAATGTTAGCAATAGTGGAACATCTCAAGTGCCAGATATATCCTATGAAAAGTGATATTCTCTTCACCTTGAGTACATAATTAAATTACTTTAATCTAACATTGAGAGTACATCAAAATTAAAAATGAAGATTATTTACAAAATAATTGTTCAGCCTAACTATTGATTTTTATAGAATGCACTCTAAACATAATTTCGAATCTATGTTTCACACCATCTTGTAAAGGTAATAACTTCAATTGAAGATAGTTCAAATAACATTGCAAATATAATTTAATAGATACATTTTATGTATGTAATCTGTCTAAATTGTGCTATGACAAATGAATGTGCCCTCATTTTCCAGTTCTTCCTAAAACTGTTTGTATGTATAAATTTCAATTCTTATAGAAGCCTTCGAGAATATACAAATGAGAATTGAAAAAATTATCAACTTTTAGAATGGATGGATTTAAATCATACATTTATTTTATGATTTAATACAAAGAAGAACATTTCTTTCAGATGGGTGAAGTACAAAAACAATCTCTGATTTTTATTTGCATCTACAAAAAATGTTTTATTATGAGAGGTAATTTAAAGCAGTGGTCTTCAACCTTTTTGCACCTGTGGACCGGTAAAAATAAGGATAAGGTTTCACGGACTGGCAAAAATAAAAATAAGGTTTCGCGGACCGCCAGAAATCTATAGATAAATTTTCTTAAAGATGTAAACTGCTTAGCCTTAGATGAGCATAATTGTTATAACTGATCAAAACAATAATGTTAAATATACAAGATGAAATTATATATATATGTGGAGTTTGTATAATAAAAAACTTTTTTTTTTAATTTTGAATTTTTTTAGAAAAGTAATAAAAAAATTTATTCTGCCCCCCCCCCCCCATAAACATCTGTGATAACTAGGAAAACAAATTAATTTATGTATGTGATTGATTAGATTTTGTTTTCATTCTGTTTTTTTTTTGATTGGGTAAAAATGAGATGAAAAAATAAATAAAAATTGTTTATATTAATTAAAAGTTTAAACTCTTATTATTTTGTTATTACAAACTTTCCTGCCAGTCTAGCGAGGACTGGCAGAAAAGTTTTGTGGCCTGGTACTGGTCCACGGACTAAGGGTTGAAGACCACTGATTTAAAGGAAACTGATTGGAGTCAACATATTAAATTTCTTAAATGAAACGTTAACATATCTCCATTTTTTTTTTGCTATGATAGATTTAACCAATTCATAACAACAGTTCCAATAGCTTATCCCTTAAAGATATAAAAACCAATTTAAAATCAGCAGTGCTCTTTATAACAATATTTGTCTGCTAAAGATTCAAAAATTGCTAATGTATCTATTAATATGTTATATAATAAAATGGAGAGGGAATATGGAAAAATCAAACTTTATAAGATCTAATCATAAAGTCTCATCACTTTTATGGAAACTTGGTGGATGTAAAAATACCTATAAAAGAATTATTGCCACTGCTAATTAGTTTGCCTGTCTTATATATCAGATTTCTAAACCCAACATAGATAGAATGAGAAAAAACATTATCACAGTTTCTTTTTCACAATAGTATCAACAAGATTAAAACTGTAGATGTTTGTAAATTTGAAATTTCCATGGACTGTATTAAACCAAGAAAGGCATCAGGAACAGATAGCATACTTTTAGAGTTTTAAAAAATTTAGAACCAAAGCCAAAATGAGGATGGCAAAGCTATTAAACTATTTCAAAATTTTGACATAAAAGAAAAACTATGGCAGTTTTAGAATCAAACAAATCCAGCATTGATCCAAAAAGTTATTACCTAATATCATTATTAAAATAATTATTTTAATAAATATTTTGCCAATAGTTGGGAACCATCTACTTATAGAGCAAACTGGTTGAACAAATTTTATGTTGAGAATAATTTACAGTGAAAATGTTTTCGATAATGAATTAAAAACTGTTGCTACTCTTATTGATCTAACTTCATAATGGTATTTTAAATTCTATAAAATCCTTAAATGCAAGAAAACTATTAATTTAGTTGACAAAATGCCCTCCAATAGAAAAATAAGTAAGGCTAAATGATAATTGTAATAGATATGAAATTTTAGAAAACAATCTGCCAAAGAATTAAATTCTCTCATCTACTTTATTTATAATGCATCAGTAGAAATTAGTCTATACTAATGAAATTGCTTTGACATCACAAAAGTAATCCTTTTCAGACATACAAAAGTTTTTCAGTAAGAATAATAAAAGTCTGAAAATCTTTTTCAAAGAATGAAATCTTATTCCTAAACCAAAAAGATAATATGCTCGATTTTTCATCTAAATAACAGGATCTAGTAATCACAATGTAATCTTTTGTAACAGTTTCTAAAATACAATTCTACCCTATGCTCTTTAGGAATAATTTTGGATTGCAGCCTAATTTGTTTTCATTATTTAAGTAAGATTGGATCTAAAATAAATAGTCCATCTTGGAAATCATCTATCAATAATAGGAATTGTGATGCAAACACTTTCATAAAGCTTCTTTAACACCAGCATATTCTATTGATGAAATTGCACTCTACTTTGGAGAAAAAGTCCTCATTAAGATTCTGGATATTCAGTTCAATATTATAATAAGTAATTTTATTGATACATCCAAGTCTACTTCTTTGCAATGATTTCCTTTTCTTTTACATATTTCTCACTGGATAACAGAAAAAAAGGTAATCTTACAGAAAATGCATAAAAACTGTTAAGTAAATCAGATTTGTCATTAATTTAAATTATAGTGTCACAAATTAAGTTTAATCTCAATGAAGATTTACTTTCTAGATGTTCAACCCAAAATCTACATCTGAAGAACTGTGGCATAAAAATTGATTTTTTTCTACGGATCCAAATAATTTATTTTCCAGATCTATCATTTAAAGATAACTGGATTTGATCTTACTAACCATTACTGAAGTCCCATTGACAGATTCAGAACATTCATAATTATTATATTCATCTGCTTCATAAATAGCATTTGACAACTATTGTTATATGTAGATGTGCAAAAACAAAAACTGTGAACCAAATAATTAACATTTGTTGAATCTGTAACTACAGTTGTAAAAACTGACGACTTAATTTAACTACTTGTGAATCTCTCTCTTATTAGATTTTCTATAAGTTTCTCTTGTCATTGCCTTTGTGAATATTATATAACTGTTTTCACTAGCAAATGAATATAGATAATCAACTCATTAACATATTTCAAAGTTAATTGGATTTTATCTAAAAATTTAAGATTAAGAAAATACTATAATTTTCCATTTTAGATATTTTGTAGTTCTTAGCTGAGACATTGACAAGTTGTTGTTGTTTTTTTCTTGAATTATTCATTTTCTTATTATATATATATTTCTGAAAAGTAAGAACCAGAATAATTATAATAATTTATTTAAATTTTTTTGTTCTAATCTAAAAGGTCAATAACCAAGAATTTTGTAGAATTGGGGTTCAAACTGTGTTCATATTGTTTTTATTGATAAGAATTTTAAAATATTTTAATATTAAATATAGTATTAGATTTTTATATAAGAACATGCCTTTTTATATTAGTGTAAAAAACCCAGCCAACTTCTAAACAGGTGAAATTGCTTCATTTTTACATTATATAATGACAGGAACAAATAATATGTGTAAAATTTGAAGAGTTGATAGTAATTTAATTTGTAGTCATATATACACATAAATAACATTTTCCACTAAACACTACATGAGCATCATTCTTTATGCTTGCACAAGCTATTTACTCAGAGGCTAAATTCTCCATACAGTAGCACTACTCAGTGCAAGCCAGAGTAATCAATTGATGAAAGAAGGTTTGTGCATAAAATCCCTATCTAGTGCCTCCCCATCCAATATCTCCAAACTAGTTTCTAGCTTATAGATTTCATCAATGAGAAGTCTTGTATCTGAGACATTAGATAGAGATTTTATGCACAAACCTTCTTGCATCCATTGATTACTTTGGCTTGCACTGAGTGGCTATTGTATAGAGAGTTTAACCACTGTATAAATAATATTATCATTAATAATATTTTGTATATGTAATCATTTTGGTGAATATATGACTAGCCATGTTTATATGTATATAAGAATGATGCTGAATCTTCATTGCTTTTCTGCAATTCTTTATTAATTAAATGAAATTAGAAAATAGCAATGGACTTGCGATATTGAGTCATTTTAAATCATATTTAACAATCCAATTTAAGTTTATAGAGAAAAATAATACCGAATATAAAACATTTGTTAAATGCTTAATAGACAGGTTTTACTGGTACAATTTTCTTCTTCCTCCTCCTTTCTTTATGTATTGATTTCTATATTTACATATGATATCATTTCCAACTTTCTTATACACGTAACAATACTATTTTTTTCACCAAAACTTTACTCTTACAGATTAGTAGTATTAAATATACAAATAGAATATAACTTATTTTTTTAATCTGTCCCGAAATATAAATTAGACTGACTTTGGCAGTCTGTTTAGTTGATCTATATTTTACTGAATCCATAATTTTTTATTTTATTGCAGGGGTGATTTAGAGATTAATGATATTGTATCTAAAATGAGACAATAAAAAATAGGAAATAATATTTTTTTTAAAAAATGCTTGAATGAAAAAATTTGGGGAAAGTAAATATGTCTGCTAATATTAATTAAATCAGTGTAATAAAACATTGAAGATTTTAACAATTGTTTTATGTAGTTAGCATAGTTGCCTCCATAAACTGGAATATAAATCTGGGGGAAATCCTTTTTTTAAAGATATCTGAGTACTCCTAAGTAAGGTTGGGCTTTTTTTAAAGTAGTTAGTCCATATTTAAACTATCTATCCTTCTAATTATTGATTAATAAAAAAGCAACAAAACTCTCACTATCCTTCTTCTGACTAGTTTTAAGTGCTGTCCTCTCCATTGCTTCTTTGTGGACCAATGCTGATGAGACCATTGTCCTTCAGCAGACCATTTTGAAATAAACTTTTATCTACATGCACATGTGATAATTAAAGATTTGTATTGCATCATATAAGAAGGGCTGGCTATATGGGGCAATAGCAGTATATCTACCTGGTATGTGTTTAAATCCAAATGTGTAAACAATATTTTGATTTATTTTTTTTATTTGCCCATAGCCTATCCTGCTAAACATCTAATATTAGTCAGTAAATGGGTAATCATCTACTCTGGCTAGATATAAAACAAAAATTAAAGATTGTTCAAACTCTCAATTCCTGGCAGTTTGCAATGTTGGTGAAGGTTGCCTTCTTCACAGCTTCTCTTTAGGGTGTTTTCGGAAAGTCATTCACCTAGCATGATCTAACTGAAGATTTTTTTTTACTGTGTTGTATAATAATATATTGTGGAAGAAAAAAAAATACTTTTTTTTTTATTTATGCGAATCTTATGTTTTGTGATTATCCGTGATTAAATTTTAAATTATATTTTTATTTGTATGATATTTAACCTTTATCATTTTTTGATGATTATAAACTTTGATTATTATTATTATCATGTAGTTATTAAATCTTTCAACCTTTAGATTCTGTATATATTAATTGGATATGTTAAAATATATATTTGTTCACGTTTCTGGTCTTTTGCCTATTTTAATGACATCTCCATCCCCCCTTCTTCTGCATTGATCAGAAATACTTGAAGTATAAGCAGATTTAGTCTTTCCATCAGATGTTTTTTAAGAGGATTGCAAATCTTTTCAGAATTGGTTTTGCCTGGCTATGCATCGCCAATCTTTTATAATAAATCAGAAGAAGAATAAAAACTAGTTCTTGAATTTTGTTATCTGTGTTATTCATTTTATGAATTTTCTGTTATAAATTTCAATAATAAAGACCGAAAAAAAAAATTAATACGATGGCTAAGATTTTTTATTCATTTCTTATTTCAAAAAAATATCATCTCCATTTCAACAGTTTTGTAATTTGAGCTTTAGTATTTAAAAATAATATTTATCATAACGCTTAACTCTGTGGGAATATATATATACGTGTGTGCAAATTAAACTGATTATTATTTTTGATAATAAAAACAGCCTTAAATAATTTGTTACAAAATAGATGTCTTCTGCATGCTATGAAAAAAAATGCTACCAGATTAGTCAAAGGGCTAGTTATGTATAGTTTGTCTTTCTTGTTTTTCCTTCTAAAAATTATTAAATATCCATTTACTGTCTGGGTTGCTTATAGTCCAGCTATAACCCGTTTTAAATACAGTTTTTTCTATATACAGTAATTAAAAATGAAAAACATTTACATCGAATAACTTAAATTATAATAATGATATAGGATTCGAACTCAGACTTTCACACGACCTACAACTCTCAGTGCCATCTTATATTACTGACCTACCTGATCACACACATGTTGAGACGATGAATAATCACTAATAAACGTATTTCGTGCTAAACCAGTATTCATTCATCAGTTGGTCCAGATTACCATCTCCACACATATATTATACAATCAGCACTCAGCTTTATATTAAGATAGCCAATCTTCATATTTTAATGAATAGGCTTCAAACTATTCCAACCCACAACTCTTCAGCCTGTCCATTAAAGTATGAAGATTGGCTATCTTAATATAAAGTTGAGTACTAATTGTATATATATGTGGAGATGGTAATTTGGACCAACTGATGAATGCTGGTTTAGCACGAAATACTTTTATTGGTGATTATTTATCTTTTCAACATATGCATGATTAGGTGGGTCAGCAATATAAGATGGCACTGAGAATTATAGGTTGTGTGAAAGTCTGAGTTCGAATCCCGCATATATTACATATATAAATGTAGGTGTAAGCCTGTACAATGTATTAATAATGATCTAGTTAAATTTCCATATTTCTCAGAAAGCATTTAAAATATCATTTTCAACATCACTTTCTACAGTTCATATCAGTAGCAAATATATTGTGTATGATATTAGATTTTGGAATATATACTGTTTCATTTTCGCATGCTTTTTTTAAATGTATAGATAAGATTAATATTTGGAATGATTGTCCTATGGATGAATAAATATGCTGCTGGAATATCATGTCCTAAAATGAAGCATAAAATTTGTCAAAACAAATGTGAATGATTTCTTTTTCCAGCAAGTAGTGTCTTTTTTAAATATATATATATATAAAATCTTAAACTACTATTTAAAAAATTTACTTAGGCTTTGTTATTTATAAAATTAATATTATTATAAATTTAAATATAAAAGACTTGCAACTCCTAAATTTTATATCAAGCCCAGGTTTTTTTTTAACGATATACGTAATTAGTATAATGTTCAAATTATGTATGTGGATACACACACATTAGCAATAGATATGGTCAAAAAATTACACTAGATTTCACATGTATTTAGAGATACATTTTTTAAAATAGTATATGCCAGTGGTGGCGAACCTTTTTACGTGTGCATGCCAAAAATTTCCCAAAAATATTTATTGAATGATTGGCGTGCCATACGGTTATTAAATCAAAATATAAACAATTTAATTATTGCAGTTTTTTAAAGTTTATAAAACAAAATAATAACAATAATAAACAAAATTTATAAATAAGCTAAATACAAGTGATCGATGTTCAGTAAAAAATTAATAGTAATTAGAACAAAATTTTGGAAATAAATATATAAAATCAACATAAATAGATATTATTTAATGAAATTTTTGCTGTTGTACATTGGATACCAAATATTTTATATCTGGTTCATATTTTGTCATTTCTAATAATGTACATGCTGAACTAGATTCATCTGTCATTCTATTTCTTGAACTGTCTTTAATTAAATTCGTTTCTGAAAACAATGATTCACATGCATATGTAGAGGAGAAAATTGATAATATACCGGTCGCTAATTTTTTAAAACAATTAAATGTTTCAGGAATAGCATTCCAGGCAGTCAATAGTTCCTCTTCAGCATTCTTTTTACATACATCCAATAATCGTTCATTTTCCATTGTTGCCATTAAGGTTAACGTATCAATTTCCATTGTTTCTAACTCATTCTTCAAGTTAACAAATTTCTGTTTCCATATAGAACTGGATTGAAAATCGACTGATTGCATTTCCATATTTTTCAAATTAAGCCACTCAAAAATTTATAACTTGAGACTATCCATTGATATTATGTCTGGGTATAAAATAAATTTAATATTCTGAAAATTGTAAATCTCAAAGAAAATTCATCAGTTATCGATTGAATAACAGCACAAAAGTCTTGCATCAATTTTCCTTGATCTGGCTTCTCATGAGATTCTAAATCAGTCAAGAACTCTTTTAGATTTGGAAATATTCGAAGGTGTAAGAAATAACATCATGGTTGAAAATTTGTAATTTAACTTCAAATGCTTTTATCAAATCAAACATGACAACAATTGTCTTATTACAACCTTGAAGTTTCACATTTAATTCATTTAGATGTGAACACATATCAACAAAAAACATTAATTTTGAAAGCCATTCAACATTCATAATTCATTATATTTATCAATGATTTTCTCATTACTAAAAACAGTTTAATTTTTTATAAACACTGGACAATCTATGAAAAACTTTTGCTCAACTTAACTATCGGACATTGTTGTACATAAGTAAGCCATAGCATACAGAGTTTACCTCACTCAATGTGTAAATAGAAAATTGATTAATTTAATTACAACTTTCATAACATCATTCAGTGGCTTAAATCTGGTCTTCCTACATAAAAGCTGCTGATGTATAATTCAATGAAAACCCAAAATTGAATGTCCAATATGGTTGGTAAATAAACTGAAAAAACTTTTTTTTTTTTCAGACATAAGCACCATCTGTAGTTACTGCTATAATTTTGGCAACACCTATGTTGCAAATATCTATTCCTTTTGCTATTCATGAGGTTAAACTCATCCATTCTTCTTTGACATTATTCCCAACACAATGGCAAATAAAAATAGCCAAATGAGCTGATCCATTTATATTTGTACTTTCACCAAGGCAGAAAGAGATTAAACTAGTAGATTTTATATCTCTTTTTTGTTGATAAGTTATGTTGTTAGCCATTTGCAGGATTCTTTTTTTAACTCTACTTCTAGCCAATGGTAAATCTTGGTGCACATTTCATCCAAGCTTCTTCATATATTTTCCATCATTAGAAGGTTTCCCATGTTTGGCACTTACATTTGAAATTTAAAAAAAACTAGCTGCAGTTATATTTGAATGATTTTCGATAAATTTCATTATAGATGTTGATTGAATTTTTAAATTCTTGGGCAATATATTCTTTTTGTTCATCTTTACTTTTTTCACAGAGCGATTTATGATTGGTCTCATAATGCCATTTT
This sequence comes from Epiperipatus broadwayi, assembly GCA_028023455.1. NCBI lineage: Eukaryota > Metazoa > Onychophora > Udeonychophora > Euonychophora > Peripatidae > Epiperipatus > Epiperipatus broadwayi. Next base: position 14,591,449 of record JAQFVV010012396.1, read on the forward strand.
ACCAATGATGTTCTCAATATTATTAGTCCAGAATATAAAACACATTGCCTTGGTGCCTTTGTTAATCATTTCATACTTATCAGTCCACCAATTTTGAAATTCTCTATTGCTTGATAATTTTTGTTTTTTTATTTTCACTATTATATTAATATAATGGTAACAAATTTATTTAAAAGTAAATTTAAATGAGCTTTAATAATTTTATAAATCAAAGATTTAATATATGTTAAAATATATTATTATCCTCACATTTCACTTTTACAGCAAAACTTTAAGCAAAAAAAAAAGTCATTTAATGGCGTTGATTGTGCATTTTGTTCCTTTAGTGATTTTGATTGCATTTAAAAAATGAACGTGTCAACACATTTAGGTGAAAAAAGATTAGGACAGAATTTGATTACTTTTACTTTAGATTTGGAAAAAGTCACTTCAAAAAGTTCTAAAATACTTTACTGAATTTACTTTCTAGTTTTATTGGAATCATTTGACAGGTTTATAGAATATGATACCACAGTATACCAGTACCACTTTATTTGATTTAAAATATCATAATTTATTGCTTCTAATCAGAGTTCAATTGTAAATTGAATTCTAATATAATATTATATTTATTTATTTTACCTTTAGTTTACAGTAAATTTTTAATAGTACAGATTTTAGCAACAAAAAAAATATTGAAGAAAGATTTTAGCAACAAAAAAAATATTGAAGAAAATTATGATATATAAATAGTTTGCATGCTAGTAAAAAATTCAAACTTGCCATCTCTGCCATGCATGCCATAGGTTCGCCCTCATTGGTATATGCCAAAAAGCAAAAAAAAATTAAAAACTCTGAAAATTTGTTTTTTTTTATATTATATATTTATATAATAAACACATGATTTTTTTTTTAAATTTTCAATTGCATCTAGAAATTATTAAACAAAGAAATATAAATACCATGTGGTCAAAAAAAATAAAATGCAGTAGAAATAGCATGTATCTGAGAGATACATTCTTTAATAGCATATGCTGAAATGTAAAAAAAAAAAATTGTAATGCTACAAATTTCCCTAAAGTGTTAAAAGTGGGTAGAAACCAGTCTCTACCTTGCACAAGAGAGATGTAAATGAAAATTACGCTACAGAAATATTTTTATTATTGGATAATTTCTAGTCTAATGAATGACTAATAAAAAATTTTAATATACTTTCATTAAGTAATTTGTGTCAAATTTGCAAAGACAGCATGTTTGTCACTTATCAATTATCTATAGTAATTTGCTATATATCTATACTGAACAATAGTAAAGATATGTGTAAGAGATTGTGGTCGGGGCCAGCTGATGAGTGTTTTTTCAGCATGAATTGTGCATGGGGATCATAGATCTTTTTCACTTGTCTTTGGTCACATGTTTATGATTACATCTCTCCACAATATTGGATAGACACCAGTTCCTACCTTGCATGAGAGTAAGTTAATAAAAATCACATTACAGAAATATTATTCATTAAGTGGATACTTTTTAGTCTAATGAATAACTAATAAAAATTATTAATATTTATTTTTGTAGCTTTGTTTTTTTAATGGTAACCAAATTTACTTCTTTTTATAAAAATAAAAATAAAAAAAAGGGGGAGGGGGAAAGACTTTTTTGTTTTTTTAAATATAGGGGATTTGAACTCAGACTTTCAAGCAACCTTCAACTATTCACACTATCTCATACTACTGTTGCACATGACGACACACATGTAGAAAAGATAAATAATCACCAATATACGTATTTTGTGCTAAACTAGCACTCATCAGTTGGCCCAGATTATCATCTCCGACACACATATATATATAATCAGTGCTCATTTTATATTAAGATAGCAAATCTTTATACTTCAATGGACAGATTTTTATCTATTGATCTAAGTCTTGTCCAAGCAGAAAAAATTTAATGAACAACTAATGACATCTTTCTAAGGATTCAATTTATTTTTTTAAAAAATCAATAAAATAAAAATCCTAAAAAGTATATAAAATAACAACAATCAAATGGTAATTTGCTTGGGAAAAAATCGAAAGTGTCAAAGACTGAATCACGATTCATAACTCTAGAAGTCTGCCACTCTGTCACTGTACTGTATCACATAGTAATAATGTAAGAATTAGGTATTAATGAAATGAAAATGCATTCTAGTGAAGCCATCATCATCATCATTATTAGAAGTCACTTGTGAATTATTATGACCATTTTAGCTCCAGAAGAAAATGAAATAAAAATCAAACAAAGAATAATATTTAAATGCAAGTATATTATCTATACTTAACTTAATGTAATTTAGAAGGGATTTGAACTTGACTTTTAGGCACCTTACAGCTATCCACTCCATCTTATGCAACCAACACACATGACCACATATATATGAAAGGAATAAATGATCCCCAATATCCGTCTTTCGTGCTGAATCAGCACTCATCAGTTGGTCCAGATCATTATCTGCCATATATATATAATCAGTGTTCAATTTATATTACATTTTCATGGATAGCTGAAGAATTGGAGGGTGGAGAAAATTGAAGCCTGTCCATTAAAGTATGAAGATCATCTTAATATAAACTGAGCACTGATTATGTGTGTGTGTGTGTGTGTGTGTGTGTGTGTGTGAGAGAGAGAGAGAGAGAGAGAGAGAGAGAGAGAGAGAGAGAGAGAGAGAGAGAGAGAGAGAGAAAGAGAGAGATGATAATCTGAAACAACTGATGAGTGTTGGTTCAACACAAAAAATATTGAAGATCATTTATCTTTTTCACATTATGTGGACATGTGTATCAGTTGTATAAGATGGAATTAATAACTGTAGAGAACTTGAAAGTCTGAGTTCAATTCCCTTCAGCAAAAACAAAGAATGAATAGATAGAAAATAAAAAAAATTGAAATCAGAATTTCTGTGTGTGCGTAATTAAAATCAAAGATGTGGTTTATAATTATACAATCTTATTGTCACAGTTATTCTAAAAATAGATAAATAAAAGACCGAAGAGCAGACCATTCTAAACCGAAGACAATAAATTAAAAGTAAATAGAAAGAAAGAATAATAGTGATAATTAATGTAAGTAATGATTATTAGTAAATTAAGTAAAGAAAATGTTTGATATATTAAAGTTTCAAAAAGTGTATAAAGTAGTGGTTGTTCTGCTGAAATATTTACAAGTATATATTTTTTGTTGAAGATATATGCAGTAAGATATTGATTAAATAATATATTTATTTTAAAATAAGTACCATATGTTTTGGAAAGTTAGAGAAATATTTATTCACGACTGTTTTTAAATATTAAAAGCTTGAATTTAAAATATAAACTTTTTGTATATAATAATAAAAAAATATTTTCCTTAAAAATATATTTCTTAGTAGTATGATATATTAAAAATGTTTTTTTTTCTAAATATTCATATAGAATTTGAAATATTTTTTAAACAATTCATTTTTTGGAAATATGTTTTTATTAATAGAATTTAAGTGCTAAAAGTAGTCCATGCCTTAAGGTCAATAAACTTGTAATTAATAAAAAATTTATTTCAAATGTATGATTGGACAATGAAAAGAGGCGGGAGGAAATTAGAACAATTCATTTTATTATCTAAAATAAAATGATTGGTAGTGCTATAATTTAATACCTATATATAAATTTAAAATTAATTCACTCAATAATTACTTCATTATTGTTTTACTTTGATATGTTTATATTATAAATTATATGTTTAATATAGGGTATATGAGCGCAGACTTTCACATGACCCACCACTCTCCACTCTATCTAGTAACACTGATACACTCAAGCACATATATGCTGAAAAGATAAATAATCACCAATATACATATTTCATGCTAAACCAGCAATCATCAGTTGGTCCAGATTATCATCTCCCATACATATATACTATAAGTGCTCAGATATATATTAAGATAGACAATCTTCATACTTTAATGGACTGGCTTCAATCTAGTACACACTCCAACTCTTCAACCATCCATCCAATTGAAAATCTGATGATGGGATGCTAGAAGGCCACCCTGAGGCCGAGATTCTTGTCACACCCATGTTGACCCAAGGTCAATCTGAACCCCACATGTACAGGACATAATCCATTAAATACATATGCAAGGATGGGCAGACATCTCTACAATGTAATAACTGAAACACAGGCTTAATATATACCATGTGTCTATATATGTAATATAGGGTATATGAGCACAGACTTTCACATGACCCACCACTCTCCACTCTATCTAATAACACTGATACACTCAAGCACATATATGCTGAAAAGATAAATAATCACCAATATACATATTTCATGCTAAACCAGCAATCATCTCCCACACATATATACTATAAGTGCTCAGATATATATTAAGATAGACAATCTTCATACTTTAATGGACTGGCTCCAATCTACTACACACTCCAACTCTTCAACCATCCATCCAATTGAAAATCTGATGATGGAATGCTCGAAGGCCACCCTGAGGCCGAGATTCTTGTCACACCCATGTTGACCCAAGGTCAATCTGAACTCCACATGTACAGGACATAATCCATTAAATACATATGCAAGGATGGGCAGACATCTCTACAATGTAATAACTGAAACACAGGCTTAATATATACCATGTGTCTATATATGTAATATAGGGTATATGAGCACAGACTTTTGCATGACCCACCACTCTCCACTCTATCTAATAACACTGATACACTCAAGCACATATATGCTGAAAAGATAAATAATCACCAATATACATATTTCATGCTAAACCAGCAATCATCAGTTGGTCCAGATTATCATCTCCCACACATATATACTATAAGTGCTCAGATATATATTAAGATAGACAATCTTCATACTTTAATGGACTGGCTTCAATCTACTACACACTCCAACTCTTCAACCATCCATCCAATTGAAAATCTGATGATGGAATGCTCGAAGGCCACCCTGAGGCCGAGATTCTTGTCATGCCCATGTTGACCCAAGGTCAATCTGAACCCCACATGTATCAGTGTTATTAAATAGAGTGGAGAGTGGTGGGTCATGAGAAAGTCTGTGCTCATATACCCTATATTACATATATAGACACATGGTATATATTAAGCCTGTGTTTCAGTTATTATATTGTAGAGATGTCTGCCCATCCTTGATATGTATTTAATGGATTATGTCCTGTACATGTGGGGTTCAGATTGACCTTGGGTCAACATGGGTGTGACAAGAATCAGGGCCTCAGGGTGGCCTTCGAGCATTCCATCATCAGATTTTCAATTGGATGGATGGTTGAAGAGTTGGAGTGTGTACTAGATTGGAGCCAGTCCATTAAAGTATGAAGATTGTCTATCTTAATATATATCTGAGCACTTATAGTATATATGTGTGGGAGATGATAATCTGGACCAACTGATGATTGCTGGTTTAGCATGAAATATGTATATTGGTGATTATTTATCTTTTCAGCATATATGTGCTTGAGTGTATCAGTGTTATTAGATAGAGTGGAGAGTGGTGGGTCATGTGAAAGTCTGTGCTCATATATCCTATATTACATATATAGACACCTGGTATATTATATTAAACCTGTGTTTCAGTTAATTATATGTTTAATACAGTAAAATTAATTTCATTTAAATGTTTTTTTTTTTTCAGTTGAGGTGAGAGCGTACATTGCTTTTTCAAATGTAGTTATTATTAAAATTTTTATATTTTAAAATATAGTAATAATAATCATAAGTATTTTAGAATTTGAGTGTGTATGTGCGTGTTTGATTATTTGATTTTCCAATTCATCTCAATTCCAATAAAGTCGGATAATTGCTAAAATTTTCAACTATTTTAAAAGTGTTTTTCAAAATTCTGCAAATTATAAAAATATTTTTTATTTGTACACCATTTTCTGTTAACTGTAACTTCTTATATCACTTTCTAAAAAAATAACTTTTTAGTGACATCATTACATTCTATAAATTTTAATATATTTTAGCAAATATTTTTTTAATAGTGTTAAATATGAATAAGCCAAATTTTTCACTGTTTATTTCTATTACTTTTATTTTAATATCCTGTTTTGTTTAGTTTAATGATCAGAGTAATGAACTCAATAATTAAAGGCCCCAGGAACAGTTTTCAGTTAGCTCAATTGGTCAATTTAATGCTTGAACATCACTTGATCTAATAAACTAGCTATATCATTCTTTTTTGATAATCTTGACTACAACATAATGTAGCTTCTCAATTTTAGTTGGTTTTTTGTTTTTTTTTTGTTATAGATTTTTACCATTATTTTTATATTTAAAAAAATTTTGAGGGCAGCTGGTTCTTTCTCTTAGTTTAATTATGAGTAAACTATACTTGCGCAAATACAAAATAATATTTAGTTTTACTACAGATAGAATTCTACTAATATGAATTTGCTTTCTTTAAAAACTTCTATTATCCAAACAAAATTTCAAATATTATATTTAATCTTTTACAATAAATAAATTTATTTATATGCATATATTCAAATAAAATTAAAGAAAAATAATTCAGTAAATATTCAGTAACAACTTTCTCCATACAATATTGCCACCTAGTACAATTCATAGTAATAAATAAATGTTAAATCCTTATCTAGTGCCTATCCATCAATTATCCTCAGAATTAGTTTCTAGCTTGTGGATTTCATCAGTTAGGAGTTGTGGATCTGAGAGCACTACAACTAGATCTAAGACTCTTCATTAATGAAAGTGATGAGTATGCACTAGACAGAGATTTTGATGCACTAATCTTCTAGCATCTACTGATTACTATGTGTTGCACTAGGTGGCAATATTGTATAGCAAAATTTGTTAGTGTGATGACATATCGTGCAAGTAGAACAAATAGTTATCTTGTGATGTTATAGTGCTTTAATTTAGTAAATACCTATAAAATAATTATATCTAATTGCAATGAGTTATATGCTTTTCCTATCTTAACTCATTAATTCTCTTTAATTTATAACCAATATTACAATTATTCTATAAAAAATATATATTCAGTTAAGGAGGAAATAAATCATTAAAAAAGAAAAAAATGTCTTCTATTGGTGGTCGAGAGGTCAGCGCGATTGCCTTGCACTTGCAGGCAGTTGCCCGGGTTGCGGGTTCGCGTCCCGGCCGATGCTATGACACTTAAATAAAAAATAAAAAATAAATTTTCAATTGCGTTATTAAAAAATAAATTATGCTGACTTTCTAAATAAAAAGGTGATTGGCATTTTAAACCAAAAAATCACTAAATATTAAATTATTGTTTTGATTTATTTTTCTAAATATTACTATAAATAAATAAATTTATTAGTAACAATATCATTATTTAAAAATATCAGTTCATTGAAGGATGTAAGTCTCTCCAAATTTAATCCAGTTTCTTTAATCTCTACTCTCTCATCTCCACATCACAGCAGCAAAAATCCTTATTTCATCTATCCATCTCACATGTGGTCTTTTCCTAGGTCTTTTACAACTTCTGGGGATTTAGTTTGAGATTTCAACTGTTCATTTATTATCATCTTTTTTAAATATTCACAGATTAGCCCCATTCTACTATTTTAATTCTTTCAATAATATCAATGATATGTGTTTTTTATCATATATATATATTTCATTTTATATCTCTTCTTGTTACTTCAACATATATCTCTAAAATATTTTATTGAGTGATCTGAATTTTTTGTAGTGCTCTTCTGTTAAGTATCCAAATTTCAGATACTTTATTAAAAATCTTCCTTTTCAAATTTATACATATTTTATTTTATAATATGAAGTTACTTTTACCAAAAGCACTCCATGCAAGTTTAATTCTATAATTAATTTCATCCATTATGTTTTCATCTGCAGTAATAATCTGATTAGCTTGTTTGTAGTTGTTTTTTTTTTTTAATTCATCATTATCAATCTTAATTTTTTTTTTCTGAGAAAATCTATTGAACATTAGTTTAGTCTCTTTAACATTTATTTTTAGTCTTATTTTTTTATTTTTAACTCATGATAATTCTTACAACCTTTTCTGAATCTCTGAAGTATTATTTACATAAACAGTTACATCATCTGTTAAATCTAGATGACTTAAATAATTTCAATTTACTTTTATTTTCTTAGATTACCATTTTACTTCACAACATACTTTTTGTAAAACTGTTATAAAACATTTTGGAGATATAGAGTCACCCTCTTGTACATCCTTCTTATAAATCTTCTTACTAGCACTATGTAATTTAATTATCTGTGTTGCATTTTTATAATTATTTTTATAATATGACAATATCCTGGCTTTATACCTTGATGATGCCATGCTTTCTTTAGTCACTAAAAAATGCTTGTATAATTAAATGATTTTTATACTCTACAAATCCAAAGCATATTGGCAACTCATATCTATTAATTCATTGTCTAATTTCTTTCAATATTTGCATGTATCCACTGTGCTAAAACCACTTTTAAACCCAACTTGTTCTTTTGGTTAGTTAAAATTCAAAGTTCACTGTAAACAGTTAAAAATTAGTATAGAACTGATAAAAGACTGATAAAGCTGTAATGCCACTTTTTTTAAATATCACTATTTCTTCAAAAAAAATTTTATCATCTGATATATCTTTATCATTAAAACAGTTGATATATAATTTGCCAATATTTTTTTATATTTTTTCACCAGCTTCTATTAAGATACTGATTCTGTCATAAGCATTTTAGAATTACAATGTAACTGAAGAAAAAAAGTAAATATTTGTAGAATTAAGACATTGATTATAATTCTATCATTACGTGGAGCTTTTTTTTTCTTTGTAGATTTAAATGCATGTTTCACTTCTTTATTTAAAATGCTGGGTAATGCAGAAAATGTATTAATTATAGAAGACACATTTTTTTGTTTTTTATTGTCATGTAATTCTTTTTAGAACTCTTCCATACATATCATGATGCCATCTCTCATTTTAGTAATAGTTCCATCTTTTATTCTTATTCTCTTCCTGTTGATTATATTCAAATTTGAACTATCTTTAAAATCTGTTAACATTTTAACATAATTTGCAAATTCTATTCAAATTTGAACTATCTTCAAAATCTGTTAACATTTTAACATAATTTGCAAATTCTAATTTAAATTCATTAAATGTTTCTAAAAATTAGGAACATCAACTGTAAATACTATTTTTCTTAATAATTTATAACTCCTAATCATTGATGATCATTTTCTGTGTTGATTTTATTAAGAACCTCATAATCTTGCCATGCACATTTTCTGTTAATCAAAATATAATCCAGTTCTGCTGTAACTTCATTTGGATGCTTTCATATTTCCATTTAGCATTTTCCTTAAAGGAAGGATTTGCAATATGGTTTTTTTCTGCTCACTCCACTAATCTGTGTCCTCTCTCATTTCTATGGCCATAACCAAATTTATTCATGGCACTTTCATTTTTCAATTATTTATCAGTTCTACAATTGAAGTCTCCCATGGCAATTTTAAAATGTTATTTGTTCTGATCAAAAGCTATTTGTATGGTTTGTACAAAAAAATTATACTTCTTCATCACAGTAAGAACTTGTTGGGGCATAAACCTGGATTATCTGCATTTGATGTCTTTCATTAAATTGAATAATTAATCTTGCTACTCTGTCTAATATTTTATCAATTTTTACAATGTCGTTCTTTCACTTTTTATCTACACTGAATCTCACTCCACTTGTGCTTTCAATATGTATGTGTTTTGTCCACCCTTTAAACCATTGTATTTTCATGTTTTCCTTTAATTTTACTAATTCTCACTTAATATTAGGCAGTTCTTGTTCAAATTCATATAATCTTTCTTCATTTGAAAGTAATTTGCACTTGTAAGTATTTAAATAAATGGGCATCACTGAATGGCAGCTGGGTCTTTAATCAGGGGATTTTTAGCAGTCTCTTTCTTTGGCTGTCAACCATTGTTTAAGCTATGACTTTACAGCCCCCTGGAAATAAGGTCCATAATTTAGTTTTGTCTGTCATTGTAAATATCACTTTTAGAAAAATTCCATTTGTACACATTCATTCTGTATTTAAGAAAACTCAACTGATATTTCAGTTAAGAATGATCAGGCAACTGAAAAAAAGACCGTAGTGTTTCTTAATTTTAAACTTAGAGATAAAAAGCCAATAAATTCATCTTTCTGGTTGAAAAGTGTTGATCAGAAGACCAACCATGTTCATATATTATATAAAAGTTTACATAAAATTTTATATAGTATTCAATACATTTTACAGGCTTAATACCTGCATTTATATATGTAATATATGTCGGATTCAAACTCAGACTTTTCACATGACCCACAACTCTCAGTGTGTAAAAGGTCTGCTCATCCCTCACATATGTATGTATAAATGGATGAGGGGTCAGAATGACTAAATGTCCACATGGGTAGGATGACAACCTTGGCACTAATATGGGCTTTGAACATTCCATCATCAGATTTTCAATGAAATTGAAGGCTGAAGAGTTGTGGGTTGGAGTAGTTTGAAGTATGTCCATTAAAATATGAAGATTGGCTATCTTAATATAAAGCTGAGTACTGTTTGTATATATGTGTGGAGATGGTGATTAGTGCTGGTTTAGCACAAAATACATATATTGGTGATTATTTATCTTTTTAACATGTGTGTGATCAGATGGATAAGCAATATAAGATGGCACAGAGAATTGTGGGTCATGTGAAAGTCTGAGTTCGAATCCTGCATAGTATTCAAGAAAATGTTTATATATAAGCAAAACCATAAATAGTAAACTTAAATATTTATCGATTGTTTTAGACCAGTTTCAATTTACAATGATAAAATAACAAATCTATTTTTCAAATTCAAAAAAGTCATAAATATGAAGATGCCTGAAACCAGAAATTGTAAGTTAATGATAATATTATATCTGTTTTACAAAATAAAAATAACTACATGCATACTGAAAGCATTTAAAACATAATCTAAATATATCTACCATCTTATATATATAATTATAGGGGATTGTACTCAGGCTTTCAAACTCCCTTCAACTATCCACTCTATTTCATACAACCAATACACATGATCATACGCATGTGGAAAAGATAAATGATCTCCAATATACATATTTTATCTTGAACCAGCACTCATCAATCGATCCAAATCATCATATACCCCATATATATATATATATAATCAATGCTCAGTTTATATTAAGGTAGCAAATCTTCAAACTTTAATGGGAAGGCTTCAATCTACTCCACTTTCCAACTCTTCAGCCATCCATATCATTGAAAATCTGATGATGGATATCACTATAATTACATCTAAACTCCAAGTATACAGATTATGCTTGTATTTAAATATTATATCTGTGTTGGAATACATTTTTTCATGTTGCTGTATTTAATAATTAATTGTTTTAATATAAAATATAATAGTTATCAATTTGTATTTTGTAAGGAGAACAAGCTTTTATTATTATTATTATTATTATTATTATTATTATTATTATTATTATTATTATTATTATTATTATTATTATTATTATTATTATTATTATTATTATTATTATTATTATTAATAATAATAATAATAATAATAATAATAATAATAATAATAATAATAATAACTGAAATTTAAAATTAGGCTCATTGCTCTATATAATATGTCTTGAGTAGAAAGCATAGGCACCAACAACTGATGATTATTGAACATTTTTATTATTTGAATAAAGTATTTTTTAAAGCAGAAACCTTATATTGCAGTAGTAAAAGAATTAAATGTTTTTAAATAACTGATCCCTAATCAAACTCCACTAGAGGTTAACCATCCCTTGATATGCTGATATCTAATTAATATTATTTTAAAGATATATTAAGATAACCTGGAAAAGTTGAATAAGTGGTATGCTTTCTTTTTTAAAAAAAATGATTATGATATGATACAGAAGGTAATTCAGATAAAATATCAAACCAGGCAGAGTATCTTTATTTTGAAGCCCACAAATTTAAAAACTTTTTTAAGCCCTCATAGCATTGCAAAAATAAACACAAAATAAAAAGCTTTGTTGTTTCTTATTATGATTAAGGAATTGATACTAAGTATTGAATATTCATTGTTCTTATGTTTGGGCTCTGAAATTAATCTTAGTTATACTGAGGATTTTGTCATTTTGCAATAAATAAGTAAATAGAGGCTATGTAATAGTCAGACAACACTCTCCCACTGAGCTAAACCATAAGAAACATTTAGAAATCACTCTCATAAGAAAATATCCCTTTTCTGTGTGTGCACACTTTCAAATATATATATTATTTTGTAAATAATTGAAATAAAATTTTATTTAAACTAATAATAAAAAAAAATAAAACTTTCATTGATTTTTTAAACACTTGTTTCATGTTTTATGAACCATTGTCACTGCATGTATTTAACTTGTAATATTTCTTAACCATCTGGAATTTGTATTTAAGTTTTTATATTACTTTACGTTTCAGTCATTTCTAAAACTGAATACATTTGAATCTGCATTAAAATCAGAAAGCAAGTCTGTTAGTGACAAATGAAGATTTTCTTCTTTTTTAAAAAGAAAAACCTAAATATATAAATATTTATTTGCTTGACTAAAATAACAGTTTTTTTATAGAACATTGACAGAATGCGTAGTTTTATTTGGAAAATTTCAAGAAAAGAAATGAAGGTAAATTATTTTTATCAATTAGTATTAAATTAAAGAGGTAAAGAAAATCTTAGTTATTACGTTTGATTAATTTATTTAATTATCTTGATTTCATATAATAATGAGATGACTTGTAATTAATTTTTAATTTGTTTGCTAATTTATTTACATTTTATAAAAGCAGTTGTCAGTCAACATTGTTACAATAGTAATTATCTTTTTTCTTTTAGTAGTAGTTAAATGTTTATATATACAATTAATTTTATTCGTATATGACTTCAAACCTATATATAAATACATTAGAAGCAATAATTCACTTTAATGGCTTTACTCCAGAGCCATCTAGCTTAAAGTTGAGTAATCATTAGATAGTAGATGATGATATTATAATCAAATATCCAAATTTATTTCTGCATATTGGCTTTTTTTAATTTTAACTTGCAATGTTTTAAAAGATTTCTAATTATAAGAACTTCATACTGACTTGTAAATCGTAAGATTTCGCGTATGTTAGTTGGTATAGAAATTGTGGACTTAATCAGTAAAGTAGTTAATGGCGTCAGCTCTCAAATCAATGTGCTTTAGATTCACCTATATATTTAGAAACTAGGTCGAAGATAAGAGTGACCACTCTTGTCTTTTAAAGTCGTTAATCTTGTGTTTAGATTTGTAGAGATCCCTACTGTCGCATTTTAGGTGCATAGTCTTAAGGTTATAGCCTTAATATATATTAATAGATACTGAAGTAAAATTAAATAATGTGTTTCTAGAGTAACGCTAAAAATAAGCAAAAAAAAGAAAGAAAAGTCATGTGTTGTTTTGTTTGGTTTAATATATATGCATGTGGGCTGCTAAGAAATCACAAATTAATATTAGACTACTAGCCAAAATGATATAAAGTTTAATATATCTTTGAAAGAACACTTTAACACATTTATGTCAGTTTTTGTATAGCTATCTATATATGAAGTTCAAATACTTTTTATTAGAAAAATGAAATGTCAATAGAAATTATTTTTGGTGGAATATTTTTATATTTCAGTTGCCTACTGTGTTATAGTTATTTTTTTATTCTAACGTGGTACTCATAAATCTTGATTTTTTTGTCTCTTTACATTATCTTGCCACATTTATATTTTTTAAGATAGAATTTATCAATATTTATCTTGGATGACTTTATCTTTCATTATCTGACATATCCCAATTTTATATGCTGCCTTTTTTGTATATCAGTAATTATATTTTTCTTGTTATCTTATTTTTTTTTATCAAAATTTTATTTTCACTTTCTCCAAGCAAATTTTTTGATAGTCCTTATATTAATAAGGTTATTCATTTTTCGCTATTCATTTCATCATTTTTATTCCAAACAAGGCCTCTTCATGTTGGTGTGCAGGTTGTGTGGGTATGTGCTTCATCATTGAGGACACCATGTCACTGCAATAATTAATAAAATTTATATATAAATGAAAATGTTTAGATTTCCAAATCATGTCAATGTTAGAAACATATTCTGAAATGTTTTTCCTTTAAATATAGGAAGATTACTTTTTTACTTAGTCTTGTGATAAATGCTTATGTTTAATCAAACAAAACATGTTCCCATGATAAATAACAAAATTGTATATACATAAAAATGTTTAAATTTTCAAATTTTTATTTAAATATAAAAAATGACACATTACTATTAATAATTTATTTAAAAATAAAATTATTTAAAGAAATATTGCCTTATAATAGTTGCAGTAATTCTGCAGAATATTAAACAGCAGTCACATAACAAATAATTACTTTTATAAATTATATTTTAGAAGCATCAGTATCATGTGATCGGTATAATGCAGTGGTAAAGTATCAGACTAAAATATGGATTTCTGGCATTCATTCTGGTGCTGTCTCAAAATTTTGCTTGTTTAATATTGATATTGCTTTTTTTAAAATACTGATATAATTTTTCCCACATTTTACTAATCTGCTTTTCCCTGGACTTGGATTATCAATATTTTAATGCCACTCTGTTGAATGTAATAACCATATAATGTCATTTGAAAACTCTTCTAAATGATTGCACTATTATAAAATTGTTATCTAGCGAAACAAACCAAGTGTTTGCACTTTTTATAGTTACCCAAAGTAACCTAACATTAAAATAAAATGCAAGTGCATGTTAATGGCTTCTAAAAATGTATCAAATAAACAATGTAGGTATGTATATTTAAGATATCAGACTATATAATATGTATGTAATAAAGTATAATATGTATAAGAACAAGCATATAAAACATTAAATAATAGTGTAAATATTTTATTGTTGAAGATTTATAATTTTGGTAATAGAAAACATAAACAAGTTATGCATGAGAGTCTGATTTAAATTGAAAGTAACTAACTAATGACTTTTCAAACATATAAGAACTATTTTTAACAAACTAATCGATATGTCAGTTAATATTGACCTAATTACTGATATAGAAATCTAAGAGATATATCAGCCTTCTTATAACTATAGCACTCCAGAAAATGTAATGGAATCAAGCCTTTATGTAAGGAATAAAGAAAAAGGACTCTATTTTCTCTTCACAATGGGTATGGGGCTGCAAGATCATCTAAGACTTCAGAAATGAAGTAGCAAAAAATGCTGATAAATATCTTGCAGATAATTATAAACTGGCTATAGATAATGATTTCTACAGGTCACCACAACTTTATTATGTTATAAATAAACCTAACAGAGCAGTGTAAACTGTAAAGATAGGTAAACTAAGAGTGGAATTATTTATATAAGATTTGTATATATATATAATAAAAAATTATATAACATTCAAATACTAGCCCAAAATTTTTTTTATTAAAATTGTCTCACAACCATGGTTTTAGGCAGTATTTAATTTTTTAACATTATATATGTATATCAGATTTCCTAGATTTGTAACTTATGGCATATGTGTATATTCACTTCTAGATATATGTATTTAATTCTGTTGTGTATATAATTAATTGTTTGCATTAATCTAATGTTAAATTATTTCTCTAGTTATTGAGTCATTGTGTCCTGTGTGTATTTATTATTTTACTTGCAAAAGATTTATATTCATTTGTTCCAATCTCTCCAATCAAGGACACACAGCATACAGAGTATTCAAATAAATTATCCTGGTTTCAAAATAGAGAAAGAAGTTGAAAAAAGTTATAATTCTGAGAATGAAAAACCTGAAGTTTCTGATTTTACATTATATAAATATAAAAATGAGTTTGAAAATTTTATATTAGTCAGGTAGTTAATTAGGATTTTTCTAAAGATGTGTTTGGTTGCAAGTTTTCAGAATCTTATTATCATTATTTACTACTTGAACAGAACATTTCTAGGAGTTGTTGTGTGAATGCCAAAGCCAGAAGGGTTAATATGTAAATAATTATAATTTTTTAATGTTCTATTGTTTTTGCAACTTTTGTTAAGTAAAATTTTATAGAATTAATTTTGTTTAAATTTTCAAATTTTATTTCATAAGATTATGAAGGGGGGCACTGGAACTTAACTTGTGCAAATGTGTTTTTTTTACCCATTCAGCAACTGATTCCATACATTTGCTTCACAAAACATTGCATTCCAAACTAGAATGTTTATATATTCTTTGTTTTTTTTCTTCTTAAATTCTTATCTGTTAATTCTATATAAATGAGTTGATAATTCTATTTCTAGTATATCAACTCTTATATATATATATTTCTTCTTTGCTATTTTTTTTGTTTAGTTTTGTGTGGGTTATACAGAATATTTCCAAAATAACCAATATTCCCAAGTTCACAACTACATAATTCTGGTAATAATGTGCCTTTTTAGATCACAAGCACTTATTAGTGATATGACTTATGCTACCATGTTAATAATTGATGAGCATTAAAATATTTAAAATTGGTATTGGTTTTATATGATTTGTGGAGTTAGAAATTTGATAATTTCAAAGCATCAGATCGTAAAGATTGTTATAGTATCAATTGTTTCAATATTGCTTGTACAGCAATAATTCTTAAAGTAAAAGACATAATTGACCACATCCTTAAAATTAATTACTTCAGGAAATGTTACATTGAGTGATAATTAATGTGTGGTATTCTTTGTTGTATATATACATATCTGTATCCTTTTGTCATTTTATTATTAAAATGTTTACTAATACATGGAAACTGTTATTCCATGCATTTACAATTGTTAGTTGCAGATTAAACAGACCATGAGATGGATATTATCAGATATATTCAAAATAGATTGATTAAAAAAAAATCTGAATGTGACTCAGCTTTGTTTCATATTGGCATATGAAATGTCCACAATGTGGGGTGTAATTATGGTATGTTTTTGAAAAATATCTTTTTTTAATAAAGAACAAAGCAACTGGCTTGAAATTTTTATGAATATGTTTTGCAGCTCATCTGCCAGATTTGAAAACATAATTGATGATTTTTGTAAAATCATTGATTGTGAAAAATATTCTTATTTTTTGACTTGCAAAAAAAGAACTATAATAATGAAAATCAATTAAAAAAAAGTTTAGATGCAACTGTGTGTTTTCATTTTTTATGTTTCCATTTATTAGGTCTTTTTTAGATGTTTTCTGCCAACCTTTTCATCCAAACTAATTTAGAATCATTAATCAGAAAAAGTATTTTTTTTAAAAACTCCTGGGTATAATTTTTCTTTGAACTATTTCAGACTTAAAGCCTGTGACTGAACTATACAGATAATACTAAATTTTAACTTTATTGCAGTAGTGTTTACAATGTGCTTTAGTTTAATTTTTCTTTGGTAGTTTTTTTAAATTAGTATCTAAATTATTTCTGTATAATTAATGCCCTGCACAGTTTACAGTTGATAAAATAACTGACTTGGGATCCAGAGGTCCTATGATTGATTCTGTCACTCGAACTTTGTATGAACTCATAAGTAATAAAGCCATAGGTGTTTTTGCCTTTTTTTATTTTACCACAGTTAGTAGATTATACAACATAGGATTGGGAAATTCCAGGATCGATTCTGGTGCTTAAACTTCTTATGAACTTCCAAGTAATAAAGCTGTGGGGGGGGGGTGCATAACAACACTTTTTCCTTTCAAACAATGAGTAATTAATTGTACTAACAAAGTGCTTTCAATAATGGCATTTATTTTTTTACAAATATATATTATAAATAAGAGAACTTTTATTCTACTGCCATCTTCATCCTTAGACCAGTTTCAGACTTTTGTCTTTATCAATGAGGTTTTGGGATTCACAATTAGAATAGTATTGTTATGCATGTGACAGCTACTTTTATTTCATTTATTTTATTATTCAAAAAATCATAAGGTTTTGGACCGAAAACAATCTGTTTTGAATCCCAAATCCTCATTCATGAAAGAAAAATGCCACAAACCACTCTGAGAATGAAAATTAAAATTGCATGATTATTTAGTAAATACTGATTAATTAAGCTTACAATAAATGGTGCTAGAGTAGAGATCTGGTTTTATTTACAGTATTGCACAAGTTAAAAAATCGTGATATTATATTAATATATTTACTATTAATTGTTTGATTTTGATTTTTTATATTATTACTTTTGAATTTGGAATTTTATTAAAATTTTCTGTTTTGTTTTATTATTTTTTATTTTATCACTAAACACGAAAATATAATTTATTTTGATTAAAATTCTAAAATATGGTGGAAAATAACTTCATTTCATCAAGTTTTAGACAAAAAAAGTTTGTGTTTCGCTTTTACTATCCTCCATTTATATAAATAATCCATTGCAAGACAGAGATCTCGCCATTATTCTTGAGAAGTAATAGAAGTGAAAGCAATAATTATTCTAGATAGTGAGCATTTTTATTATTATTATTGTTTTCCTTTGTAGCTTAGTAAATATTCATTTAGTAAGCAGCAAATGGGATGGTTAGCTGATTTGGCTGTGGTTCAGAAAATTTTAAACCTGCTTGGAACTTTAAAAAATTGTGTTATGTAAATTTAAAGTCTGTGTCATAGACATAATATATGCATACATTAATCATTCTGTTTAAAGCTTATTTATTTGCATATGATATATATGTATTGACTAGCTATTTTTAAAATATATATATAATAGAAGATATCCTATAACAAAAAGGTAAAACAGCTCTTAGACAACCCACTTCAGAAAAGGATATCTTTAATAGTCATTTATTGAGAAAAAGTGAAACAGAAGGTGTTTGTTACTTACTAGACTTGCAAATTGCCAGATAATAAGAATTTAAGCAGTTTTTCATTTTAGTTTACCCCCTAGCCATTAATAGTTAGATTCACATTATATCAATAGAAAGTATTGAAACTTATCTTCATTTATTTATATATATTAATCTTAGCATTCTCATGTTCATAATGTGAACATGATTTTTTGGTTGATAAATCATTAATTTGATAAAAAAAAAAAAACATATGTGTTTAAAGATACTTATTTTAAATCTGTCTTTCATTTCATTTGCTAAGTTTTTTAAATCAGACAAGAATATTTTTATATTTCTGTGTTTTTTGTTTCTCATTTTGAAAAGATTTTTTTAAATTCACTTTTGTGAAAAAATATTATTTAAGTAAAAGAAGGGATATCATTGGTATTTATATTTATCAACACTATCTCTTTAATTAATTGAAATGATTCAATTTGCTTCATATCTAATTTTATTGTTATTATAAAGAAATGATTTTTATTGTATTTCTATAAATATCTGTCTTCTCTCTGCACATATTGATGAATTTTCTTTTATTATTATTTTTTTGTTAACTATTTTTTTAAAAAATGTTTTTATTTTTTAATTTGAAAATAGAACAATGTTTTTAGAATAATGTTAATTAAAATTGTATATATCTATTTTCATAAAAGTTTTTTAAATCATTCTAATATATAGATGATTCAAAACTAAATATATATATATCATTATTATGGAAATATTGATAATTAAATGTGATTTCTCTATTTATTTTTAGATAAATTTTACCTATGATATAACCAAGAAAACAACCAGTTGCAAAAATTCATTTCTAGTAATATCATTTATTTGACTTATCTTTAACCAAAAAGTAATGCTTTATTAAATAACTCACAATCCATGTCATCTTTTATTTTCAGGCTTTTAAAATTCTCTAAATTACAAAAATTCATTTTTTATTTTATTTTTTCAGTTTTTGCAGAGTTTATTAAAAATTTAAATTTAATAAATAAAAGTACTCTAAAAATTAAAGTATCAACTTTGCAAAAAAGGCAAATAAACAAACTTTATTTTAGTCTTCAGATATAATTAAACATTTTTTCAAAATTTGTTGATTTTTTACATATTTTAATAAAGTATAATTTCAAATAATAAAAACTCTTTTTTAAAATATAAAAATTGAACTTAAAAATTTAAAAAAAACAATAGAAAATAATAAAAACAGTGTTAACAGCAGGTATTTTTCAGTTACTTTACTGTTTTCTATCAGTAAACTTTCATTTGACTAATTTTTGATAAAAAGCTAATTATATTTCAAAATCTAAATATCATTTACTTATTTGGAAACAAATATTTAATAATTTTATAAAAAAATATATAAAAAAACAGATAACAAATTATATATAAATTTATTACTTTATTTTCACAAAATAAATAAAAGCATGTGCAAATGCAGTCACATATTTTTTCCTCTGAACAATAGAATTTAACTCTCTCTATTTTTTTTTATTACCTCTGAAGTCTCCATTATTATTTTTATTTTTAATAGCTGCTAAAATCTAGGTATATTAGTTGGAATATAAATCATACAAATTATTTTTTTAATTTAAAATTTTGTTGTTAATCTTTCTACTTGATTTTCTATTATTAAAAGAATATACTGTTGCTGCACCTTCAATAAATGGCTTGCATGAATGTCAAATGAGGAATTAAAATAAAGATTTAAATTACTATAAAGTATTATTTATTTAGTCAGTGAATACTGCCTTCTCTTTTATTATACCATAGTAAATAATACTTATTTTTATAAAGCACAGATGGTATTGAAATTAAACTGAGAGAGTGCAAATATCTGAAGCGCTTATGACTATCACCAGCCAATCAGATCAAGCATTGAAACAGAGAATTTCACAAGAAAAAGGTGGTTCCACTTTCTTCTTTACTTGTCTTTCTATATATCCAAGCCAGTCTAAAGTACTTAAATCTGAAAGCATGTATCTTCACACTCAACACACTGAGTTTAAATTACAAACATACAGCCTGAAATCTTTCGATTTACTACGCAGTAGTTTATCGATGTTATAACTGACTTGGATATATAGAAAAACAAGTAAAGAAGAAGGTGAACCACCTTTTTCTTGTGAAATTCTCTGTCTCAGTGCTTGATCTGATTGGCTGGTGATAGTCATAAGCGCTTCAGAGATTTGCACTCTCTCAGTTTAATTTCAATACAATCTGTGCTTTATAAAAATAAGTAGTATTTGCATATGTTGCTGCAAGTTATAACATCGATAAACTACTGCGTAGTAAATTGAAAGATTTCACACTGTATGTTTGTAATTTGAACTCAGTGTGTTGAGTGTGAAGATATTTAAGATTTGCTTTCAGATTTAAGTACTTTAGACTGGCTTGGATATATAGAAAGACAAGTAAAGAAGAAAGTGGAACCACCTTTTTCTTGTGAAATTCTCTGTCTCAGTGCTTGATCTGATTGGCTGGTGATAGTCATAAGCGCTTCAGAGATTTGCACTCTCTCGGTTTAATTTCTATACCATAGTGAGTAACAATTAGAAAAACTTTTCATTGCAGTGGACTGTCTAGTGGCTATTTTATTTTTTTTATTAAATGATATATTAGATATGTATTTGCCTAACATTTATGACTGAAATTCATCTAAAAATATATATGAAGAAATTTCATTAATTTATCATATTTGCATTTAAAAGCGTTGTGTTATTTACAGTTTTTGCACATACAAGGTAATAATGTCTGATTTAACTAAGCTATGATGTACTACATCGAAGGGCATAATATTCTAATCTTACGATCTTTAAGATAACGTCTTCTAGTGATTTGCGAACAAGCTTAATCGATAAAGTTTGCCCGCAAATCACGTGGAGAAGTCACCTTGAAGATCGCAAGATTAGAAAAGTATGCCTTGGGTGTAGTACATCATAGCTTAGTTAATAGCAAACAAGAAGGAGACATCAACATCCACCATGTTGGAATAATAACTAATAATTGACTATGGTAAAAAAATTATGAAAATGCCTTTCATAAATCCTGCAATATCATTACAATTATTAACGATATTTGAATAATTATTTGGCCCTGAAAGCAAGAAAAATGCAATACTAAGTAATAATTTAGTATGAAAAAATGAAAAAATTATGGTAAACGATATTTAAGTAATCGACAAACCAAAGAAATAATAGCTTTGGTAAAAATAATTATGAAAATGTAAATATCAAAAATCAGTACAACTTTTAACGATATTTTAATAATCAAAATAAATAAATAATAATAGCTAAACTCAAATCGATTACAAATATTTACTTCAAATAATTGCCTTTCATAGATCCTGCGATACTGAAAAAGGTAAAATGGCCGATTTTACAACCAATTTTGTTCCCGTACTGTTTCCAGAATATAATTATAAACCATATTCATATTTAAGTAATCGACAAACAAAAGAAATAATAGGTAAAAATGTTTTTTTTTTTTTTAGTTTGGGATGGTATTTAACAAACCGAAATTGATTACATTTAATAATAAAAAATGGAAAAAATTGTTCTCAAATATTTACTACAAATCAGAATATAATTATAAACCATATTCATATTTAAGTAATCGATAAAAGAAATAATAGGTAAAAAATCTTTTTTTTTCTTTTTTTTTTGCATGGTATTTAACAAACCCAAATTGATTAAATTTAATAAAAAATAAAAAAAATATATAAAAATCTTTTTTTTTTGCATGGTATTTAACAAACCCAAATTGATTAAATTTAATAAAAAATATATGAAATAAATTGTACTTACACATGGATATGTTTTTGCAAAATCAACAATAAATAGTAATTACTTAGCAATAATTCAGCAAAAAATCAAAATGTAAAATTAGCAAACAACAGATTAAAAATTTTATAAAATGGTGGATGACACACAATAAAAAAAAAAACCTCTTGCTTGAAAGACGACAGCAGGTAAAATGACAGATGACAGATATTTACCACAATTCACCGCAGTATTCCAAAATCTCGGAGGTGACCACGATCTCACCTTCATCACTCCTATTGATTAGTCATGCCAATGTTTTAGTTACTATGCCATTGCTTTGGTTCATCGTTGATCATATCTACTGGTGGGTTGTGTAGTACGTCATAGCTTAGTTAATACTCAAGTACCCAATTCTTATATACATTCTATAGTAATAAATTAAAATCATTTTATTTTTGATTTAAACATCAATAATTACTTTGATAGATGGATTTCAGTTTGCAGTGCCACTTTTAAATTATAATTTGCTGCATTTATATTGTAAATAACATCTATACAAAAAATATACTGAGAAATCTGTTAAATTATCATTACTTACATCTAAAAACCCATATATAATGATAATCCTTACATAAAAAAAGATTGTGAGAGCTGATATTTATTTTTTAAGTAATAAATTATATTTTCTAAATTATTATTAAGTTTTAAGTTTAAAATAAGTAGGCCTAATTTATATATTTTTAATTCAAAGGGGGGAGGGTGTTTTTGAAAAAAGGTAATGTTTCTAAAATAATGTCAGTTATAAATATCATCTTTTATAGAACTGTTACTTTTATTTTTGAATTCTACTAATGAATATGATCAGCTAATTCCAAGAAGGGGCTTGTTAAAAGGATTACAGAGATCCTTAACAGAGCATAAAGACCCTCCCAAACAAAAATTTACATATTGGATAGTTCACAAATTACTTAATCCAGTTTTGTCTGCTGAAACTATTACACCAATGCTCAGTATTATAAATAGACAATTGCTGGATTATGGAAAATCAAACAAGGGTACTTCAATTTTTGAGCATTGCCTATTTTACATATCATGAAATAAATAGAAGATATATTAATAACATAGATGCAGATGAAACCCAATATCAATATTCTATACTTGCCAATAGTTTGATTATATATGCTCTTTAATGCCAACAATATACAGAAGTCTGAATATTTTTATCTCATCTCTTGAACTTTTGCTAGGGGTTGTTTCCCTAGTCTTTGTGCTGCCATATTTATCTTTTACTCCATATAATACACAAAATGTTTACATATATATGAAAATAATAATAAAAGATGTCTGAATATATTTTATAACAAAGAACAAATAAGATTAAGAGATTAGAAGATTCTAATCAGATATTTTGTGACTACATGGATCATAAATTAAAAAGCAAACCTTTAGTTATCGAATATAAGAAAGATCCAAATAGGACAATATATATCATGTAAATCTTGATTTGTGTAGTTTATGAAAATAATATGTTTATCTTAGGCATATAATTTTTTTGCCTATGTATATTTAACCTAAGCAATAAAATTTCCTTTGAAACTAAAAAATATGGAAACAGAATAAATTACAATACTGTTTTCATTTGGGAGAATATAGTTGAGAATCTAATTTGAAGATATAATGAAATTAGCCATTGGAGTTTTTAAGAATGATAAGGTCAGTGTAGAACTGTAAAAATTGCATCATATAATCAAATAAACAGTTCTGTATAGTAAAATGATAGAATTTAGAGCTCAACATCCATGGATTATGACTCAATTTTATCACTTCTAGTGCTCAAATAAACTCCTGAGCTATATCAAACAGAATAAACATCAGCCAATGGTATATGTTGATGTATTTGTGGTTTGTATAGTCATAATAAAATTTATCTTTGAATTTCAATTTTTTGTCACATTTTTTCCATTCTGGAATTGGATTGATCAAATTCATTTATCAATGATTGATAAAAAATATCTTAAGTAAAGCTTAATTATTTTAAAACTTTTTTGTTTGTTTGTTTAAAAAAATAAACATAAAGAATTTTCAGATTAATCTCACCAAAACACTAGTAGAATATTTATTTAAGAATTTAAATACCTTTAAAATAACAGAAGTTTATTGTCTGTCACTTGAATTTTTTTTTCTAAGATTTATAGCAAATTAATTATGCATAAATTAGAAAAAAAAAAAAACATTGATGATCTTTTTTAAAAGAAAAAGAAAAAAATTCTCATTTATTTTTTCTTTTACATATATTTTCATTTTTCTGTATGCTTAGCTGTAAATTTTTGTATTAATTAAATTTACAAAATACTTTGTTAAACAACACACATTTTTTAAGATTGTTAGGGACATTCAAAACTAAGTGCTAATAAGATCATACAAGAAGGATTTCATTTGAGAAAAAAAAATTAAGTATACAAATACTGCAAATGAAACATTCCTTTTTAATTTTGATAGCAAATTGTTTAAAACTATCAAATATATAATAGATACAAGTAGCTTTCTTTAGAAAAAGAGATTATGTATAGTTAAGCCCAGAGCCACTGTGTAGGTAAGAAGTGTCTTTGTACAAGTTAAATTCCAATACCCCCCACCCCACTAAACCCATGAAATAAAATTTGTAAATTAACTACTCAACTGTAGAGAATACTGAGCGCTGACCAATCAAAAGAACAAGTTTGAATTTTAAAATGGTTTTTATGCAGAATATTACATCTAAAATGTTAAAACTAAATGAATTCTATAAAATTTTATTTAACAAAAGATACAGAAATAGTAGAATATTCAAAATTATAATTATTTATATACTTCAAGTGATCAAATTTCAGTTTTGTTTTAAATTGATTATTTTTAAATATTTACATAACCTTTTTGTTACAAAAAAAAAAATCAAGTGAGATGTCACATGACCTAATTTAACAAGCTTGTATTACAAATGTTATATATAGAGCTTGCAAATAAGCTTGTCACATGACCTATTTTAACAAGTTTGTATTACAAATGTTATATATATATAGCTCGCAAATAAGTTTATTTGTGAGCTCTATATATAACATTTGCAATACAAGCTTGTTAAATTAGGTCGCGTGACATCTGACTTGATTTTTTTACAATTTTATTTTTTGCTATTAAGGTTTTGGTGATTTTATATTGCTAAAGATATTAATATATGGTGTATCTGAACTTAGTTCAGTTCCATATGGCTTTTTAAGTTAGATAGTTGGATTGGAAGGCATATGGATAACTGAAATTTTCAGATTTTTTACTTAATAGTTATCTATTAGATAAAGTGCTAGGCTTGTCCTGGTATTTTTAATCTAATGTTTGAATATCCTAGCATTTCACTGAGGATACCAGTAGCAGAAACTGTTCTGGGGTTGGGGATATTCTGTAAAGCTTGTTAAGAGCTTATTTGCAAGTTCTATATATAACATAACCTTTTTATTTACATGTTAATTTTTCTGGCTTTGGTGGTTACAAAATAACACCTAGAAATTTTATCTCCATGTGGTAAATAATGAAGACATGACTTGATCAATATAACATTTTTAACTAACTTTTAGATTCATAATTTTTGGCCAAGTGCTGGTTTATTAACATTAAAATTTAATGTAAATTTAGAAGCTTCAGATTTTTCACTCTCATAATTAAAATTTTATTCAACTTTTTTCTCTGTTTTGAAATCATGATAACTTGTTTGATATATTGTCTGACTTGTGTTCTTAACTGGAGAGATTGAAACAAATGACTATAAATCTTTCATAACTAAAATAACAATACATCATAATGACTCAATAACAAAAAAAGTAATTTAAAAATAGTTTAATGTAAACAATTAATATTATATACAATTGAATTAATATATATATATTTGGAGCTGAATATACACATATGGCAGCATAAGTTACAAATTCTGAAAATCTGATTTATATATATATAATCTTATATAAGTAATTCTGCTTCTAATTTACCTACCTTTGCAATCTACCCAACCCCATTTGGCTTACTAAATATATAAGATCAAGCTAATTATAATGATTTTATAGCTCTGGTTGAATTCATTGGAATATGATGTCCAATGACTTCTTAGCTGCTTTGTCACTGAAGTCTGTACAATCTTGCATCTCCCTTCCACATCATGAAACAAAAAGATGAAGTTATTTTTTATATATTGACTTATCTCCATAATCCTTTCTGGAGTATAATAGTTATAATAAGGCTGATATAACTTTTAGATTCCAGTAACAGATATTATGTCAATTTTAACCAGCATGTCAATTAGTTTGTTAAAAAATAGTTGTTTGTCTCAAAATTCATTAGTTATTAAAGTTTAATTCAATTTTTTTCATACACAACTTGTTTATGTTTTCTGTTAACAAAGTTCGATAGTAAAATATTTAGACTACTACTACTTAACTTTTTATATGCTTGTTATTCCACTATTAATAATTTAATTATATTACATGTATTATGCATCATTATAAACAATCTAAACTTAAATTGTTTATTCAATAAATTTTTACAAGACATCATACATGTGTACTTCATTTTAATGTTAGGTTATGCTGTAATTCTAAAAAAAATCAAGCACATGGTTTATTTCACTAAATAACAAATGATTTAGGTATTTTATCAGAAATGTGACCATTTCATAGAGCTTTCAAATTATATTATATAATTATTACATCAACAGAGTAGCATTAAATAATATTGATATTTGGTATAACAAAATTTGTTAAGAATTAAATATTCTGGCATGTATATTTTTTAATATATATATTATCAATTTTGTTTTCATTGAGTTTGAACTGTAATTCCCAATCAAAAACAATAATTTTCCTATGTATTTGATAATATTATGGATCAATTATGAATTTTTAGTTAGATAATAAATTTCATGATGGTCCAAATCCAAGAAAAAGGTAGATTAGTAAAATATGTAAAAAAATAATAATTTTGGTACTAAAAAAAAAAGATAAATTGGTATTTTAAGAAAAATTATATTTGAGATAGCACTGGAATTGATACCAGGATCCAAAAATACAGAAACTGACACTATACCATTACACTGTGCAGAAAAATGAACGTTAATACTTATAAAATATGATTGACAAATGCAATGATGAATGTTGTCTATTATACTACAGAATTTCTGTAATTATTATGAAACACTATATTTTAAATAAATATATTTTTAAAAAAATTATTAATAAAAATTTGTTGTTTTTTTATATAAATTAGTATATTTAAATAAAAGTCATTTGGAAATTTAAAGCTTTTCATTTACATATAAATTTTGTTACTTTTCACAGTGTTATGGCATCAGCTGTTCAATTTAATGAAATCACAAAGTATATGATATATAGTATATTTCAAACGATTGGCACAGGACTAAGTAAAACAGTAATCCTCTTATATTTAAATAAAAAATGAAGTGTTCAGAAATTTAAATATTTTCATTTACATATAAAATTTATTAACTAACATGGTACCCCAAATAATGAAGCATCTTTGTGTCTTACACAACCTACATGCACCCACATGTAGTGGTTAAGTATTTACTTCTGTAGTATACTGTGATGCAGATTACAATCTGAAAAATAATCAATGATATAGACTACTCATCAATCTTTGCAATGAAACATTTCTTTTTCTAAATGAGTTTCAAATTAAATTAAACTTAAACTTTGTTATCATTTAGAGCTAAGACACCTAAATATTGCAAGTTTATGTTACTTAGACACCAAAATCTTTGACCAAATAATAACATTTGATCATAGTTGGGGTAATTTAGCGATGCTTGTCATCCCTTAAAATAATTTTAGGGCATCCATAATGTTAGAGCTTTTTGGTGTATGCAATAAAAAACATTTATGTATTAATGAGTGCTAATTCAACAGAAAATGTATCTTGGGCATTATTTGTCTTTTCGAGTATCTATTTTTATAATTTAAGTATATATGATGGAGTGGAAGTTTCAAGTATATCTAATTCTACATTTATATATTAACATTAGAGCATAATTTATCACCAAATATATATCTTCCTTTTTTTTAAACTACCATATCACAGACATTTACTTTTAAGTAAATTGGAAAAACATTTGTGAAAATTAAAAGAAGAGATTATCTAAATTTTTCAATTTTATAAAAATACGACTGTTTACATGTTTTGCTTTCCTGTAGTCTGGAACTTTAGATTTCTTTTTCCGAAAAAAAAAAAGAAGTAAAGTAAATAAAAAGAGGGAAACATGTTTCCCATTCTTTATTTGTGGTATGACTATCTGTTAAAAGCATGGCTTTGAGTGTTTATTCACATATGTCAAAATTCATGTGCTTACCATTGAAGGATGTGTCAATGTGTCACTTTAAGTTAAAAAAAAATACACAGCTATAATACTGATTAAGTTTGTAAAAAAAAAAAAAAAATGTTTTAGAAAATTTTGAATGTCTCTTTATTGGCACTTTTTATTTGTATAGCTGTTTTCCTCTCTCTCTCTCAAAAATGTTATTTTAATCGAAACTATATATGTGTGCATTTGACGTGTGCACTTACAAGTTTATATTCGCTTAGACAATATTTACGATCTCTGTCATTAAGTTTTCAATAAAAATTAATTAAAAGAAACTAAAGACTGCATTTGATCCTAATAAGAAAATAGTCATTGATAATTTTTTTTATTTAGAAGTCAAATGATTAGAGAATAAACTTTATATTATAGCATGGGTATATTTGATATTTATAAAGCCAGCCATGTGAATTATCAATGTAACATTTTGTGAAAATGATTGATAATGAAATAGGATCAAGGCATGGTAGCTATGGAAAAAAGGCAACAAGAGCTGTTGTGATAAGAATTGGACTAGCATGTTTTTTTTTGTTACATGAGAGAAAAAATTATCAAAAAAAAACAAAAACAATGATAGATGTAAATTAAAGGACAAAATTAGAAAGTGTTATGTTATTTTTAAGCGTCCAATAATGAATGCTTCAGCAACCTACTTCTAAAGTTTGTAGATCTTAAGAAACAAAAATGAATTAAAATTATCATTTATAGTGCATTCTGGACTTTTAACTCAGAGGTTCGGAGTTCATATCTCAAAGAAAATGTTTCAACTAGATTTATCTGAATGGTTTTAATACACTGGTAGAATGGTGGATTTTTTATTTATTTAATGTGTCAAAGCATCGGCCGGGAAACGAACCCCGGGACAACTGCTTATAAGATAGCTGTGCGAACCACTCGGCCACCAACGTTTGAATGGTGGATTTAAATGTTAAATATCCATAGATAGCAATTAAACTCTACCAATTCTGATGCTCAAATATACATTTTGTGATCTCCTAAGTAAAAACTGTTTGATTGTATTTATTTACTTTTTAATTTATACATTTGCCATTTACATTTATTTACTTCGTATTTACGTATTTTTAAAAAGAAAGATGCATCACATATAGTTTATATACCAACTATTTCTAGCATCTAATTGAAATTGTTAAATTTTTTTTTTTAAAATTCAAATTTTATTTATACTTTTCCATGTAGTACAAATTCTGGGTTGAATCTGTAAATTATATTCATGAATATCGAATTAAGGTGATATTGTAACCAACTAGGCTACTCTGTCAAAGATAACAGTCTTTAAAAATTGTGTATTCTTATTTTTGAGGATCTTCCTGATTTTTCTATTTTTTGCTTTTAATTAAAGGCAATGTTTTTAAATATTATAGATTATTACTTTAACTTAACTTATGGACTTGTTTGCCATTGCTATGTGAGTAGTTTCTTCAGATTTTCTTCTTTTGGATTTTTATTTTTATTTTCTGCTTAATATTTTTGTTTTCTTAATTGATTATATATTTATTACATGAATGGTCTGCTACCCTAGATTCATCTATCTTTTTATCTAAACATTGTTTAGTGATCCTTTAATCATTTTTCAATGAGAAAGCTAGTTTTATTACTATTAGGTCTTATCATTTGAAACATTGTTAATTAATAATAATAAACATGTTTACAGTAGATTCAGAGCTTATCCATCAGCTTATATAATTAGGAATAATATCAGAAATCAAATTAAGGATTTGAATGTAAATAATATTGTACTAGATGAAATATACTTGTATATGTGACATGCAAATAGAAGTGAAATCAACAAAAGCAAATCTGAAAACAATTCAGTTAAGAGAAACAATCAGAAGCATAAAATTGGCTGTTGGAAAAGGAAGTGTAAATTGCAAAGACAAGAAGAAATGCTAAAAGTAAGAATAAATAATAAAAGATTTCTTAAGGAACTGAATTGGAAATGCTACACATATGGAGGGAAAAAACAAAAAATGTAATAGCATAATTTTACCATGTCAATAAAAATAAAAAGTTTCAATTATTCAGTGAATTTATGAGTTCAAAGCAAATTCCAATCTTATGTATGTTTTCTGAAAAAAAAAAAAGATTATTAGATAGTTAAAATCAAAGTAACAAAATAGAAGCAGATGAAGGGATCTAACGAAAAGCTATATCACAATGGAATCAACTATAATAGTTTAACTGTATAAAAAATACTCAAACATAGACTTTGATATTAGATTAACCTTGAGATTTTTGATAAAAAGTAACACTACAATGAGTGTCAGCAATTATCAGAAAATTTTACTGATAACTGAAGAAGAATCAAAGTACTGACTGAATTATGCTAGCCAATACAGAAAAACTATTTGAATAAGAAAAATATAATTTATATTTCTATGCTAAAGGAAAAAAAACATTGTTTATATCTTATGTACATAAAATCAATTTGAAAACTATTCCACAGAGATTTTAGACCCTTGCTCTTGAAAGAGAGAGAAATTTCAGTTGAGCAGGATCGTTTTTGGAAAAAGTTGAAGAATAAGAATCATTATTGTTGATATTGACTGGCCAATTGAAAAACTCAACAATACCAAAAGGAAAACAACGTCTGCTTTATTTTAACAAGTCCTTGTTGTAACAAATAAAGTACTTGTCATTTGTGCTAAGTTAAATAACATTTTTAAAAAACTGAGAGCATCGGATGTTTTTATTGTTCTTAGAAAAATCACTATCTGGTACTAGAAATTACAGTTTAAATAGGCTGTGATGAAACAAATTATTTTCACACTGCCACTAATGGAAATAGATCAATATATTGTCATCCTAGTTACAATTTATATATTGTATATAAAAAATAATTTAATGATTAGTTGTTTGGCAGATCATATGATGTTTAAACATCAGAATTTGACACATTGAATTTCATACTCAATATGTAAAGAGAGAATGCTAGATTGGACAGTAATAAATATGAACTTAGAGTTAATTGAAGAAGCATCAATAATTTTAAATCTGCATATTCATTTATTAAAGAAGACAAAAAGATGGATTTGTGTTAAATGTGAAGAATCTGGAGATTATGATAGTAGGGACAATAACTGACTTTAAAAGACATGGAATTTATTGACATTTATGGTCTTCTTAGATCATTCATCAATAACAAAGTAATCAGTAGTCAAAAGATTTATCACAGATTTGTACTGGGCAGAATTGCAGCATAAATTTTGGAAATTTTTTTATATATATGGGTAAATAAATATTTTTACACTCCTACATCTTCCTCTATGCTCGTATCATTAAGTTTGGGCCCAAGGCTCTTGTAATTTTTTAAAATCAGGAGCAGGTTTAACACTTTTTTATCCAGCAGATCAACCATTTTAGATAGTCATTCAGTTAAAAATAAAAGATAAAAACAACCTCTCTAAAAATTTATCATGCAAAAATAATTAATATGAAGGTCATATTCATTATGAATACTAATTCCCTGATAATGAGAATTTGAAAAGTTCTCTATTCTTGTTTATTCTCTAGTTAAGAATAATAACTGAATAGCCATTTACTGATCAATATTGGATCATTTTTTAGTTATAGCAGGATTGAAGTGATTTATTTGATTAGTAAATGGATTTCTAGATATTATCAGTTAGCAGATGAAGATCTCAAGATAATCTGACATAGTCAGATGAGAGTCAGTCCACTAATAATGCAGATTATCCTTGATAGTTGAAAATGTCATACTCTTATGATTATCAAGACTGTAAATTACTTTTACAGGTGAGAAGATAAAAATAAAAATATAGCTTGACATTACCTCTTTTTTTTTAATTTTTAACAACAAAAATCAGAAGTATTCAATAATTATTCAAGATATTGTTGTAAGAAATTGAATATAGTAAAAAAGATGGATAGAAAAAAAAGATGCTTTTGAACTGTGTTACTAGTGGAAACTCTTACCATTGTTTTTCTCATTAAGTCACTAATGAAAACAAACAAGGAAGTCAACAAGTTCTCATGGTGATAATGAAGTAGAGGATTTTTATATAAATATACAAAATGCTTTTGGTCAGAAAAAACATTTTAAAATTGTCATGGGAGACTTTAATGCTAGAATAGGTAAACAATTAAAAGATGAAAGTGCTGTAGGTAAATTTGAATATGATGATAAAAATGAGAGAGGACATAAACTTGTGGAGTTTGCAGAAAAAGAGAAACGTTATGTTATGAATTTTTTTTTTTTTTTGAGAAAAATGTTAAACAGAAATGAACATAAAAACATCCAAATGAAGGTATAGCAGAATGGGATTATATTTTGACTTACAGAAATATGTATTTCAAGATTTTAATTTCCTTAATAAATTCAACATAGTAAGTGATCATTGATTAGTAAGATGTAAGATACATGTTAATGTAAAGCTAGAGAAACAATTTCTTATCTTCAGAAACATTCCACTGAATTTAAATTAGAATTTGCAAATTGTTTTCAAATATTAAATTTTGAACATGATTGAGATTTGAATTAAATCAGAAGGAAGATAAGTGATACACTTTTAAAAACCATAACAAAGATAACTAGTCGAAAATAAGTAGAAATTTACAAGCACAATTTTTGTTGAGACAAGACAATTTATGAAGAAAAGAAGGAATATGAAAATATAGAAAAATGATGCACTAAGAAGGATTGAATATCTCAAATTTTATAAAATGGTGTGAAAAAGAGTTGATAATGATATAAGAAAGTATAATTGTGAATTAGCAAGGAAAAAATATAGAAAAGAATAAAAATCTCAACAGTGTAAAAAAACATCTTGGTACTGGTAAGAAATGTATTTCTTCAATAAAACAAAATGGAACTATTACTAAAAAGAGAGATGACGTCAAGAAAATGTGTAGATGTTCTATCAAGAATTATGTAGCAATAAAGAACAGGGAAAAGTATTTTCTACAACTACTATATCTTCTGAATTGTCCAGGATTTTAAATGAAGAAGTGAGATATGCAATTAAATTTATGAAGAACTTAATGATGGAATTCTAATCAATATTTTAGAAGAATCAGGTGAAGAAATATAATTTTTTGTTGGCAAAGATATATATGTAATGTTTAAATAATAAAGATGTACCAAATGTTTTCCTGAAGGTTTGTGATGATGGTATTTTAGTTGTATTTATATATTGGACTATTTCCATCAACTAGTATTGAGTATTGAATGTCTTTAGAAAAATTTAACTTTATTTAAATTTTCAAAGTACATTCAACTATTAGTAATATCACACATGTTAGTATTATATGCATATATTAGCCAATGTGCTATTACTAAACAGTTGAATGTACTTGGGAAATTTAAATAATGTTAAATTTTTCTAAAGACATTTAATACAAATTTTTTATCAAAATAATTACAATTAGTCTGCAACAAACTTTGGATTTTAACCAACCAAAAGAACAAACTGAATTTAAAAGTAGTTTTAGTACAGTGGATCACATCCAAACATGAGTTGCCATTATGCTTTGGATTTGTAGATTATGAAAAGTAATTTGATTCTATAAGCATTTCTTTACAGATTAAAGCATTGGATCATGAATGTGTAGAACAAAGGATATTGTCATATTCTGAAGGATATTTATAAAAATGCAACAGCAATGATTAGATTACTCAATAATACTAAAAATATTGACATTGGGAAGGACATATGACAAGGTAATTCCATATCTCCAAAATCTTCTACAGCAGTTTTGCAACAAGTATTTAGTGTGGATTAAAATGGGAAGCTAAGGGAATGAAGATAAATGGAGATTTTTTAAGTCATCTAGATTTTGCAGATGATATAATTGTTTTTGCAAATAATACTTTAGAGCTTCAAGAAATGTTGCATTTGTTATCAGATGAAAGTAACAAAGTAGGATTAAAAGTAAATTAATCATAGACTTAAACTTGTTGATGAGCTTTCGGTAGAAATAACTTAATATTAAAAGGAATTATGTCTATGTGTTTGAAAGGTTTTTAATAAATGTGTGTTTCCAGTATTTACTTACATATCTGAGATTTGGACACTTAACAAAAGAGCAATATAGAGACTTCAGACCACTCAACGAGTATGGAGAGATATATGTTAGGAGTAAGAAGTGACTGAAAATTTAATACATGTGTGAGAGAGAAAACAGGTGTTACTGACATCATTGAAAGAATTAAGAGATTGAAGTAGAGTTAAGCGCAATTTCTAGAAGAGACGATAATAGATGGACAGTTGAAATCTTAAACTGGATTCCAAGAGATTTAAAAGACTAGAAAAAGACCATGTGAGATGGATGGATGAAATAAAGAAAGTATCCCGGGGTGATGTGGAGAAGAGAGGCTAAAGATCAGAGAAGATGCTTTGAACTTGGAGAGAGCCCCATCCTGTAGTCGATTATTAATGGTTTAAAGTGATGATGATGATTACAAATAATTTATTATTGAGAGACAAGTAACCTAAGAAATACTCTTCCAATTATCTCCAAAAACTAATGTCAATTTGAGATCATCTATCAATACTAACATCACAATACTAATATATATATATATCAATTATTTTACACTATATATTTATTTTCCAAATTGAAATGCAGGTTGTTAGAGAGTATTAAATTTTAAAAAAGTGAGGATATGAAATACGGCTTGTCTCGGCTTGTCATATTATAACTTTATTATTGCTCTTATTTATTTTTTATCAGTTGGCTTTTAATCCAGATTGACTGATCTATTTATCTTCGATATTACAAGGTCAGTGATCAATCATACATCGAGCATCCTGTATGGATATTTGCCATCTCGCATAACTTTCATGTGAAGAATTTTGTTTGTCACATGATAATAAATGCTGCAAGTTTGAATCAGATTTTTTTTTTTATATATAAATACGTTTTTTTAAAAATTCAAATATTAACAAATACGTATAAATAGGTGTTTAGTACATAAGCTTTATGATCGGTTGAGTAAATTAAACAATAGGATATATGCCAGCAACAACATTTGATCACCATCATTAGGAGGAGGGTGATCGTCTGCTATCCCTGCAATATACTTAACTCTAGCATTTCATATTTAAACTTTATAAACACAACTTTTAAGGAGATCTTTATACCATTAAAAGGTAAATATTGTTAATTATTAATGAAAAGTCCATGTATAGCCATCATCGTTTTTAACCCTTATCAATCCACTACAAGATGAAGGTCTCTTCAAGTTTAATCCATTTTCTCCAATATCTAGCTTTTTTTCACATCACATCAGCAAATTTTCTTATTCTATTATATGGTCTCTTTTTAGGTCTTTTACAATCTCTTAGGATTTAATTTAAGATTTCAACTGTCCATCTTTTAATATCTCTCCCAAACCACTATATATAGTAAATATATATATAATTTTCACTTTGTATCTTTTTTGTTTTATTAATAATTATAATTTGAAATGTTTTACATAAGAATACATTTTTGAAATGGTTAGTCTTTTATTTTTATTTTATAGTTTTATCTTAACTCAGTGTGAGAATGGCAAATTCAATAGCTAAACATTTTTGAATCAACGTGCAACTGAAAAAAGTACCACAAAACAAATATGTCAGCATTTGGTACTTGAACATCATTTGATTTTCTGAAAAATTAGCTATATAATAAATAAAAAAATAACATTGGTTGTAGAGGAAAGGATGTAAAGAACAAACTTTAAAAAAGCTGCTCTCATGACAATAGCAAATAATATTATACATTAAACTATTATGCTAATCCATAATGTTTGTAAATCATTCATGAAGCTTGCTATTAAAAAAAATATAGAGAGAGAAGTTGGGAGACATAAACTTTCTACTTACTATTGATACAATATCCTCATTGGTAAGAACACCACCTTAAATTCAGTATTTATAAATCTAAAGATCACTAGTTTAATTTTCATGTTAGTTGTTAATTGGAAAACAATAACATCTGAAGAAGAGAAGGCAATAATATCACTCAAAACAAGTTTCATGCTTATTTATGCGTTTTTATTAATATTTAGAATGGCATAAAGTTTGGATTTTTCTAAAAACATGGGAAATAGCTCAACATATAACTGCATATATATATATAATTCTATATCTTTAATTAAATTATAAGTCTAGGCAATGAATTATTCATATTTTGTTTCTTATTTTTAAAATGAAACATACATATATGTATATCGTGGAATATGAATCATCACTTTTCTAAAATATTCTAATTGCATAATTAACATTATTTTTATTTGTTTTAGTTTGTAATGTTTTTGCTGACTGGTGATAATTATTAGAACATTTCAACATAAAGCATTTAAAAAATAATTGTAGTAATCGATTCATATTAATAAGATATAAATACATATATATTAATATCCAGAAAATAAAAGAGACTAAAATCATTTATTTTCTATATATCTAATTGTTATAGTGCAAATTACCTTCATTTAATGTACTTGACCAGATTCCATCTTATTTTGATTGAATTGAGCATTCATCGGTACAGACCACTGGAATATATAACTGGATAAGATATATCCAATCGCAGAAACAGGCCAATAGGTAATAATACTCAAGTGAATCCAATTGCACTCTATATGGAGAAGAATCTGGCTATAAGTAGGTAGACCATTTGGAGGTAAAGTGAGGCAATAACTAGTCAGAGGTGAATGGTAGTATGCACAATGTCCACTATATTGTTAAGCAATGAAACAAACCTAACATGAGGCAAATTGTCACTGTACAGCTGAAAGTGTTTGATAAACCTAGAAAGATACCTGAACCCTTTCTTCAATAGTTTACATGGCAATTAGACACTATATCTAGCCAATAGTATCAGGAAAATGTGTATTAGTTGTATATGTTGTAAATACATGTTCCATATAAGATAAATAACATATTTATTTGTATTTTATATGTGTCTATATTTATTACAATTATAAATAAACACAACACTTATGCTATTAGTGAAGAAGTAAATGTGTTAGAGTTGGGGAATCTTGTATCAGTTCCCTATCAATTTTGTCCTTTGAATGAATCTACCATGCTCAGACTGCAATTTTAATGCTTGGAATATCACATGATCTCTTGAACAATTTACCACACAATTGTTATGCTATTATTGTCTAATAAATAAAATGTGAACAAAAAAAAATTGCTTTAAATATTGAATAGAAATTGATAGATGTATGATACCCTTAGTTTAATAATAAAGAAACAATTGTATGAAATCATAGAATTTTTAATAGTGAAGTGTTGTTATTATAAAAATTAAATTCACTATAGTGAATATTAAATTGGAATAATTATAGGCTGAGATTTTGCTTACAGTGAAAAAAAACCCATTTAATTACTAGCAAAGGAAGCTCAAACTTTATTTGTATTCATTCTTTTAAAAAAAAGCATAATCATATTTATTATATTTTTGGGCTCACTTTTTTTGCCTCATTGATTATATTCTTCCAAAAATTTTAAACATTCGTAAACATATAGGTTGTAGTATATGATTGCATTAAAAGTTGTTGATTTGGTATAGATAGAGAATGATGAGCAAACTTTGATTTCATTCTCTAATTTGTTACTTAACAATTTATTCGATTTTGAGATATTGAGTGCAATGTCAGGAAAAGTACCTTGTGACTAATCATTTTATTTATTTAAGAATATATCCATTTTGCATTTCATAATCATCAAGTATATTGGTAATGTAATGAATACTATTAATGTCTTTAAAATATGAGAGAGATCATCTACAATATATTACTTGGAATGATACACAATACCTGAATTGATTTCAGTTGTTTATGATTGGGTTTAGGTAAAATGCAATCAGAAAGTCTTCCACAAGAGAATCCTGTAGAATATTTCTCTTGGTTGCAAATAAATGAAGAAAGATATGGGTAATTTATATTCTATTTTATAAGTTTTTTCTTCATCAAATCTAGACATGCATAAAATCAAAAAAAAAAAAAAAATCAAGAAGTAGCATTCTTTGACTTTTATGAATTATTACCACTTAGACCATATGGATAATTTGAAGTGGAAAAACACTCCAGTTTAATTCTGTGATTAATTTCATCCATTATCATTCTATCTATATTAATAATCTGACCAAGGTATTTACAATGGTTAACTTCTAATTTATAATTGTTAATTTTTATTATTTTCCTTTTTCTGAGAAAATTCTATGAACATTTCTTTAGACTTTTTGGTATTTAATTTTAATTATACTTTCTTTCTTTATCTGATAACTTTTGGAGAATTTTTTTTAAAGTTCTACAACATTATTTGTAAAAAAAGAATCACCTCATCTGCAAAATCTAAATGACTTAAATACTCTCCATTTACTTTTACTCCCTTAGCTTCCTATTTAAATCAAGTTTTGAAGGTATGGAGTCACCCTGTCATACATCTTTCTCAATATTAATCTTCTTAATATGACTATATAATCTAATCATTGCTATTGCATTTTGGTAAATACTCTTTAGAATATGACAATATCTTGGATCTATATCTTAATGATCCAAAACTTTAAGCACCATAAAAATACTTATGGAATCAAATGTATTTTCACGATCTATAAATCCAAAACATAATGTTTATTGGCTCTTGCTATGAATTCTCTCAATTTTTGGATGTTATCCTCTGTACTAAAGTATTTTTAACTTCATATTGTTCTTCATGTTGGTTATAATCCAAAGTTTATAGATGACTTATAATTATCTTGATAAAAAATTTGTATAGAATTGATATAAGAGTGATATGTTTGTAATTTCTAATATCATTTTATCAATTTTATTGAATATTATGACTATACTGCATTCTTCCAATTATGTGACTCATTTTTATCATTTAGACATTTGTTATATATCTTTGCCAACAATTTTTCTATTTCCCCATCTGATTCTTTTAAAATATCAACATTTCTATCATTTTCTGGAGCTTTTACCACACCATAAATTTAATTGGATGTCTTATCACTTCTTTTAAAATTGCTGGTAATTCTTATGATTGCTGAAACCATTTTCCTTCTGATATCAAGATGTTGATTTACACTTTTGAGACTTTTTATCTCTTGTATAGCATTTTTTTGCCAAATCATAATTATGTTTTCTTATATCAATCATTATTAATGTTTTTACTAGCATTTTATAAAACTCTAGATATTCCGTTTTTATTAGTAGATCTTTTTTTTTTTTTTAAAAAATAATATTCTTTCATTTCTTCATACATTATATGTTTGAATAGAAAATTTATTAATATATTGCTGCTTTTTGTGCCAAGTATATTCCTTGGAGCCTTTAATAGAATATCAGTTATTTTCTAACTGATTTTAATAAAGCCTTAGCTATCTTCAAAGCATGTTAATATTTTTGTGTGATTTGCAAGTTCTCAGTTAAATTCATTGGAGTGTTTTATGATGATTAGAATATAAATTCTTAATAATAATTTTCATCTCTCTAGTTTTGTATTAACACATATATTACAAGTCACTAATCAATTACCACTTTCTCTGATTAATCTATTAAGTACTTTTGAAATAAATATTTTTATTAGTTAAAATATAATTCAATTCTGCTGTATCTTTATGTGGTTGCATCCTATCATGTTCATTTCTGTTTAGTATTTTTTTTTTCAAAGAAGGAATTCATAATAAACACTTTTTCTGCAAACTTTACAAGTTTGTATTCTCGCACATTCTATCAATACAACAAAATGTATTCACAACACTTTCATCTTTCAATCTTTTTTCAATTCTAACATTAAAGTCTCCCATGGTAATTTTAAAATGTTATTTAGTCTGATCAAAAGCATTTTGCATACTTATATAAAAATTCTCTACTTCTTCACCACAATAAGAACTTGTTAGGATATAAAGCTGAATTATCTGTATTTGATATCTTCCATTAAATTAAATAGGTAATCTTATCATTCTGATATATCATCCATTTTCATTGTGTTGATTTTTCACATTTTATTTCTAATGAATTCTACTTCACTTGTGATGTCAGTATTTGTATCTTTGTGACTACAGTATATGTCCACTATTCAAATTGTCTCTTCATCTTTTTTATAACTTCACAAAATCCATCAATATCCCAAGTAATATTAAACAGTTTTTCCAATTCATGCAATGATTCTTCAGTTGAAAGTGATCTACAGTTGTAGGCATCTAATTAAAAGTGATTATTGAAGAGCAGCCTGGATCTGTTATTGTGGGATTCTTTGAACTCTGCCTTTAGCCATCAGCTGTTGCTTTGACTGGTGAATTTACAGTCTCCTGGGCATTAGAGCCATACTTGAGGTTTGTCTATTATAATTGTTATTATCTATACATTAAAAAAGACTATTCACACTCACATTCTTCCCACCTTTAAGAAGACTCAAGTGATTATTTCAATTGGAAAATTATCAAGAAATTACGAAGAAAGATCACGATGATTCTTAATTCTAAACTCAGAGGTAAATTACTGGTAAACTCATCATGTTGATCTAGATGAATGTCCCATTCTTGTTCTTGACCTATGAAAAATCATGTAGCAATAATAGCTGCAATGACAAAACATATGGAATGGATATTAAGAAATTGACCTGCTCAATTTCTTTGAAGCTTTGAATGGTATTTTTCATTTAATAGCAAATGAATGTTTGCACCTAGATATATATTACTCAAAACTTATTGTACTGGTTTATATTTCTTAGCATGCATTGTTTTTAACACATCTTTCAATAAATACCTGATGATTGTTAATCATTTTGATCTGCATTATTTAGTGCAGTGCTAAAGTATCAATCATTGAAGTATTATGTCCTCAGATATCAATTCCAGTGCTGGAATTTCTGGGGTTCAAACTTCTTAAGAACTCTTAAGCAGTAAAGGCATTTGATTATGTATTTTATTAATCATTTTTATTATCCTAGAAATTATTTTTTTGAAAATTAAAAAAAAAAAGTATTCTTTCATATCAATAATTATCAATAAAATGTATAAACCTCATACATGCATATTATTATATGCAATAATTAACATGGTAAATTAATGAACAACATGAGTTTGTGTATAAATTTCCATTGCATATATACCACATAAACAGAAGAATTTGTAAGCAAATGATGTCATGTGGACCTAATCAGTTTTAATTTTAGTTATCAAATATTGAATAAATATAAAATGGTAATATTGATATTCAAAGCTTTGTTATATTTTTGGACAAGAACTAATTTGATATAAAAATGAAGCATTAAGATTGTTATTACCAAAAGTGAAGATCATATTTCCATTACTAAATTGTTATTTTCACAAGCAAAAGTGGAAAAGGTAATAATTACTGGAGTATTTTTTTATTTTAAAATATGCATCAGCTAGTTTTGATTTTCTTTAAATTCAAAGAATAAAAGATTTAATTTTGTATCACATAATCTCAAGTAATTAAGCTTATAAAATTATATCAATCTCCAGAGGATCATCTAAAATACTCTTGATATTCAATGAAAGGCTTATTATGAATATAGTGTTGAGGTATACTATAGTGATCGAGTTGCCGTGACAAGTGCCTTGTGAAATTGCACACAGTAACAAAGAAATGGATTTGAAAGCTGAAGGTTTCTAGATTGATTCTTAAATGAATAAACAAATAATAAATTCAATTTGATCAATTAAACAAACCTGAAATCTGCTTCACAATAATGAAATTATTCTAACATAATTTTCCTAAGAATGAACCAAAACACATTTTTTAATCATTGGTTAAAAAAATTGCCTTATAAACATTATACATAAAAAATAAATAAAGCACGGAGAATTAATGTAAACGTCCATTACACATGCCGTTATTAA
Source organism: Epiperipatus broadwayi (assembly GCA_028023455.1). NCBI lineage: Eukaryota > Metazoa > Onychophora > Udeonychophora > Euonychophora > Peripatidae > Epiperipatus > Epiperipatus broadwayi. Next base: position 14,634,382 of record JAQFVV010012396.1, read on the forward strand.
TTGAAATACTATAGCTCTCAATTTCATTTTTGTAAAATAAAAATTATATATTTTTTTTAAAATATTTTATTGGAATTTTTTTTTTTTTAATTTGATATTCTCTTTAATAATAAGAATAATAGTAATAATAATATTTTATTGAAAACATTCAGTCCTTTTTTATTATTTTAATATATATATTTGATGCTGAAAATCTTTTTTTTTTTTAAATAAAAACAATAATAAATGGGTTTTTTTTTAAGAACATGAAATAAAAAATAAACTTTTCGTATAAATAAATAAATGCTCAGGCTTAAATCTAACAAAAAATAACTTATGTAAAGTTGTGAAATAATGTGTTTAAACAAACATTAAAGTGTTAACTTTTTCAAAATAATTTTGAGTATGTGATGGATGGATAGAGAAGTCTTCCTTTACCCCCCCCCCTCAAAGCTACTTGTTAAAAATAGATATTAATTATAAAAATCATCAATTAAATAATGTTACAGAAGCTGTGGCAAATTTCCAACTGCTGAAGATCAAATATTATATATCTCTTTGTTTTGGCTAAGTTTTCGAGGCACAAATCTGTTGTCACCCAGAAAAAGTATACTTAATCATGCATACAATATTGTTCATATCTTATTATATATTAACAAAGATTTCTGTTTTTATATTACACTTTTCAAGCTTTCTCTCCTATGTTTATGCAACTGTTTCTCTCTATATGTTCATAAGTCATAATAAAATAATGAAATAAATGAAATCAAAATAAATGATAAAATTATTTAATATGTAATTTTTGACTCTAGTCTATTCTTTCTAGGAAACAAAAACATATATAACTGTAATAACTGAAAATTTTAATAAATCAATACTAATATGATTTGGAATTATGAATATAATTTAAGGTTCTGTAGATTTTTTTCTTTTTCATATGTTAGCGCGTTGACCGGGAAGAGAACCCGGGTTAGCTACTTGGAAGGCAGCTATGCTAACCACTAGGCCACCAACGTTTGACTAGATTATTAATTTTTGATAGTGTTTTTAAATGAAATAATGCAAATGATTTACGAATTTGTTAATAAAATCAATCTATTTAATCAATATAAAAATAACGTAATGGTTGCACTGATTAATATTTCATACTTTTTACTATAAGTATTGAAGACAATGTCATTTATATTCAAAGAGGACTAATGAGAAAGCAATTCATTTTCTTATTATAGTGTTGTCATGTACTGGTAATGTGTATTATAGTTGTAGCTGCATTAAAAAAAAAAAACAATTATATTTAAAATATTAGAAAGGTATAAATTATTAATACATAATTTTATTTTAAATACACTTCTATTTTTAACTAGAACAATAATTCTTCTTCAAAAATATAAGTATTAATCATCTTTATTAGGTTAGAAATTATTGTATTTCTTTTTAACTTTAGATATTAAAAGTCAAATATATGTACTAGGTTTTATAGACAAATATGAGAGGTTTTTTTTCTAATCTGTTTCATCTCTTTTTAATCATACTTAATCTTTTATTTCTAGAAACACAAATTATCCTTCTTTAAATTTTAAACATAATGGTTTTAATTCAATAAACAGGGGAAGGTCCACTATACAGGAAAGATTAAACAATTGTAACTATTTTACAACTTAGCACTGCTTTCAACCTGGCAGGTCATATTAATAGCACAAAGACAGGTAAGTAGGAGAATGAACATTTGGATTAATTAATATGCAAGTTTGTAAATTTATATATACCACTTGCATGATAGTGCAACACATAAATCTCTTTTATTTATTATGTGGGTGTTGTTTATGATAAACCATGTCTCTGTGTATTTTTTTTTGCTTATTGCATCCATCACAAACCACTTTAATGTCGAGTGGAAAAAAAAGTGGCCTGAATCCATCTCATGCTCTAGAAATACTGACTTTATGTTAGGGTCTGTTTTCATGCATTTATATATGTACTTATGTGCACTAATCTGGTGGTACTGTTGCCACAAAACTAAACAATTGTAACTATTTTACAGCCTAGTGCTGCTTTTGACAAGGCTGGTCATATTCATAGCACAAAAACAGATAAGTGGGAGAACAAACATTGGATTAAATGATCAAAAGAGAAAATACAAAGAGGCATGGTTTGTTGCAAGCAACACCCATGTGTTAAATAAAAGAGATTCATGCATTGCACTATCATGAAAGTAGTATATGTAAGTTTACAAACTTGCATATTAATTAATTCAAATGTTAATTTTCCCACTTACCTGTCTTTGTGTTATGAATATAACCTGTCTGGTTGAAAAAAGTGTTAATCTGTAAAATAGTTACAATTGTTTAAATCTTTACTGTATAATGAACTGTCCCTCTTTATTGAATTACAAATAAATAAGGAAATAAGTAAAACCTATTGAATTACATAATAGTTTTAGACATTGAGAAAATAAATTGCTGACTCTGATATGTATTTGGTCTAAACAAGTTTTATCAGTTATGCTATGCTTGTTTCTCAATATCTATATAAAACTGCTATGTACAGATATGTGCAGTTTTGGTAGTTTAAACTGACAATGGTTTGTGGTCAGAAACAAATATAGGGATATGAAATTGCTTGACATCTGATGTTCATTAATTATTTATACTTAAGTAGATTGTTCAGAGTGTGTTATTAATCAGATACTAAAGTGATACTTTTGTTTGGCATGAATGAAGTCCTCTCAAAACAGGCTCAGTAATCAAGATAAAAGATAACTCTTGTCAAATCAATGATATACTATTCTCATTAGAAGGATCCTCCCCATCCTTTTATTATTATACTGTACATAACAAATCATTCACAAGCAGTCAATCTTAATTAAGTAAAGCCATTCTAACTTCAGATAAAGAGAGAAAGAGACAAAGAATATCAAAAGATTAAGAATCAGTTTTGTAATACTATATATACTAATCTGCAAAACACAAATCAATTTACACCAATCACATGCTAGTTCTTTAGTTTTGATGTACTGTTATATTTTGAATTAGAAATGTCAAATTCCATCTAACAATTTTGACACCTTCCACTCTTGATAAATACAGTGATGATTATCACTAATCACTTATTCAACTGGAGATTGTTTTCTAGCCCAGATGTAACCTTTAAACCTCAGTTAAAGTTCAATATCTACAGGTATTTTAAATTTAAACACACACACACATGGGGTTATTCACACTTCTTTGTCCCATGTGTAATATTTTTATAAATATATTAAACAATCTCCACACCACCACAATTTCTTTTCAAATCATATGGATAAAGATACAATATAAGACAAATAACTGCCAAGATGCATTTCACTCTGAATCATCAGTTGGCACAGGTTACCATCTCTCAGTGAGCAACTCCCATGATACTAATTATATGCAAATGAATCTTGGCAAAAACTTACTGAAATTTACTGATTGTGATGTTCTAATTAGCAGCATTTTTGAATAGAAATCTCAAGTATCGGTTAAAATAATGCTTTTTAAAATGATTTAATTAATTATATTTACATAATAATTATGCAAAATATCAAAAATAATAATTTACCTTATATAAGAATAAAAAGATAAAACATGAATGGATATGTGATCAAATACTCCACATTTTGAGTCAACATAGCAACAACTCTGAGAGCACCTTTAAAAATAAAATAACAATTTGTGATGCCCACCTCTTAATTAATCCCGAGCTTAACATAATAAAGTCTAGGCTCGGGATTACAAACCATAAAATCACTGTGCTATTCAAGTTCTGGGGCCTCAAGCCAAAATTTCTTGATTTTCTAATCAAGGTTAACCTAGAGGCTCTGCCTACTAACTGGTTTCTGCACTACAAAAGGCAGATTAATGATATAGACCCTTTGTGCCCCAATTGTCTCAGATATGAAGAGAGATATGATCACGTCATCCATACATGCAACGAACTTGGCAAGATTAAGAGATTTATATATCAAAACTCTAAAATTGGCTTTTACAGAATAATTTCTCTCAAGGACTGCATCTTGAATAAGGACATTTTGACCATTAGATTGTCTATTTTTTTGACATACTCCATCTGACTGGTGAGATGTAAGAAGCAGTTCATACTCCCCCAGCCAGATGCAGATTCTTGTTTTGTCCATCTAATTAAAAAAATTTTAAGGAAAGGGATAGAATCCTCTCCACAAAATTCTTATATGAAGAGACATGGAAGCTCTTCCAGATTCCAAGACAGACTTTAATAAACCAAATTTCTGATGTTTAAATATGAATTAATCTATCCTTTACTAACACATATGTACTTGTAATTTAATTCTCTCAAATGTATTTCACGTCTCTAACAAAAGTTTAATTTTGTAACCACATAAAATTATTTTAAAAATAATAACTCTAAAGAGAGCTTATTGTTATTTGTTGTAAGGAATATTATTTTAAATATCAGGAATAGAAAACAAACTTGTAGACTTATTAGAGAGTATTGATTACTTACTTTTGGAAAATATAATGTTGAAAGAGGATTAGGATAAATTGTATGAAGAATGAAAGATAAACATTACATGATCACCATTTCTTATGTTCGCCTAATTTCTTATGCTGGCATCCATTGATTACTCTGGCTTGCACTGAGTGGATTTGATTTGAAGATAATATAGTTAAGAGATTGTATGGTTTTTTATGTAAGTCTTTATAATAAAAAATTTGGGGAATATGAAATTAGAATGCTGAACTAATAAAATATCTTTTATTAAAATTAAATAGGGGAGGGAAAGCAGAAATGAACGAAGACTGGAAAATAATTTGTTAGTAAGATTTCTGAACATATAAGCCTTACGCAGAAACTTGTGACTTGGTTTAAGGATAAGCTATTTTAAATTCCATCACATGGCTCTGAAGTGTCTTTAAGCTTCATAAAATGCGTGATGATCATGTGTATTATTGTCATTGATGTCAGCAATATCCGCCGTATATTTAAGTAATTAGTGAGAAAAACTTAAATATCGTTTTGTGTGTATGTTAAATTTCTTTGCTTTATCACTCAATTATTTAATAACTTTAAATATTATAGTTTTTTTTTCCTTTTTTAAACAGAAAATATAAATTATGGGTCATTATTCCCCGGAAATTATTATCAACCGTCTTTTTTTAATAATGTATTTTTTTTCCCTCAAGGGTATTCAATTGCTTCTTTTAAATTACTGATTAACTAAATGACGCAATTAGAACTGTTTAATTTCAATATTGTAGATGGCTCTGTTCTTTTTGTCATTCCTATTTTTGACACGTCATTCATTTTTTATTGGAAAGAATGATAAATACCCATATACTGTTAGTCATCAACATTCTTCGTCAATCAATATTTTTACTGATTCTAACGTAGTGCAGTAATTTTTAAAATATTTATTATTTTGTGCTGGCAATTTAAAACACTAAAAACTATTATCTAATTGTTTAATTAAACTAGTATCGCGTAGTTTTTTGTTGGTTACTATTTAAATGGAGTTTTTATTTTTCATTTGAATATTTTATATCTGTACATTTATAACTATACAGTATATATAATATGTGCGGGGTTTTTTTTAAGTTGAATATAAATTCAACTATTAATCTGCGATTTGTAAAGCTATTTACTATCGGGTTTTTTTTTGGTACTGTCCAAATATTTTATTAAGTTTTATATAGGCATAATAATTTTATAAACATATAGTACATATTTTTCTTGTTGGCATGCTTAGATAATAGAGTAAGCAATGACATTTCTTTATCATGGGTGATAGTTTTTTGCATATAATTTGGGCTGGCCATAAATAGGTTTCTGGTATTTATGACATCCAGACCTCGTATTATGTATGGACTCCTAAATGTAATAACATAACTAGAATTTTTGCTGCCTTCCTCCAAAATTTTCTAGGACTTTTCATAAGCAAAGGAAAAAAACCCTAATAAAAATGATTTTAGAAAACTTTTCTCTTATTGAAGCAGAACTACTTTAATGAAATATTTTCGTATCATTTATTTTTTGCATTGCTTGTAACAGCATATTTAATATTATATACAATTATTTTTGTAATATTAATTTTTAACATATAATGTAATAACAATATTTTGATGGGTGAGGGAGGGGAAGGAGCTGAACTAAATACAAATATTTTGAATTGTAAAAGGTCAAGCTTATGATAGTGGAAGTAAAATGAAGGATAAATAGAAAGGGAGCAATCCAGAATAGTCATCTCCAAATCACTACATAATTTATGTGTATTTTTTATCACATTCTATTAATTCATGATGTTGTTTCTAGTAGTATATATTATTTAAAAAACTTTTGGAATAATGCAGCTTCTATGTTATTTTTGCTTCTATGAAAAGGTGAGAAATTGTGAAAATGCACGTAAACACAATGCTTAAATCATGTAATATTAAAAAATGATATATAAATCATGTAATATTCAATGGGAATTAAAAGTTGTTTCAGTTAAAGATATTTATAAGCAGTGTGATACTCTAAAACAATTTATTGATATAAGTTGTAACAAAATGCTCAGTAAGGTGAATATATACATAGTGTATTTCCAACACAGATTAGAATAATCTATGTCACTTCTATTAGCACATTAGTTTTAGATTAGCTCACCAGAAGCAGATCCAATGGCCTCTGGACCTGTTCATTTAAATAAAAAGTGGTTCCCTGCCAGAAGTGATCCATTTGAAAGACAATAAAAAGTGTTGTTTTATTTAGTGTTTATACCTGGAAAATATAAACTCCATACTCAGGCTGATTGTTGTATACTGACACAGGTATGTTATGTATGCTATGTTTTATCCAGTCTTAATTAATTGGTCATTAAATGACAGTAAAAATACTTCATAGCTTTACCAGTTTTGCTATTTACCCCTGATTTCTCTACTTACCATCATGTTGGTCAAAAAGCAAAATTTTACTAAAATTCTTCTACATCCATGATTTTGACTATTAATAAAAAATGTATGTTATAAATGTAAATTAATTGCTTCTAAGTATATAATAAATATTTTTAATTAATCACCTCATTTTAATAATGTATTATATACACAATATAAGTAATGATAATGAAGTTATATCCAAAGCCCCCAAGTGTATTAGATTTAAACAGTCAAAAAAACTCTCCATATAGTAGTGCCATCTTGTGCTAACCAAGGTAATCAATGGATGCCAGAAGGCTTGTGCATAAAATCCCTATCTAGTGCCTACTCATCCAAGACTTCTGGCATCCATTGATTACTCTGGTTAGCACAAGGTGGCACTACTATATGGAGAGCTTTTTGCCTGTTTACTAACAGTTATGTGCTAGCATGAGATGGTGATCATGTGATGTGTATTAGATTTATTGCAAAAAATATTATTTTCATATTAAGTTATAACTGTGTGGTTTACTGAAAGTCTAAAATAAATAATGCTACAAATTACTGCAAAAAGTTTTATTTTATTAAGCAATTAATTTAATACATAATATTAAAAATGAAATATTAAATTTAAGACTATAATTTGAAGGGAAGAGTATAGCATGCCATATTAAGAAAAAAAAAAGATTATTTTTTGAGTTGGTAGAAAATGAAGTTTTAAATGAATGTATGTGCTGTATACAGGCACCACAAATATGATTCTCCTTACTGGTGACCTTTTATTTCTTGCTCAGTCCAGTTCCAGGTAGCAACACTTTAGCAATGGAAAGTTCAATTTATGGATAATAAGAGATATCAAAAATAGTATTTAATTGGGTTATGAGCAAAGGACAGGTAACAGGATGGATGAGGATGGTAGTATAGTAGGCAGAAGATTTAGATAAAAAATTTATGTCGGTATACTTACACAAAACATGGATTGATTGTTTTAGGATAATTGTTGAGTGTTATAGTGGCAAGGAATGGTATAGAAGAATAGATGCATTAATAAAAAATAGAGAGTTAGAGATATGGAGAACTAGTATGGAGAATGAAAAGAGTTTAAAAATATATAGAAGTAAACATAATATTGGGTGTGAGTTAATTTATGACAATATCAAGGGAAGTAGTTTACTGTTTAAAGCTCAAACAGGATCTTTAGCAACAAGGGAATATACACATAAATGGAAAAATATGGATGAGTTAGTCTTGCAAGTTATGTAAGGAAGGCATAGAAAATGTTAGGTATCTGTTAATTGGATGTAAATGCCGCAAGCAGAAAGGGTACAAATAATGAAATGTGAGAGAATAAATATAAACAAAGTGATTATACAGAAAGTGGGTTCTTGGTTTTTATGCAGGATTTGGGGAAGGATAAGGGGGATTTAGATATAAAGACCATAGAGTTCATAAAGATTATGTTATGGAAATGGTATGGAGCGGGATAGGTGAGGTGGCTAACAGGTTTTTCTGGGCATTGTGGCTGAGAGATTCCTGACTCCAATAAAAGAGAAGCCACAGTACATCACATTACAACTAGAACACTAATTGATAACATTGTTATTTATCATTTTAGTTGATCTGTATCCTGGTCTTCTTTTAAATATTTCCAATACAGAAATGCTTATTACATATTTTAACTTTAATATTTTTACTTTGTAATACCTTTACATTTATTTCAATTATGGCACAATTATTTATTATATTCTAAATACATTATTTTATTTAGAAGTATGGAAAAATTTAGGGCAATTTTTTAAATATTTTATTTGATACAATTAATATGGAAATAGAAAAAATAATTCAAAAATAGATCTAAAATTATTTTAAATGATATAAAAAATATTAGAAACCAAAGAATTTGGTAAGATTTTGTAACATTTTGTGAAAATAATATACATGAAGATCATTTTCAAGAAATGTTATCATTAAAAGGAATGATTTTGAAGGAATGTATGATGATTGGTTGTATGCACTAAGTTATGTTAAGCATAGAAATAAATGCAAAAAATTGTCTTTTCTGATCTTATCAATAAAGTCATATATAGCTATGCAATAAAGTTACATTTTTTAAATGTGACTTCATTATTAAAATATTTTTTATGATTTAAATCTGAATTATTTATAATGTATTATATTTAATAATAAAATATGTATAATAAAAATATTTATAATATCTCTATTTAATTTTATGTATAAAAATGTAACTTGTTTTTCTTATATTACTATTGCTACTCAAATATCAATTGTTTATTTGAAATTTTATTCAAGCCCAAAAAATTATTGCACCCTGATCTGTTTATAAAAAAGACTAATGGTCTATATTATTTATTTTGATATTATGGTACTTAAAATTATGTTATAAATTTTAATGAGGTGTTTACAAACAGACACAGTTCAAGAGTTTTTGGCACCTTGGGCAGATTTCACTTTAGCACAATTTCATTGTGTAATCTTTTCTCTTTCACACTATCTTACTGTTTTTATAAATGTCTCTCCTCTTATAGACACTGTGCAATGAAAGGTATGCAAGCCTACATGTGATAGCTCTAAATGTATACATAATATGTTTAATAAACAAAGCAAAGCAAAACTGCACTGCTCTCAGATCCAAAGCTCCTCACTGACGAAGGCCACAAGCCAGAAACTAGTCTGGGGATATTGGATGAGTAGGCATTAGATAGGGATTTTATGCACAAGCCTTCTGGCATCCATTTATTACTCTGTTTAGCACAGGTGGCACTACTATATGGAGTTTTGCTTTGCTTTGTTTATAAACAATTATGTGCTAGTATTGGAGATGTGATCATGTGATGCTTGCTGATTTAACACCAATCCTGCCTAATAGGGTAGTGGTGGCTATGGTTGTTAAAGAGCCAAAGACACCAAAATGTATGGGTGCTGAACTGAGTTCAGACCCATATGACTATATAAGCTATTGAACTTAGATTGAAAATATTTTTTGTGTTTTCAATTTCATGCTCATGGTTTTGTAGTTAAGTAGAGATAAAAGGTGGTTGCTAGAGGGTTGCATTAGATCCTAAGATCTAGATGCAGTGCTCTCAGATCCAAAGCTCCTCACTGATGAAGGCCACAAGCCAGAAACTAGTCTGGGGATATTGGATGAGTAGGCATTAGATAGGAATTTTATGCACAAGCCTTCTGGCATCCATTGATTACTCTGTTTAGCACAGGTGGCACTACTATATGGAGTTTTGCTTTGCTTTGTTTATAAACAATTATGTGCTAGTATTGGAGATGTGATCATGTGATATGTTTAATAACTAATCTTTCTTATTGCATTGCCAAATGTATACAATATAATAAATCATCTATGTACTTTATCACTGAAACAGTTATAAATTGCATAGATGATTTAATATTATATCATAATACATCTAATTAAATAACTGATATTTTTATTTTATGCATGCCTACATGTGACAGCTCTAAATATATACATGACATGTCTAATTAAATAATTGAGAAATATTTTTCTTTAACTAGTAATGGTTGAGGCACCCTTAAATTTTTGCACAGTGTGCTACAGCTCTGGCCAGACCATTTCAATGTAATTTTATATCTATTTACTATCACTGGATGATGGTTTTCATGCATATTTCATTATATTCTACAGTATCGTGAACAAAAAAAACCTACTGATGTGGTCATCTGTAGTCTTTGTCACAACAATACTTTCTTTTTATATAAGTAAAATTAGTTTTGTTTTTTTTAAAAAAAAAGTACCACCATAGCTTGATATAATTAGGATTGTATCATGGCTTTCATGGCCCTATGCATTTTTGCATTTATGGGCACATTATTCTTACTTGTTCAAACTATATATTAATTATTATAATGAATTTTTAGCTCACCATTAAAAGATATAATCTTTATAATTTGCAATATTATTAGCCTTCAGCCTTATTTAATATTTTATTTATTATATTCTTATTATGGAATTGATAGTCTTTATCTAGTCCACTTTATAACAAAGACTTTCAAACAACTCTCTAAAGAAAAATAGTAAAAGAGAAAGAATTAATCCTCAAAAATTTCATTGACAACAAATATATATTTACTTATTCAATCAATAATTAGATAATTAGTTATGGGCTGATGCTATTTGAAGAAAAATCTTGTCCTTTTGCACTTAGAAAAATTTCCAAGCTTTATTTAATCCTAATTTAAATGCAGGCTTTGGGTATAATGGGTAGATACATCAGTCATTATGTCATAAGATCATTTGCAGTAGTGTAACTAATTGCATGATTTCACTGTATATATAAGCAAACAGATATTACATTTCTATCACAACTAACCATCAATAGAAAAGCTTCAGACCATCCTTTCTCATTACCCATATATTCCACATGTATATTCAATGTAGAGCAATATATGCTGTTATGCAAGGTAATATGAAGTGGACAGAAATATCCTACATAGTTTAGTTCAGTGGTATAATGCAGACTGGAGCTTAAGGTCCATGAATTACAGCTTTACCTCTGTCTGGTGATCACATATCATATGACCTTCTGAGCAATAAACTATTGTTTTTTTAGTAGATAAAAATGGTTTTCTCTTAGAAAGATAATGATGTCATGTCATAAATGGTTACTAGTGATGTAATGAGGTGCAAAATAGAGATAAGAGCTAATAAAATTGTAAAAAAAAAAATCGTATTGGTTAACTTCAAAACTATTAAATATATTCTTGTTTGCAATTTGATTTTATATTAGATTTTTTTTACATTATTATTTGATTTCCTTATTTTCTTTTTAATGTAAAAATATAATCCATACAAATTTTTTTTAGTAAAAAATGTATGATATAGCAGTAACATTACTGTAACCGAATAATAACTTATATTAATGAGACATTATCACAATCATGATTAAGTCTCACTCCTGATTATAGCATCCTATTATCTAGTTACCTCATCTACCTTCAGGCATAGAACATATATACAAAATTACAAGATAAATATTTTAAAATAAAAATCTGATTAAAAAGATAAACGAATTTATTGTATATTTGTCAAAATATATCTTACATTAAAAAAAAAAAACCATTTCTAACCTTATCTGAAAAATCACAGTAGTTGCTTCTATGATAAATTTTTCTCTGATGTAAACAATAGTATCTTGAATAAGATGGCAATATCTTCCTAAATTATTCCATGCTATTTGCAATCATAATTTATTAAGAATCATTTCAATAGGTTTTAGGATAACGCATTTTGCTAAAACCAAAAAATTAATATATATAGAATCCAAATGCAATTAAACATGTGTGAAGGGAAAAATTTAAGATTTTTATTATTATTGAAGATTGACTTATATTCAGAAAAACATTTAACCAATATAATTTGGATTTGTTTCTGTTTTCTCTTAACATCAAATGACATTTTTGCCATTTTCTAAAAAGATGTCTTAATTCATAATTGTTTTAGACTGTTTGGTCAATCTTATTTTATGTTTACTGAAAATTATTCTGTTACAATTCTGTCTCTTTGCATTCTCTTCTTTTCTTAAATGCAAAAATAAATGAAAAGATAAGAATAGATTATTTTTCAATTAGATTAGTTTTGAAAACCTTTTAGGATAATTGCTTTGGAAATAAAACATTAAGCATAATTTAGCAAATATTTCCAACAATTTAGATGAATGTGTGTATATATATATAGTAATCTAATACTTTTATTAACCATATAAATAAACAATACCTATTAATTATATAATATTTACAAAGTAATAAATTTCAAATGTTCCAATTATTGAGTATCAGTGATTAACTTGGAGGTTAGATAAAGGTGTTCCATTTTTGTCAGATTATCATTGATACAAGAAAGAACATAAATTGAAGGCTTGTTAAAATAATTCTAAGAAATACCAGTTGATAATTATTTTCATGGTATGCACATTCAAAATTTAGTACTTGTATATGAACGATTATAAATATCATTTGTGTGAAAATTTTAGCACAAAGTTAAAATGTGTTTTATAAAAATATAATCAAAATAATTGTTTTTTTTTTTTGGTAAAATTACAATAATATTATAGTTAAACCTTTATTTGAGTCATTCATATATACATGATATCTATTGCTAATGAAGCTTATTTTTGCAATAATCTTCTTGACCATCAGACCTTTTTTCATTCTAAAATTACCCATTGATTAAGAGTCTTTAAATTCACAAATCATCTAGATTCATCACTGATACATCACACCATGATTCACAGTTTACCCTTGAGGTGGCTGAGAATTTTAATCAGTCCATTATTTTTTATTGTTCATAATTATAAGATATATTTGTAATTTTAGTAACACCAAAAATGTTTGCTGTAAATTTATTACAAAATATTTCTCTTTATTTCCTTTAGTTTTATAATGCCTTTTATCGTTGTTACAAATATAAAACAGACCACCCCAAAAAGATGCCATATTTTATTGAACAAAAACAATGTGAAATGGGTGAATATTTGTAAAATAAATATATGATTATTTATGGTGAAAAAACAACAACAAATAAAACAAGCTTTTTAAATATCTTATTGCAAACCACTTCTGACTAATGCCCACCATATTAAGAAATAGTGAAGAAAAGTGCTAAATTCTGGAATAAGTGAATGATAGTGATTTGAGGCTGTCTTTATTTTACTCACTAAAAATAGTTAGATACCCATTTACTGACCAAAAATGTAATTGAGTTATTGCAGAAAAAAAAATTGTTTAACAGTTGAAAAAAAAAATTGTTTTAATTATCTCGATTCCAATCCAGGTTGTGGAGATAACATATGCTAACACTAGTTTACCAGACTTTTTAATTCATAAGCAAATGGCTATTTTATACAAACATAAAAATACCATTAAAAAATTTTAATATTAATAAAATTGAAATAATTTATCTTAATGGCTTAATTTTGGAAAATGTCTGATTACATTTTCAATATATGGATAATTTTTTTGAAGCATAAATTACTTCATTTTCCAAGATGACATTATTTTTCTTATCTGTCATTGGTTTTATGTTTCTTATTCGGATTGCTCATTGACCATAAACCTGATCTGCTAAGGGTGATAGAAAGAAATTAACTTTCTTCCATTTTGATTTATAGCCAGAAAGTGTATAACCGTTCTTAAGAATGAGAAAAACAATATCTGTGATATTTGAGAATTTCTGCTCTAATTTTAAATTGAAATAAGAATCATTTAATGACTATCAATAAAATTATTTTTTTATTTCTTAATATTTAAGATTGTCTATTAGCATCTTTTGTGCATCTAATTTATTTACTAATGGAATAAAAAAAAATCAATTTTTTTTTATATATATGGGAAAATACGCGCACACCTTCTTTTACGATGACGTATCTATAGAAATAATACTTTTCAAACTGTTGATTTAATTTAAAACCCAATTATTACAGTTATTAATAATATTTAAAAAGGTAAACTCAAGACAGAGAGCCTGTAGAAGTATGATGCTTTTTCACCCCAGAGAAAAGCTGTGTTACATCACCACCCTAATTTTAATTTTTAAAGGCAGTGTATAACATTCATCTTCTCTACATAAAACAATTATAGAGTGACAGATTTTAGAGCTCAGATGGCAATCAATTCAATCACATATGATGTTTGAACTTCATGAGTACCTCAACAATCAACACTTCATTTATTTAACATCTGTTCATTCAGATTAACTTGAGACCAATAAGAGAAACAAGTTGATTTAATTGTAGCAGTTTTATTTATTTACTTCTTCATAATACTTTATTTGTAAACTATCAAGTCATTGGTGGAAAATAATTAAAATATTGCTTCAATTAACTGAATCTGCATTTGTTGGATAACAGTAGCGTAAGATGATATTGGTGATAATTGGTCTTAACAGTGATGACGTTTAAGCATTATTTTAAACTGCACAGAATAAAACAATCATAAATTAATCCTCTATGCTATATTGAAAATCATGAATACTACTATAAATGCTATTTATATGATCGCTGGGAACCAATGTTTACTTACTACTAATAATAATAATTTTCAGATAAGATCATGATTTAAAAAAAAAAATAGAGAAAAGTAAAACTCAAATGGATTGATCAGATAAACATGATGTGTTGTCCATAAAATTACCCATACAATTATAATTAAATGAAAGCTTCACTCTGGTTAAAGAGAAATGTCTTAGACATGGCAAATGATTCCATCACATCTTATATTAATAAGATATTATGAAAAGAAAATGAGTAAATGCCTGTAAAAACAAAATTATATATATATTATTGTGAGGCCTCATGATGCAGTTAGTCACATTCATTTATCCATTTCAGGATTTTAATCCAGGCCATGTTGAGATTTGGATTTTTTTTCAAATTCTAAAAAGTTTACAGTTTCCATTTGCCATATCTATCATCTGGGAATTCATTCTAGAATCATGTTTAAATTTAGATTTTTCTTTTTTAAGCTTGAAAGGATTTTAGAATAATTTTTGAGATAGCCCATCATAATTTTAACTAGCCATCCATAATTGGTCAGTAAATGAATATTAAGATATTCTTATCTAAATAGAAAACCATTAACATCCTCACTACTATCCATTTATCAAGTGTGGGTGAGTAATGCCATCTCAGATTGTTGTTTTTTTAATATGTTTGCCTTGAAGTGTGTATTTAACGGCTGTTTTATCCTTATGTACATTTTAGATTTATTTAACATAGATATTAACATTAAAGAAAGTTTTTGGAGCTATCTTGCATTTATTCAGCATTCAAGTAACAGAAAACTAAAGAGAGAGAGTGTGTGTGTTGGTAAAGAAAATATCCTATGTCTATGGTTTTTGATAATGATGATTTCTGTACCTAAAGATTGTAATTTTGTATGTTTTTAAAGAATACTATTGTTCCTTTATTGTAATTATTTACTTTAATGTAAATATTTAAATATTATGGTATATTCCAATGTATGTTGGCAATAGTTTACAGATTATAAAATTATCCACATAGTATATTGATTGCATTTAAAATTCTAAAAAAAGAAACTAAACAAAATATTACTTAGGAATTCATAACAAGTTCAAGCCCTGGAAATATTAGAATTGGAATCATTCAAAAACCTTACAACCAGATTTTTAATATTCTGTTCCCAGCACTAAGTTGCATAGAGCCTATAGAAGAAGCAGTTTAAAATGAAGGGTTCTGAATTATTTGTTTACATTAATGGATGCTGGTATAATCATAAAGATAACTTTTTATAAACAAATACCAAAATGATCAATTCACAAAAATTTTAGCTCAATCATCTCTTCTTGTCTTGATTTTTTTTTTTTTACCAAGGAATTGAACTGGTAACTTTTGCTTATCAGGATGTAATTCTTACTAATAAAAGAAATTCTTCTGTTTTGGATTAAATATTACATATAATTCAATAAAATTGTTTATGAAGAATAGTAATTTGAGTTACAGTGTTTTTACTCTGACCATAAAAATATTAAAGAAGAAATATTATATGAATGTTTTAAATATCATAAATAAATTATATGAACTATAGATATCTAAATTCCCCACAAAATAGAAGTCTAATAATAAGTATTGTGTACATAATGACTAAATAACCAATTCCATTGATCATATTATTATCTCTAGCCACATTGTATTCAATTCATAATAAATTTTATTATAGCATCAGTTATTTAAAAGTATGCATTTATTTACTTAAAACTTTAGCATTACAAATTATATATATATCAAGATTAATACTTAAACTACTAGCTTAATAAGTAAATGAAATACTTTCAATCCAAAGTACATGATAAAACTCTTTTTTTCACTCTTTGGATCGGTATCTGCAATGTCTAAATTGAAAATTTTCCCAAATGTTAATTAAAATAATATAAATCCATTCAAAAATAGCTTTAAAAGTAATAATGATTGATTTAAAAATATCCATGCTTTCTTTTCAAAGTACAGTAATTCAGATAAACCTCTTTAAAAGAAAATGATGTAGAGGTCAATCCGTTTTCTTTTCTTTTTTTTTAAAAAAAGGTTTTGGCTTGAGCTTTGCATTGAGAATATTTCATTTATTTAATAAACCAGTAGTTAAGTATTAATCTCGATGTATTATATAATATTAATCACTAGAAATGTTTTATATTTATATATGATATTATTAAATAGTTTTGTGGATTTTTACAAATGCACCTTATTCAAAATGTGTTGATCAAATGTATTGTAAGAATTTATAATCACATTACATATAAATGCTTCATATCTATAATTATAATGAATGTAAGTTATAGATATTTTTATAGTTTTTTTTCTCATGTGTCATAGTATCAGCAGAGAAGCGAACCCGCTAACCCGGCACAACTGCTTGTAAAGCAGCCATCCTGACCTCTCGACCACCAATGCTTGACATTTTTATACAGTTGTATTTATAAACCACACAATTTTAATTTTATTTCTATATTGATGGTGATTTTAATTTATTGTTTTTCATTTGCTATATAAATTGTCTTTGATTAACATTTTAAAAAAGCAGATAACTGAAAATAGGGTATATACCTACAAAATATTGAAAGTTTTTAAACAACTTTACAAAAATATCATTAAAAGTATTTTATGAGATTTTGGAACAGGTTTTTAAATGTCTAAATTTGAGAGTGCCAGATCTCAAGATAAATAATGATTATCTAAATCATCTAAATTTTCCAACATGCAATGTTTAGCAATCTGTACACCTATATTTAGCCATCTGCAATTAAAAACACTAATGCACTGTGCAACATTAGTTTGCCTATGGTCAAAATAAAAGTAAAATGAATAAGTAATAATAGTGTTTTATTTAGAACAGTTATAAAAGTTTGTCAAATTGAGATCAAAAGTTAGTTGCGATCGTTAACATATTTTGATTGCATATTGTCTTATACTAAAATGTGCAATAAGTTTCACCTTTTCCTCCCTAATGGTCCTTCATTTGGAGTGCCTATATATATATATATTATCATTCTTCTATTTCACTTTTTTTTTTTCATTTTTTAATAACCTTTTCACTAATATCTATAATGGGACAACAGAAATAGAAAGTTATAGTGGTGATGTAATCATAATCATGTCAATAACAAAATAATTTATACTATATAGAAAAAGACACATAAACTGTTAATAGACAACTTAGCTAAAGATTTTGTGACTTGATAGAATATTCTTTATATATTCCTTTATTTGTCTGTAAAATCTTATACAAATGCAATTTATCCACTCTTCTTTAAACACTTTTTAGAAAAAAAATCTTTTATTGTACATATATGCATATATTTTATGTTTCAACTGTCCTTTAGTCTTCTTCAGAGCCACTTTGACTTTAATAGTGGCTTTGAAGAAGACTGCAGGATAGTTAAAACATAAAATTGTGTATGCATATATGTACAATAAAAGATTTTTTGCTAAAAAGTGTTCAAAGTAAAGTGGATAAATTGCATTTATAATTAATAACATCATTCATATTAAAGATCAAAATTTATATGCAATAAATTTTGAGTTTGTTTGTTTTTATCTTTTGCATAGCTGATAATATGCTTTAAGAAATTTGAAATGCTTTTATTCAGCTAAGATTTATACAAGGAATATAAGTTTGGCTTAAAGAGTTTGAATAATACTTTATATTATTCTTTAGAAATTCAAGTTACTTTATTATTTATACCTTTTCATCTGAACCCAAAATGAATGAGTGTTTTAGAATTAACATAAAGAGTAAAAACTTTCATAAACTATAAGTTTTCATTATCATCGTTTTTAAACAATATTTATTATAGGATTATTTCTTCAAGTGTAAGCTCATATGTCCATGTATAGCCACATTTGCCCACATCACACCAGCAAGCATTATTTCATTCATCTATCTCACATATGGTCTTTTTTCTATGTCTATTACAATTTCTTGGGATATTGTTTAAGGATTCAAATAACCATGGTATCAAGTAGTACTTATAGTCTACAATATTACTTCTGTATAAACTAAGAATTAAAAACAGATTCTCGCTTGACCTTCTCAGCTCCTATAATTTAATCCAGCATCTGTATTTTGAGCTACTTTATTAATTTTAATAAACTCTGATGCTCAAAGCTATGATGTGAAATAATGAAGTTCTTTGCTTCATTAATATGCAAATGTCATTATTAATTAATTTTTATAAAAGTGAAAGTATATTTTTTGGATTTTATAATATGTTTAAGATATGGGAAAGAAAAGCATTGACTCAGTACTCATAGAAATATAATCTCCCCTCATCAGTATTAAAGCTTCATATTACAATCATTTTATTTCTACAGTCAGTGCTTCAACACATGTCTGCCAATCCAAATTCTGAAGACTTTATCAGTGTTGAGAAAAATAGATCAGTGAAATAGCTGCTACAAATGTGGCATTTTATTTAGATTTAGACAATTTAAAAAACATTAAGTTGCTTTTAAGTTATGATTTTACAGGAAACTTTCTCTCTGATTGTTTAAATCTTTAATGAATAATTATTGAAGAGTTGATAATAAACTAATAGATCTGTGGTTTTGGTGAATCTTTTTGTTATAAAAAGACAAATGGTTTGTTTTATTTTTTGGAATATTAATTTTTTTTTTATCATATGTCATAGCATCTGCCGGGATGCGAACCCTCAACAACCATCTGCAACCAACTGCTTGCTTGCAAGGCAGCTGTGCTGACCTGTCGGCTAATAACGCTTGACAGAATATTAATTTTCTAATACTATTATTATCAATATCATCTATTTCTTAGAAGAGTTATATTTGGTCTTATCTATTGTTTTTTATTTATGTATTTTAGTGTTGTATTTAAAACAAAAGATTCTACACTGTGTCTAAATTTTATAGAATAAAATCACTTTAGAAAAAAAAACCCATTAGTTTTCAGAAAGTATTGTGGCAAAAAAACATACTTGCTATAGAGTCAGAAAGTTTAACTGCATTTACATGAAGAATTATTTTCAATATTTAGAACTAATTGTAAAAAAAAAAAATTCAAACATTATTTTAAGCTTTTCAAGTACATTCAACTTGTTACTAATAACTCACAGTGAGCATATTTGAAAAGTTTAAAATAAAGTTTGAATTTTTTTAAAAGACATGTATTAATTAATTCAAAATAGTAAAAATGGTTCAACATATAATTGCTGTCATCATAAGTTTTCAGGCAAATACTGACACATATATGAATTTATTCTTAATATTTCAACATAACATAATTTTACAAATTAGAGCTTTTTTTTTAATTTGCAAAACCTTTGCATACAAAAATTATCAATTCATGCAAATATAATTTTTAGACAATTTTGCAAAAAAAATTAAAATTAAAAGATTGATTATTAAGATGTATATGAAATCAGTAATAGTCTGACCAATATAATATTCATTTAATTCCTTCACTCACATATTATAAAACGAGAGCAATTGTCTATTCTAGCGCCATCTATAATAAGATTATGTAATTGAGTGATTGTCAGATGTTTCAGTATTAAATGCCCATCTCCAGATTAATTTCTGGCTTTTACCTATATCAATGAGACTTGGGATTCAAAGTTGAAAAGAATTCAATTATTCATCTTGTAATCATCCAACATAACTTTATGACTTCCAGTCTTGAATTTCAAATCTAAGTACTAATTATTATTTGGTAATCATTGATTACTAATGCCCATTAGAGTAAACAGCTGCTCTGGTTTGATCATAGATTGATAAATATATAGAAAGCAATTCATGAGCAAGATATTAAGTTAAAATACATCCTCATTCCATTGTTTATATGATCCAATGTATATGAGGTCAATTGATGTTGCTCCATTAACATGCAAACAGAGTATAATAAGAGTATCATTCATTTGGTCAGACAGTGTTTTTTTAAATCTCTAACCACTCTTCTCATTGTTCTCTGCTTGAGAATTCATTCAGATATCTGTTACTCAATATCTCATCACTAAACCAGACTGCTCACAGTCTTGAAGTAATATAATTTATTTACAAGATAACATTAATAGGATAGTTGTTAGATAGAACAAAGATGTATAAGGAGTAGAAAAATTACAGTCATAAAATTTTGAGTATGGATATTGATCCAGATATAGATGATTTTACATCAATTTCACTAAATCTAATTGATTTAAGTTCCACCGATGACAAATTTATTAACTCTTTGCAGATTTAGGTGATCTAAATAATTATGCAGTGGTATAATTTATTAGATAGACTTTTTAGAATACTATCTGAGTGAAGTAAGTAAAAGTGTCGAGTAGTTAAGACTAAAAGTGTTATATAAAAAGAGAAGTTACAAGACAGCTTCATAAATTATAATAAATTATTTTATTTAGTTGTTGTGCAGTTAATTAATTATTAAGGAGGAATGTCAGTAGCGTTCAGGCATCTATGTTATTGGTTAGTTTTCTGCAGCAGCAGAGTGGTCGAATCTAAAACTGAAAGTTCATGAATTGTAACTCAGTGTCTATAATTTCCATTACTTAAAATTTAAACGAATTCCTGAGCAATAAATCATTTAATTGTTTTCTTGAATCAGCACAGCAATTTCATTATCAGTTAAGTAAATTTAAATTTTGTTTTTGTTCAGCTGTTATTGATTTAAAAGCTATTAGCTCTTCAATTCTCTGCTCTCATCACTAGCGCAAATATCTTAAGATATTGTATTTGATGGTAATATATCAGGCAGACAAAAAATTGTTTTTTATTTTACCATTTTTTTATGTCTTAAAGTTTTTTTTAAGGTTTTTCGATTATTTTTTTATATATTTTTAGATCTTTTGTTTGTCTTCAGCTTCTTGCAACACTTAATCATGTCACTTCAGTAATGAATTCAGTTTCTTTCTTTACTGGGCTTTTTGATAAACTGACTTGTAATATCACCGATAATGTGTTTTTACACTGTGAAGAAAAAATACATCTAAAGAAATATTTTGATTCTGACAAAATTGAAAAATTGCTATTAATATAAAAAAGATTAATAAAACAAAGAAACTTGTGAAAATGTTCTATTTTTAGCCTATATATAAAAGCATACGTATCATTCAAAAAGTTATTTGTTTAGTTTGGATTTGCATAAATGTTTATATATTTAAATTTTAATATATTCTCAGCAAAATAAAAATCTTCTTTGAAATAGATTACCATTCTTTCACATTAATTAAGTTGAGATTAGGAGATAAATTCAATAAATAGTACCAGTATGATTAAGCAAGCATAACATTTACATTCTGTATTCATAAGATGCACTACAGAATGAGGGTCACTCTAAGTATGATCCAGTATTTTTAATCAATAACTTTTTTTTTATTAGTTCAGCAAACTTTTATTGCATTCTTCATCACATATGCAGTCTTTTTTTATATATAATAAAATCTTTTATGATCCATTTATCAATTTGTTTGTCTGTCTGTTGCCCTTTTTTAAAGTGAGCTCTTAATTTGAGCTTCAGATCAATCTTTTAATTCTATCTATGTGGCTAGTGACGTCACTGTATTTTACAATTCATGTACTTTTTGATCCTTTCTTGTCAATTCTTAAATACTTTTTTCTCTAATCCAAAGTCTTTATATTTCTTCTCTGTTAAGTTTTTAGATCACAAATATTCTTAAGTAAGCACCAGTAATATATATTTATGAAAACTTTCTTTTGGATGCCTTTGTTATTTTTTTAATATTCAATTATTTGGATTTAAAGCACCCCATTCAAATATGATTCTATAAATTATTTTATGTTTTGTTTTCATCTTGTTTAATAATTTGTCCAATGTATTTGTAATTGCTACATTTTTTTTAATTCAATGCACCCTCAGTATTTATTTATTTTTGGGAATTCACTGAACATTAGTTTTCTAAATATTTCTCTTGAGTTTTTTTTTTTCACATTTGCCTGAATAGTTCTTGCATCTTTTTCTGCAATTCTGAAGCACTATTTATTAAACAATTGCCAAATCTAAATGATTTAATTTATTTTTACTTTTTAAAAATTCTAATCCAGAAAATGCCCTGCCATATTCTTTACTAAAATTATTTTCCTCAGTGACACTGTATGATTACATATTAGTTTTGTACTTGATAAATCTTTTTTTAGAATTTATTGTTTTATTCCTAATTTTATCTAGCATATTCTTTTGATTGAATCCTAAGTTTTTTCTAGATAATCCATAATGATTTTAATAAATGTCTTACATATAACTTATATGTAACTGATAGAAAGATAATTGGTCTATAAAATCAATAACTTTCTCTAATACTTTTTACATGATTTGTTATATTATTACTAATTTACATACGTTGCTGATAAATTATATTAACATCTAGAAAATTGCGATGTAGTAAATCTAAGATTTCGCACTGTAATATCGTAAATTAAAAACTCAGTGAGTAATAAATGAATATGTTTATATTTCAAGCTTTCAGGCCAAGATGCTTAAGACTGGCTTATATATATAAAAAATTAAGTTGAGAGAAGGTTGGTATCATCCTTTTCTTATCAAAATCTCTGTCGTGTGTCAAAAGCCTGATCGTTCTTAAAAGACAGCTGTTTAAAAATCTGACTGGCTGTCTGAGAAACAACTGTAGCACATGTGAAAGTCTAGCAACCTTTCAATTATTACTAATTTATTCTTTTGATTGAATTGTAAGTTTTTTTTTGTAAATAATCCATAATGATTTTAGTAAATATCTTACATATAACTAATAGAAAGGTTGGTCTACAATTTTTCATGCTTTTTTTTGCCTGTTTTGAATATCAATTTTGCCATTACATTCTTTCAATCATCTGGTACATTCCTATTATAGATATATATATTGTATATAACTTTGCTATTACAGTTACTTTTAAAATATCTACAATAGCTCCATCACTTTTTGGAACTTTTGTTATATTTATAGATTTAATTGAGTATGTCCTCATTTTATTTAGATTATATGGCATCTCAGACGAAGCCATTATTATGTGAATTACTTTTATTTTCTACTTTATTTATTATATCAGTTTATAGTTTTTTGAATTTTTACTACTGAAATAACATTACTACAATAACATGTCATTTTTATTTTTGATGTTTCATTTTTTTCTATAGCTTTCTATGAGTAATACAATTTTTTGACAAAATTATAATTATGGAATTTTTCTCAATGCACCTATTTTATATATTCTTTCTTTTCTATATATATTTCATAGTCTTAATAAAAAATTTACTTTTCTGTTTCTGATATTTGTAAAACTATTACTTTTTTATTATAAATTATTTGTTTGATTTTTTGTTTTTTTATTATTCTCTTTTCATAGTCTTAATATTTTAAAATCTTCATTTTTATTGGAGTATTTATTATTACTAATTTTCTGCCTTCAATTAGAATTCTTTTCTTTTTAAAATTTCTAAAAAAAAAAAAAAAAATTTAATGTACAGTATGTCTCTACTTATTTGTGTCTTTATATCTCAACTTATATATCGCATTTTAATCTTTCAAATATTTTTCAATTTTTACATGAAAATCTGTGATAAATTTAAAATGTGTGATCGATTCAAAAACATTCTCTGGAAATGTATATAAGACTTCCACTTTATAATAAGAAATGCATGTTGGAGCATAAATCATATGGCTTTGGTATCTTTTAATTAAATAAATAAGTAAACCTATTACTCTGTCTGATATATTGTAATTTTTTTAAATATATTTTTAATGAATCCTACTCATATAAATTTTCAATATTTTTTTTTGTGTGGTATAATTCTTGTAATTTTTTTCCTTTTAACTTTACAAAATGGGTGGGGGCCGATTTAAAAGATGATACCGTGCTTTTTCTTCAGTTTCAAAGTTATTTGACAACTTTAAATAAGCAAATGTAAATTTTTAACTTGAAAATATCACAAAATTAAAATCAGGATATTCATTATTCTCAGCTTTCACAATCAGATACTACTTTTATCCAATAATTTTTCAGTCCTTAAAAGTAAAAGTCATAATTTATGTTATATATTGTAAGTGCATTCATTTGTTTTGCTTTTAAAAAACAAAACAAATGTTGTCTTGCTAAATAACTATCAGGATTTGGGGGAAAAAATTCTTAATACTAAATTCAAAAATGAAGACAGTTAGCTCACCCTTGTGTGTCAATGAGCAATTAATATTTAGCATGTGAATATTTGTATGACTGCAATGGAGAAAGTAAGAAAGTAGGACTTCAGATAAATTTTAAAATGACTAAAGTAATTTTCAATAGATTTTCTCAAAAATTGAAAATAAAAATTGATAAATATGAATTAGAGGAAGCTAACAGTTACAAATACCATTAACTCTGATGGAAATAATGAATGAAAATAATCATAGAATCAAACTTACTTTTAGTAAAAGTAGAAAAAAAATATGTCTATGTGTTTGAAAAAGTTTTTAATATAAATGTTTCTTCTGAGACTTGGATATTCAGTAGTCGAGTACAGAGACTCCAGATCATGAGTGATGAGATTGAAAACAAAATACATGAATGAGAGGACAAACAGGTATGACTGACAACATTGAAAAGATTAAGATATTGAAATTAGACTAGGCTGAATATATTTCCAGAAGAGATAATAATAGATGGGCAATTAAAGTTTTAAATTGGATCTTAAGAACCACTAAACATCACATGATCACTATCTCATACTAGCACGTAATTGTTATTAAACAATTCAAAACAAAGCAAAATTCTCCATATAGTAGTGCCATCTTGTGCTAACAAGAGCAATCAATGGATGCCAGAAGGCTTGTGCATAAAATCCTTATCTAGTGCCTACTCATCAAAAAAGTCACATATGAGTTGAATGGATGGAATAAAAAAATTTGTTAGTGTGATATTGGAGAAAAGAAGCTAGAGATGTGGCAAAACTGATTTCAACTTGGAGAGACATTTTTCTGAAGTAGATTGATGAAATATCAAATTAAAATGATACCAACTCTTCAAATTGGCATCTACAAACTATTTAATATTTTATTCATTACTATATTTATGAAAAAAATTGCTCATGCAGCATACTGTGTTTTGAACTCATTCTTTCTTTTCAATTTCCATTAAAAAAGACAAATCTCACATTAAAAGTAGCAATTTTATTTCTAATTAAGTGCCACCAATATATATTCTTACATATTCATTCAGACAGCTGACTCTTTAATGTAATTTTTTGCATAAATACCTCTTAATTATTCCAATAAATTTTCCCAAATTCATTCTGATTAGATATTTATTGAACATCTTAAGCTGACTGCTTACATTTTTTAATTTGCATACAGATGTACTCATATGCATCAGACAGTATTCATATTTAATATCTGAATAAATATTATTTAAAATGATTTTGATAATTGTAAAGTGAAAAATATAAATTTACAAATGTTTAGATATATATATGCTTAGAAAATATTTTTTGTTAAAGAGTAATAAAACATTGTTATTATAAATAATAATAAATTTAAAATATGTGATTTGGAATCTGTTTTTAAATTATTGTAGTTGAACCTAATCATATGATTGTTCAAATTAAATTTTATAAATGGATTTTGAAAGTCAAGAATCCCATTAGAGTCTTATACTAGTTATGATTGTGCATAATATTATTCTGTGAATATGGAATGATAATTCTGAGAAAGTGAACTACTTAGTTTATATTTTGCTTCCATGCCCACAATACGAATTCATATATAAGATTGATTTGAAATTTTATTTTGTGGTAGCTGTCCCATAATTAATTTAATGGATAACTAACTGGTAAATAGATTTGTAATTCTTTTTGGGTAGAAAGTAAAGGTCCCATATTAAACTGAACTGATCTAAAAAGTATCAAACTATCAAACATCACATGATAACCATTCTTTATGCTTACACAAGCTGTTTTCACAGAGGCAAAACTTTTAGTACTACCACTAGCCAGAGTAATCAATGGATGCAGAAAGATTTGTGCATAACACCCCTATCTAGTACATACTCATCCAATATCCCTGGGCTAGTTTCTACCTTGTGCTGGAAGGTTGCATTAGATTCTGAAATCTAGGTGCAATGCTCTCAGATCAAAGGCTCCTCACAGATTAAAGCCACAAGTTAGAAACTAGTCTGGGGATATTGGATAAATAGGCACTAGATAGGGATTTTATGCACACACCCTTGTGCATCCATTGATTACTCTGGCTTGCACTGAGTGGTGTTACTGTATGGAGAGTTTTGTCTCTGTGTAAAGTATCAAACTACTTGTAAAAAAAATAAAAATATGATTTAATATAATTTGGCCTTTGCTACTGACTGGAATGTCATATCTCAATGAGTTCTGAGTTCATGGTATTCTTACCATATCATTATCTTATGAAAAGTTGAAATATTTATTAAATTCTTTGAATTCTTTGGCCATTTATTGGGTTTTTATTTTAAGTATACTTTCTCAATACTTAATCATAATTATTTTATAGTTTTTAAAAGTTCAAATTGTTTAATTAAATTAACTAAAATAACTTATTTAAATAAAAATTGTTTACTAAGTAAAATTGTTTGGCACAATTTTTTTTATAAAAATAAGTGAAAAAAACTTATATTTGTATTACGACTATTCAAATTCACCACAGAGAAATTTATAAATTCTTACTATACTATAAACAGATGAAATGTGAAAACCTTTTTCATTAGAACTTAAGATATGCTTTATAATTAATGATTATAAAAGTTTAAGATTGATGCCACTGTTCTTACTAAAATCATCTTACAGAGGAAGAAATTTTAATTATTTACATGGTTACAATTTTTTTCTACATGGTTCTGGGTTTATTATGAAGTCTAATTTGTATTTTTTATATATATGAATAGAAAATTATTGATATTCAACATTGGTTCATTCAATAGTTTCTACACTTGTTTTATTAATACTAAAATTTCAATGTTACATTCAGAAACTTTAGAGAAAGAACAGTTTTTTGTGTAGATAAAAAATGATTCAGAAATCCTTAGTTCTCATGTTCATAACTATTATACTGGACTAAACTATTCAATATTTTACTGCTATTGGTTGCAATTTTATTAATGAATTGTCTTATTTTTTACATAAAATCTCTTTTTCAAAGTGTTTTATATAATGTGAAAATAAATATTCATAAATATACAGAGGGATATATCTTCATATGGATGCATTACAAGAATCCTTTACAAGCCAAATATTTTAGAAGTCATTTTAATAAACTTTTAAGCAACACTTCTTCATAATTATCTAAAAACCAAATGAAAAGGAAACATTTTTATTTTGTCACAGATCTTGTAAGGGTTACGGCATTAGTATTTTATAAACATTTACCTTTATAATAATAATGATCTTAGCAAAGCCTTAACCTTGCTGTTGTTTGTTAACAAGATTATTAAAATTAATAAATTTATGTCTGCAATGTTATCAAAACTCTGAGCTAATTACATTGAGGCTTTGATAAGAACACTGATGATGTAACATTTCATCCTTGTGAAACATCATATTATACTCTGCTATTCATTTAAGATATTAAGAACCAAATGAAAATAATTCATGTTAATCTCATTTGTAGATTAATATGAGAAAGAAATGTTTGTAGCTTTATTAAAATGACTTCTAGAAAGTCTCTTTTTTAAAGAATTTTTATGGTATGCACATATGAAGAGTATTACTTCAAAAATATATATATTTGGTGCTACATATTAAATAGCTATCGTTTTTTTTACAGATTTGTCAAAATTAGTAGAATATATATATGTGTGTGTGCAAAATGTATTATATTCAATGCAACAGCTTATTTGACGTCCACTATATAAACAGGGTAACTTTGATAAAGCATTTTCCTTTAATTTGAGCAAAATGTTTTTTGCATATGTATATGTTTTAATTTTTAAAAATCAACATTTGATAGATAAAAAAAAATAATGAATTTATATAAACATTAGTGAATAAAGAACAAAATAATTCAGTAAAAAATATTCAATTATACCAACAAAGAAAATACCTCATTTAACAATTAATATCGTGGTTTATCAGATAATATGCTGCTCTGGATAATTGGCTTAATTTAAGAATATTTAACAGATGAGTAAGAATGATGTTATAAATGGTATTAAGTTTTGTTGCATTTGATAGATTTTATATATATTATATAAAAAAGGATGAATTATAAAATTGTAATTATTTATATAGTGATTAATATTTTGATTGACTTATGATTCACAACCTTAAAAATATAATTTCATAACCTTAAAAAACAAACATTAAATTATTTAATTCATATTGTTTATATACATTTTGCTTATAACTATATTAATTTATTATTTCATTAAATTAAATTAAAAATTTAAACTACCCTGTATTTACTTTATTCAACCGTAAATAGAAGATGTCAATGTTTGTAGTTCCAAACATATTTTTCGCAATTTTTTAATATAGGTTGCAACTTTCTATCTGAAAATTTAATTTAAATTTTTATATTTTATATGTATATATTTTCCTGTTAACATCAGCCTTAACTATTTTTGAAATATAAAATATTTAAATTCTTTTAAATTCACACTTCACTATTTGTTTTATGGCTTAGTAATAAAAAATATTCTATCAGAAATTTAAAAAAAAAAAAACTGAATGTATATCGATATTTAAAGATTTATCTTTAACTTTTTTTTTTTTTTTCATTTTATATGAATTTCAAATTTTTTTATCCCAATTATTTTTTAAATATTTTAATTAAAATTTAAAATAATTTAGTCTTTAATGGAATTGAAAAACACACGTAAATAAACGGAAATAGGTCTTAATACATTTTAATCAATATGTATTAAGTGAAACACAGGCTTAATATATACCATGTGTCTATATATGTAATATAGGGTATATGAGCACAGACTTTCACATGACCCACCATTCTCCACTCTATCTAATAACACTGATACACTCAAGCACATATATGCTGAAAAGATAAATAATCACCAATATACTTATTTCATGCTAAACCAGCAATCATCAGTTGGTCCAGATTATCATCTCCCACACATATATACTATAAGTGCTCAGATATTTATTAAGATAGACAATCTTCATACTTTAATGGACTGGCTCCAATCTACTACACACTCCAACTCTTCAACCGTCCATCCAATTGAAAATCTGATGATGGAAGGCTCGAAGGCCACCCTAAGGCCGAGATTCTTGTCACACCCATGTTGACCCAAGGTCAATCTGAACCCCACATGTACAGGACATAATCCATTAAATACATATGCAAGGATAGGCAGACATCTCTATAATGTAATAAGTGAAACACAGGCTTAATATATACCATGTGTCTATATATGTAATATAGGGTATATGAGCACATATGTATGTAAATATGTGTGTTATATACATGTATATATCTATTTTTTAATTTTCAATTTGACATGCGCATTATAAAAATATCGTTAAATTTATATACAATTGAAAGAGGAAGAAAATGCCTTAATTACGCTATTTATTTATAATTATACACCCATTTAACATATTTAGACTCATGTTTTATTGGGATTAATATTCAACTTATCTGTGTATATATATATACATAATCAAAATTATCCCAAATTTACAACTAACTAATCAAGAAAAACTCTAAATCACAATAAATGGTTTCACTGCTCCAAGCAGACTTCTCAAGTGTAAAGAACTAAAAGATAACAAATTTATATTATTATCCACAATTCCACTTACATTTACACTCTTAATACTAGAAGTATATCATATAATACTAAATCATCCTTGCACTACTGCTTTATTTACCATCCTCTTTTACAGTTTACAGTTTTGATTGCCCCAGCAATCTTCTTCAGAACTTTAATATCTTCTAACTTCAACTGCTAAATTCAAATTTTAAAATTTGAATTTAGCAGTTGAAATAAGAAGATATAAAAATTCTGAAGAAGATTGTTGGGGTAATCAAAACTGTAAACTGTAAAAGATAGTGGTAAATAAAGCATTGTGTAACAGTAGTAAAGTGCATGGGTGATTTACTATTATATGATATACATTTGGCAAAGCAATAAGAAAGATTAGTTATTATACTTCTTGACGAATATTAGAAGTACTTTTGAACAAGTTAATTTCTTCAGAATCATAAGTCTTTAACTAATTATTTTTATTTCATATCTTTCAAAAAAATACATTATGTATAATATTAATAATATGATTTTTTTTTCTGCTCAGTCATAATCAAATTATGATGTCAGAGAATGATGTTCATAATCAAGTATTTGATAATAATTTGCTTAGTGAAAACAAATGTTTGAAAAATATGTATCATATGTAAAACAAAGAAATATATAAATATTTGTACCATTTTTAATAAACTGCAAAATCTTGATCGTTTTTCATGAAATGGAAAATAAAAACAATGTATAGAGAAAACCCATTATAAGAGAAAACTCTTTAAAACAATTTGATTAAAAAAATAATCAAATAGTTATTGCTTAGGAGGTCATGTGACATTAAGGTACTGAAAATGATATCCAAGCTACAATCTATAAACCTTTAGTTCTTGAATCTGATACTACAGTGTTGCATTAAACCATACATTGCAATAATTTAATAATTAGTAATTTATTTAATATACAATATATTACAGTATATTCAAATCACTATTTTCTGAAAAAAATCATTGACATTTCTTTTGTGCAGACTCAAACACTTTTACAGCCACCACCATTTGTATTGTGAATATAAGGTAAAAATGTTTAGTTTCATTAGCTTTATAAGTCTTAACAAAAATTGACAAGACTTCACACTCACCATCTATTTTTTCTCCTGTTTTTTATTTATTAAAATAAATGATGTATTCTATGAGGAATAAGAAAATAACAGAAATAAAATATGATAAACCATAGTAATGGCTGAAACTATAAAACACATGATAAAAGACAAAATTATTGACAATAAACAATAGGTTAAAAGTGATGTGCTCTAAATGAAAACTGGATCAACAATAATGTTGGTGAGTTTTCATTTAGTTCAAAAGGACAGTATAAGATTTCAAATTTTAAAAAAAATTATTCATATAACACAAGATCGAATTACTATTGTGATTTGTCAGAGATTGATATGATGATATGACAATTTGAAAATTGGTAGAGTATGGAGGTGGGATAACATTTTTATGGGACTTTTTCTGGAGAAAGAACTTATAAAAATGATGGTAACAATACTGATACAATGAGTTTGCATTGTATTATAAAAATTTAGTCCATATAATGTGATATGTCCATTTTTATAGTAGTTGCCTTTCTACTATGAAGAAAATGTACATTAGATAAAAATGTTTATTTTATGTTCCAAGTTGTTGTTTTTTTTTACACTCAAGTATTGTTAAGATTTTGTTCTATTTTTTTTTGTTGCTGTTGTTACTTTTTTAATAGTGTGTTGAATGGTGTTTTTAACTTATTAAATATTTTTGTTTATGGAGATATTATTATAAGATTTTATTATTTGCTGTATTAACTTTGTTTTATATTTGAGTTTGTATAAAATTGGATTTAATTTATAACTAGACTTTAAATTTCTTTTGTTGTTATATATGATTATATGTCTTAGAGAGTAAAATAATTTTAATATGTTTAACCTGGTTAATGTTTTTAAGAATAAGTATTTTTTATTATAAAACCTTTTTTGTATTTGAATAATTTTACTGTCAATTTCACTATTATATTTTTATATAGTTGGGGGTTTTTTTTCCAATTAAATTTGCAATATATTTTGCAATTTAATTTTTTCAGCTTTAATTTGGATTTGTCTTGAAAGTTTTCAGTTGTAATTTACTTATAATTCTTTTTAATAGGTAACATTTTACATAATTAAATACAGAATGACTATTTTTAAATAAATAAGTAAAATTTCCTATATTATATATTTTTGGTTTTAAAATAAATTTATTTTTATATTTCTTTGTTAAAATACATGAAAGTGGTTTTAAAAATAAGCATTTAATTAGAGACTACTTAGTCATATGAAAAAATTAGTAATTATATACTGCTAAACATCACATGATCACTATCTCTTATACTAATAGGATAGTGGTGGCTATGGTTGTTAAAGAGTCAAAGATACCACAATGTATGGGTGCTGAACTTAGTTCACACCCATATGGCTATATAAGCTATTGAGCTTAGATTGAAAATATTGTGTTTTCAATTTCATTCTCATAGTTTTATAATTAAGTAGAGTTAAAAGGTGGCTGCTGGACGGTTGCATTAAAACCTAATATCTAGGTGGTGCTCTCAGATCCAAGGCCCCTCACTGACGAAGGCTACAAGCCAGAAACTAGTCTGTGGATATTGGATGAGTAGGCACTAGATAGGGATTTTATGCACAAGCCTTCTGGTATCCATTGATTACTCTGGTTGGCACAGGGTGGCACTACTGTATGGAGAGTTTTGCCTTGTTTAATTATATACTGTGTATCAAATTTAATTATTATATATAAGATTCTATCATTATGATTATAATTGTGGGCAGATAGCAGTTTTCATTTTCCATTTTTATATAACATTCAAATTAAGCATGAAAATGTATCAACTTTATATCATTCTAATTTGACTTTACTACTGTAATATGTAAAATAATTAAATAATAAGTTGTTCTACTAATTATGTGTGTTCAAATATCAGAATGACAAATTGGACTTCAATTCAATAACTTTTATTTATTCTATTACTGCGTTAATTTATACATAGTGAGATATATCAGAAATATGCAAAATAACTATTAAATCAGATTGGCAAATTATATAAAATTTTAACACATAATAGGTGCATTTGTGCTGGAATTTTATTATTATTAAAGCTACGCCATTCTTAAAAGTATGATTTTTCAGGTAAAAATAGTATGAATAACATTTATTATAATAAACTGTCAATTTCATAATTACAAATTATGAATTTCATATTAACATAAGAGGAAAAAAATAGAATGAGGTAAGAGAGAAGTGGAGATAAAAAAGAGAAATACAAAAAAAAAAAGAAGAGAAAAAAAACAGAAATAAAAAAGACAGCTAAAAACACAGGTAAGGTTAATTGCAAATAATTAGAAGGTTTTTAGATAATATATAATAATGGCATATTTGCAAATAAGTGTAGTATTACTGGCTTATCCATGGCATTTGGTTCCAAGAATTTTAGCAAATAGTTTAATTTATGGATAGTATCAATGGGAATATATCTAAGATATAAACATGTTTAAAATGTGTATGCACATTGAGACATTAAAAAGTAATAATAGAACCATTTTTTTATTATGAAAATTGATGATGATAAAATGAAAAAAACATTTGTAAATGAATATTAAGCTCTGTTTTATATAAAAATATCCGCAGTCAATTTTGTGATATGAAGCATTATAACAATCATAATTGCTAGCAATGTGGAATAAAATTTAAAAAATTAAAATATTACTTTTTAATAATTTTTAATATTTTTTTTACTTTCTATTATTTTTTTTAACCAATGATCTCAAAGTTTTGGAGAAATTGGGTATGGCAGCCTCAATATACATATGAGAAAAATTTATATATGTGCATATTATAATATATGCATTTAATATATTTTTATACATTTTTAATATCTTTTTATAATACATTTTGCCAGTTTGAAATAATCACAATTTGTATGTAGTAATAATTATTAATATTATCATTTAGAGGAATACCACATTACTTCGAATATAAGACACCCCCTGAAAGGGGAAAAAAAAATTAAATGATTTTATTGAAAAATTATAAATATTTTTATTTACTTAAATAAGAATTATTATAAATACAATAACCTTATCTAATTTATTGCAAATCTTCAGACACACTTTCACTTTCTACGTCACTTTCAAAACAAGAATTCTGATCTTGACTATTCCACCAGGGCACATCATCTTCAGCCCTTTTAAATCAATAGCAATGCAGTCTTTTAAGAAATACTTTTTTGATAATTTATGTCTTTCCTAGATTGCAAAACTCACTCAAAATTATATGTATGTTGTTGGCATTACAAAGTCTTTTTTTATTATTGTAAATATTGTAAGATTTTTTTTTTCTAACAAAAAAAAAAATTGTTTTAAATATGGTACTGACATTTAATGTTACTGGTAAATCTTTTTTCATTTGATTAAATCTAAAGTGCAATTTAATAATTTGTCACATTATTAAGTAAATGGAAGTTTTTTAAAAAAGTAATTTCTATTTATAATTGATGAAAATAATCTATACTAGCAAACATAAAATGTGTTTGTCATCCAATTATAAATTCCAATCGAATGGTATAATTTCTTTGTCAATTTGCTTTCATGTAAAAGTAAATTTTTCTATTAAAATCTAATATTTTTATTAATATTTTCTGAAAAAAATTATAAATATGTAAAAAAAAGATTACAAGACATACGCTTTCTCTTTGAAAATCAAAATGAAAGTATCGGAACTATCAAAATCATTGACCAGCGCTCTCTTCTACAGGGAACAAGAAATAACCAATCATTGTGATGGAAGGCAGGTTCTTATCTCATTGTTGTATTGATTTATTAATTGTAAAAATTTCTAAAAGTTATTTAGTATGGTTTTCTCAATAAAATAATGATAAAATTAGCAAAATACATTAAAAGTAGCTGTTTGAGAGAGAGAGAGAGAGTTAAAACCATTTATGAAATTAATCCCAAAAATATTGACATTTAATGCTATTTTTTTACTTTTGATTAAAAAACATTT
This sequence comes from Epiperipatus broadwayi, assembly GCA_028023455.1. NCBI lineage: Eukaryota > Metazoa > Onychophora > Udeonychophora > Euonychophora > Peripatidae > Epiperipatus > Epiperipatus broadwayi. The sequence continues at coordinate 14,670,061 of JAQFVV010012396.1, forward strand.
AACACACTATTCATATGCAAGTCATTGATCATTAATATGTAATGCTATGCACATGTGTAGTGTAAAGAAAATATCCGCAGAAATAAGATGTTTTTTTTGTTTCCAATTCAAGATTCACCCACTTTTATGAATCCAAAATTTGATAAAAAAAGGACATTTTATAATCTAAGTAATACAGAATTAAATAAAAATCTAAAACTGCCTTAAATTGATGTTATACAGAAGAACTATAAAAAAATTAATATTTTACATTAGTTAATTCCTCTGCATTAGAAACAGTTTTTTATTTGTCTCAATTTTATCCTCCAAAAAAATATAAATAATTTAATGGTTAATTGGTTCATTTTAAGCCTGGTTACATAAAAGAAAAAGTTTGTTTTTAGAAATGGTTAGCCAATTGGAAAAAAAAATCCACCCACATTTAAATTTCACTTGAGGACATGATGCATTAATACTTATACATAAGAGAAATTATCTTTGGAATTTGTTATATCAAAAATCAAGAAAACTTGTCTTTATCTTATAAAGCATTATAATCTAATATTTATATTTGTATTTTAGAAAGCAGGTTTAAATATGTTTAGCACTGTATTATAAATTTTGTAATTACATATATATATATTGTGCCCTTTTCTATAGGTCGGTAATAGTACATAACAGTCAATTACTAAAAAATTTTAAATTTAGAATATGTTTTTTAATACATTAATTATATTAAGTCAATTATATCTTTAAAGTACAATTTGAAGCTAAAGAGAATATGTAGTATATAAAATCATTTAAAAATAGTAATATAAAGCTTTAAATATTGTTGCATATGGTTGTAAAAGCTGGCCATATTAAATAACACAGCTGTAAATAATTAAAAGTATATTTAATAAATTCGATTTTAATAGTTTAAAACTTATAGTTAATAAATACAGTGTTTAAATTTATAATCATATTTAATAAACAAAAATTAATATGGTATATTTTTAAAATAAACTTTGTGATGGTGAAAATTATATCTAATTCTATATTTTCTAAATTATTCTTCCAAATTTTCTATAATTATTTTTTATAATATAATAAATGTATTAATTTTATTAATCTAGACAGAGAAATAGATAGAAAAACGTCTGTCAAAGTTGTAATCACGTGGTTTTTTAATGTATATTATCACACACTGCTTGTTTGAATTAATAACAAAGTTTAAAATATTTTAAAAGTTATATTATAGAATTGGATAGAATTATTGCCTATCATAAAAGCAAATAATAATAAATATTAAGTTAACTGTCGTTATTGCATATTTAAATGATGTAATATTTTAAGTAATGTTTTAGGTTCATTACGTCATCATTTTATTTTTCAAATATAATTCTACTATAAATTGAAAATCAGTAAATTTGTTTTCGAGCGGGGTAAGAATTGACCAATAAGAAATAAGTATCCTTACAGACGATAAATATCGTTGTAATTAACTTATAGCGGGAGATTAAAAAATGTATTGAAACTGGAGAGAGGTAAATTATAACTATCAAAAGATAGTATTTTTAAAAATCTTTTATTTTAGTCAATTTTTTTTTTAGTACTTTCTTATAACTTTATCTGCAAAAAACTAACTGATAATTTTAAAAAATATTTTTTGCAAGAGAAAGTATAAACTAAAAAATATTTTTAATAATTTCGTTTAATATGATTTTCTAATTTTTAAAGTACTTACCAGTCATATTTTATCTAAAAGTTTAACCTAAACTACGCAATAAAAAATGGATATATTACAAAATAAAATGGATAGAAATTGTAATGCTGAAAAAATATTTGAAATAAATATTGATACAGTTTTATTAATATTTAACCGAAGAACTGTTTTGGTACATAAAAACCACAGCACGGACACTATACGGAGTCTAAAAAGTGTATGGAAACGTATTATTTATAGACTGATCCAAGATTTATTTTTAAATGATAATAAGACAAGTATATATTGCATGAATTATTGTATATAGTATGATATTCAAAGGAATAAAATGTTATATCCTTTCTAAAGGTAACATTTTAAAAAATATTTTCGAGTGCAGAACTAAATAAAGAACCCAGGAAAATATGTTACAGAAACGTTTTGATATTAAAATATCCGTTCTTCGAATTATTTAAAATGTACTGGGAAAAGATTTATTCAAAAGTATTTGAAGTTTTATTTTAAAAGAGATTTATAAAAAAATACCAAATGAAAGTTTTAATGTATCAGGAAAGAAACATAGATAAAAAGTGAACACATAGATGAATGAAAAAATGGATCCATGGAAATACCAATAGTACTTAAAAGTTTATCGAATATTTTAAAGTTAAATGAGATGAATTGATGCATCGGATACGCAGAGAATATTGGTAGAGAAGATTAAGAAGCTTCACGGGATTAATTAATATTATCGTCCTAAAAATGAAAACAAAGATTATTTTCTAGATTTTAATAAATGGATTAATAATTATTTTTGTTTTAAACTATAACGCGCTTGGAAAACATTTTTAAAAAAAACTCTAGAGAAAATAATAAGTATTTTGGACTTATCAGAACTATCGTCAAGAAAATATGTAACTATAGTTTTTTTTTTATTTTGTTGACCTAATTTAAATCTAAAATTTTATATAAGATTAGGAAAAACATAAAAACATTAATTTGTTAATATTAAAATCTTATAATATAACAATCTAATAATTTAGCTAAAAAAATATTTTAATATAAAGTGTATGGGTATGAATTTTTTTTTATATCTGCAATGCTCAAGTGGACAAAGGAAGCCTACTGAACACGATGACTAGATAAAGGTTATTGGTAATAATAATAACTATTAATAATTTTATAATGTATATTTTTTTGTTTTCTTTAGATCATCCATAAATTGGAAGAATGAAGTGTAAAAGTTTTTAAAAATTATATGTAACGCATTTTTATACCAACATTTTAAAAAACATTATGAGATAGGATTGATTTGGAAATATGCATACGACAATTTTTTTTTTATTAGTAATATAATCCAACATAACAAATAATTATGTGATTCTTTTAAAAATTTTTATGATATGGGATATTCAAATATTGTCTAAGTAAATCGTATATGATTAAACATACAGAGCAATGAAGTAAGCAGACTTTTCTTATGGGATCGTAAGATTGTTTAACTATTAATGAATTTTATTTATTGTTTTGTAAATGCAGACAGTTATTTTATCAATGTAAGATGTAGAAAAATCTTGAGAAATAATATTAAGATAGTGGCTTGGAAGTACTTAGTGAACCGGAAACCAAGATGGTGTATTTTAAAATAGGATATGATAAGGAATGGGAATAATATTTAGTCTTTCTATGTGGTTATCAGCATAGTTAACATAGCCCTATGACTGATACATATTTTATTTGGACAGTGTTTATTTTACTTTAAATATTTGATGTTCTAATAAAGCTGAAGAAATAGCTTTAACATCCCCTGTACTAGAGGATATTAGGCAGATAAATGTCCTACCTCTTCGCACTGTGCCATGTTTTTGAGATATGTTAAGAATAATACTCTAGCTTTCTTCCTTAATCCTATGCATCTATTTTCGCTATCTTTATTTCATGTAACTGCATCGTTTGGTAAGATATTTTAAAAGAAATGATAAATAATTTAGAACTAAGGTTGTGCTATCGTTTTTGCATAAGATTAGTTTAGTTGCTTATAAGGAGCAGAATGTTATAACTTAAAATTGAAGATCCAAAGTATCCTGGGGAAGGAAAAGAATCATAAAATATATTTTGAATTTTATTTTGGAAAGGAAATATAAAAATTTTTAAAATAAGGTATCTAAACAAAGATATTTTTAAAGTGATAATATTTTTAAATGCTTTAGTATATTTTTTTAAGAGAAAATAAGTATTGCATATTTTTTTTAAAATACAATAGTACAAAGTAGATTATGTAAACAATATGCATGGTATTTTTTTGTTTATTGATTAACAGACATGTATTAATGATTAAACTTATATCATATTAAAGTAAGGCTTAAAGAAGAATATATTATGATTAGTAAACATTGTGTGATAAATACTAAAATCTAGTATTGAATTTTGGATAATATTTTGTATAACATCTTTGACTTTGCAAGATGAAATTTTTTTAATATTTTGAGAGGTCCATACTCATTATAAAATTTTGTTTTCTATGGAATGTTTTTCTGGGTATGAATTTTTTAAAATAAGATAGTTTAATAACATTAAGGATAAAATGCTGTTGTTAATAAAGTAGATAAATTTATTTGTAATAAGTTAACCATAAGGAGAAACCAAATAATAACATTTTTTTTTGTATTTTGTCCTAAATCTAAATAAAATATAATTGAAATATAAATTATTTTTTTATAACCAGGTAGATCAAACTGTAAAATAAAAAGGGTTATGGATATCCACTGTAAATACTGTAAATAAATTGTTTAGTTATTTATTGTTAGTAATAAACTTTGTTAAATTTTGTTATTTAAAAAATTTTTGTGTCAGAGTTATTTGTTTCTCCACATTGCTGCATGAAAACACGATATATGCATAATATATAATTTTGCACAAAAGATAAATAAAGAATTATTTAAGAATTTAAATATTTTATTGGTATTCATTATAATTAAATAATCATAATCTTACATTATTTATTGGTCATAAACCAGTTATCACAATATTATATTAAATTATATGCTATCAGTTGCCACACATATTTTGTTTGTCAGATTATTAAAATGCTACCACATATTTATTATATCATTACATGAAGAATATTATTATTGTTATTTATTATTATTAGTTTAAGTGTAGTAGATTATGACATAAAATCCCTTCTCATATTTTACTACCGTAATTTTATTAACTTAGAATAAACTTTATGAACCTGAGATTATTTTATTGAGCTAGATTATTATTAAATAGAAGATTAAAATTTAATTATTAGTTTAATCTTTGAGAGTAGAAGTTATTAAAGTCATAAGAATACTATGAGTTTGTTATTTGAAATAGTAATAAGGGGGGGGGGATAGTGTTCTTATGCCATTGAGGTAGTATCCTGTAGGATATTGGCTCAATGTAATCTATTTTGTCACCTGTATTTTCACTTCAAGTCTCATGAAAATATTAAATATTTATTTAATATATTTTTTATAAATTGAACCTTATTCGAATTTTAAATTTGAGCTAGTGGAATATTTTAATTTTAATGCTGAATATTTTAGTTATTAATTATTAACTGCAATAGAATCCGTTTATTTTATATTTTATACTATCTGGAAGTGAAGATGCAGAATTTCAAGGTCAGAATATATATATATACAGTATATTGTAACCATCTACATATATGCATGCATACATGAGAATGGTGTTAGAATACAAAATAAAGTATTAGAACAGACTTGCCTAGCGGAAATAAATCTAAGGAAAGAAAAGGTTATCAAATACAACCTTTGTACATATAAAGTAATGACACATATAAATCCAAATAAAGCAAAAATATTACAAGATAAATTTAATTTGAAATTCCACTTAATATTCAATAATCAGGAGGGGCATCTATGAAATAAGTATGGAATTAGTATTATGAGTTGAATGGTAATGAATAAAGATGTAAACAATTAAATGGATAGGATGAAGAACAATAATAATTAACTAATGAACTTAAGAGTGAGGAGAAGGGAAGGGAAATGTAATAGGGTGATAAATAATTAAGATGGTGATAGAATAGGGATCAATGAAATATGAATCAATTATGATAATGATTTAAGATGAAATGACAATGAAAATAAAAGAAAGAAAAATATGGATAAGCTATGATAACAATGTTGGTGATGAATAATGAGATCCAGAACTATAAGGCTAATATTCAAACAAAAGCAAGATAATAATGAAATAAAGTCAAGGGGTTCTAAGCTTGACTAAAAAAAATATTCAACCACTAAATTACAATGGGTTATGAGTTTCAAACTAGAAAAGAAATTTTCATTTTAAAATTATACTGAATCAATTAAACAATAAGAATTAACATAGTAAATAATTTAAGAAATAAAAAAAATCTAACAATATATTTAAAGTTGAGACTATTAATTAATAAGACAATTTTCTCAAGATTCAATAATTTGAATGCTGTTATTTTAAAACATATATTTGGATCAGTGAGAGGGATTTTGCCATTATCCAAATATAGCAAACAAAGACAGCTCATAAACAAAATGGAATTAATAAAGAACATTTGACAATTCCAATACTAGCGATAAAAGGAACTTTAAATTTTATGAGGTATTAATAAATTTTTAATAAAGTAAATATAATAATTTACAGATTACCTTTTGTTTAACGAGCATGGACAATATTATCACGATCAGTAAATGATGCATCTAATGATTTAGCTAAACAGGTTATTCCAAAAACTAAATATTTAATACTTAAAACATTATTTGATTATAATACATGTACTTAAGAACAACAGTGTTTTGATCAATAAAAGATAAAACTTTATATATTCTAAATATAAGAGCTTAGCTTATTTTGATATGTTAGCACACAATAAAATCTATTATATAACTGATGATGATATTTATGACAACAATAAAATGATATGTTGTTAGCAATAACAATATGGATAGTAGTTAGCTTATAAAGCCACAGACTATTAGATCCCTTTTCAAACAAAATTTATTTACATTAGTTACAAGTTTGTAAAATACTAATAACAAAAAGGAACAAACATATTTTGGGACAATTATACTCAGAAATTACACAGAACAAGATTTAATTACATCATTGTATTACTAAGAGAAGATCTCTTAGGATCTATTTACCATTTTAATGAGTTTATTTTGACTATTAAATATGATTTTAAGAACTTACTTTAAATAGATACAGGCAATATATTTTCAACATTCCTATCTAATGGTTATTAAGCTACCAATATTATATTATACAGGATAACACAATGGGTATACTTAAGATATAATAATTTATGCTACAATATGTTACTAAAAACTATTGACTTCATATTTTATTCATCTATTTGGGCTATTAGATACCCAACACTGCTTTATGAGTCAAGACTATTATTATTCTACCTTTCAATTATTAATTTTATATTATTGGACTCTTTTAACATTAAAGAAAAATATCAGCATTTCAAAACAACTTGGGTATAAACAATAAATAACATAGATTAATGATATAGATGGAATCATCTCGAATGGATAGGCACTAAGCAAAAATCTACTATATAAAATAACTTTTAACTAATATTATCTTTTATCATCGTTTTACTCAATGCTAAGTACAGTCTACATTTTTAAATACTATATTTCTGAAATTATTCTGTTGTTATCAATAATAAACCATTACAACTTAAGAATATGGAACATAATAAAACATATGATATATCCAGAGATATAATAGGGTTGAGCTAAGGCAAAGAGAACAAACAACAGCCTAGACCACAGTCATTATGCAACTGCAAATGGTCTAGAATCCTGAATCTTTGGGGATATGAAAAAGGAAGGGTGGTCAATCCCTTATTTAAATAATTATACCAATACACTACAAAATGTGGCCTTAATCTGCTCAAAGTTTTATGGGTATCATTCATGATTTACCTACAATGATCATTTCTATCATCACTCAGAGTAAGGAGATAAGTACACCTAACATGATGCAACATAGATCTACCACATATTCCAAATATTATATGCATATCATTATAATCATTCAACATGATAACAATCAAATCTCATATTAATATCACTTACCATGAATATATAAATACACTCAGAAAAATAGAATATATTACTACTGAACACATGAAAATTATCATTATCAATTTGAGAATGACCCATAACTACTAATTAGTTAAATATTACATATAAAATACCATATTTAATGCACTTAAATTAACCAGAGTTGAATATTACCCATTTATTATTATTTAGCAATTGTAGCTTTTCCTTTTTAACTAGAAAGAAAATATTAAGATAAAATTATAATAATTTATTGTGAGAAATTTTAACCTTCTTACCTGTGTTCATATTTAAAATATGAACGAAATTCATATCAAATAAGATTACTTTTATCTTTTTTTATACTTGATCAAATTTATATTTATGTCATGAGTTTCATTTTCTACACAAACCGATTTTTATATCTGTGACACAGACATATACAATATTACAAGATGATATATATTAAACTAAAAATAATAAACGATCATTACATAAACCTTTGTTCACATTTCTTCTTGTGAGACAAAGAAAACGAACTCTTGATTGCAACCATTTGAAATCTGCAGAATTATATGATTGATGAATATTCTTTACCATATGTGTATATTTCATACTTATTTATTAATTTAAATTGTAATCCTAGTACATTACTGGATCAATAACCAATAATAGTTTTCTCTGTTAACTGTCAGTGCTTGAGTATTCCAGAAATTAAAGAAGTTGAAGATAAACATTGCTTCTTATCTTTATCACATGTATGGATTTCATATATTTTATTGGTTAATGGCACTGTTTAATAATTAACACATTATAAATCTGATTCACAATGTAATTAATATATCAAAAATTAAGTTGACATTTAATTCACTTTTAGTGATATTCTACAACTCATTTTAATAAATGTGTCAAGTCCACTTGCCACCGGAAGTTACAAGATGGTGTATTCAGTTTTGTCCTGATGTAAGTTTTAAGGCAATGCAGAGAATATTTCATATTAAAAGACTTAATAAATATTTTACAAACTTTCATAATTTAGTATCTTCATTTATATTGCTTAATTAGGCAGGTATAGATTATTATTTTCTTAAATTGACTATAACAAAATAATTTCTTGATTTTTTTTAAAATCTATTTTGTCCATGTATTACACAATTAATATAGCATAATGAAAATTTTATTGTTTAGGGTTAATTTTAAACACTATTTTACATAAGTGAAATCATGTCACAAGCTCCTTATAAATTCAAAACCGTAATAAAAGACATTAAATAACTCCTATCATGGTCCTGCTTCTTTTGAATTTATTCTAACTGAAAGTATAATATAATTTTCTTTTTTGTTTTTTCTTATTAGTCCAAATAAGTTATAACTATTTTATAATTCACACAATAAATATAATAATTAAAACATTTATAAAATAAAGAGTAAAATTTCGAGCTTACGAACTTCTGAGTTGGTTTAAATTTGAAGTCCATTTTGGTGGGCTTTTTCTCCATATGTCTACTGGTTTTAAATGTGAATTTTTGATAACTACCAATTGACAATTGTGATGTGCTTCATGTATGTAGGTCAAATGAAGTCCCTACTCCATTAATTATGAGTTACCAATCCAACTCCAATTCAATTCAAATCCAATTTTTTTTACTTTTAATAATTTTCCAGCTTTGCAGTTCTTTGTTAATTTAGTTTTCTCCCCTGGTTTTTAAATTTTCCCAGTTCTGCCTTTAAGAAATCTGTGTTGGCCTATCAGAGAGGATGATAGTAAAAATTAACAGACCAATCAAATTGTTTTATGTGCATACATTAACATGTAATTAATAATTCTCCATCTATAACCATAAATGATAACTAATTAAGCTGTTCAAAACTATTTTAAATTGCAATAAAATATGCTTAAGAATTAATTATTAAGATTAATTTAGAATAACTATAATTTTAAGTCTTTTTGATTATTATTTAATAATAACAAAATACTAAATATTTCTATGCTTAATTTAATAATAACACTAATAAATTATTATTTTGATTCTATTGAAAATTAATTCATCTTACAGAGTGCATATAAAAAATCTCATACACAATCTGGCAGAGGGCCTAGCACACATCTTGAACAACCTATTTCTTTATCACTCTCAGGAGATTTATTGACAAAATTTACTTATTTTTATAATATAATTTAGCAATCATGATAACACATCACTGATATAATACCCTATTTAATATTCAATAGTTATTATTAATTAAAATTTAAAATTTTATACAATTGACCATTTAAATAGAGCTAGACAAACATCGAGCCCAACCATAGGTTACAATATATACATATATATATATATATATATGTGTGTGTGTGTGTATAGGATGTTTCATAAGTTCTTCAGCATAGAGGTGATATATATTTTATAAACCAAAATGTGATTAAACAAAGAAATAATACAAATTATTCTCTTCACAAATAAAATTAATTAAAATGAAAGCAAAACTGCAATCCAAATTTGACAAATTACTTTTAGGTTATCACCTAATAATACAGAGGTGTATCAAATATGTGGCAAAGTTTAGAAAAGTTCAACTGATGACATTAATGTGGCTACTAAATTGTTCAAATTTTGAGTCCCTAAAAATCTTTATTGGTTGTCTTCTGAGAAGGAAGTATTAAAAACATTTTAAGCTTAATGTGGAATTTTATATAAAATTTTATCTCCTCTGAAATTAATAATATATTATCCTGAAAGATAGATGAAATTTTGTGAATAACTTAGAAATATTGATCATTTGCATCAGATGTGATTGAGACATGCACTTGACAGGTTGAAACTATCATTTCAGTTATGATAGCTTATCTAATGTTATTAGACACTTAAAAATATTATATGAATATCTAAATAAAATTTTAGGACTATGAGTAGAACTAAGAAATAGTAAATGTATTATGAGAAATAAAAAGAATAAGTTAAATATTGCTGAACTCTGTGAAAAGGATAGAAGGACTGTGAAGTAGAGAAAGAAGTGTAAGTTTTTCATTCTGAAGCTGAAATTAAAATATATAGTTGCAATAGAAGAACAAAGGAAAGTTCATTGGTAGCACTCCAATAACTTGTAAAATGATGATAGTTATACTAAAGATATATACCCTAGAATATTAGTGATTATTCTGATATATATGCCAATATTAATTATACATTATAGTTATATATTGGACAACAGGATGGAAATATTCCAACATTTAATTATAAGTCTTATATATAAGATTCCTATTTTCTCTGTTGTCTGATTGGTGAATGTATGTTTGTTTGTAAGGCTGTCACATGTCAAATTTACAACCAATAAAAAAACTTATGTTTATGTGTTAAAGCAACTGATTAAAATAAAAATTACAACATTTAGGCCAACTAGAAAGTAATTCTTCCATTAATAAACTGTAATACAAAAATGACCAAGTACATTTATCACATTTATTTATGTAATATTAAAATGTTTTGTTTAACTTGCATTAAATCTAAAAAAAAATTATGCTAAAGCAAGCAATAAAAAAAAATACAACCTTTATAAGCCAGATACTTTTGGTATTATAATGATACTGAAATAGAAGAAATTGAAAATATGTTATTGATACTTAAAAATATTATATGAATATCTAAATGAAATTCCTATGAATAAAACTAAGAAATAGTACATGTATTGTGAGAGATGAAAAGAATAAGTTAAATATGGCTGGACTCTGTGAAATGGATAGGATGACTGTGAAGTAAAGAAAGAAGTAAGTTTTTCATTCTGAAGGTAAAAGGAAAGTTGGTAGCACTCCAGTAAATTATAAAATGATGATAGTTATACTGAAAATATATACCCTAGAATATTAGTGATTATTGTGACATATATGCCAATATTAATTATACAATGTTTGTGATAATAATATTTTACTTATAGTTATATATTGGAAAACATGATGGAAATATTCCAACATTTAATTATAAGTCTTACATATATAATTCCTATTTTTTCTGTTGTCTGATTCATAAATGTATGTTTGTTTGTAAGGCTGTCACATGACAAATTTACAAGTAATTAAATAAAACTATTATATTTATGTGTTAAAGCAATACAACATTTAGGCCAGCTAGAAAGTAATTCCACCATTAATAAACTGTAATACAAAAATACATTTATCACATTTATTTATATAATATTAAAATGTTTTGTTTAATTTGCATTGAATCTAAAAAAAATTCTGTTAAAGCAAGCAATTAAAAAAATACAGCCTTTATAAGCCAGGTACTTCTGGTATTATAATGATAATGAAATAGAAGAAATTGGAAAATGTTATTGAATAATATAAAGAATTTATCTTAAAAAAATGAATCTTTAAGTTCATTAGTTGGAATTCCATCAAATGTAGGAATTAATGAAAATATATCTTCTTCTCTAGGTTTTTTTTTTTTTTTAGAATAACGGTAATTTTGGAATATTATGCTATAATAAGTTCAAATGTGTTGCCAATATTGCAGAACCAAAAGAACCTCTCCTTACTGAGAAAAGTGAAAATATACAAATGTTTTAAAAATCTATTTACCAAGTTATTTTTTCACTATAATGCTTATTATATAGATAAGGATGAAAAAATGTAGTTCAATGAACCACTATGGAATTCAATTGTGACAGATGTTTCAATTCAGCATATGATTGTAGATTTAAAAGACCTATTTAGTAATTTTTAAAATGGAAAAAAAATGAGAAAAAAGGATCTAAAAATGATCCATCTTGCACTCACTAGGATGTTATGCCTGATAGATGATTCATAAAATCTATAGAAATAATTACAAAATTAGTAATATAAATGGTTGAAATGTTAATAATAATAATAAATATTTTAATTTCAATATTTATTTTTTTGTTACAAAAAAATTAAGTCAGATGACACATGGCCTAATTTAATAAGCTTGTATTTACAACTGTTATATATAGAGCTTGCAAAATAAGCTCCTAACAAGCTTTGCAGAATATCCTCAACCCCAGACTAGTTTCTGCTATTAGTGTCATAAGTGAGGTACCAAAATATTTAAGCATTAGATTAAAAATACTAGATAAAGTGCTGGGCTTGTCCTAGTATTTTTATTGTAATGCTTGAATATTCTGGCACCTCACTGATGGTGCCAGTAGCAAAAACCGATATGGAGTTGAGGATATTCTGCACAGCTTGTTAAGAGCTTATTTTGTGAGCTCTATATATAAAATTATTTTGTAAATATAGATATCTAGAATATGTTAATCTTGTTTGATATGAACACTGTGGCAGATGAATAGAGTAATGAGTGGCAAGATTTTACATTAATGTTTCTGCTCTTAGTACCTATGATGTGTATAAAATAAATAGAGTGCAAATTATTATATGCCTTTATAGTTTATTGGTAATACTAACTGACCAAACATACAATGAAACAGATCAAGCTATCCTACCAATTGATCCACTGCAGCATCAAAGACCATGAAATCACTGCTTCTGAGTTGCCTTATGCAAATGAAATTTTAGTTCCTAACAGTCTTAGTTGATGTTCATCTTGCTATGTTGTAATGGTAGATAGTAAGGAACCATTCATCTCTCCAAGTCATTAAGCCTCATTATTAGTCACATACATTTTTGCTACTTTTTATACTTCAGAATGTATGAATACAAAATATCAACTAATTTTCAGGTGTTTTTATTATTTTCTATATATTTAATTCCTACCTTTTTTGAGTGATTTATTGGCTGTAATAAATGAAAGTAATATTCTATCAATTTGCATCCCTATATCAGATATAGAAATAATAATATGGATATTTTAAATGCTTTGTAATCTGATGAAGCAATAAGTCAAAAATGTATAGATAAAGTCTGACAATTTCTGTAATCAGTATATTTAACAAAGAGAATTAATCAAGTGAAGATCTTTTAGAAGATAATACAGCTATTTGGAATTTCACAGTTGCAAGTCAGAAAGTAAATATCTTTATTAAAACATAAAATCAAGATCTGGTATAAATAAAAGAAAGTCTGGTATTACTAGTAGTATCAGGAAATTTAGTTGGAAAAAATAAACATTAACTAGATATGGATTTTATGCACAAGCCTTCTGGCATCCATTGATTACTCTGGTTGGCACAGGGTGGCACTACTGTATGGAGAGTTTTGCCTTGTTTATTAACAGTCTGGTAAACAGTTAAATTGGATGGATAACAGCAAAGATATAGTCTGAGTAGGAAGCACCTTCCTGAGCTCCCAAAAGTTTTTTTTTTATTAAAGATTCCCCAAATTTATAACCATCGGAAAAAAGGCCTTGAAATCATTTAAGGTAAGTGGTTCTTATATTTTATCTAAATGGATGTGAGTTCGGCTACTCACAATCCGAATTATAATGTAAAATTTGTTCCGTGCATAAACGCGGCTAACATAGACCAAACTACAAAACAAAATCATTCTAGTAATGGGAAAATTAAAATACAAAATAAATCTAACAAAGGTTCTTGGAGTATTCTAACAAGATCCAAAAAAGAGGATCCGTTTCCTTTGCATAAAAAAAAATAATAATAAAACTATAAAATATGTCGTAGAGAAAAAAACCTCTTGAAGACGTTATCGAAGATCTAATGGTTGACATTAGTTTCGGAGACTTCATTGGAAATTCGCCTAATGCAGAAATACAAACAGCCAGCTATAGCAATCTTACTGAAGCACCAAATCCATTGAATCAACATCAAAATATGTCTTTTGGACAATCCTTAAATATGGCTAATATAACTAGTTTAGGGAAAATAAATAAAAATAACGAGTTGCAAAATAACGTAAATATGAACGTTACCACAAGCCCGCACTATAACATGAACCTAGGTTCTGCACAAAATGCTGAGCACTTTGATTGCGGTAAAACAGGGCCTATTGCAGAAGAGCAAACAAATAGTCTCTATATACATTCCATGCGAAGCTCATGTAATATTAAGACTAGCTATAACAAATGTCTGAAATTAATTAAAAGTTACAATTGTTCAAACTCCCCCAAAATTAAAGAAATCAAAGATTTACTTACAGATAAATTAGTTCCTATCACGGCTAACATTCCGGTGAAAGTCAGCGATGATACAGCCAGCAGCTCCAACGCATTTACCAAGTATAAAAAAACGAATCATAATAAGAAGAAAGAACAGTCGCTTGGATTCTTTAAAAAATCTAATAAAAAAACCTGCTACAAAATTAATAATAATGGTATTGATATAAAAAAAAAATACACTGATAAAAAACTCTAGAAATGGACACCGGAAAGTCAAATGAAATAATTAATGACGACATCACTTTAGATTGCTGCTCTCCATGCTTTGATATGACTGGTGCTGTAGTCGAAGTGACAAAACGTAGAAGCAATAGAATTAACAGTGCGAATAAAAATACGAATGTAAAGCTTAAGTCTAAGGCTCTTAATAAATGTAATAGCGATAGCGGAGATACACAACATATAGAAATAATTGAAAACAGTGACAGCAATTATGAAACAGCACCTAATATTTCAAAACAAAATAAAACTAAAGTTCTATCTGATGAGGCAACCCCCATTAATAGTAATGAAGTCACAATAGAAGACAGAGTTGAAATAAATATAAATCTCAATTCCGATAATGCCGATATCTCGTGCTCTGGAACTAACGTAACAGAGCCCAACGTAATTACGCCAACATTATATATCAATTTCGAGACTCCCGATGAGCATAACTGTCAGGAAAATGATTGTAAATCGGACAATCTCAATAAATCAGGTCATAATAGGAATAATCCGGAATCTAATGAAAAGGAAAAAATGTTGAAAAAAAAAACCATTCCATATTTAATACATCAATATCTGAGAATATGTCAATTGTACACGTGAAGGCGGATGCCTCTGCCAATGGCTGCAAAACCAAACTTAATAACCGAGAGTCTCACAATACACCTAAATCCAACCCCAGTTGGAGTCATCAGACATCCAAAATCCTGCCCCAAAATATACTAACATACCAGCTAACTCAAAATCAACCCATTTCTGGTGAACAGAGGGTGCTAGCCGATGATGCTGACTGTTTTTCTTCCACATCAGAAGATAAAACGAACATTATAAACGCATATAAGCCAAAAGCTAATAAAACTGTATATATAAATCCCCTTGCATTAAGCCCAGATGATAAGCATCCAAGCACAAAATTACTATGTAATCATAGTCAAATAGATAGTGAATCATTTCCCAGTTTAATTTTTCATAACAGCACTAAAAATAACATGGGATGGCTCAAGGGAATACACTATCCAAATAAAAATAATTTACAAACATAATCGTTTGAATATCCGTTAGTATCTCATGCCATAGCTGGTCATCCACCACTCAAAACTTGTCACAATAATGTCTCCCCTCCTGTCACTTCAAGACATACCTTATTGATGGGAAAACAAGATGAACTAGATCATAATTTGTTAAATCTCACACTCGCAAATAATGAAAATCTTACTAAACTACAAACTAACCCTGCTGATGAAACTAAATGTATCACACTTCCTATGTCATATGCTAGTGCAGCTCAGGCTGGAATAAAACAAACTGGTCGGTTAACCACTCCAGCAATGGCCAACCCTTGCTTCTTGCAGGTCACAATACTGATCACCAAGCCAACAATGCAAATCAAAAAACTGTGGGAATGGACATTCTTGAGTTGATAGAACAGCAATCACACCATGCAGATGATCTGGTTCAAGTGGATCCAATTGAAAGTAACATTACACTAAATCAACTTTCAGTGGAGCAAATGGATACTATTGTTTCAAATTTTAACCTGACTATTCTAAACATGCTTCTGAAATCTCTGGCTAACTATAGCAATGATAAGAGTATTATTACTAGCGGTAACAGACCTAAAGTGTGCTCTGTTTAAATTTCCAATGAATGCCTTATTTGAGTTAATTAGAAGAGCAAATATTGCAAATGAAATACATAGGATCTCTACCCATCCGAATGACCGCTATATAGCAATCGAATTCAAGACCTGGGCTGGCAGGAATAACTTTAAAAGCAAATTTAAAGTATTGGATGATAAGATCATAGTAACTGTAGATGTAAACAGATCATCCACTTTAAATGGGTCAATAAAAGATTGCATTACAGGAATAGATGAATCTTATTTACAAGAGATATTGGAACCCTTTGGCAAGGTGACTAGTTTCACCTACCTTCCAATTGACAAAACATTTAACAACATTCTCTCGAACAAAGCAACATTTAGACTGCTCCTAAAAAAGGGAATAGTGCCAACAGATATTCCAACAGTGTTGTCGGCTAGAGGCTGTCCCATGATATTATCTTTTTTAGGGGTTAGGCCACAGTGCTTCTACTGTGGACAAAGAACATACCTGATTAAGGAGTGTTTGAATCGTATATGTACATCTTGTGGTCAAAAAAAAGGTCGCATTCACAGATGTAGGCAACAACAGACTTCTCATTCAGTTCCGGAGGTGCAACATGCTTCAAAACAACCGAGTGCACAACACAACAATGTAGACAGCAGGATGAACTCAACTTAAAGCATACAAATAAAAAAAGTATCCTAATACATGAAAGGAATCAGCCCTCCTTAGTTAACAGTAATCAGGATTACAACCAAAACAGTAATCAAAGGCCATTGGAATCAAAACCGAAAAATTCCCACAATAATGAACCTAGGAATTTGCATGAAGGCCTAGGTTTCAGCTCAGTCACAGTGTCTGGTAATAGGGCGGGTGAAAACAATATAGACCGAGATCAAACCAACCCAAAAAAAAAGACAGAAACACCGAAACCTAACTCTACCCAAGGTAAATATAACATCTCACCAAGTCCTAGTGCCACACTGATAGCTGTGACTAATGAAAATATCACTCCTTACCAAACACCGGTAGATTCTGCCACTTCCTGGTCTGCAGATGAGATGGAGACATTCAACACTCCTAACACCAGTCAAAAAAGAAAACCATGGGTTGTGTCTAGTCCTAGCTCAGGAGAAGAAGAGATGGTATTCCCACTGAGGCAAAAGTCTAAACCCACAATATCAAATGCAACTAACAATAAGCATAAAGGAGCCACAGAAAAGAAATGCAAGATTTATCTTCCATCTGATTTGGTTACTAGTTATCCTTCCAATGGTTTGCCTATGGATCTCCCCACTTCAGATTTAAATATCCCTCCTAACATCCGCAAGGAAATTAATAAAAAAAAGAGCTTGCTGATACTTCATTGAAACCGCATGCAGTGGAATCTAGCAGGCCATCTTGCAATGGATAACAATAAATGTTTAATCTCTGCCAACACTGCATTATAGCAGTGGATAAAATCCTGGACATCAGGGGTTGTTTTTTCTCAGGAGACTTTACAGTTATCAGGTTATCTATCTTCCTGACATGCTTTTTGGTACACAAGGTGCAGGACAAAGTTCACACAACCAACACCGGACCCCAATGCTATATTTTGCGTTAAGCTCAAAGCTCTTCTAAACAAGGACAAGATAATATCCTCTAGATTTTTGTTTAATAATTCATGGAGCCTACTAGTATGTTCCACAGACTCTACATGAATTTTGGACCTGATATATCCACATTGTAGTGTAGCGTGGAAAAAGTAGTTATGTTGCAACATGTCGAATTCTACTAGAGAGGCATTGATTTCACACTACATGTATTCCAGCTGATGTTAGCATTATTGGGTCATCCTCAAAAGGGGTGGGCAATGCCAACAAAATAGTACGTATTTACTCATATATCAACCTGCTAGTGCAGAGAATGGCTCTGGCTTACATCTACCATACCAATGTTAGCAATGGATGAGCCAACATTAACAAAGTATTTTTATTATTCATCTGTACAATTTTATTATGTCAATAAATATATATTTTAATATAGAACAGCAAAGATATTTATGGAATGATATGCTTTTCATAATTATCTGTAAATGATATTGTTCCTAAAATATAGACCTTGATAATTCTAAAATTTCTGTTGATATTGGTTTGGTTATAATCAATTTCCTGAATTTCAATTTGACTGAAATATCTGTACAATCTTTAACTTTGACTGTGCTATTTTGTCTTGTTGTTTTTATAGTCATTCTTCTATTAATTAAACTATCATTCTCAAATTTGTTACAGGATATTGGATTTGCTGTGATATTTAAATCTTGAAAGTTCTGAAAGTTGGTTTGCATGCAGAACCTGCTCCCATCTTATCAGTACTATTGCTCTAACATTAGATTAACAAAAAAGATTACTACTTCTAGTTAGAGAGTAGTAAATCAATATTTATAAAATATTTTTTATTTCGGACATTTTAATGCAAATGTTAAGAATAAAAAATTTTGGCTCAAAATTACTGGAAATAGTTCTATTAGTTTTATGTAATCAAATAATCTGCTGCTATTGAATTTTACCAAAATACTATAGGTTGAATTATTTAAGAAGAAAAACTATTATTAAGAAACTTGCAAGCATCCATGCTTATAATAATGGCATATAATAAATTACCTTATGGTTCTAAATTAAAATGTGAAAGCAGTATATATATATAAACATTTATATCTGCATGTTTTTATGAAGGTTTGTTATGATGGTATTTTAATTGTATTTATAAATTGGATTATTTCCATTATCTAAATGGCTCAGTTGGTTAGAGCATTACCTTAAAATTTCAATATTCAAGAATTCAAAGGTCTAGGTTTGATTCCCATTCTAATATTGTCACTGGTTAGGCTAGCAACACCTAAAGAAGAGGGGAGAATAATATCTTTCAAAACGTTGTGCATATTCTAACTTGTGTGCTACTAACAGTTGAATGTATTTGAAATATATAAGTAAAGTTAATTTTTTTAAAGACAGTTAATACTTATATTAGATAATGGAAATAGTCCAATAGATACAAATTTATATCTGAAGATTGTCACATAGCACAGTTAATACTTCTATTAGATAATGGAAATAGTCCGATAGATAAAAATTTATATCTGAAGATTGTCACATAGATCACATGGATTGGTACTTTTAATGTTAAAATTATTATTTCATTAAAAAATAAGCCATATTCTGAACATATTATTATGAAATTTATTGTTTGTTCTTTAGAAGCATATTTTACTTATTGTAATTTTCAATATTGCCATGTTATTTAAAAAGTATTCTATAGATAAAACAAAAGTATTCTGTAGATAAAACAACTATTGTTGATTTTATTTATTTAAAAAAAAAGAATTCTATTTTTTACAATGATTTTATTACTATTGAGTTGACTAAAAAGCATATAGTATTTTTCATTTTCAGAATAATAAATTGAATTAGAACTTAATAAGCAAAGTAGAAATTTAAAAGTAGACAGAAGTTTATCCACTGTCAAAAAGAGGTGCAATCATTAGCCAATTGTGATCATTTTAATCTTTTTTATGCAGAGAATAACATATAAACTTCAATATTATAATCTTATTAAAACAGGCAAAACTCTCCATATAGTAGTGCCACTCAGTGCCAACCAGAGTAATCAATGGATGCCAGAGGCTTGCACATAAAATCCCCATCTAGTGTCTACTCATCCAATATCCCCAGACTAGTTTCTGGCTTGTGGCCTTCATCAATGAGGAGCTTTGGATCTGAAAGCACTGCACCTAAATCTTAGGATTTAATGCAACCCTCCACCAGCCACATTTTATCTCTTCAAAACAATTAGAATAAAATTGAAAACACAATAATATTTTCAATCTAAGCTCAATAGCTTATATAGTCATGTGGATCTGAAGCCAGTTTAGTAACCATACTTTTTGGTATCTTTGGCTCTTTAACAACCATAACCACCACTATCCTATTAGGCAGGATTGGTGTTATACCACTAAACATCATATGATCACTATTTATTATGCTAGCACATAGCTTATTAAAACAGGCTAAACTCTTTATACAATAATGCCCTTCAGTGCCAACCAGAGTAATCAATGAATGCCAGAGGCTTGTGCATAAAATCCCCATCTAGTGCCTATTTATCCAATATTCCCATACTAGTTTTGGCTTGTGACCTTCATCAGTGAGGAACTTTGGATCTGAGAGCACTGAACCTAGATCTTAGGATCTAATGCAACTCTCCACCAGCCATATTTTATCTCTACTTAACTGCAAAACTATGAGAATAAAATTAAAAAAACACAATAATATTTTCAATCTAAGCTCATAGCTTATAACCCAGTTTAGTACCCATACATTTTGGTGCCTTTGACTCTGTAAGAACCATAACCACCACTATCCTATTAGGCAGGATTGGTGTTAAACCACTAAACATCACATGATCACTACTTCTTATGTTAGCAAATAACTGTTGGTTGGCATTGAGTCACACTACTGTATGGAGAGTTTTGTCTGTTTTAATAACAATTATGTGCTAGAATAAGAAATAGTGATCATGTTACGTTTAGTGGTTTAACACTGATCCTGCCTAATAGGATAGTGGTGGCTATGGTTGTTAAAGAGTCAAAGACACCAGAATGTATGGGTACTGAGCTGGGTTCAGACCCATATGACTATATAAGCCATGAGCTTAGGTTGAAAATATTATTGTGCTTTTTAATTCTCATATTTTGGTAGTTAAGTAGAGATAAAATGTGGCAGCTGGAGGGTTGCATTAGATCCTAAGATCCAAGTGCAGTGCTCTCAGACCCAAAGCTCCTCAGTGATGAAGGCTACAAACTAGAAACTAGTCTGGGGATTTTGGATGAGTAGGCACTAGATGGAGATTTTATGCACAAGCCTCTGGCATCCATTGATTACTCTGTTTGGCACTGAGTGGCTCTACTGTATGGAGAGTTTTGCCTGTATTAATAACAGTTATGTGCTAGAATAAGAAATTGTGATCATGTGATGTTTAGTGGTTTATATTATAATCAATTAGTGGCATTCTTTTATGTAATAATGACAATATGTTAAACAGATGGAGGGATGAGGGAATATTCTGATTATCTTAATGACTTTTAATGATAAATTTATACCATCTACTCATTTAGATGTAAATAAATACCATTTAATGAAATTAAAGCAATATTTAAAGGCTACAATCCCTGATAAAGTTATCTGAAGAACTGTTTAAATATAAGGATTAGCTCCAAAACTATAAAAAAAAATTTAAGAAATGTATAAAAACATAAAATTATGCCATCCAGTCTTAAGCATGTTTCAATTGTTTCAATTTAGAAAATGAAGAGAGTGAAAATAATTATTATAATTGACATGGAATATTTTTATCTACTATAATAAGAATACTTTCAAAAATTTTATAAAATAATTCACTTTCAATGATGTGATAAATGGTTTTAGAGAATCAAGTAACATTGGAAACATAATTTTTGTTATGAGGAAAATGCAGAAAATTATTTAGAGGAAAAGTGCAATTTACATATTGTTTTTATTGATTTGATCAAAACATTTTTGAAAGATTTTGTTGCACTGTTAAAAAATAGCCAATTGTTCACTGGACTTTATTCATTTTATGCAGCTTCTATGTGATGGATGAAATGAAATATTACAACTTTATTTTCTTATTGGATTGCTAAATGCATATAATATTAAATCATCTATGCTCTTTATTACTGTTTTACAATGCTTTTATGAAAAACCTGTATGACAGTTTCGATTGCCCCAGCAATCTTCTTCAGAACTTCTATTTATAATTCTAAACCTTATCAATGTTTCTTCTTTTTTCGCATTTAAGCATCGATGGTTTAATAATATATGGATTTGGCAATGTAATAAGAAAAATAAAGTTATAATACTTCATAAAGAAGATAAAAATACAGGGAAATAGACTTTGAATAAGAAGAAACATTGATAAGATCTAAAATTATAAATAGAAGTTTTGGAGAAGATTGCTAAGGCAGAAACTGTCATAGGGGGGTTGTAATAAAAGCATTGTAAAACAGTAATAAAGAGCATTGATGATTTAATATTATGATGGAATGAAAGGAAGCACTATTATTGTTAGAGTAATATTTATGGCATTTGAAATGAAATGAAAACCAGCTCAAACTTAGGATATAAATTTGATGTGGAATTTTTAATTTAAACTGATTTAAATATAAAAACATTTTTTACTGGTTTTATTCCTACCTCAAATACTTAATTGTTTAAAGATTGTAATCAAAACATATTTCAAAAACACATAACATTGAGTTTAACATTATGTGTATTTTATGCACCTTACTGATATAAGGACTTATTAAATATCATGAGATAACCCTAAAGTTTTAATGCTAGTATTAATTGTAATAAAAGGGTAAAAAATATTGGCAAATTGTTGTCAGAGATAATTAAGTATTATCAGTTGTCAGAGATAATTTAGTATTATCAGTTGATTATAATTAAATATTTTTTTCTCTTTTGAAACTGAGACAATTCCAATATATACATTTTTATTTTCTTTATAAATGTTTATTTTAGGAATCAAAATTTACCTATATATATAATAATCAAGTGTATCAGTGTTATGAG
Source organism: Epiperipatus broadwayi (assembly GCA_028023455.1). Classification (NCBI taxonomy): domain Eukaryota; kingdom Metazoa; phylum Onychophora; class Udeonychophora; order Euonychophora; family Peripatidae; genus Epiperipatus; species Epiperipatus broadwayi. The sequence goes on from JAQFVV010012396.1 coordinate 14,693,341, forward strand.
ATAGTGTGGGTCGTGTGAAAGTCTGTGGTCATATACCCTATATACTCCCTAATAAAAGTAAATGAATAGGATATTGGCAAAATGTAGATGGAACTGTATAATGACATACACATATGGAAATTTTGGCTCACACAATAAACCAAGATTTGTAAAAGAAATAAGTATGTGGAATATAATTATAGCACTCTATTATCTAATTATTCTTTATGCCTTTAGTTAGAAAACAATATATTTCTGTACTTTATATGTATTTATGATTATGTGAGAATGTATGTTTAGCTATTTTAGTTATACGTTCTTCTCAAACTATCTAGTAGTATAAAGCTAAACATTTAATAAAAATAATAACATGTGCAAATGTGTGTATACAAACATACAAATGTTGATGATTTAATTTCTTTAGCTTTACGTTAATATTTATCTTTAATCTTTCTCTCTTATATTACACTGGTATTAAAATGCACATATGTAGACGTATTTTGCCTTTAATCTTAGTGCTATTTTAATTGGTTAGTTATGCTTTAGTTTATGCCTTTCCATTCCGGTCTTTGAATACATAGATAAATTGTTCTATAAATACTTGCTTCATTTTTTAAAGTACTATTTACTTTTAGCAAGATGTGTTCTTTTAATTGATAATTTCTAATATTATTAACTCATGTTAGTTCCCTATACCCTTCTTTTCAGTCAAGTGTAACTTTTTTTTTACTTATTTGTTTAAAGTATTAAGTATGATAATGTGATGTGAATTTTTTTTCATCCTCAGCTAGACCGTGTCTGGACCAACAGACTCCATTTATAATATATTTCAAGTCGAAGTCATTTAATATATTCGTAGACATCATTTCTTTTTATTTATTTTTTTAAGAGTTTGTTTTTTATTCCAATTCAAAGGAAACAATTACTTCCTACTTCAGACATTACTTCGTTTTCTTTTTTAATATAAGCAGGAACAAACAAATTAAAAAGGATGGGGAAGAGACAAAATTATTCTATTATATTGTAAAAACTTTATCAAAATAGTATCGGAAGAATTACAAAAATCAATATTTTTAATAACGCTATTCATACTGCATTTTTTAATAGAATAAATTTTATTAATACCAAATTCTATAAAGTATTAACTATTATGTACAAAAAAAATAAATTTAACTTATATCACGTATGAAATGCAACATATAAAAACTCAATCAATACAAATGGTGCTTCAAGGCAGATGAAGAATGATTTCAAATTTGAAGAAAGCTTCATCTTATATAGGTGGATAGGTAATATATTTACAATTTACACACTTTATACATAACTGCATCGAAAAGATAAGCTTGCTTTGAATACCTATGGTGAATTAATATTAAAACAATTTACAAACTCTGAAAAGTATTATATTACCAATTTTATTCCTATTATTTCCAGATAAAAATTTAAGAGCATTTGGTTAAGTATTAAACCATTCTTTATTTTTTTTTAATGACTGTATATTTCTTGTTATCAATATTATAATAACAGTAAATAAGTCACATGGTATCAAGATTTTTAATTTAATTTGGTTGATAAAGAAAGCTTTGATAGGATTTTTTTCTAGTAATACATTAAATATAAATTTCAACTATGACTGAGAAACACAAATATTTTGGAACCAAGTTAAAGTTTTGGTAATTGGCAAAGTTGTCTATAGATATCTATCAAGTTATATACATATTTAAATCTCTAAATGTGACAGCAAGTAGAGATTTAATAGTGCATTGGAACAACATATCTGCATGTTCAATAGCATAAGTGAAAAAGAACTAACCTGTATATGGATGGGGGGGGGGGGATAATGGCTTTTAAAATTGGATTAATTAAGGTTGCAATGCATATCTTAGCTCTAATATAGGAAACATGATTGAGAACATATTAGATTAGGACCTCCTTTACACATGAGAAAAAAGTAGTTGTAATTGATAGACATGAAAAAAGATCTCCAGATGTATAATTTTTTTTATGGATCATGAGAAATTTTATAGTTTCGAAAAGGCCATCTATATATAGAATAAAGAATTTTTAAACAGAAGGCTTTTATTTTTCTATTGGACTTGCTGATAATGGAATGCTTCAAGTGATGACTTACCACTTTAACAGTAATTTTTAAAAGAGAACAAAGAGACATACAATAACTTGCTTCTTTTATCATTGGGTTTATATATACTGCAAATAATAGTGATGCAAATGGTAAGCCCTATGGATTAGCATAAATAGGTTTAAAAGATGAGAGGCATATGTCATTTTAAGCTTAACAGTTCTGATGATACAATAATTGTTGTAGTAGTGATGGCTAAACAAAAGATTTCTTCATGTACTAAACAAATATTTCTAGTTTATTAGATGAAAGATGGCCTTAAAATCAATGTGGCATGCAATGTAGTTTGTTCTCTTTTGCAAGCAAGATTGACCCTTATACTAAAAGAATAGCTTGAAATTGTTGGCAAATTTTAAATGCTTAAAGTAAAGAGAAAGTTTTGGAAGTATAAGATTATTTAGTATCTTCAGAACAATTTTTATTAACATTTTTTATCAATATCCTCCAGTGCGATATGTCACAGTTTATTTGCTGAAGGATACAAATCATCTGATTTTTTTTCTATGGCAAAATATTATATTGTTGAAAAGATTAGGTATATAATACTCACATAAACAAAATTGATTATACATGTGTGTAGCATGGGGTGCTGATATACTTTAGATGTTTGCAATAGTTAGAATAAGATCAACTACCAATGAGATATATGAAATGTAAGTGCATGGTTTCAAGAATACATTGTTTTAAAATATAATATTTTGATTATTTATTTATTATGGTTAATAAAAAAACTATAATAATTTACCACTTTATAGTAGATTTTAAGTAGTTAAGAAGTTTGATATCTATATTATTGCCTGATCTGAGTTTAGTATCATTCAACAAAGAATATCAATGAGTAAGGAAGAGTTGATTGTGTATTATTTACAATAGTTCTTGTTAACCTTGAAAGATTTGAAATTCTTTTTTAAGCCTAAATGTTATAGCATTTTATCATAAAGAGCAGTTAAACTGATTTGCTTCACCTTATGTTATAGCTTGTGGATGAGGTTTTGCATCATTAAATTGCATGATAGCTTGAAGACTTTAATTAATATCAATTTGTTCTTATAAGATTATTTGAATTATAGTCTGTTAATTAAGAAGAACAACAACTGTTTAGAAATTTTTTTTAGTAGTATCCATATTTTAACTGAGAAGTTTTGCACCTAATAACGGTAATTATCAGCAATCATGATATTATAAAAATCATCAAAGTTTAATTAAATTTACTAGGAAACTGATGCTTGGCTGTAAATTTATAGACTGATACTTTATTTTGAAATGTGCTTTGTGTAAAAGTTATGCAAACTTGATTAAAAAATGAGACACCAAACAGATGAATTGAGGTTTTAAAGTTGGGAGGAGATATGAAAAAGGGTCAATGAGAAATGTTTGCCCATCAAGAATGATATAGGATTTGGAGAGTAATGGGAGAGTAAATATAGCATGACCAGTTAATTGAATTTTAATTCTCCAGACAGGTGGTGGCTCATTCAGTTAGAGTCACTTCATATGATGTTCATGCCAAGCTTATACAATATTTTCCATGGGGGCATGAAAAGTGTGTTCACTATAAGGTAATAGTGCTATGATTGAAAGGCAAAGAAAAAAAGATTGCATTAATTGATATGAACATTAAATTTAATCTTCACATGATCACCATTTCTTATGCTTGCTCATAATTGTTATTAAAACAGGCAAAACTCTCCATACAGTAGTGCCACTCAGTGCAATCCAGAATAATCAATGGATTCCAGAAGGCTTGTGCATAAAATCCCTATCTAGTGTTTACTCATCCAATATTCCCAGATTAGTTGCTAGCTTGTGGCCTTCATTAGTGAGGAGCCTTGGATCTGAGAGCACTGCACCTAGATCTTAGTATATAATGCAATCCCCAGAAGCCACCTTTTATCTCTATCTAACTACAAAACTATGAGAATGAAAACACAATATTTTCAATCTAAGATCATTAGCTTATGTAGTCATATGTGTCTCAGCTCAGTTCAGTACCCATATATTTTGGTGTCTTTGGTTCTTTAATAATGATAGCCACCATCTTATTAGGCACATGCTCATAACTGTTATTAAAATGGGCAAAACTCTCCATACAGTAGTGCCACTCAGTGCAAGCTAGAGTAATCAATGTATGCCAGATGGCTTGTGCATAAAATCTCTATCTAGTGCCTACTTATCTAATATCCCCTGACTAGTTTCTGGCTTATGGCTTTTGTCAGTGAGGAGCCTTGGGTCTGAGTTTTACCTGTTTTAATAACAGTTATGAGCAAGCATAAGAAATGGTGATCTTGTGATTTTTAGGTGTTTAATACCAATCCTGCTTAATAGGATAGTAATGGTTATGGTTATTAAACAACCAAAGTCACCAAAATGGATGGATACTGAACTGAGCCAATGAGCTTAGATTGAAAATATTATTGTTTTCAATTTTATTCTCATAAATTTTGTAGTTAAGTAGAGATAAAAAGTGACTTCTGGAGGGTTGCATTAGATCCTAAGATCTAGGTGCAGTGCTCTCAGATCCAAGGCTCTTCACTGACAAAGGCCACAAACCAGAAACTAGTCTGGGGATATTGGATGATTGGGCACTAGATAGGGATTTTATGCACATGCCTTCTGGCATCCATTGATTATTTTGGCTTGCACTGAGTGGCACTACTATATAGATAGTTTTGCCTGTTTTAGGTTTAATCTTCTTAATGGAAATGGCATAGTTATTGCATCTCCTATGCCTTGTAATGGACAATGTTGGCTTACGTGTAAGACAAAGAAAGATATTAATATTTAATGTTTTCACAATTATATGATGTAAATAATATTTGTTGGATTAAACTGTGTATTAGTTTTAAACTGTGTATTAGTTTTGATTAATTCCCAAGATTTCCACAAAATAGATCCACCATTGTAAAGTTTAACTTTTCAAAGAAAAACCATTAGATCGCAAATAGTAATGAGATTGAGAGTGATGTAAAGAATGAGATTGAGCATGAAGTAGTTGAGCATTCAGAATATGTGGATTAACAAAATATGTATTTTTTCGTTTCACCATTAATTGATTTCAAATTTATATGAGAAGAAAGGGATAAAATAATTAGTCTCTGAAAGGCAGGAATGTGTTGTGCTTCATCATCTCTACTTAAACCAGTTGGTCTTTTTAATATTTCAATCGATTCCCTCATGGTATTCCAGCTTTATAGAGACCACTTTGGTCTCCATAAAGCAGTGGTCTCCATAAAGCTGGGATACCATGAGGGAGTCGATTGAGAAAAACCAATTTCAAACAGAATACAATGTTTTTAGTGGCATTATTTCTTCTTTATATGCTGTTGGTCTGATCAGTGACAGTACTAGTTTGGGATTTGAACCTGGATTTTTGGATTTGTAAATGTTGGATTTAAGGTGATGCTCTAACTAAATTATTCTTCAAAAGACAATAGTCAATAGAAATTTCAAATATTTATCTTAGATGGTATTTTTGATTTCTCCTTATTGGCATTGGTCAGGCCAGCCATTACTAATCATTGAATGTTCAAATTTTTCTAAAGACAACAAATACTTAATATTAGATGGTGGACTACACAGAATACAATGTTTTGAGTGATATTATTTCTTCATGTGCTGTTAGTCTGACCAGTGACAGTACTAGTTTGGGATTTGAACCTGGATTTTTAAATTTGTAAATATTGGATTTAAGGTGATGCTCTAACTAAATTATTCTTCAAAAGACAATAGTCAATAGAAATTTCAAATATTTATCTTTATTGGTATTCCTGATTTTTCCAATTTAATGGCATTGGTCAGGCCAGCCATTACTAATTATTGAATGTTCAAATTTTTTTAAAGACAACCAATACTTAATATTAGATGGTGGAAATAGTCCAATATATAATTGCTACAAAAACACTATCCCCCCAAATCTTTATGCAAGCACCAAATATTAATACTTCTGTGATTTTCTATGTTTATCAAAGAATTGTTGACACTTGGCAACTAAATTGCTATAGGTAAATAGGAGTTTGTCAATGTATCCTCACTAATTATAACAGTTATTATTAATGAAGTCTTGTGTGGCATGGCTCTAAAACTATGCTCAAAAACTAAAGATTTCTAAGTAAATTTTGTATCATTTTAGAGCTTGAATGTCGTGATCTTTTACGTAATAATCTTTTTTATTTAGTAGATTCTTACTACTTAATGCAGGGATTGCTGGATTCAAGGTCTAAAGGCTCATTGATTACAATATAAATTTATTCCAATTTTTATATTCTCTCTCCTCTTTTAATATAAATAAAGCCCTGTATGATTTAGGCTGGAAGATTGAATAGCAAGATTTCTGGAATGTTTCTCAGCTGATTTGAAAAAGTCTAGTTTAATTACCTATGTTCTTGATTTGAAAGTTTGGTGCTTGAACATAATGTGACTTTCCAAACAATTGACTGAATTATTATTTATTTATTTACATAAGAAAAGGATATTAGATTTGTTTATTTTACTACTTATTTGTTTCATTTATTAATACCTATTTTACGTGAATGCTTGCAGTCATAGCAACAGCAAAATATTATTATAAAATGCACAAAATAGTAGCAACTCTCTCCATATAGTAGTACCATCTAGTGCAAGCTATAGTAATCAGATTCCAGAAGTTTTAGTCACATGTTGTTTTATTAAAATAAACTGCACTGTGAAAATAATCATAACTGCTCTCATATGAATGTCTAAAATATAGATGTTAAAATAAATTGTATTGATAGTATGGCAAGCAACTACAGGCAACTATCAAAGATGATCAAATGTTATTGGTTCATCATTGTACATTAAATCATATAATTTAAAATTCATAATTTAAGGTGTATATTACTATGACAAAAGTTTAAAAAGTAAGTTTTCTTCTTTTATTTTTATCAAAATGATCTAATCTTAGAAATGTAGCTGATATTCTCAACCTTTACCAGAAAGTAGTGTCTAAATCTTACTTTTGTGTTTTATCATGAGGTAGTATGGAAAGAGTGAATAGCCTCTGAATCTTCCATATCATGGTAGAATGATCATTGAAAATACTGTCTATAATCACTTGTTTTATACTACTTATCTCATTTTATTAATAGAAATATGGCTGTGTATTAGTTTAAATAAATTTTCTTTTTTATGTGTAAGTTAATTATGGCTCTTTTTCTAATGTTTTTTCTCAAGTATGTTTTGTTTTTTGGAAGAAGTAAATTTTTATTTTTGACTTCCCAGTGAGCTATGATAATTACTGAGCCAATTTGGAACTGAAAACAATGTCAAAGTAAAAGATCTAATCAATAATCATTCGTAAACCATATGTACCCTATTTGTCAAAATAACTTTTTAAGCTAATTTTTTTCCCTGAAAACTACTACATTTGAATATTGTTAACATTAGCCTCTCAATAAACGCAATTAATATTGCACATTTTTCTAAATATCTGAGATATTTTTATAAATAACATTATTCATAAAATAAATTCAGTAATAGATTCAATATCATCACATTCAGAAAATTGAATACCATAGAGCATTGTATTTTCCAATGCTTTTATGATATGATAATACAGAATTGTTTTCATATACTAAACTGATCAAAAAAGCAATTCTACTTATAGCCAATTTTTTAAGCATAATAAGGTAATAAATTTGTTAACATTTATAATTGAAAATAAAATAGTAAATAAAAAATTTAATTACAAATGTAATAATAATGATGATGATGGTGGTGATGGTGATGATGATGATAATAATAATTAACATAGAAATATATTGCATGGGATAATGTTTGTAAAGATGGTGATAAAATCTGATTCTGATATCAATGCTCATTATTTTGATTTGTTTATTTAATCATAGGATGGATGGATGGTTAATATTCCTGAAAATGTTCTGCATATAAGGAATTGAAACATGGACATTTTTAGATTAAGAACTATATAAAACATAAATCTGCAATGTTTTTAATAACAAATACAAAAAAGTTTAAACACAGAAGTAATATATAAAGTTCTAATGCTTTAGTTTTGTATCTCAATGATCTAAGTCTGAAGAGTACAAATATTTTGTAAACCCTTAATTTTGTGTGGCTTGTCTTTCTAAAATAAATTTTAAAAATGATTATGATAAAAAGTTATTAATAATTTGACAGGTAGTTTGTTTTATAATTGTTATCTTCATCTGCAAATAACATTTATAAGCTATATATATTTCAATTATTTATTAATACATATAATGGTGAGGTCACAATAATTATGTCCATTTGTGCAAGCAAAGTCAATTAGTAGTGAATGTTGCACTTGACTGCAATTTGAGTTTGAGTGTTTTCTTTAATGGTTAATAGTTCTCTTGTTGCTGGGCAAGATTATTGACTATCGTTCTGTTTACTTACAATTTTCTGCTTGCTTCTTTTTCTTAGATTCAGCTGGTCTCAGCTGCTTTATGTTACTTCAGTATGCTTCCTATAAATAATAAGTGTATAATTAATATACTTTATTTTTATTATTACACATATTAAATGACTATCACTTTCATTGTTGTGATTTGAATATCTGATTTTTTATGTTTACTATCACATTCTACTTCTACTGCTAATAATCTAATAGCATATTATTTCCAGCTTGGTAGATTTTTTTTTTTTCATGTGTCAAAGCATCAGCCGGGAAGTGAACCTGGGATAACTGCTTGTAAAGTAACTGTGCTGACCACTTGGCTACCAATGCTTGACTGGTAGATTTTTATCCAATTATTCACAACAATTGATATAATACACTGATGACTCATTGATAATAATGATGGACAAGTAACAAGAAGCCAACTTAATTTTTCTTTAGGGCATTCTGTTTGTATTACCTTGTACCAATTCTTTACCACTTTATTAATAGAATTAAGATTGAGTATCTATATATTTTGTTCATATTGAACTGACCATTGTCATAACCTGTCCAACCAAATGGAAAGTTCTGCATCTTTTTCTAAATGGTTACATTTTATTAATCACTTTGTAATTGTTTGATTAATAACAATAACAACAACTGAATATTTACTTTGAGACTCAACATGCTTCTTTTTAATTACATTTGTAATAAATATGTTATTACTTCTGTTAGAGCTTTAGTAAATTAGTGGGAGGGAAAATAATTATAATTTATTAATATTAATTAATATGAATACTGTTAATTATTCTCTTGTGGATGCACATACCATCATTATAACAATATCAGAGTAGAGGATTGGAAAGTCCATTACTGTAAAGTGGGCAGTGATATTGAAACTATATTTTATAAATGTATATAGATATAATAATTAATAATATAGTGATTTATAAATATGTAATATTGTGGAAACATATGTAAAAGTTAGTTGCTTCCACAATATTATAAATGTTTATAGATAAATGTGCATAGTTGTTAATCATATAATTTTAAATCGTTTATTTTCGACTACTTGCAGTATTTTCATGAATGGCAATGAGACATCGGATCACCTCTTCTCACAATGTACAGGACTCAGAGTGATCTGAGAAATCATACTCTCCAACACCAAGATAGATTTCCAACTGATCTCATCTCTGAAGGATAGTATCAATACTGAACTCTATTCAATAATATGTCTCTCAATATTTTTGAACTATGCCATATGGGTTACATGTAAACTAATCATGGAATACCCACAACCTCTTATAACACAAGTTTTTTTCCAAAACAATGATTAAAATTCAGAAGAGAGACCAACTCTGGCATCGTCAAAAGCATTTGAGGACACTTGGATATTATACAATATGCCAAACTAACAACAAGGCAAAAGGGGGGGGGGACTAACAATCAGATAACAAGTATGTGAAAGATTTAATGTTCACACCATCTTGCACAACATAGACTCATCAGAACTCCAAATGGAAATAACAAGATAGTTAGAACAACAATGTAAACCTCATATGTTTGGTTACACATCACTGTATACATTAGAAACAATAAATTATTATTGAAACTAAATCGTTTATTTTCTACTAAATAATTTTATGATTTTGGAATATGCGATTACTAACTATGACTGCTAAGGTATGCACTTACCTATCAAGCCTAAATTCTGGAGTTTGAATCTAAAGTGAGTGAATGCTTTTCAAAAAGCTTAAAATATTTTTTCCAGATGGGTCATAGACAATCCTGCTAACTATCCAACATTGTCTAGTGTAGATAAATAAGCTATTCTAAGCTAGATTGTAAACAGTATTGGGAAACTATCAAACCTTTAGCATATCATAATCCTAATTGAGTACAGCCTTTGCTTTTACTATCGCTATTCTGCAGTATACTATATATATGTATAATATTGTTTTATATTATGTTTATGTTTTAGTGTATTTTGTCTGCAGGTTTTTTTTTTAAAAACAGCAAACTGTATATACATATAAACTTATATATTATATAGTTTTCGCTAAAAAAAATTATTTAGTTAACGTTTTTAAATCTGAAATATACGGTATTCTGATAGAAATTAATGTTTGTCGTTAATAAATATCCCTTTCTAATTTCGTTTTAATCATAATTTTAATTGGAGGAAATATTATACTGTTCAAGTTAACGAAAAAGAAATGTCAAATTAGGATATGGCCCCATTAACTGTAATGATCTCCAGGTGTGATTCATGTCTCTTTTTTGGTCATTTGTCACACCTTTGTATTATTCTAAAGTCATTCTCTAAAGTCTAGTAATATTATGGAAAGTCACAAAGCAATTTACATGTTTTTCACAATTAGAAAATACATTAGTCTTTTCTCACTTTCCTTCTATAACTAATCATTTTTATGTGAATATTCTGGGAAATATTTTATAGCAGTTTAATCTTCGTAGTCTTGATAACTGAAAGTTTTAACAGTTGATCATGTTATACATATATATATTATTAATAATTCTTAAAAATATGGACTTTATATAATAAAAAAATAATAATGGAAAAATAGATAAATAAAATTACAAATCTAAATTTATTTTGTTAATATTTTGTTAAATAATGCAAAAATAAAATTAAGCATAATATATATATATTGTAACAGAAATAAGTGTGATTTCAAGGCAACTCTGTCAGTATCGGGATGCACATTGAGCTAGCAATTTTATAGAATGGAAATAATTGGCTGGAAATTCCAGATGTCTTAGAACTGATGACTCTGTATAATAATTATCATCAGGTTTTTTTAGTTTTATAAGACAGAAATAATATAATCTGTTATTTTATGTGATCATAATGCTCGCTGGTGATATTTAGCAGTTAATCGGGCCTACCAGATGAGATCTCAATGATTATCAATTCGAACTCAGATTTTCACACGACCCTCAACTCTCCATGCCATCTCATATTGCTGACCCACCTGTCACACACAGATTGAAAAGATAAATAATCACTAATATACGTATTTCATGCTAAACCAGCAATCATCAGTTGTTCCAGAGTATTATCCACACCCATATATACAGTCAGTGCTTTACTAAGATAGCCAATCTTCATACTTTAATGGATAGGCTTCAAACTACTCCAACCCACAACTCTTCAGTAATCCATTTCATTGAAAATCTGATGATGGAATGTCCAAGTTCTTTTAACATGTGTGTGATCAAGTGGATCAGCAATATGAGATGGCATGAAAAGTTGAGGGTCTTGTGAAAGTCTGAGTTTGAATCCCTTATACATTACATTATATATGTGCAGGTGTGTAAGCCTGTACAGTGTATTAAATTAATGATTATCAATGTAATCAAGATTTAATATAACTCAACTTTATGTAGATAATATACTAAATCACTAAATTTACTTATCATCATAATGAAGTTGGATAGTCTCAATATATAGCTCGTACTTAAGTTTTACAATGATTAATAAAATTAGGAATAGTTTGAAAGCCTTTGAGGTATGGACATGGAGAAGAATGGAAAAAATCAGTTGGATGAATAAAACAACAAATGAATAAGTTTTGAAAAGAGTTAACAAAAAAAGAAGATTGATTGGAGAAATTAGAAAGAAAAAGAGGAACTGGATTAGACATATATTAAGAAGAATGTATAGTTTAATGAAAGATCTTTTGGAGGCAATGATGAGTGGAAGCAAGAAAAAAGGATGAAAAAGATTGAAATTTTTGGATGGTATAAGAGATGAGGAGTTACATGGAATTGAAGAACTGGGCAATGAAGAGAATAGAGTGGAAAAATAAATTGATATGTGACCATTCTCTGGACCTGTACATGAGGCAGAATACTATCGATGACTTGAGTTTTTATCACTCTAAACCAGAAGTTTGCATGAGATTTTTTTTTTAATATAGCAGCCATCCATTTTTTTTTTTGTTGTAAAACATTTTAAAATAAATTTTTTAATAAAAATAACAAATAATTGAATGGTTATTGTTCACAAGTTCAAAGACATCAAAAGTGACAAAACTAAAGGCACACCCATGGGATTGAACTCCAGAATCTGTTGCTCCATTACTACACTAAACTACTCAGAGCAAAAAAGTGATATATTGAAAATATAATGTTGAAAAGTATCATCTTAGTGAATAATTATAGTGTTAGTAGCTTGGAGCTCCATGTAGCAGATTAGACATAATGGTTTCATTTAAGTTCATTCAAGTATGTAAATTGAGTGTATTTTACTTTATTTAGTTAAGCATCAGTTTGGGAATCTTTAGCTTTTGAATCCAGGGCAATAACTTAATCGCTGTAAGAAAATGATTTTGCTACAGCCACAATTTTATTCCAAGAATTAAGAATTTGTACTGTTTCAGCTCAGTTTTATATTAAATGGTTCCTGAAGTGAAGATTTATTTCCAATACACAATATGAAAAAATTAGCATGGTATATTTAAATGCATACCCAGCCATCCTATGAGTGCCATGAATTGGGTTTCACCAGCCTAAAGTGTTCTTAGCTATAGTTAATAAAATTAACAAATGGGATAAACCTTTATTTAGCTTATGTTTGAAATGTTTAAGCAAACACATTATAAATGTGAAAAAATGTACATAAGATTAATAATATTTTTGCCACTTGAATTTACTTTTTGTCTGTCATGCAGAATAAAATAACCTGGAAAATATATTTGCACATAGACATATATTTGATAATGTACAATGTACAGCATAATTGTATGTTATCTATTATGCATATTTTATTTTACTATGTTATTTATTCTGACAGTTTATTTTTGTTTTTACTAACATTAGCAAACTTTTCTCAGAATTTTATTCTTTATAACTGAGAATCATTATAGGTTTTTGTGGCTGTATTGAAAACTATTAGTCTAGATGAAATGTCAATGTTTTTTTAAATTTTTATAGTAATTAAAAACTGGATTAAAAATATGGATCACCAAACAAAATATATATATGTTTATATATATGTTTCAATTGTATAAATATTTAAAAAATCTATATGATAAACAAAATGGGTTGAATATTGAGAAAAAAACTGTGAGTAAAGTAACTTATGTAGTAGATTTTTTTCCCCACATTGTATATTGAAATACATTTTTATCTAACATGTCATTGAATGTAATATTTAGCTCTAAACATTGCGATAAGTTATTTAAATTGTGTTAATAAGTTGTCATGCCTGACAAACTGTAACTAATGATTTTTATGAATTCAACTAGCTTGAATCAATTTTTCATTTGTTTTGATTACTGAAGTTACTTTTAGATAGAATAAACATAGATCATGGGAGAATATAAAGCAAATACAGATCAGCTCATGATAAAAATAGTACTAAAGTTTTAGAATGAATAAGTCAATAGAATAGAATATTCTGTATTGTTTTTTTTACTTTTCTTAAAAGGATTGTAATAGATATATTAAGCACTTGATAATGCAAGGTAAGAAAAGCTTAATAATTAAAGCTTTTAATTTGATATGCTAAGCATATCATAATTATACAAATATTTATTACACAGCAATATCATCATCATCATCATCAAACATTATCAATCCACTGCAGGATGTAGGTCTCTCCAAGTTTAATCCATCTTCTCCGATCTTTAGCTTCTCTTCTCCACAACCCTCCTGCACATTTTCTTATTTCATCCATCCATCTCACATGTGGTCTCTTTCTGGGTCTTTTACACAGCAATATATTTTTATTTTTTTGTTTGGTAATAAAATAATTTACAATAAAATTAAATATATTGAGATGAAATTGGCTGAATCAAACTAAAATATCAAGAAAGAAGTTAAATTCAATTTCACTGAGGTTACAATGTCCCACTATTGGGTAACCATTTGTAATAGTACACCACATTAGGGCTGAATTATGAGGAGATAGGAAACTATCATCCCAAATAAACAAAATATTAAATATAAAAGGAATGAGCATAAAAGATCAGCATAGAATGAACTATAAGTTCATCAGTATTATACAAAAGTAATAATTATTCTTCATCATGAATGATCAACAATAAAAAAAATCAACAGTCAATCTTGTGACTGGATCTGAAAATAGTCCACTATAGACCAGGCTTAGGCCAGAATCCAAGCAATAGTTATCTGGATGCAAATATTTAGGTGTTATTCTATCTAATGCTAAGATACTAAAAATATCATGAACATCATCAGTATTCTGGCCACTTATTACCATTATTGTATTGACCAACTATAAACTAAATTTTTAAAGAAGTAATAAATAAAATGAAATGTAGTGCATGGACTTTAAAGGTTTTCCTTTTGTGCCAACCAGGATCATCATCATCTAGCTATCCATAACAATAAACATAAACACCTACTCCATATAACTTATACACAAATGTAGCTTAGGAAGCAAAAACTCTATAAATTATTACTATGAGCAAGAGATAAATAAATGAATAAAGCAGTTTATTATAAATCACTTCAAATAATTTCTAGGTTTACCCTACTATGTGTAAGTAGTTTTATTGGGATCATTTAAAAAAAAAAACTTTTAGAACACTAAGCTGTCATGAAACAAAGTTGCGCACACACTGCAATTTATGAGACAGGAATTGGATAAAGTAAAGAAATTAAGACTAAAAA
This sequence comes from Epiperipatus broadwayi, assembly GCA_028023455.1. Taxonomy (NCBI): domain Eukaryota; kingdom Metazoa; phylum Onychophora; class Udeonychophora; order Euonychophora; family Peripatidae; genus Epiperipatus; species Epiperipatus broadwayi. The sequence goes on from JAQFVV010012396.1 coordinate 14,708,502, forward strand.
ATATTTTTAAAGCAATTATTTAATAACTAATTGATTAACAATAAACAAAAAAATAACATTACAGTATGAAATTTGAAACATTTCATCAAAAAAAAATATTTTCATAAAAATTATAATCAATCAATTGATTTCTATTCGTAAGTTAACTTTTAATTAATTAAGTTATTTCTTTAACTACTTCCGGTTTCTCGCGGGGGGGTCCCCTTGGTTTTGTTGGGTTGGGTGGGTTTTTTTTTTTTTTTTTTAAGGAAAAAATTATGAGGGCGCCGCGTGCCCACACAATTCTTCTTTTCTTTTTTTTTTTTTTTTTTTTTGGGAACACTTTTTTTTTTTTTTAAATAAAAAAATAATTATTTTTTTTTTTTTTTGAAGAAAGATTATTTTTAAAATTTTTTTTTTTTTTTTTTTTTTAAATTAAAAAAAAAAAAAGAAAAAAAAAAAAAAAGAAGGAGGGGGTCTGGTTTGTGTGTGGTGTGGTGTTGGGGTTGTGGATTTTTCCTCTCACCCTTTATTTTGGTAATTGTGGTGGTTTTGGAGGATTTTTTTATTTTTAGAAATCATAACTAAAAAACCAAAAAAACAAAAAAAAAAGTGATTTTGGGTCCGCAACAAGGCCAACAATATCAATCGGCGGCCCTTCTCTAGTAACAGTAATCTGTGCGAACGTAACCTGAAACCTGTGAATGTAGAGAATTTTACTAAAACTCAGGTTTGAAGTTTTCTATAGTAGGTAAGTATTCAATTTTAGATTTTTTAATGTTATTTGATAAAAAACTTTTATCAACTATTATCGGAGAAATACTAATAAATATGCCACTCAAGAAAAATGACACTGATTTTTTACTCTGTGATAGGTAGCACATATGAAAGGTAATGTTTTTATTATTGTTTTTTTTTTTTGTTGGTTTGTTTTAGCGACCAACACAATGGATGAATGGTTGACACACTGATTCAAGACTATTTACAATTTAATTCCTCTCTAGCAAATTGATTGTATATAATGCAGTAATTTTTTTCTGTTTTTACTAATTTTTGTTTTACTAACATGGTTTTCATTGTTTTTGTTTTACTAATTTAGTTTTTATTTGTTGTTTTATTAACTTGTTTTTTTACTAACTTCATTTTATACTTTATAGGCATATGACTGCCTGATTGCCTTCCTTATTAGAATTTTGTTTCAGCTTCATTACTGATTACTTTTTCCAATTGGTAAACAAGATCTGGCATGATGAAATATTTTGCATATTTATATTAGCATATATGAACAGGTATGCTTCTCTGGAAGACATATCTTGGAAGAGGTAGAATATAAACATTTTTTTATATAAATATCTGCCATAGAACCTTTTTAGTAATCATTGTCTGCCTCTTGAAATGAGAAATTTGTAAATTGTTTTCTGTATTGGCAATGATTATTCAGTATGATGATGATGATGTTATAAACAAGGTTGGTTTATCCAAAGTCTAAAATCAAAATAGTGCATCTTGTTTAACAGGCTTTTGAGTTTTCCCATAACCATTAGCAGAACTTTCATGATTCATACATATACACCACTTTTATAATATACCTGTACTATGATGATGATGATGACATTTTATTTTTTTATTGTATTTATAATGGTAAGTAATAATTTTCCACTTCCTTCATTATTTTTATATTCTGTTAGAATTTTAATTTTTTTATTTTTTATTAGGGAGAATTCTTTTCTTCCAGGCGCTTGACAATTTGCAACAGTTGGGGTAGAAGATAAAAATGAAGAACTCTTATAGGAACATTTTCGGACATTGTAAAGCTATGGATTATCTCAGGTAAGACTTATTATATATCTTTAGAAAGATTTTTTTGTGAGGAATACAAAGAAATTATCACTGAAGATGTAATTTGCATTTTAGTTAATGTTAATTTCCATATTATGAACAATCAATAAAATAATAATTATTTCGGTTGTGAAAATTTCTTTTTTTCCTTATTTTTTATATAGTTATCACTATTTATTTTATGCTTATTGTTTTCCTTAGTTTTTCTAGTTTCTAGAAATGTAATTGTTTTTGCTCTAACATAATTCAAACTGAAGTTATTGTGAAAATTGTGTATCAGGCCAGTATTTTAAAAAGTTCAAAATGGCGGCTTGAAGCTGAAGTAGTTAAAATAACTAATTGGAAGAACAACATTGTCAAAATAAAAGATAACAATCTTTGATTTGATTTAACTTAATTAACCTTTTGTTAAATTTTTAGGAGAGAAAATAAATGAAAAGAGAAAAACATGTTTCAAAAAAATTAAATTTAAATTTTAAAAAAATTAAATTTTCAAAAAAAAAAAAATCTCATAATTTTAAGACAAAATTGAAGAGATAAAAAAAATATGCTTCACAATTTGAAAACATTAATAAAAATATTTAAAATTATCAATTCTTACAAAACAAAAAAATATTACTTTTATGTAAGAAATTTTTTTTTACTATTAATAAAAATACAGTGTGCACACTAAAATACTTTTAATCATGGTTTGATTCTTTTGATGAGTCATTTCCAATTATAATTTCCAGTTGACTTTTCTTCTTGAATGCTTTTATACATAAAAATACAGTGTGCACATAAAAATACTTTTAATCATGGTTTGATTCTTCTGATGAGTCATTTCCAATTATAATTTCCAGTTGACTTTTCTTTTTGAATGCTTTTATACATGAACATGGTTAATTTGTCTTTTCCTGGTGTACATAATTTTTAGGGTAAAAAATAGCAAGTTTTATCCATTTCTTTTATCAAAATTTCCATGTGAGCTTATAACATACTGAGACTCATGCTCTTGTTTGAAGACAAGGTTGCAGATTATTTTAGGTGGTAACTTTTCTACATTTTATTTCAGTGAAGATGTCTCTAACCTGATAATTTTTATAACAACTAATTAGGTAAATTTTTACAAATATAATTGTTCAGCTATTCCCTCCTTAATCATAGACATTGAAAAACAAGTCAAGGATTAAATTAACATCATAAATTTATTGGTATTTCTTTCTAATTAAAAAACATTTTTTGCAAAAAGAAAAACAAGATAATCAGTTAATTGCACCGAGTTTATTTTTTTGCATTGAAGAGATAGATAAAGAGAAAAGAAAAAACAACTCTGACTAATTAAAAATAAAATTTACCAAAAGTATAAAAATTATATTAATTTTTTTTTCTTTTTAAAAATGCATTAAAAATAAAACTTTATTTCTCTTTTAAGATTAAAATTAATATCTATTGAATAATTTACAAAAAAGGGGGAAATATTTTTCTCTTAGTACATTTTCTTAGTTTAAATTAAAACAACTAATTAATTATAATTACTGAAGATAGAGAAAAGAGAACAACTAGTTTACATTATTTTATAAATTTCTCTCCACTCTACAATAATTCATAACTCATTAAAATATTCACATATTAAAATCATAATATTATTTAACAAATTTAATGTTTGAGAATTTACACACTATCATATTGGGATTTAAAATATTTAGTTAATTGAAGACTCATTATTATTATAAAAAATATGCATGGGAAAATTAAATATAATTTTTCCCATTAATTAAATAAGCGTAAACTAAACCTGAGAAACATGCTGCCAACTATCTAATTATTTTTAATGTAGCTATGAAGCCAACTGGTTACAATATGTTATGTATATCAACTTTTTTATTGTTTTCTTAAAAACAACATGCAGAAAAGATTGTTTGTTGTATATAAAAAAAGTAAATTTAAATAGTTATGTTGATTTTGCTCCATATATATAATACTTTGAGTGCAATTTTAAAATTATAATTGCAGTTTATAATGTTAGTTATAATTGACTATTTATTAGTCTGCATTCAGATCAAGTTATATTTACCTGTTTAAAAAGGTTTATTTAAACTTGTTTGTATCAATAATTTCAATCTTTGTGATTGAGTTGCAATCTTTAGTGTCTATATAAATATACTGGACCATTAATAAAGGTGGGATTTCATCTTTATAGTTAAAAGGAGATTGCTTTCACAACAGTTATGAAATTCTTGATTGTTATTCATATTGGGATTGTCTAACTGTTGACTGGTTTTTAATGATATATATATATATAAACTATATTTTACATTTATTTGTGTTTACAGTTATTTGTTGGATATATTAGCATTGTAATTTTTTAATCATTTTGCACTAATTATTCATTATGGATTTCGGAGATATGCCTGTAATGTTTCAACTGGATTTAACCAGCCATCTTCTGATAATAGAGGTTGTGGGTATCTTTGCAACATTCTTGAATGATCTCTACTATATTGAAGGTGACTGGATGAATCCAATTAAAAACAAGCAATTAAATACATGAATTGAAACAAATATTTATACATTTATACAAAGAGAGTGAGAGAAAGTTTAATTTTTTAATCAAAACATTGTGAAATTAAATCTCTTTGACAGGTATATTAATTCCACTTTGGTAAAATATAAATTTCTGAATTGTTAACTGCAGTTTTTACAATGCAGTGCATATGAGCAATTCAGCATCTCCAAAGCAACTTTCAGATAACTTGTGACTTTTTTTATATAATTTAGTAAACAATTGTTTCACCTAGGTTTAAGTAAAAGTTAAATCTTTAAATGATATGAATATAAGCAGTTTCATTTAGTCAATATCTAAGCTTCTCCAGAAGAACTAAAAAGTAGAAAGTATAACCACTCTACTCAACAACGAAATTTTTTTTTTTTTAATGATTTTCTTTTTTTATTTTGTTTTGTTTTATTCTTTTGCTAAAAATAGCTATATATTGATTTGCCAACATATAATCAATTAAATAATTAGCTGAAGAAAATCTTAATCTTATTTGGAAATTTTTAGTTCCATTCAGATTCAAAATTGAAATCATATAAGGAACATAATCAAAAATCATATTTGTAATTCCTTATACTGATACCTTGCAGTTTTTATTCTAATTGCATATATTTCTGCACTAGATATCAGAAGATAAATTGCCTAATAGAAAATATCTAGAAAACTATAAAGTAAATCAAATATTCTCTAAATATAAGATATCATTTAAACACTTGTCATAAGCTTCAAAACAAGATTATTCTAGAATTGTTTTTTAATGACTTTTCAAAACGTCATTTACCCACCCCCCAAATATAGCAATAAAAACATCTGTATTTGATTTTTTTTTTAGATATTATTGGAGTTTTATTAGCAGATCAGAATTATCCATATACTGACTTTTGTAATCAGCATAAAAGCAAATCTTAAACCACACTATTAATAACTGCCCAATATTTGCATCATCATCATCATCATCATTATCAACCATTATCAATCCACTGCAGGATGAAGGTCTCTCCAAGTTTAATCCATCTTCTCCGATCTTTAGCTTCTCTTCTCCACATCACCCCTACACATTTTCTTATTTCATCCATCCATTTTACATGTGGTCTCCTTCTGGGTCTTTTACAATCTCTTGGAATCCAGTTTAAAATTTCAATTGTTCATCTATTATCATCTCTTCTAGCAATATGTCCAGCCCAACTCCACTTCAATCTTTTAATTTTTTCAATGAGGTCAGTAACACCTGTTTGTTCTCTTACCCATACATTGCGTTTTCGATCTCTTCTTGTTACTCCCAACATACATCTCTCCATACTTCTTTGAGTGGTCTGAAGTCTCTGTATTGATCTTCTATTAAGTGTCCAAGTCTCAGATCCATAAGTAAGAACTGGTAAAACACATTTGTTAAAAACCTTTCTTTTCAAACACATAGGCATATTTCCTTTTAATATCAAGTTATTTCTACCAAAAGCACTCCAACCAAGTTTAATTCTATGATTAATTTCCTCTATTATGTTTCCATCTGTATTAATAATCTGACCAAGGTATTTGTAACTCTTAACTTCTTCTAATTCATCATAATCAATCTTTATTTTCATATTTGGAGCAAATCGATTAAACATTACTTTAGTCTTTTTAACATTTATCTTTAGTCCTACTTTCCTACTTTCATCTGATAACTCCTGCAACATTTCCTGCAGCTCGGAAGCATTATTTGCAAAAACAACTACATCATCTGCGAAATCTAAATGACTTAAATAATCTCCATTTACTTTCACTCCTTTAGTTTCCCATTTTAATCCACAAAATACTTCTTGCAGCACTGCTGTAAAAAGTTTTGGAGATATGGAGTCACCTTGTCTTACACCTTTCTCAATGTTGACTTTCCCAGTATCATTATGTAATCTAATTGTTGCTGTTGCATTTTTATAAATATTCTTTAAAATATGACAATATCCTGGATCTATACCTTGATGATCCAATGCTTTAATCACTGAAGAAATGTTTATAGAATCAAATGCCTTTTCATAATCTACAAATCCAAAACATAATGACAACTCATATTCATTTGTCCTTTCTATAACTTCTCTCAATACTTGAATATGATCTACTGTACTAAAACCACTTTTAAATCCAGCTTGTTCTCTTGGTTGGTGAAAATCCAAGGTTCTCTGTAGACGAGTTGTAATTATCTTGGTAAAAATTTTATATAAAACTGATAAAAGGCTGATAGGTCTGTAATTTCTAATATCTTCTTTATCACCTTTTTTAAATATTAATATTATTACTGCATTCTTCCAATCATCCGGTACATCTTTATCATTTAGACATTTGGTATATAACTTTGCTAATATTTTTTCTGTTTCTTCACCTGCTTCTTTTAATATATCAATTATAATTCCATCATTACCTGGAGCCTTTCCTTTTTTCATACATTTAATTGCATTTCTCACTTCTTCATTTAAAATTCTGGGCAATTCGGAAGATGTAATAGATATAGGAGGTACTTGTTCTTTATTACTATATAATTCTTGATAAAAATCTTCTACCAATTTCATAATGTCATCCCTCTTTTTAGTAATAATTCCATCTTTTTTCCTTATTGCAGATATAAATTTCCTACCAATACCAAAATGTTGTTTTACATTCTTAAGACTTTTATTTTCTTCTACAGCTTTTCTTGCTAGTTCACAGTTATACTTTCTTATATCATTTTCAACTCTTTTCCGCACCATTTTACAAAATTCGAGATATTCAATTCTTTTTAATGCATCATTCTTGCATATCTTCATATTCCTTCTTTTCTTCATAAGTTCTCTAGTCTCAGTAGAAATTTTATTAGTCAATTGCTGCTTTTTTCTACCAGCTATCTTTGTTGCAGTTTTTAAAAGTGTATCAGTTATTTTCATATTAATTTCATTCAAATCTGAATCATGTTCAAAATCTACTAATACTTGAAACCGATTTGTAAGTTCTAATTTAAATTCATTAGAATGTTTCTGAAGATTAGGAATATCAACTGTAAATATAGTTTTTCTTAATAATTTTTGTCTCTCTAGTTTTACATTAACATGTATCTTACCCCTTACTAATCGATGATCACTTCCTGTGTTAAATTTATTAAGAACATTACAATCTTGAAATATGTATTTCCTGTTAGTCAAAATATAATCCAATTCTGCTGTACCTTCATTTGGATGCTTCCATGTCCATTTCCTTCTAACATTTTTCTCAAAAAAAGAATTCATAATATAAAGTTTTTCCTTCTCTGCAAACTCCACAAGTCTATGTCCTCTCTCATTTCTATTACCATAACCAAAATTACCTACAACACTTTCATCTTTCATTTGTTTACCAATTCTAGCATTAAAATCTCCCATAACAATTTTAAAATGTTGTTTACTCTGATCAAAAGCCTTTTGTACATCCATATAAAAATCTTCTACTACTTCATCACTGTGAGAACTTGTTGGGGCATAAACCTGAATTATCTGCATTTGATATCTGCTATTAAGTTGTATAACTAATCTTGCCACTCTGTCTGATACACCATCAATCTCCACAATATTGTTCTTCCACTTTTTATTTATAATGAATCCTACTCCACTTGTATTTCCAATATTTGTGCCTTTATAATAGAGTATATGTCCACTTTTTAAATCAATTGTCTCTTCACCTTTTCTTCTAACTTCACAAAGTCCAATAATATCCCATTTAATATAAGAGAGTTCTTCTTCTAATTCTTGCAATCTTCCTTCACTTGAAAGTGATCTGCAGTTGTAAGTACCTAAATAAAAAGTCATCATCAAATGGCAGCCTGGGTCCGCCTCCAGGATATTCTTAGCACCCTCCGCCTTCAGCCACCAACCGCTGCCTTGGTTGGTGACTTTACAGCCTCCTGGGATTAAGGGCCATGCTTTATTTTTGTCTGTCATAATTGTATAATTGGGAAAAATCTTTATCATTTACACAAACATTCATTCTGCCTTATCAGGCACTGAGAAGAAAGACCATGGTGTTTCTTGATCTTAAACTCAGAGGTAAAAAGCCAATAAACTCACCACGCTGGCTAATGCGTGTTGGTGAGCAGCCCATCCATGTTCGTATACTATATGAATAAACATATAGTAATAACAGCTGCAACGACAAGAACGTATGGAGTGGACATTAGGAATTTGCCCTGCTCGATTCCTTTAAGGCCTCCAAGAGGAATCAAAGGGTCTCCTTTCAGTTAATAGCAAACTCCTTTCTGCAGCCAATATTTGCATAGAATAATTAAATTGAAATACTTAATAATAAAGTCATCATTGAATCTATTCCTGGGTGAAGTCTCTACAGAATTTTTTAATAATATTTGTAGATAATTAGTTATCTTTAAAAAAATTTACTTTAAAAAAATTCAGGTAAAAACATTCTTTAATATTATGTTTATTAAATTTTTTTTACTCATGAACAGTTATTATAAATTTGGTTTTTCTATTAGAATAAGATCAAATTATATAAGAAAAAGTTACACTAAAGAGCATTCATTATATTAATTAGATAAAGCAAAATAGCCTTCAACTGCTCATAATAGGGCAAAAACTATTACAGATCTCATTATAGAGAAATCCTAATAATAACTATATACTCGTTACATCTGAATATACTCACAATATCAAAAGAAATATTTTGTTCAGTCTATTTTAATTCTAATTATTAAGTTTCGCTGATAAATCGTTTTAAAACAAAAGCTATTGAATTGTCACTCTTATTTAATGTTATTGTCTAGGGATGTATTTTTCTATGTCACTAAATTAATTTTCCTTCCTTTCATATTAATGTAGTCAAACAAATGACATTGTCAATTAACTACTATATACTTTTTTAAAAAAAAAACAACAACATTAATATGCATATGACATGCTAAATATGTTTAAAATATTTTATTTAGTACATTACAACAACCTATAAATAAATGAAATCAAAATATGTAAATATCCATTTTTAAATATAAAATTGAAAATTACATAACATTACAATACTAGACAAAAAAAAATTCTTCCACAACCATGGTTTCATCTATTAACAAATACCCCTTTTTTTTTCTCATGTGTCATAGCATCAGCCAGGAAGCGAACCCGCTAACCGGGACAACTACTTGTAAAGCGGCTGTCACTGATCTCTCGACCACCAATGCTTGACAACAAACAGACCTTTTCAAATAAAATTCAGCAAAATACAAAACAAAATAGCGTTCCCTGCCACATATTAAAATAAAACAGCTAATAATCTTAAAAATATATTCTTAAATAAAATAATTAGAAATAACTATTTATATATAAAATGTAAACAATTGAAAATCACCCAAAAAAAAAAGATATAAACTCTAAAATATAAATCATCAAATATCAAAATAAAAAATTAAATACTGTCTACCACTACAATATTAGCCAAAAAAAAAAGTTTTTTTTTTTTTTAGGCTAGTTGTTATGTTATATAATTTTCTATTTTATTTATAATTACTAGTAAAAAAATTGTTGTTTTTTTTTTGGCGAATATTGTATTGTTATATAATTTTCTATTTTATTATAATTACTAGTATAGGGGTAGGCAATATTTAATTTTTAAATAAATATACGTGTATCTGTTTTTAAATATATTTTTGATTTAAATAATATACAGAAAGGCATTAGTATTTTTGTTATAATTATTCATTTAATGGATTATCTAACTATAACTAAGCATAGGATAATATAAGTATTTTGTAAAACTTTCAACCTCCACACATATTTACAACATGATGATAAAGACACACGACTAACATAAATTTATAGTCTAATAAACTATTAATAATAATTCTTAATATAAACTTTGGTGTCCAATGAATGCATTCAAGAAATATCACTTCTTTGTAAATTGAATTATAGTAATTGAATATCTTGGTGATCAGTGTTCTTTTTTTTTCATTGTTTTTTGCTTGAGAGGTGGAGATATATATATTTTTTGTTCATCATTAGAGTCATTAAAACCATTTTACCTTTCACCTTTATGAAATATCAAGGTGTGTATATCAAAACAGTTAATGACATCAAGTATCTAAAAATCAATTCTTTTTTCCCAACTTAATGCATCATTATAACATTGTAGTTTTGAATCAACCCATTAGACCAATGATTCAAACCCTTTTTACACTTGCAACCTTCATACTGGAACTGAAAATTTACATGACCCATTATATGTTGTTACTTATCCTGTTGTAAGCATAGAAGGATAGTAATAATAAAAATCTTTTTACTACGTATAAATATATATCTTTATGTTATATTTCAGTACACACAATTTGATATAAGATCTTTGAAAAAACTGCATATTAACAAAAAATGTATAAAATATTTGGTTCTTAGATCTGTTGATTTGTAATATTTATAATTTTTTAGCCTGTTTTAGAAAATGCGTATTTTCAAGAATATATTACCATATATCAATGTTAGCATGAAGAACAAAACTCTGAGAGTGAACAAGAGAAATGAGAGTAATATAAACAAAATGCCATTATGATGCACTGCTTATATACAAAATGGATTAGAATATAAAGAAGGAAATGTTTAAACACAAAAGTGGTCAGGCACATAATAATCAATTGAGCAATTTTCATGTATTTTTAATAGTGTTTAGGTTTTGTATCCATTTATTACTCTGGTTTGCACTGAGTGGCACTACTGTATGGAGAGTTCTCTGTGTTTATTAATTTTACATATCTAACACTGTGAAGATGTGATTTTACAATATTGGATTTATGGCAACACACCCAGCAAGTTAAGAAATATATCACTTGGTTTTATAACTTATCATTATATTTTTAGAATTTTATGGAGCATTTTTCAATGAAATTTTTTTAATGGCTTCAATATCTCACTGAAAGTATCTTTACATTTATGTAAAAGCTTTGTCTGGTTTGAATATTTAATTAAATAATCTTTACGTTGAAACTCATTTATTTGAAGTTTCTTTTTATTATAGTGTATAATAGCCACTCTTTCTCATTTTTAAAACTCTTTGGAAAAAAACAAAATTCTACTTTTTAAAAAAGTTTATTTAGATTAATAAAATTGAAATGTTTATTACATTAATTGACTAAGTAATTGAGTTATTTTAAAACAAATTTGAGCTATTGTTATAAGAAAATTAAATAAATAAATCTTATTATATTGTTTTTTTTTCTTTTGTTTTTCTGAATAGTTAGTTCATCTTTTATGTTCTTATTAATTTCTAAATTATATCCATACAAAACATAATATTTTTGACTCATTATTTCTCAAACTATGGTTTGATAGGATCAATTACTAATAAATCCTTGTCACAATGCAACATTTTTGAAAAATCACAGCCTTAATGCAATTTTTTTCCACATGGATAGTTTTTTAAAAACATAAAACAATATAAAATATACTTTTTTGGGTCTAAATATGACAATACTGTAGTTAAGAATCAGATTTTATCATGGTCACTTATGAACATTCATTTATAGCTTTAATTCACTGTAAGCACTTTTAAACATTATATAATTGTTTTTTTCAATACTCTGTTTAATACACTGTACAGGCTTATACACACCTGCACATATATAATGTAATATATAAGGGATTGGAACTAAGACTTTCACATGATCCTCAACTCTCCATGCCATCTTATATTGCTGACCCACCTGATCACACACATGTTGAAATGATAAATAATCACCAATACGTAATTCATGCTAAACCAGCACTCATCAGTTGGTCAGATTACTATCTCCACACATATATATAATCCGTGCTCAGCTTTATATTAAGATAGCCAATCTTCATACTTTAATGGACAGGCTTCAAACTAATCCAACCCCCAACTTTTCAGCCATCCATTTCATTGTTTATTAAAATTTAATTTTAGTTGAGTACAGTATTTACTTTATTAAATAGAAAGAGAAGATGAACTTGAAGTTGTTCCAAACTTAGCCAAAATGCATAAAAATAAAAGATTTTAAGAATATTACATCACTTATTCTATGCATTCAAGATAATAGCAATGATTGTGAAGAGTTCTAGAGTTTTTAAGATATTTAAATTGAGTGGAAAAGATGAGCAAGACAAATATCAATCGAAAATTTATTTTTTTGAAAGATTTATAAAATCTTGAGCAATGTTCTCAAACATCTTTTTATTTATATTTTGTTACTTGAAAAATTAAAATCAATATCATTATGAATATAAATATAAATGATTTGCAATCTACAAACATCTAATGACTATATTTAGTACTAATTCTCATTTTTGAAATTATTATATACATTTTAATGACACAGAATTCATTAAAATTTAGAATGCTAAAATTAAGATAGTAAAATAAATTATATTAAGATAGTGGCATGCAGTGGCAAACAATCACTGACAATAATTAAGTGTTATCGGTGAATCATAATATTCTACTGGTGAGTTAACTCAACCTGCTTTTAAACAGAGAACTTGATGTATATATGTGTAATCGATGGGGTGTTAAAATTATATACATATATGTGGCATATGACTTGATTTCTTTGAATATATATATATACATATATTTTGCAAGTAAAAGATATGAAAGGTTTGCACTATATATTTAAGTGAATAATAATTATTGAATTATTCACATCTATAATTTTTAACAATTTCTTGATGTTATGGTTTCTTGTGTATATGATTTTTTATTATATGTATCTAGAAAATAATGGAACAAAGTTTCACTATATATTGTTTCTGTTTTGGAAATAAAAGAAGCAATAAAGCATTAGGTAGTTGGTTTTGATATCAATTCATCCAAAAAAATAACAGCATCTAGATATGAAAATCATTAAAGTGTTGTGCAAATGATTTTACTCACCAGCTTACACAAGCCAAATAGATTGTTGATGTGAAATACTTTAATAATGAATGAGGTGAGCCACTCCAGTTTCCTAATGAATAAAATATGATAGTTATGCTTAAGAATACTTATTTTTATTTATGTTTTCTTTTGCTAAATTTTGATTAAAAAAAACAAGAAGGATATTTTTTTTAAAAAAAGTTAATTTTGATGCAAGCACTGTAGATTAAAATATTTATGAGATAATTTAATAGTTTGAATACTATTATTTTGCTAATCTTGAATTTGAAAACTTTTAATGTTCAAGCATTTTTAATAAGGTTGCATACTATAATAAAATGTGTACAGATTTTCATATCATACTCACCAATGAAGGAGTTGAATTGTTAAAAAAATCAAAAGAAAGCACATTTAACCATATGCTATGTGAACATTTGTGATATATATATATATTGAATTTCAACTATATGTGATATCATCATCAACCATGATCAATCCACTGCAGGATGAAGATCTCTTCAAGTTCAATCCATCTCCGATCTTTAGCTTCTCTTCTTTACATCACCTCTGCACACTTTCTTATTTTACCTATCCATCTCACATATGGTCTCTTTCTGTGTTTTTTACAGTCTCTTGGAATCTAGTTTAAAATTTCAATTGTCCATCTATTTTCATTTCTTCTTGCAATATATCCATCCCAACTCCACTTCAGTCTTTTAATTTTTTCAATGAGGTCAGTAAAACCTGTTTGTTCTCTTACCCATATATTGTGTTTTCAGTCTCTTCTTATTACTCCCAACATGCATCTCTTTATATTTCTTTGAGTGATCTGAAGTTTCTATATTGATCTTCTATTAAGTGTCCAAGTCTCAGATCCATAAGTAAGAACTGGTAAAACACATTTATTAAAAACCTTCCTTTTCAAACACTTAAAGCATATATCCTTTTAGTATCAAGTTATTTCTACCAAAAGCACTCCAACCAAGTTTAATTCTATGATTAAGTTCATCCATTATGTTTCCATCTATATCAATAATCTGACCAAGGTATTTGTAACTGTTAACTTTTTTAATTCATCATTATCAATCTTTATTTTCATATTTTGAGAAAATCCATTAACAAAAAAAAAAGATATATAGAGTAAAAAGTTTCCAATTTTATATTAAATATTTATCCTCAAAACAAATAACAGAAAACAAACACAATAATCTTATAATATTCAGTAACATTTACATCTGCCATCACAATGTAGCAACATATGCACAAATTACAATTTATGTAAATAAACTTATTAATGAAAAGTTGAAATATTAAAAAATCAAGTGAGTTTACTTATTATTGATTCTCAACTGTTTATAAATATAAAAATAAAATGTTTGCAATTCTCTTCTAACAAGTATTCATGAATCCGTGAATCACTTATCAATTATTTTTATGTTGTGTCATATATGGCCAAAGTCACAATGTATAGACCTGCACATGAAATCATAATAAAAGGATGTAGTTTTTATTATTATAATTTATGCCATATATGCAATATTTTATAATAAATTTTATTAATAAAATTTAATTTTGCTTAATTTAGACTGTTTAAATGATATCTTAATAATCTTTTTTAAAGCAACAATTACAAGAATATTTTTTAAGGATTTTCTATTTTACTGTTAAAATTATTCGATCTCTTTAAATTCATATTTTTAATCTGAAAAATCTCAAAAACAAAATACTATGAAAGAATGATATTTAACTTATATTTATTGGTTTTTCTTCTAAAATTATATACGTAGTAATGAAGAAAAAGAATTAATTAAAAATTAAATTAATTTGAATTGAGAATTCAAAATATGAAATAATAATTATGAAGAATAGATTAATAGAATTCAACTTGAGTGTTTGTAATTTCAAATTTTTTCATTTGTAAATATAGATTTTTAAAATAATGTATTACATGTTATTTTAATATGTTTATTAAGATTACATTTTCTGATGAATAATAGACATATTATTTAAATATTATTTTTACTTGAATAAGAATATATATATTAAATTTAATGAGATTTACTAATCATTATTTAATAAAATTTTATTTACATTTTGCTCTTAAAAGATAAAAATGTATACCCCAAACTAAATACAATCAAAAATCTCATAAAATAAACAGTTACAATGGTTTCATAAGTAAACCTTTTAATTTGTTACCCATGATTTGAAATATTGTTGAACATTGAACATCTTATTTTAAAAAGGTTTAAGATTGTTAATAAATAATAAATAAAGAAACATTTTATTAAATATGTTATTAATCAAAAATACTAATTTGTGTTTAAGTGTAACAAATAAATCATTTATTAACAAACATCATATAATTGCTATACATTTTTTTTTAACATTAAGCTTTAAATAGTTAATTGAAAGCAATATCCATATTGTAACCAGACTGCCTGTCCCATTATAATATATTTGAGGTCAACGCTTTGGCATATAAAAAAAATCTATCATTAAATGTTGAATATCTAAAAAAAATTTAAACCCTATTTAAAATTTTCCAAATACAAACAACTGTTAATAATAACACAAAAACAACACAGGTTAGTAGTGAAACAGATACACTGTTTCACATATATATTTAAAAAATCCCTCACCCCCAATTAAAATAACGTAGGTTAAATTTAATTCACACTAGCAATATGTCAAAAATAAAAAAAAGACTAATTATACTAAATATTTTAAAGAAAATCAAATTTTTTAAAATGAAAAAAAAAAAAAGAAAAACAAATATATTTATATTTGCAATTAACTTTATTAAAATTAATAAATTAAAAATCATTTAAATAAAAATCTCTTTACTGCTTTCAGCTCATTCTATATTTCAGAAGAATAATTTGTAAGGCAGAATGGCAGTAATTTAACAATAATTAAAAGCATTTCTTCACCATGAGAAAATTAATTAAAAATTTGAAAACACTTAGCCAGATAAGTAAAAACAGTCTGATCCCACCAAAATAGAATAGCCAATGAACTGGGATTAATGACACGAACATGGAAGAAAACACACCAAAAACCAATTGGATTCAGTAGGCACATCAGGTGAATCCATTCTGATAGAGAGAAAAAGTATAAATAGATTGGAGATTTCAGAAAAAAAAGACAATATTATTTTTTGGGAGAGATGATTGTTAGATTATTATTCTATACTTGAAAATCATGAAAGACAAGAATTTTTTTATTAAGAATTTTGAGATTACTAGAAAAGTGAATTGAACCATCAAGAAACTCCATGAAGAATCAGTGTAATATGGGCAGTTAGCCCATTTTTGCTATATCCATTACCATGAAGTAAGCCTCCAGTGCCTGTCCAAGCCTTTAGTGCCGTTCAAATTCAAGACCCCCTCTCATTATTTAGAAACAGCAATAAATGAAAACCTTAGTTAAAAGGTAAGCATTAGAAAATAATTCAATTATTAATTCTATAATAGTAATAATGTTTCACCTATCAATTATTAATTCTATAATAAGTTAACAATAAAAAATTAATGAAATAATATGAAAACATTAATTGTGTTATATGTTCAAAATTATAAATGTTATACAAATATGGAATGGCTGATAACAAACTTATGTGTAAAAATATATGTCTATGTTTGGCTAAATAATAATTATCTACAAACATAAAATTGTTATATATTAAAATAATTAAATGATGATCTATAAACGTTTATATGCTTATCTGAATAGTCCACATCTGGATAAAATGATAAAATCAATTAATATGCATCTATGTTTGACTGAATAATAAATATCTATAGACCTGAAAGTACTATATATCAGAATACTTAAACAATGATGATTTATAAATGTTTAAGTGCTTATCTGAATAGTCCACATCTGGATAAAATGATAAAATTGATGTAAAAATATACATCTATGTTTGACTGAATAATGATTATTTACAAACATGAAATTGTTATATATTAGAATAATTAAATGATGATGATTTATAAATGTATAAATGCTTACCTGAATAATACACATCTGGATAAAGTGATAAGACCTATGTCTATGTTTGACTGAATAATAATTATCTACAAACATGAAATTGTTATATATTAGAATAATTAAATGATAAAGAATTATAAAGGCCTATATGCATATCTGAGTAAACCAAATCTGAATAAAGTGATAAAACCTATGTATACGTATACTTGATAAAAAAAGCTTTTTGACTTTTTCACACAAGATGAACTGAAATGAGCTTTCATTTGCTACAAATCATGAACTCTATTGGAAGGACTTATCAATAATTATTGTTAATAAAATTGTTATTAAAAATTAATTTTAGTTGTTCAGTTCCATTTTGCATCACTAATCATTCATTGCATCCTGCTCACGAGAATCTCATGCCTCCTGAGCTATGTCCAGCATAACCAGATGATGGTAAGTAAAGTTGTAATGAGATGGAACTCCAGTGGTGCCATTTGGGAAACGAAACACATAAATTTCTAGATGCTTCCAGTCTCTATGGTGCTACATCCTCTGATGAGCAGGAAATATTGTTATAGATGGGGTGATGTCTGCATTAGGGAATGCCAATTGATAGTTCCTTCCTGCAATATGCTCATCAGGAAATTAAAATCAATCAAGAGTGGGGTTGGTTCTTGTCTGGTTATAGTATATTACACAATATTTTGAGTGGCATTATTCTCCATTCTTCTTCAAATGTTGCTGGCTTGATCAGTGCTAATGCTAGCATAATAATCAGACTTATATCTTTAGATTCTTGAATATACAAATTAAAAAGCGTATGAAACACTTGAAGGAGAAGCTATACAGATTCCAAAAATTACTATACGCTAAGTGCTTTCGAGGCCATTTACCTCATATTCATAGCAATAATGCGAGGTGCAGAATGAGGAAATAGGGCAAGGAAACTAAGCGGTATGCAAAGAATATGCAAATGAGCTAGATAGTCCAACATTTGGAGATGTCAAAGCAGGTATCCCAGCAACACACAAACATACAGCTATTTTGTCAAGAATCCAAAAGTATAAGTTTGATTGCTGTACTAACATTGTCACTGGCCAGGCCAGCAACACCTGAAGAAGAGTGGAGAATAATACCACTCTACTAATCTATGTTGTCTTTATTACTAACAGTTGTTTGTATTTGGAAAAGTTTAAATAAAGTTTAAAATTTTCTAGACATTCAACATTTAATGATAGATGATGGAAATAATCCAACATATTATCATATCTAAAATATCATCCCTCACAAATCTTCAGGATGTTTAATGGAGTTTTACATTATTATTTTTTTTGTATATTTTACTCATTTAATAAAAAAATAGATACAATTTACTAACTAATATTTATTTGATGGCTAGTTGAATTAGATATGGATAATTATTTTAAGAAAATATTAAATTTACTACAATATATTTTCACTAATAATCTCTACTGGCTTTTTGGTCTGTATTCATATAATCATAAATCCTCAAACATTCACTAATATATGCATGTATATAGTTAGAATCATTATCATTTTAGGATGGTGGTTTTTAATCAGGATCAGTAGCATATAGAATGTCATAATGGCATGGCAAGATTGCCATGAAATATATTGATAAACAGCACCATAATTCTTTTAAGATGTTAAAATTAAAACATAAATATAATTTGAATTCTTGTTGGGTTTTTTTTTCATAACATTGAGGAAAGTTTAGTAAGATTATTGCAATTTTCTACTACTTAATTATATTAATTAAGCAATTTTGCATTAACAGCTGTTAAAAATAATAATAATAATAAAGGGACAATAAAATTAGTTGAGGAAGAAATGAGAGTATTTCACTCATTTTTAAAAAATATTCAGTCACATCAGGCCCATATATGCGTTATCAGTTTTTGTTAACAAATTTACATATGAAATTATAATTATATTATCTAATATTTTTGCAATTATTTTATTGAAATAATTATATACAATTTAAACTAAATCATACATAGAAATTATTTACAAATACATAAAAGAATGAATTATACATCTACAACATATATATATGCCACTATTAAAAGAAGATTGGGGGGAAAAACTATCTATATGAAATCTTTTAAATAGAACGCGGTGTAGAAATAAAGCTCTATTATAATGACTAACTGAGGGCTGAGAGGCCGTTTTTAAAAAATCTTCATCCTAAGTTCTTTTATATATAAAATATAATATTTTTATGAATGAAGTTAATAAATATTCTACATCACTTTGTTGCATCGTGATTTTTATATCTGCCTTTCCAACTATCTGTTTATCAAAAAAATAGTAAATAAAATATTTTAAAAATTGAAATTAATTAAAAAGAAATTTTAATTGTCTTCATTAGAATTTATTTGTTCACAGTGCACTTATTACAAGTGCACAAACCATATAAGTGTGCTTTACAAGGAACAAGCTTATACACACTATGTGTAAATTTAAAATGCCTATTATAATACAGTTCACTATTAACCGTGATTTTCGATATCTATGATTTGATTTGGAACCACATATTTACTTTTAAAATTTTTTTTACCGATTTGACAACACATACAAGTTTTTAATCGCTTTCCTATAAAATTCTAAAAACGGATTACATTTTTAAAAAATCTAAAACTAATCAAAATAGATATTTTTTAAACGTTATATATATATAACGTTGAGTTAGTTTCGTTAGTAAGCGGAGATATTAATTCTATTTCAATAGTTTTAATGAGCATATTTATTTACAATCATTAAGTTTATCGAATGTGGATTTAGAAACATTTTTAAGTGTGGTAGATAAGCGTAAAATGACTTTTAAAATACATTATAGATAAATGTTTCTCCGCTTTTTATAGGGGAACAGTAAAAACAAATAAAAATTATTAATCATCAAGCCTTCTAATTACTAGATGGTTAAGGTTTGAGCATTTTTCCATTTCTTATTTTAGCATCTAACTAAAAACAGATATCTATTTACAAAATAATACTAGATGCATAATTAGATTGCTGTAACTTGATTGTATTAAATAAAATTCTACGCCTGATACAACTTTTTTTTTTAAAAAAAAAATTATTTTATTTAGCAGGATTCAAATCCAGGACATAAGAATGACAGGCTGAACCACTGTCTCGCATTATGAAAGGCATTTTAATTCCGATATAGGGCAGTTTATTAGTAAAACTAATTTTAGCTTGATATTATATATATAATTCGATAATACTATAGCTTTTAAATTACGATTAAGTTTTATATAACTGTGTTTGTTTTGATCGATTTTGAAGTTTTTCTTCCAATTTAAGTTTCTTACATACTTTCGTTTTAAATTAGACGGATCATCTGTTAACTTTTGTTCCGTTGCGCTTAATAGATCGATCGTATAGATTTTCATTTCTCTGATTGTTTACTGATAAACGGGAAATGTTTTAATTTTTACCATAAAGCTTAATCATGTAATTAATTTTAAATCTACCTGTAAAATTTATTTGCACTTTTTGTACGATCGATGTATCCACAGTTTGCTTTCATT
This sequence comes from Epiperipatus broadwayi, assembly GCA_028023455.1. Lineage (NCBI taxonomy): Eukaryota > Metazoa > Onychophora > Udeonychophora > Euonychophora > Peripatidae > Epiperipatus > Epiperipatus broadwayi. The sequence goes on from JAQFVV010012396.1 coordinate 14,729,238, forward strand.
CTGAACTGTTAGCAGCTTCTCATCCTCTAAACTTCCCATTATTTGTTTACAGGGGTGGTAAGGTATTTATTGACTGAGAATAGGAAGTAGAATAAAAGAGTCATTTAAATATAACAGTTGGCAAATCTAAATATTTTGTCATTTATTATTAAATGATAAATTAATTCGTTTTTCTAAAAGAGTGGTATTTTTGTCTAAAGTCTTTTTATTTTGTCATTTCCTGTCTTGAATGGAGAGCAGGATTCTTATATCCCCTGTATATTTTAGTGAATTGTTGCTTCTTGCACCTCCATATTTTTCCATTGCTATTTAACTCTAGCTTCTTTTAGCGTAGGATTTTTTTCCCCCTTCCGTTTTAAGTACTGAATAATTTAAGACTAAATTTAACCGGGATGTCGTGTATGGATCATATTCCACTTAGAAGTGCTCTTTAGCTGCTTGTATTTATCGGAGATTGTTGCCCAGGAAAAATATTATCAGGGAATTTGTCATGTGCACAAACAGATGGCTTTAGTACCCGACTCAAGGCACAGCGTGTTCTTGGCCGCAGTTAACAAATCTTGTTAAGCAGTCTATTAAAACTAAAATTAAAAAACTGACATATTTATATGCTCCTTTTTCCTCTTGGATTTTACGTCAAATTTGGATTTGGAAGAGAGAAAAAATCCACACTCGAGATGTTTAACTAATTACGCTACTCCATCCATAACATAATAATCTAAAGTGGATAACCCATTCAGGTTTGTGTTGATAAAACCGTTACTATGCTACGCCCAAAAGATCACCAATTAGGTAAGATTTAAATACTACTTATTTTACCTGAATTGAATACTGAAACCGACAATTGGTTGCTATTGAATTAAGCCACACCATTCCGTAGATTATTAAAATAAAATAAAAATAGAATTGTGTATCATGGATGAGATAGATTTCTTAATTATTTTTATGTGAAAAAAAAGAAGATTAAATGTCTTCAGTTATTTTATACAGTAATACTATGAGCTTGAATAGTAGATTAAGATATTGGCATAAGCGAAAAGCCAATGGTGGAAAATCATTGTCAAAGAGAATTATAAAAGGTGTGTTTTAATATTTTTATCAATAATATATGTTCATTAGCAATCGGTTAATCGTAATTTTTGTCGTATTTCGTTTTTTTACTTAAGGAAAATCTCTCTTCATTTTTCAGTATAATAATTTCTACAGTGTCTTTTCTTTTACACGTCTTTTATTTTATTTTGTAAAGATACTATCGATGAAGACTGTGTGCTTAGTAAGCGGCATACTATACAGTTGGAATTACCCATAATTCACTGGAGAGGCAGAGGTAATTTTTTTTTTTTTTATCAATTTGTCTAAATACATTTGAAATCTTAAATTCACATATCTTTGAATATGCGTAAATCCTAAAGGAATTTGTATGTGCGCGTGTGTGTATAATACTGATATTCGTAAGTGAAAGTAAAAGAATTTCATAGTTATTTCTGTATCTGTTACAGTAAACATGACTAAAAAGTCTGTTTCTGTTTCTTATTTAAAGGAGTAGATTTTCATTTAGAAAAAGTGACGGGTTGTTGAAGTTGAAAGCTTGTGTGGTGTCTTCTCGTTCATTCATTTGATAATTCATGATTTAGTAAAAGGAGCATTGACCTGTTTTTATTATTAAATAGATTCACTGCAAATTGAAATGGGTTTATTTAGCTTATTAAAAAGTTATTACTACCACAAGTGGCAACGTTCTAATTTTTAAATTACACTGATCTTAAATTCTTTTATGTGATTATATGTGAAGTTATGATAAACTGATATCAGCATTAAGCTTTGTTGTGAAATGTTTTAATTTATGAAGGTCATAACAATTTTTGTCAAGATTATTCTTTAATAGCCAGAGACTTTTTTAAATCAAAAAACCTTCTTTTCAGTAGTTCACATTAAAAATAAAATAAAATATAATTTATTTAATAAAATGTTTATGTAGGTTTTTTGGGTGCGTGAGTGTGTGTGCGCGCGCGTGCGTGTGTATAATTATTTAATTTTATAAAAAATTGTGTTGTAAAATAATTTATTCTGGATTTAATATTTTAAAAATTTTGGTAGATATATAAATGTAGTTTAATGAACTACAAACATACAAATATATTTTAAAAGATCTGCTAGTGAAAGCAATTTTGTTAACTTTATAAATAGTCTACTGGAAAACAAGTTTGTTAATTCTTAAGAGTTTCTTATGAAATACAATGATCAGAAAACTTAATTATTAGTCAGTACTAATTTTCTTATTGTTTTTTTTTTTGCTTAACAACTATATAGCTTTGGCAGTGGTAAAGTAACGTATTTAAAAGTCAAAGAATTATTTTGAATTATGTTTAACCTGCAACTTGGACACCCTTGATTGTCACATAGCATCTTAAACCAATAATTGTTCTTTAATTTACCACAGTAAAAAAAGGCATTCATAAGAAATTAAAGTGACAGACCTGTGAGTGCCAAAATCGATCCTGGAACCTCCCAATCTCATGTCGAATGCTCTAATAACTGCACCAAATTACATAGGTATAGTCAAAATAAGAGTCATGGATCACATGACCCTATTCTCTTAAACTTGTAAGTTATAAACAATGAGGATTGCCAATTCCTCAACAAGCGCTGTGATAAATGCTTAGCCAGAGCCAGCATTTAAAATATCTCTGTCAGGAAACCCCCCCCCCCCACAAACAGGTATAATTTTTAAAAAGTAATAAAAAAATCCCAATGGCTTTATTGCTCAGAAGTTCATAAAAAGTTCAAACACCAGAATTGTGAGTGCCAGAATCGATCTTGGGATGTCATGATCCCATCCCGGATGTTCTACCAACTTCACTAAACTGTTCAGAGGGGGGGGGGAAGGTGTATTGGCATTATTTCTCAGGAGTTCAGAAGAAGTTTGAGTACAAGAATCAATCCTTGGACCTCCTAATCCCAAATCAGATGCTTTACCAATGACCCCAAAATCAATTGGCATCTGAATAAAGAAAAGAATTTCATTTTTCAGTTACTCGAATGAAATTATTGTACTCAATATACCACTCGAGTACTCAAATGTCACATGATCTTTTTTTTGTATAATAATTATTTTTCTGTAATTTAATAATTTGTTTCAAAAATATTCAGATATGCTAATTTAATAAATATTTCATACAAATTTATATATAGTTCTATTTTTTACTAATAGTAACTTAATATATCTACACAATAGAATAGTATTCAAAGCAACTTTTGAATTGTTATCATTAGTGAGTGTTTGCTGTTACTTGCTAATGTTTGACTACAACATATTGTAGCATTTCATATTTACAAATACATCATAGTATAATTATTTTTTATTATAATAAACTGATTAAGCTAATTGTTGTTTTGATTAGAAAGTCTCTTATATTTCTTATTTGTCTGAAGGTTTGCGATGATGGTATATTATTAGATGTGATATGTTGGACTATTTCCATTATCTATGAGTGAATGTTGAATGTATGGAAAACTTTAAACTTTATTTAAACTTTCCAAATACAAACAACTTGTTAGTGTTGTCTATTTGTGTGTTATTATTAACAATTTGTTTGTATTTGGAAAGTTTAAATAAAGTTTAAAATTTTCTATACATTCGACATTCACTCATAAATGATGGAAATAATCCAACATATCACATTTCTTATATTTCTATTTACTGAAAATAATAAAACAAATTTCAGTCATGCTTAATGCTAGTCTTCTTCATAAAGGGGCCCAGGTGCAAGTAGTTTTGGGGAGTCTCCAAAAATGACAGTTTTTATTATTTGTGTATTTCAGTGTATTATTTGAATAAGAACTAAACTGGGCGTACAATTAAGATAAGTGTATGTTATAATGCTGTGTTTTGCTTTTATAGTTCAGATCATGTTCATAACATGAAATTAATTCTAAACAGTTAACATTATTAAATATTTTAGCATTTTTATGGTGGGGAAGCTCAATTTACAGCCAGACTCAATTATCTTGCACCTATTGCACTGGTTAAATTATTTGGCGTTGTGATGCAAATACTTTACTGATAACTTGCTTAGCTTTAGCATATTTTACAGGTGAAAGGTTGTGTTTCTCTTTGGAGAGAGTGCCCACACTAAATTTCTAAGATATATAATTGTTACTATGAGAAATATTACTAACATACTCAAATCTACATTTGAAATAATACTGACATATTTAAATCTATTCCTTCATAGTGACTTTTTATTCTTTCAACAATATCGTCATCAAGTAAACCAAACTTACTATTAACTCTAGTTGTAGTTTCATCATTTAAGACATATTAAATCATGATCTTTTTCTGGATACTTAATTAAGAATTCTTTCAAACAATCAAAGAGTTATAATATAAAAATGGACTTCTTGCAAGGCTTCTAGATAAATTTATTTTTCCAAACCAATTGGTAAATCTACTTGGACTTGCTCTTTCTAGATATTACTGGAGTCTCATCAATAAATTCAAGACAACTCATTATACACTGCATATATCTGTTTTAGAAATGGAATTTAACAATTTCTGACTAACAATTGAGAACAACCACAAAAAAGCCATTGGTATATCTGTTCTTTTAGTTGGATTCTCCAGAACATTTTTTATAATATTGGCTAATAGTTAGATGCTTAAAAAATATAATTTTATGAGCAATGAAGAATTGGGGTAATAAAAGTAAAGATGTCATAAACTGCTAATTGGGGAAAAACTATTGAGAATAAGCTTTCACTAATAGCTGAACTGAAATTGTCTGATTTGGGTTATATTATGGCGCAATGTAATTCATTAGTTTAAAAAAAGTTGAACGTTAAAGAATAGACTGATTTGCTATGAAGAATTCTTGATGAATGTTATTTGTATAATTGCCAATAAGTCAGTGTTATTTTAACAATACTTAATAATAATGATGATGATGTTTATGATAACATCGTAAATTTTTATTTTTACTTTTGCTGCTCTAAAATTTAGCTGAGTGATGATTTGAAAAACTCAATGGCTCTATGTTTTCAGATTAAGATTCTATTTGTCATATTGCTGTTGAACATCATACACTATCCTGAGTAATAGTCTTTCAATTATTATTATTTTGATTATATTTATGAACTTATTGTTTTTGTACTGATATAATTGCACTATTATTATTATTACTATTTTTATCAATTATAGGACTTTTTTATTAATATCTATATTGCTTCATCAACCCGAATTTCTAGATATGTGCTTTGAAATACTTTCAACTCTAGGCATGTGATCTGAATAATATGAAGATGTTTAAAATCGAAAAAGTCAAGAAGTTAAATTTTATGAGTTGTTACTGCTTTCTAATTTGCAAGATATATAAGAAAGCATATGGCTTTATTGCTCTGGAGTTCATAAGAAGTTAGAGTGCCAGACCTGTGAGTACCAGAATCAATCCTGGGACCATCTGATTTCAAGTTGAATGCTCTAGTAACTACACTAAATCACACAGGGCTTGCTAGATATAAACATGAAGTTAAGGTGAAGTAGATTATATTGTGAATTAATTCAAAACTTTATTTAATTTATTTAATAAAAAATAAAAAGGAATATTGTTGCTATTGAAAAATATTACTGCTGTTTACCAACTATGGAAGTCAGATGAGTACTCCATTTAAATTTATGAAAATACTTTTATATATATGACCTTAGTTATTAATTCAAATATAATTTTAAATTAAATTTGGAACATTTTTTGCTCTCATAAATATTATTTATTTTAAAACTGAGTAAAAGAAACTGTATGGGAGTGGCCTCGCTCATAGAGAATAAAAATCTAGGGGAAAACAATTTTTTTTTGTTGAGTTTTAGCATTTGATGCTAACATTTTGTATCAGAATTTTTTTTATCAATTCCACATTGTTAACTTTTTATAATTTTAAATTTTAAACATTTTTTTCTCTCATAAATATTAATATTTTTAAATCTGAATAAAGTCTACAACAATTAAAAATATTGCATAGAAGCCCCTAAAGAACGAAAACACTGGGAGGGAAGGAGTGATTTTTAAAATTTGGAAGATAATTTTATTTATCAGAAGTTTTTTTATTGATTTTACACTATAATTTTAAATTTAATTTAAAACATTTTTTCCTCTCATAAATATTGCATTTTTTAAAGCTAAGTAAACCTTACAATTAAAAATGCTGAACAAGGATCCCTAATATTATCTCTAGCTACTGATTTTAAGTACCATAAAGATTTTTCTTTTACTTTGTTTGTTTTTATTTTTTGACTTTCACTTACTTATTCCCAAAATGAAAAGAAGAATACATGTGATTACTGCTAGAATCACCAAATCTCCTTAATGAAATAAGGAATCCATTAAAATTTACAATAAACTTTAAATACTTTAATTCTATGATAAACCATATTAAAACTATCAGCAAGCATTATTGTTTGGTTACAGAACATTATTTTTACATCTTCATTACAACTGGACTGAACTTAACATAAATAATGTAAATACTAAAACTACTAGTAGTAATATTAATACTAATGATATGATAGTAGTAGCTAATAATAGTAGTAATGCTCATTTTAAAATATTGAATGTACTGTACCACCAGCAATCAAGTTGACATCAGTTATACTACTCTAAATAAAATAATTGAATGCTTTATTACTCAGGTATTTATAAGAAATTTAAACACCACAAATATTAGAACTTGGACCATGATACATGGACTATGGGCTATAGAATCCACTGTTTTAGCACTGCACTAAATCTCACAGAGCATTATGGCATTCTATATAGTGATTTTATTTGGTTCTAAGATGTAGAATTTAACATACATACAGACTTCTCTTTGAAGTTTTCTGACTACTATATATAGTAGAAAATTATTCATTTACCACATTTTACAACCATTTCTCTTTTTTGTTTTAGTTTTATATATATTTTATCAGTCAATCACACTTATTTATTTTTTTAATTTTTATAAACATCTTTCTTTTGCACTACATGGTAAATCTTTTTTTATATGAAATATTTTTTGACTTGTTCTGTTAGCTTCAGTTATAAACTGATGAGAGAAAAGTGTTATCTATAAAATTATTTTTTCTATTAAGAAAACATGACAAAAATGTTTTGTTTATAGTAAATTTCATAAAAATGAAAACGTTCTTATTTTTTTCTCTCCCCCCCCCCCATCTGATGACTTTTTTTTTTTGCTTAACTTTAAAAATTAAAGCACTTAATGAAGGAGGGTTACTCAAACATATGGTGAAACACATAACCACTCTGTGAATTAGAAGTAATCTCAGACCCAAGAGTTTTGACGACAAATGAAGATAAATTTTTCCTCAAAATAACTTTTCAGAAATTATTTTTCATTTTTCTTCTTAAAAACCTGCAACAATAATAATAATAACTTTTTTTATAAATACTTTTTAGGGAATAATTATATGTAACAAACAAAAAAAAAAGCCTATCCAATTACAACATTTTATTTATAAATAAATATATGTGGCTTTTAAATAGATATGCAATATATGTTTTATTTTTAAATATGTTTCATATACATATGTGTTTGTAATTAGTGTCCTTTCACTCATATCTTTCAAACATATGGTTGCAAATATCAGGGCAAAATGGAAAAGTAACTATTATTTATAAATAAACAATATGAATAAGCACTTATATAAAGAATAACATAGATATATTTAAACTTTTAAGTCTATATCTAATAATAATTACTAAAGTATTAAAAAATGATTAATAATAGTATATTTATTGAAAACTGATTGTTATGAATAAATGGCTGTTAAAAAGTATTTATAAAGTAAATTTATGTAACATATATGTAAATAAAAGCATACACTCTTTGACTTTTTTAATTTAGATCACTCCTTAGAATACTACAGAAGTCAAAACATATGTATATTGAGAGTAATGCTAGTATTCTACACAATAATTAATTTTATACTCAGTAATAAAAATTTTTTTACTTGATAATACATTTTAAATATAAGCACATATGCAAAATATATCCTATATATTTTCTGTCATCAATTCTTTGTTATATTCAATGCATCTCTATATAAAATACCATTAGTAAGATTTGAAAATCATGTCAGGGATTTCACTACATAAATATGAGTTGTTGCATACCTGTTTCATGGGTTTCTTGCAACTTATATTCTTTTATATTTCCTATTATTTTATAGACTTTTTGTAGGTTACAGATTTTATTTTATAAAACAAGTCACCATTTGTCCTTAGTTTCATATTTTTAGCTGAAATCTGTGTTACTGAGTGATCAATTTTGTTCTGCATATTTTTGTAAACCAGGAAATTGACTACATAGATACAAGTTTCTGCTTACTGCAGTTTTATGCTCTTAACAATTAACATCAATCTATGATCTACTTTGGTTTGACATTTATTTTGCAAATCAGGGACTTTATTATGTAAGTAAAAATCTATATATGTAAAATATGCAAAAGTAGGTTATATATATATAAAAGATATTAAAAGATTTATCTATGTGTAATTAAAAATACTATTATACTGTTTCAGTAGCAACTCTCTGCTAATGTTTGAATAGATAGTGTAAGCATAAGAAAAGGGTGTTTGTCTGATGTTTTAGTGGTTTAATACCATTTCAGGTGGATCACACCCCAGCTATCATATGGGTAAGAAATATTATTTCAAGAAACATTGCAGAGATGATGTAAGTAATAGGTAGAACAAGATTATCCAATAAAAATTAAAAAAAATTAAGAAAATTTTCCAAATGCAAAGTTACAAATATATCTTAAGAACCTCAATGTTTTTTTTTTCTTCAGCAGTAATTGTTTCATCTGGATAAGATGATGGCATTAAAAAAATCCACATTACAACTAGTATGTGTATCATGGATAGAGAGTGGTAATGATAATAATGATGATGATTGGTATTATAATACACTAGCATATTCATCTACCCCAGCACGGATGTGATGATATATATTGGTGTTTCAGATCTAAGTTGGTGGCTCTTATAATTCAATATAGCCTGAAGATTTTCTTTTCTACAGGTAATAATATTACTTTTTCTTTTCATAGGATAACACAATGACAATTTATGGAGTTTTGTTCAGGATTTTTTTTTTACTTATTATTGAACTTAATCATTGTGATTGAGTACAGTTTCAGATTTTTAATGAGATCATTGCAGCTCAATATTAGAGTTAAGAGTTTTATTTTTCAGTGGAATTGTTGGTTATGGTTAAATTTGGAAAATGTTATCAATAATTAGCATTATGGTCATTGTAGCATTTAGCCTTAAAATAATAACTTTTTTAATTATCAAACTCCTTTATGACTAAGCTAACATTCTCTATATACACATTCAAAATGATTTTTTTAATAGTAGTAATACATCTCCTTTCAAAATTGATTATATTCTTAATATTTTTATATGATTTTTGCTTAATGCTCAAATAATTTTTTAATATCTAAGACAACAGGTGTTCCAAAAGTTCAGCATAATAAAAAAAAGGGGAGGAGGTGGAAGAACCAAAACTTTTATTTAAGGAATTTAGTATGTTTACCATTGCTTTTAGTGTGCAAAGTTAGGATTATATCTAGTTAACAAACATATAATTTATTATGTCAGCAGTAATGGTGTTGTATGTTTCTATATCATGCTGAAATTCTTGTTTTGACTACAAATTAGTGAAGAAATCTTTTAGTATTTCTGCAGCAATGAGCAAGACAAATAGTTATTATGGAGTTGATTTTCTGGTAGGTCCATTATGTGATATGTTTTATCATATATGGATGCTATAAATTTTAAATTTGCAACAAGATTTCTAACAGTTTTGCAATTGTTAATTAGATTGTTGAATGCATTCTTTAAAATTTTTCAGGAACTTCTCTTCAATTTCAATTTTCTGTGAGTATAATTCCTTGGATTTATTTTTTCTTGCTTAGATACATCATGGTTTTAAAAATATTTCTTAACTTTATGATGTTGAATTTAAGCTATTAGTCCCCACACTCATATTTTTATGAAGATCCTGGAGATAACTTAACATCTACATATACTTACATACTTCTTCCAGTGGGTTGAATGATTTCTGCATATGTAGATGCTATTTTTAGATTAGCTCACTTAATAAATGATACAGATAAAAATAAGTGAAGTAATTTAATCCAATAATTGATTATTAGGAGCAAGTGTTTTAACTTGGAACTATCCATTTTAATTGATAATTAATAGGCAACATCATTTATAAACATATTTCTCTAGTTATTTACATGGTTAAATCCCCATTTTTTTGTGTCAAGCGTTGTTATCCAAGATGTCATTGCAGCTGCTTTGCAAGCAAGTAATTGGTTGCAGATGGTTGTGGGTTCACATCCTGGCTGATGCTATGACATATGGAAAAAAAATTCCCATTTTCATTTGTTTACATATATATATATGTAGTACAAGTAGATATTTAATTTGTGTTATTTGTCAAATTAGTTATTTTTAAAAGAACTATGAAAACATGTGTGTGTGAATTAACTTTACATTTGCAGGACAAATCTGACAATAAATGCTAATGCATTAATGTACTTAGAAAGCTTATTATTGCCAGTGATCATACATTATTATCACTACATTAATTAATATTTATATAAGTATTTCAATCTTTGAAGTATAATATTTATTCTGATTGCAATTCTGTTATATTTATATGATTGTTACATTATTCATTAACATGTTTATTTCACTGATAATTTGATTATAAGTTAATTGATATATTATAATCTAATAAGGATATAAATTTTATAAAAAGAATTTGAGTTTATTTGATATTAATGTCTATATTTATCTCCAAGTCATTTACAGGTGTCTTTACAATTAAATATATCATACTAATTTAAATGAGTTTGAAGTTATTAGATGTGAACATACCTGCATAGATTTGTAGAATAATTAAAGGCATAATTTATAACATAATTAACCAAGATGTATATTATTTATATGAATGTTTGTTCATAAGTATGTTATTAATGGAGTACATAAAGTAGCTAATCCAGATATCGTAATATCAAATGATTGTTTGATGGTTCCAAGTTTTACATTAAATGAATTCTGTATTTACAAAGTTATTATTACCATTACATAAATTTAGCTTCCATGGAATTTATACAATTGTGTAATTTGACTCTATATACTAATTTGATTGAGATATATTAAATATGAGTAAATTAACATATTTTTTATATTTACCTTTACATTATTTGTATAATGTGTTATACTTTTATAAATACTTTTATTTCAAAATTTAGATTCAACTTCTAAAATTCAAATCGAAACATATACAAGGGGGATCCCAAAATAAACAAAATCATTTTCTGGTTTGCACACCTGTTGTAGTAAACACTTATTCTTTTACATACATCTTGCAGGACCTCTTCTGCATCAATATGCCAAATAACATCATCATGTAAAATTGGGGGTCATGTAACAAATTTTTTTTTAAAGTGCATTTCACGTATTTGTCATTTTTTTAATAATGACTGAAATGTTCGAACAATATGAATTCTGTTTTCATTTACATTAGTAATAATAGAAAGGTTGCTAGTCTTTCAATTATTACTAATTTAATAACAACATGCAATTTAGACAAATGTTTTCATTTACAGAAAACAGCAAGAAAAAGATTGTGATGCTTGAAACAGGTTATAAACAACTGATCTTTTAAGAACACAAGTTTATGAGTAGTTTAATTGAAATGTTAAATTCACCACATCCCTAAAAAGCTTGGCAAGTGAAGTCCAAAGTCAAAATTTTTTTTAATGCAAACAGTATTTTTTCTCTTAGATTTACTTCATAACAGTTAGGCATTTTATCTGCAAGTTCTGAAACATTTATGTGATGTGGTAAAATGTAAACATCTTGTTTTGTGGCAAAGAAAAGCTCCACCCCCAATAAAATTTCATCTCTCAAAGCCTTGAGTGTGAAACACTTTTTAATTGAATTCAGCATGATACATCTTATCTATTAGTCATATTTATTCAATCTTGCTTTGTGCAATTTTTTTTTATCTCTTGAAAGAAAAAATGTGTCATTTTTTTTTTTTTTTCAGACTTAGAAGTGGTGGTAAAAAATGATGGAGGCATTAAAATACATCAATTTGCAAATATTTCTGGACTACTTTGAAAAATGAAAAACACATTTAGACCAGTGTCTTACATCATGTAAATAAGCAATTTTTTATTATAAAATTCTGACAATTTTTGGGTCCCTCCTCATATGTTTTAACCATTCCCATTTTAGGTTTGATATAGCAAGATCACTGGGGTGAGATAAATATACTTCTTTAATATATCTGTTATCAATTTTATATAATGCTAATGTACATTTATATAATAAAAAAACACATCCTTATTAATGATTAAAGCAGTTCTTCATGCCATCTTATGTTTTCATTACAGATAACCTTCAAATCTGTAGAAGAAAAACCCACTTTTTTTTAAATTTGATTGTAATGGCTATTTATCAAAAATCTTCATTGAAATTTTCATAGTGGCCAAACTGGAATCAATGCAGAATTATAATTTAAAATGTAACAAATTTTTCTTATACCACTGTAATTTATCATTATCATCATCAACCATTATCAATCCACTGCAGAATGAAGGTCTCTCCAAGTTCAATCCATCTTTTCCTATTTTTAGCTTCTCTTCTCCACATCACCCCTGCACACTTTCTTATTTCATCCATCCATCTTACATGTGGTCTCTTTCTGGGTCTTTTACAATCTCTTGGAATCCAGTTTAAAATTTTAATTGTCCATCTGTTATCATCTCTTCTAACAATATGTCCAGCCCAACTCCACTTCAGTCTTTTAATTTTTTCAATGAGGTCAGTAACACCTGTTTGTTCTCTTACCCATACATTACATTTTTGATCCCTTCTTGTTACTCCCAACATGCATCTCTCCATACTTCTTTGAGTGGTAATTTATAAATATTTGTATTTAAGCATTATTCTACGAAAAGGTATTAACAAATAAGTCTTTATTGAAACTTAGCACTTTCGAAGGTGAATTATGTCTTCAAATTCACAGCATGACACTAACGAATGTCTTTATTGAAGCTTAGTGTTTTCAAGAGTGAATTATGTCATCATATTCTTAGCATTGATATGCTAGGAATATGAGTATCTAATTCGCCCTTGAAAGCACTAAGCTTTTCTTAGAATAGTCTTAAGCACAGATATTCATAAATATATTATAATATTTAATATCTTCAATTTATCAGCATCCATTATAATTTTAAACATTTTATTTTTTAAGTCAGTGCATTATTATATAATATTGTTTGAATACTACTGCCATATTTCCATTATAACAGTAAAAAGCAAAATATGTTATCGCAAATTAGGAACTACTTTATTCTGAATGATTTCATTCTTTTTTTTTTAAATTTATTCACTCTTTTAATTTTGATTATTTGTAATATTTTTATTATTACTAACCCATTGCTTTTTTTGAATGTTCTACGTTTTTTAACGTCAATCTTCAAATGAATGTTAGATAAACATTTTAATTATTCTAAAATAAAATTAAAAATATATAATTAACCCATCTATTTTTCCACAAGATTATAGAAGTTTAAGTAAATATATTTATAATTGAAACATTACACTATTAAATTAGCAGCAAAAACATATTTTTAAATTTTATAGAAACTGATTTTAATCCCTCATTTGTCCATTTTTCATGTTAAAGTAGTTCTTTAAGAATTGAACTATGTACATGCTATTTCTAAGTAGTGATAATACTTTACTTACATAAACCTAAATTATGTAAATCCTAATTATATAAATAATTCCTAACATATGTAAATCACAACAACAACAAAATTAAAAAGGTAATATTTGAGCCAACAAACTCTCTTCTTTTTGCCTCATGCTGTCAGAACATATTTGATGAAATATTATAATGCTTATTTTCATTTGTTAAAAAAATATTTTCTCGTATTGCACTATTATTACTGGTAAAGATGTAACATGAAAAGAAAATTCACCTTATATAAAATTTAAGTTAAGCAAGAAGTTGTAGAATGTTTCATTTATATAAGCAGAGAAAAGCCTCTCTGTCAAGGATAGGATCCATTTAAACTGGAAGACCAGTTTCAAACTTTTCTTTTTTTAATGAGAGCTATATTTTTTTGTGTGAATAAAAAATAAAGTAACATCATTATTATTAATGACTGTTCCACATTTAATGACAATTTTTCCAATTTACCTTGTAATTATTCTTTGTGATATATTTTTAATCTATTTATATTCTCAAATTTCTTTTTATTTTTTGGACATAATTTTATAGCAGCTAGGATGCAGTCTTTTATAAAATTCCTTTCAGAAGATGGTTTTGAATCTTCTGGGTTTTTTTTAAATAACTTGCTTTCACAGAATTTTCTGACTTGTTTGAACTTTTGATAAATCATGTGCCACTGGATAATTTCCTTTTCAACTTTTCTATTTTAATATTTCCTTCTCCAACAATTTTGTTGTACTCAGAATGTTTTGATAAATAGTTCCTCTTAATATTGCAGTTTTTATTCATTGAAATACTTTCCAAAAATACAAGGCACATTAATTTACTATTTCTTTCTCTAAAAAAAATGTGTTGAATGAGTTAAGTGGACACTAGGTGGCAATAATAATAAATTGCCATGAATGATTTCTTGTGAATTAATCTCTTCTTAATTATGAAATCAGTTTTTATTGCCAATCAGTTTTTACTGATAATTAAATATATATTTTTTATAATTAACTGAAATTGAAAGCAATTCTTCACTTTGCAAAGATTAATCAATATGAATATGTTTTCATTTATTAATAAGTTTTAATAGCATATACATCAGCAATCTAATCCCTGAATCATAATAAGATGAAAAAAAATATTTACAATTTTGATTGATGTATGTGTTTTTATTATTTTTATTTGCTACCTATCAAGCATGTGTGTGCATCTCATAAATACCAAGATAAAACTCGAAGTACAATATGCTTTTTCTTTGCCACTTTTTGGAGTCACAAAGCTTACTTTTCAGCAAATCATGTTAAGCGATTTGCTAAAGAGGGAGGATTTATTGATTCTTGAAAAGTCTTTTAATAAATATTGCTGATCCGACTGTAATAAATTACTCGTTTATGCTTACTATATTACGATTATATGAGCCTATGGTAATTTATCATTTATAATCAAATTTTGCCAAATATACTTGTTGGACAAATATTTTAATTATAATTTCACATTCTTGTTCAGCTGGATCGACAATGAAGTATTTAAATTAATAATTGCTAGTGGTTATTAATAACAGCAATATAGATAAGCATTACTGAAAAGTAACATTTTAAATTTGAATATTAAATCTGATTATTAATTAAGATCAATGGTACATTATATACTGTAAAATGATTAGCTATTAAAAAATGATTCTTATCCGTATTTATTTGCCAATTATAATTAATAAATCATTTTTTCTTCGCACGCAGAGATTTTAAACATTTTAAAAGAAGCTCTTTAAAAAAAATCAAGGGCGGAAAGCGGGGAGAGTTGCAGGTCCATTATTGACTAAATCAAATATGTTTATACAATATATATTAAACTTCGCTATTACGAAAACTGATTACGTGAATGTTTTATACAAAGAGAAGCAAAGAGAATTGATTTCTTCCCCTGGTTTTACTTTTGTAGTACTGTATATATATATATACTTTTGAAGATGTACAATACAATATTCGTGTGGGCACGCGCATGTGTGAACATATATATAAATTAACATTTTTATTAATAGATATAATTCAGAAAAGTAATAATATAAAGAATTAATGTGTACAATTGTAGAAAACAAGAATATTTTACTACTATATATGTTAATTATTTTATGTTTTGCTCTTATATGTAATGTCATCGCTTAATAAAACTATGTTCAAAACGCAGATGATTTCAATTTTTTAAAGCTGACGTCATACACTACTCTTAGTCAAGCGTTGTTAGCCGAGAGGTCAGCGCAGCTGCTTTGCAAGCAAGCAGTTGCTTGCAGGCAGTTGCGGGTTTACCTCCTGGCCGATGCTATGACATATAGAAAAAGACATACACTACTCTTTTTAATAGCAGACTTCATGAGATATTAGTCATCGTAAATCAGATCACAAAATGCCATACTTAATACAAAATATACTAAAATAAAGTTATTTTTAAAGAAAATTTGTATAGTGTACTAGTTATTATGCTCATAAAATCATGAATTAAATATTCCTGTCAAAAGTCGTAAAGAGTTATAAGTTGGTCATGTTTGCCACAGAATGTAACCTTAAATGTTAAAATTCCTTAAAGAGATTATGCTACTTAAAAAGAAGAAATGTGCAATAGCAAACTCTCACTAACAATTAAATATTATTGCTTGGTTACAGGTCTGTATTATAAATATTAGCAGCAGCAATTCATAAGTGAATAAAAAGATAGAAAGACAATAATGATACACTAGAGATGAGTTTTATGATAACTATATAAACCAATCTGTGAGTCACAAATATATCCATATACAAAATAGGCTAATCCATTATTCGGCTTATCTGATATTTTGTGATGCCATCTTTTAACTTTTGCAGTAAATTCTTCTTTTTAAAAAACTTCAGTGCTGTGTCTAATTATAGCTCTCCTTTGTATTCTATCTTCACCCCCCACCCCTCAAAAATATTTAAGATTAATGTAAAAATATACTTTTTGGAAGATTTCTATTGCTTTTTTGATTCACATATGCAATAATAAAAAATTCTACAATGTCACATCCACAATTTGAAGAATATATTGATTAGTCTTATAATGGTTTTAGAATTTTATGAAGCATTCTTAATGAAATTTTTTAATATATTTACAAATGTTGATAGGAAGCCCAAGTTTCATTTTCCCACAATAAATCAAGTGAAATAATATCTTTACATAATTATATCATTATAATGAAATACTTAATTTTTTAAATTGTTAAAATTAGCAGTAGCACACTGGGTCTACGTTGCACCTTCACATCTAAGTCCACCTTTCTAATTAAAAAATTGGGAGATATTTTTAATTGGTTCACATTGTCAAATTGGTAATGATCCAAACTAAAAGTTGCTAAAGATTTTTCTTTTATCACCGACTGATAAAATATTTAAGTTTCTGATCATTTATTATTAAATCCAAATTTTTATATGTTGTACAGAAAATTTCAACATGAAATCTGTATTACATCTTGATACTGTTCATGAAATTGCCATATATGCTGTGCAAATGATATCTGTCAATAACAAAATTAGAGCTAGTAACATCTTTGTTTAAGAATAATTTTCATTTTAAATGTTTTAGATTTTCCACTTGTAGTAATAATACTTTCTCTCATTCCATCACATATAAAATGTATAATACAAGTAAATAAACTTTGGTCAAAAATCATCACATATGCATATATTTAAAACCATATCTTTATTTATGCACTGACACTTTTAGCACTAACCTGGGGTATCATAATACAGAGTCTGCCAAAAGCTAAATTTGATTTTAAAAATGTAAAAATATTTTACTCTTGTTAATGGTTCTACAATTTAATCATGCCTGAACTCATAATGACTTCTAAAAGTAATTATTATTTACTACTGTAACAATGAATTCCATAATAAATATGTTTAATGCATCTATTTTATAAATGTATGTGTGTGTGCATGTTCTTCTTTGAAAAGCTTTTTATCTCAAGTGTGTTATTTAAACTCTATTTTATCTTTTTATATACCTTTTATCTTTATGCAGTTGGATATTAGTGATATTTGTCTTCTACTAAGAATGTTTTGAAGATTTAAGTAGTAAACCAAACATCATTGAATTGGAATATAGTCCATATCTAAAATCTTCACACTAGTATTTGTGCATAAGATACATAATGAGTTTATCTATTTATGCTTTCATTCATGTAGTAGCATAAAAATGTGATGAAGCTCATTTATACATACTATAATGTTAAGTTTATCATTTAAAACTAAATATTTAATGTTTTGAAAATCCACATTTGAAAGTAAATTAAATTTTATATATTTTAGTAATCTCTGTAATCACTGAAAAAAAACAACTCCTCTTTGGTCAAAAATAGTCACATGACTTTGTGACATCTATTTTTCCACAAGGCTAAGCAATAAATTATCATTATTGGCTCATAATGATTACTAATTTTATTTTTCAAGAACCAAAGAAACTTGATGTAGCAATGTCTTTTTTTAAGGCTGAACTGCTTTAAAATCCTATGGGGCTATGATTTTACCTTTATCAGTAATATTAGGTATTATTGGTCTAAGTTGGATTTATTCAGTGTTGGTTATGCAATGCTCTATTTAATGCAATAATAGATTGCTAGAAAGTTCCTTTATCAAAGCAGTGAAACATTTAATTATTATTAATGTGGGTTTTATTTTTATAAATCATTGGACCATTATTAGACATTCAAAAACGTCTGTCTAATAGAAATATAATAATATTAGATAATTTTTCTATCTGTATTGTTTGTATTGCTAATAATTCTAAAATTAAAATGGATTTTTATCCTAAAAGTAAACTTACATTAGTAGTAAACAGTACTACAAGCATTACAATGTCATACAAAAGCATTAATTAGAGGGGTAAGCTTATACCTGCTCATTTTCAGAAAATGACATGCCAATACTTTTGACAAGAATATTTTTATGTGAAACTTACTATTGAAATATTGAAATAATAAACGAAGTGCTAGTACATTCTACAAGAGATAGAAATAATTAAAGGGATTTGAACTCAGGATTTTTAGTCTATTTATTCTGTACTCCATCTCAAGCAATCAATGTGCATAACCACATACATCTAAAAAAGATACATAAAGTCATATGTATTTGTTGCTTCAGAAGGAGTAGAGGTTGAATAGATTGAAAAATCCTGAGTTCAAATGTCTATGATTACATATATAAAAAATATTCAGTATAAGCAAATTACATACTACTTTAGAAGAAATAGAAATATTGAAAATGATAATGGTTATGCAAGAATAGGTGATGTTTATATTTTGTGGAAATTGTGAGTTCTACAGAATGTTATATAAATTAACCTTGTGGTAAAATTGCTGGATAAGGCAGATTAATTGGTTCTTGTATTAATTCCCAAATGAAAGAAAAAGAAAATGCTCCAGTATAGGCATTTGAGAGGAATTGCAATACTTTGTTTGCCAATTTGATGCTGAAACATCCCTCAATACCCTATCTCCACTTGTCAGTTTATCAAACGATTAACAAATAAATACGTTAACTTCTCTTTCCAAAGGCAAGATATAACTAGGCAATAAAATATTTAAATTAATTAATAAATCTTCATCTTCATCAACAGAGCTTACTATTGAGTGCCTTTCTCTTAATGCATTGCTGCAGTATAAATTTTAATCAAGTTCTGATATTTATAGCTAAATAATAAAATAATTGTCTATGCATAATTAAAATGAATAAATAAATTATTATAAGTTATGATGGGTTTGTAATGAGAATATTAAATGTTGGATGATTCATTTTTTGCCCAAAACAATTTTTTGTAGCAAAAAATATTCATTATGTTTTTATTAGTATTTTTTTTCGTTTATTTTTATTTTTTTAAAAAAGGCAGCAAATATATATATATATATGATTTTTAAAAAAAAAAAAAAAAGAGGTAAATGGGGATGGAAGAAAATTTAGCAGATGGAAAAAATTATCTCCTTTTTTTCTTTCAACCAGTTTCTTCATTTCTTTTTTTAACTGTTGAGATAAATAATAGCAACTAATTACCCATCTGGTTTTAAATCTTATCTTTTCACAGCTAACTGTCAACTGTAACTTTAAAATTGTAGTTTTAAGCTATCCATAGAGTAGGAAGATGTTCTAAAAGAGTGATGGAAGAAAAGTTTCATTATGGAAATAAATCAATTCAAAATGAATGCATGCTTACATCCGATAATTCACAAATGAAAGAATTGTACTGCGAGCTTTAGCTTTAAAACTCTGTGTCAGAGCATTGTTTATTTTATCTAATGTTTTTTTTTTTTTGTTTAACTATGATTACTTTAGTCTGTTATTGCTATTATGAAGATCCGTTTGTTTATGTCTTTGTTTCTGTATATTGTACTTTAAAATTTTTTACATTTTAAAATATTTTCTATTATCGTTCGTTATTATTAAATAATATATACATTATTTGTTATTTTAAGAATATAACCATTTCATAGTATACGCTATAATAATAGATAAAAATAAAAGATTTTATCAACAACCAATTTAAATAATAAGAATCATCGATACCGAATCATCTTTAAAATATTTTGTAAATATATATACGGCTGCCTTAGATATTAAATTGAGTGTAAACATAAAGTAACCTTGCACTAGCTTACTGCCTGTAAAGAATCTTTCCAACAGTTCTTCAAAGAGTAACAGCGAAATAGATTTACCACGTTAGATGAGTATTGTAGTGACTTTCCTTATTGTGTTTGTTACATTCTATCTAAGAACAGCTATATACTTTAATATACAATAACTTGTTAGTTCACTAGGCCAACCATAAAGTGGCTTATTGGGGGGGGGGGGATCTTTGACTGCTTGAAACTTTAAAGTTTTAAATTTTATACTATTGTCTAACCAGTGATATGGTTAGTGATTCAGTTTGTAGGATTTATTGTCATATTTCTTGATTAACTTTATAGTGCTAGAGAGTATCTCAATATTAACAATAGCTGGTTGGAAAGTTCAAAATTCCTGAATTTATTTCCAATCAAGGAAAGCTATCAAAAAAAAAATCCATCTAGTTTATTTGTAAAAACTATTGCACCATGCTTTTACTTTAATACTTAAATATCATTTGGTTTTGGGGCAGCTAGTATTTCGGTAATTTCAGAAATTGTTTCTAGAAATACAGAAGCATAGTTTCTATTTCCCTCATTGTATTAGAAATAGCAGTAAGTAAATAAATAATTAAAAGGTTTTATTGGATAGTTTATAAGAAGTTTGAATACCAGAACTTCCAGAAATGGAATCAATATGAAAACCCTACATTCCAGACTTAGATATTTTATCAGTATATTAAAGTGCACAAGACAGAATTAGCAGTATGTTTTTTAATTGTGTGGGGTTCTAATTTAAATGTTTTTTTTGTCTACTTATTATGTCTCTTGACATTTTATCTAGGTTGGAATGGTTACAATAATTTCATTCATAATTCAATTTAAAAGTGTGATTTCACTTAGAAGCATCACCAGATTTACCATTCATTTAAATAAGCTAAATCTTTGGGCTTCATCTTTCAGAGAGCCTCTAAATTTTAAGGAAAAAATTGAACGGAGAAAAAATGTTTATGCTATCCTGTTAAAAAAAACAATTGAAATTCACCTCTGGTGATCAAAGGTTGTTGCAAGATGATGCCAGTTTTCATAGCCTATTTACTTTGCTATGTATTAATAACCTGTGTAAGTAGACACATGTTTCTTTTTAATACAATTAAAAAAAGGAGAAGAGGCCTCAATTTTTTGTTAGCTTATGGCCTAAAAAATATAAATCTGTTAGAAGCATTTATTTTGATGATATCTAGAATATACATTTTTATTCCTATGTTTTAAAAAGTGTGTTGAATTTAAAGGTTTCATATAAGTAATAATTTCCATCTGGGCTTTCTGCTCCATATAAAGTTATGCTCCTAACAAGGCTATGTCCTGCTGGGATTAGCTATACAGATTCAGCTTAACTGGTAATTAATATGTAGTCATGACAATCAGTCTCCAACAGCCATACTAAATAAATACTCATAATATAATATGGAATTTATTATATTAGATTATTAGCATAGATACACTATAAAGCAATGATGCAGAATTCAGGCTATTTGTACATAAAATGTTTTATTTTATAGTAAAGATAGATTAGTTAACTTATACTAACATAGATTAAGATAATAGCTTTTCCTGAAGGTTTACATAAATAATAAAACATAAAGGTAACTTGTTCAAAGCCTTATGATTTATTTCCTACATGCAGAATAGATCTCTCTAAGACAGTATTTCCATTTTTTTGCTTAAATGTTGAGCTTTGATTCTATTCTATTACACCTTACATACTTTGAGATCATATTGGTGTTATATTCACTAGAGTGCATCTGACTTGAGAGTGATATATAACTTTTAACTATTAATATAATTATATTTTTAATTTATTCTCATTCGATTAGAATAATTATATAAATATGATAATTGAACTTTACTTATCTCTAGTTCTATTTATAAAAATATGCCAGTGGCATTTTACTTTGTTCTATAGAGCATTTTAATAGCTCTCCAATCTATTAATATATTTTAATCATGTATTACTATGGCATTTATTAAAGATATGTTTTAATTGCTTTAAGCTTTATTAGCACACCAGGTCATCATCATCATTGTTAACGATTATCAATCCACTGCAGGATGAAGGTCTCTCCAAATTCAATCCATCTTCTCTGATCTCTAGCCTCTCTTCTCCAAATCATTCCTGCACACTTTATTTCATCCATCTATCTTACATGTGGTCTTTTTCTGGGTCTTTTACAATCCCTTGGAATCTAGTTTAAGATTTCAATTGGCCATCTATTATAATCTCTTCTACCAATATGTCCAGCCCAATTCCACTTCAGTCTTGTAATTTTGTCAACGATGTTAGTAATACACATCAGGTATTCATATCCATTTACTAACATTATTTCATTATATTTATTTTTACTTATGTACTATTATAATAATTAATAGGAATTCATTTACTCTGTAAATGGGCATAGCATAATATCATTTTTAAAGACTTAATTTCAATGATCCAAAAAATAATAATAATCTGTTAATCTTCTTAAAAACCATTTTAGTCATTGCAATTCTCAAATTTTTTAATACTTCCACCATCAGTTAATTATTCAACTGCTCAAATGTTTAAAAGTGTTAATATCCATCTGTAACTTAATGGCTAATGATTAGTGTTAATTTTTTTTCTATCTATTTTCATTGCTTCAATCATATTTGCACTTATTTTTATCCCAAACCTTCTACAAGTTTGTTAAACAATATTTTGTTAGTATTTTCCTGAAGGTTTGTGATGATGATGTTTTAGTTGTATTTTTATATTGGACTATTTCTATCATCTAATATGAGTGTTGAATGTCTTTAGAAAAATTTAACTTTATTGAATTAAATATTCCAAATACATTAAAAACTGTTAGTAATAACACATCAAACAGGTTAGTATATGCACAATATTTCAAGAGATATTATTCTCCTCTCTTCTTCAGGTGTTGCTAGCCTGATCAGTGGCAATGAAATTCAAACCTGGACACTTAGATTCTTGAGTATTGAATTTTAAAGTAACACTCTAACCAACTGAGCCATCCTGCCAAAAAACAGTCAGTAGAAATTTCATGTACTTCTCTATGAGGTTTCTTCTGATTTCTCTACTTTTTCCTAAGAGTGCAAAGTTTATTAGTGATTTTCATACATTATGTATAGCCACACTCGGTTGGCTTATGGGATTGTTTTCCATTGTCATATGAGCGGCTTCTTTAAATTTTTTTCTTTGTACCTTTTCTTTATCCAATATTTTTGTATTTTCCCAATTGAACATATGTTCATTGGCACATACCTGGTCTACTACCTTAGACACATCTGTTTTCTCTCTTCTAATCATTAGTTTGTGTTTTTGCAAGCACTTTTCACTGAGACAACAAATATATGTTCTTCCACATTTGCATGGTATTTCATAGATGCAGTTTTTTCTTTTCAGCATTTTAAGTTTAAGCTTTGTAGATGTTAGAATTCCTCATAATGTGGTATGGCTGTGGAAAGCTGTTCTGATGTTATACTAATTGCAGATTTTCCTTAATTTGTCTGCTATTTTTGAAATGTATAGGTATACTACAATACCAATAATTGTTTTTTTCTTTTGATGGTTCTTTTTGTTATCTATTTAAGATGTGTAAAGTATTATCATATGATCAGCAAATCTGACATAATTAAAATTCCTATTTTTTTTAAATTCCTATTTGAATGGAAATTTCATCCTTATCAAAACATATATAAGAAAATTATTTTTTCTCAATTGTTTATCGTTTTATATTGAAAGCTTCATATTGTCCACATATTGAAATCAATGTGTGTATATATCTAAATAATTATTTTAAAATATAATATTTAATGTACTATAAGGATTTAAAAGAATATGTGATAATATTGAGGTTATTTAATATATTTATAAAGATATTACACGTGGGAAAAAGAAATATGAATAACTTCATGTGTTTGTGTGTTTAATTTTAAAAAATCAAATATATTAATCTTTAATTGAGTTTTAAAGTTTATATCTGTGCTAGAGATAATCTCTAGTTTAGTAAATGATTAATAATAGTCATTACTATATTTATCTAAAGTGGATGGTGTCAAAGATGTGGGTTGAGTTAATTTGACACTTGTAATTCAAAACGTTACTGTTTAATATACTATATTATACATAATACCCATATTGTGTGAGGAGAAATTTATGTGTATATAGAATATAAATTTCTTGTTCAGAAGTAAAAAGTAGTTATTATTTAGGAAAAAGGAACTATATTTTTCTTTAGAAAACATGAGTAATGAGAATTACTAAGAATACTGTTTGTAAAATATATATATAGAGAGAGTAGGAAATTAAGATAAACGTTTATAAATATATGGAGATTTGTATCTTTCTTTATTCTTAAATAAGTATTCTTATACATATATACATGCAAAACGTTTTTGTTATTTAAATAAAGTTTTTCAATTAGTAAACAATTTAGAGAAAGTGTTTGAACCAGTGATAAAAAAGATTTGATTTTTATTAATAAAAGTTATGGCTAACTATATAAATTGATATTAATAAAATTTAAAAATAAATGTTTTTAGTATCACATTGTAGTGAAATGTTGGTCTTATATGGATGTTATGTTAGATATTTTCAAACTATGAACAGTAAACTTGTTTTTAGTGACAGTTATTGAATTCATTGAAAACAATTAAAATGCCATTTACCCATTTTATGATGAGTAAATGCCTATGTCTTTTAACATGTGCTGTTGTCAAAAGACATTCTTAACTAAATTAGCAATTAAAGTGTTTGAAAGAATTCAGTAAATTATTAAAAAGCCAAAAGGAATTTTATGCTTTAAATTACAGAACAAGAGAGAAAAAACTGCAGAAAAAATGAGAAAATATTAGCTTGGATTGAGTTGTTGACATGAAGTATTAGATGATTTTAAAATGCCAGAAATTGCATAATATATATATGTGTTTAATTGCAAAGAAATCAAGTCATATATCACATGACCTAATTTAACAGGCTTATATTACAAATGTTATCTAATGAGCTTGCCAATAGCTCTTAACTAGCTTTCCAGAATATCCCAACTCCAGATCAGTTTCTGCTTCTGGCTTCCTCAGTCAGGTACTAGGATATTTAAGCATTAGATTTAAAATACTGGGTCTTAACTTAACAAGCTCTTCAGAATATCCCCAATTCCAGACCAATTTCTGCTTCTGCCTTCCTCGGTGAAGTGCTAGTATATTCAAGCATTAGATTTAAGATACCCGATCAAGCCCAGAACTTTATCTTATGGATAAGTGTTGGACTTGACTTGGTATTTTAAGTGCTGGGCTTGATCTGATATTTTAAAATCTAATGCTTGAATATCCTAGCACCTCACTGAGGAAGCCAAAAGCAGAAACCGGTATGGGGTTGGGGATATTCTGAAAAGCTTGGTAAGAGCTATTGGCAAGCTTATTAGATAATGTGTTTAAGTATTTCAGTGTGAAAATAGTTTTGTCTAGATATTCAAGCAAGTAAAATTTTGATCAAAAAAGTTGTTGTATGTAAGTAAATCCAATGCAGCTCATAGATGAAGGCTAGTAGCTAAAAACTAGTGTCTGTTAGGAATCATTAACTAGTGCCATCAATTTCTCCATTTTATAATTTTTAGAATAAAATAATAATTTCTGCTTTTAATGCAAGTGTAAAGAGTAAAATGAGAAAGCCATATAATTACTATATTAAAAGTAATTACAACAATTTTTCAACTCATATGATATTTGTTGGTGAATAATTGCAAATCTTCTCATTCTTTATAAATAACTATACATAATTTAATTTTTCATTAAATTTTTTAGCTGCAAATGCCCCACTATGAAACAAAAGTGTCAGTTATTTCCACTAATCTAAAAATCATTGCTTGTCAAAAGTATTCTTCATTATTTTATTGCATCATGCATAATTTTATTAGTCCAACCAATGATATTTAATTGACAATTTAGTACACTTTTTGTTTGTTTTCTTGTATATTTTTCCTATTTCCATTTTAAAGCTTTGCTGTTTTTAGATATCTTAACCTTTTTTAATCAAAGCTATTTAATGTTTGTCATTTTATCTTATATTCAATATATTTCTTTTTTTTCTACCATTATGTTTTCTTTCTTTTATGTGAATGCTGTCTATATGCACCAAAAGTTGTGTAAAATTTATGTTTATCTTGTAGTACTTATAAAAGTTTTGTACCAAATTAAAAAAGTTTTAGATAATTTAGTATCAAAAGCTACTGTCTTTGTAGATTTTATAACTAATTTATATATGTATAGTTAAAACAGTAAGAATAACCTTGGGCTCAGCATTCATAAGCTTATGGCTCCTTCCTGACAGATATGACATCGGTTTATTATGATTGTATTTTTTGTTTTACAATCAATATCTCATTAACACAGATTACCCTCTAACTAATAATAGTTTTTTTTTTTTTTGCAATTAATATTGGATTTTGAGCCAGATTAGCTAAAAGCCATTATCTAATTTTAAAAATTATTGGACTGCTTGAGAGTTGAAAAAAAATTTGAACACAGACATAAAAATCAAATACCCTAATCTGTAATTTATATATATATATTAATTATGATTGAAATACATAATTGAACATTTTTCTGGATGGATTTTTTTTTCTTATTACTTTCTCATTTATTATAGCATCAAGCATATTTTTTACTTATTTGGGTTTTTGTTTTTATTTGCTTTCTATTTTGATGTTTACAATATTTTTATTGTATTTATTTTTAATTATTTTTTAATTTAATTAAGTGGCATGAAACAATACATTAATCACTATACTGAAATAATTTCTATTCAATTCAAATCTGTTTGTAGACAAGACAGATGGATAAGATGTCCATTGCACAATAAAACTTCTTATTTATAAAATATTATATTCAACTAAATTTCTAAAGTACAAGCACATTAACACTATTTTAAATTAAATAACATTAATTATAGATACATATTTTTATCAGTCCATAAAATTCTGTAACATCTGATTCTCAATTGCCCTGTCTTTCTATCATTCCACAAATCTTACTGTATCCATTCCTTCTTGTTATCTTTTTTTTAGATTTTTTTTTCCATTCATGTCTGTTTTACAATTTGCTTTGGCAATCTTTCTTGAGACATTTTCTTCACATATTCATAATATATCCAATTTCTTGTTTTGATTTCATTTATTATAGGATGTTCAATATTCATTAATTTTACAACTCTTTAACTTCTTATCCATTCTTGATTGGATTTTTCTGCAGATTTTTATTATAATCCTGTCCTGTAATCTTCAATTTCTCTGTTTTTTTTCTTTCAAATGTCTACTTCTTTCATATATAATATTTTTAATTATAATGTCATATAATCATTGTTATTAATTTTTAATATATTCTGATTTCATAATATCTCACTTATCATTGATATGGCTATAGTCTTTCTACTCAGTGTGTTTTCTCTTATAGCTCTATCTTTTGTTCCCCTTTGTAGGATTTTCATGTTTAGATACTTATATTTTTTACATTTTTAATTCATTGACATTCTTCTAGTACTATATCCAATTGTTTTTTCCAATACTTATATATATATATTTACTTCTAAGCTCTATTTCCTATAATCCTTTATTAATTTTTGAATTATGTATCTCAAATGATTATGATCTAAGCCAAAAAACTATTTGATCAACACATAATATAAAAAGTTTAAAATTATTCTCATTTTTCCATATTTCTTTTTATATTTTAAAGACTTCTTTGAAATATATTTTAAATAATGTGGACAATAAGGAACATATATGTTAGAATCTCTTGATTATATTATCTGACATATTTTCTATTTTTATTTTTGTGTATGTATTATTATGTAAATTGTTAAGTGCATTAATAAGAGTTATGATATTTAATCTAATGTTTTCATATATTATATAGTTATAGTTTATAGGTAGATATTTATGTGATATTACGTTTTTGACGATGCCTGAAAGAAAATTTTAAAATATTTGTATGTTTGAAATCATTTAAAAATTATATACTAAATATATAATACTACTATAAAAAAAATATCACCATGTAGGAATTGTAATGGGTCAGTTGTCTATAAAAATCGTTTGATTGCATTTCAGACAGGGAAAATACCATATTTTATACTCTCATGAATGCTGAAGTCTTAATGATATATATATTTGGTTCTTATAGTAACAAATCGTCTAAACTAATAGACAACGTTATCGACGTGTGCCTGTTATTTCTAAGTTTGCGTTTTCAGTTTGCTCTTTTTTATTTTTATTTTTAAAAAAAAGACATTTTGCTAGAATTGTGTGTTTTTTTTGCATTTTTTATCAAGAAATATTCATATGACTATCCCTCCCCCTCCGATTTTTTTTTTTAAATATTCATTTTCTAAATTAGTTTTTGACAATAAATAATCAATCGTGTGAAAAAAAGTGTAAAATTTTCAATTAAACAGAAATGTTTATAACAAATTGCTGCTTGTGAGTAATGCTGTATTGTAAGTTACGAAGTTAAAAGTAATTTTTTAAAAAGAAAAGTAAACGTCTTTTTTTTTTTTTTTAAATCATCGTGAAATTAAAAACCTCTATTGAATTTTTTCAAGATGATAATTTTTTAGCTAGCTTTTTAAATGTAATTTTTTTTTTTTTCAAATCAATATTAAAATAGTGGAATGACCTAGAGAATTAGTTTATGCAATCAAAGCTATGTCCACAGGATGAGTTGAAGTTTCCGGATTTTTATAAAATTGAACAATGCTATTGATCTGCGATCCAGCTTGGCAAACACGTTGATTATCTTCTGACCTTATTTTTCTCTTATCTCAATATATAAAATTGAATCGAGCTTAAACTAACTCAATGCAAATTTGATTATTTTGAATAAGTAATTTGTTACCGAGAAGATAATTTTATTTTCTTCATAGGGAAAAAAAAGTCGGCGCACAAGAAAATAACGCTATTATTTCTTTTAATAATTATGGATTATATTTTATTTTAAAATACTGAGTTGTTTAAACGAATAACGAACTGAAACTGAATCTAATTCTTTTAGTTTTATTTGTTTTATATTCCATATTTAAATTATAATTACGAAGATGTGTAATGAAATATTGAAATAATATTATAAATAGATTAAAGCTTATTTACAAATAATAAAATAAGATTATTGTATTATAAAATATTTAAATCATGATTAATTAAATTTATAATCTGGTTTCATTGGAAACTGGGCCATGTGAACAGTGTTGGAACAGAAGACATTGAATTGCTTTTTTTTTTCTTTTACTGCGATCGTATTCATCTCGGTTTACTTACTTCTTGTGAAAATATATTTGATACGAATCTGTTCCACCCTAGACTGGAACGGAAAATTTATAAAATGAATTAACAAATGCTTGAAATGGTATTCAAAAAACACACACAAAGAGAAGAGATAAAACATATAAGTCGCTTAAACAAAAAATAAACAAATGGTTGTTGTTCAATCATCAAACTACTGCTTCAATTCAAGATCCTTTGGCAAAACTATACAGAACAATTTATATTGCATAATATAATAATAAGTTCAATCATAATCGTTTTTGTAGAATGTTTATACTTATGAATGATTTTTTATACCCAGTTGTCATTTCTCAACTATGCTGGCAATCCTTAATTCCTATAATTCATTCACATCATTGTTCTGACTTCATCTAAGATATTCTCTTTTATTTCTCTCAGATGAGATCCATATAATCCTTAATTCCTATAATTCATTCACATCATTGTTCTGACTTAATCTAAGATATTCTCTTTTATTTCACTCAGATGAGATCCATATAATCCTTAATTCCTATAATTCATTTACATCATTGTTCTGACTTCATCTAAGATATTCTCTTTTATTTCTCTCAGATGAGATCCATATAATCCTTAATTCCTATAATTCATTTACATCATTGTTCTGACTTCATATAAGATATTCTCTTTTATTTCTCTCAGATGAGATCCATATAATCCTTAATTCCTATAATTCATTTACATCATTGTTCTGGCTTCATCTAAGATATTCTCTTTTATTTCTCTCAGATGAGATCCATATAATCCTTAATTCCTATAATTCATTTACATCATTGTTCTGACTTCATCTAAGATATTCTCTTTTATTTCTCTCAGATGAGATCCATATAATAATAGTTTTATAATAACATATGTTTGTTTTGTTTCTTGGGATTGGGTTATAAAATATTTTTTTACATAAAATAAACTGAACCTGAGATGGCATTTATTTGTTGTACTGTGATTGGCTAATTCAATTAGCTCACATTGTTTTTTTTAAGCATGTTATACCATTCTGGAGAAAAACCATTTGCAAAATTATCAGAAGTTGATATCTTCATAATTATCAGAAGTTGATGTTGATTTTAAATAAAAGCAACATTAAAATATAACAGTAAGCTGATGACAAAATAAAATGCAAAAAAAAAAAAATATTGTTTATGATCATTGCATGATATTTGTCTGAACTTACCATATTAATTGAAATATTCATTCTCCAGGTAAGAAAATTTAGATATCTATTTACTGACCATTAATTGAATAATTTTGCACCAAAAATATTTTAAAATTTTTGCTTGATGTAAGAAGTATTTATATTAATGCATAAAATTTATAAAAAAATTCAGTTTTTTTTCTTTAATTTATAAAAAATAAAATCAAAGATATGAATCACTAGCTAATTAATTTTTTGTTTATTTATAGTTTTTATATAGAGAAATCACTTTTAACAAAATGTTTAAAGATAATAGTTTTGTTATCTAATATAATGAATCGCATTCGTGTTGAAGATTTATTACATGCATTTGATAAAAAACAATTTATTTATTTAAAGAGAGTATGTCTGTTTACTTAGGTCCTTTAAAAAAAATCAGTCATGCCACAATTTGAATTTAAATAATAGAAATCTTTATATATATATATGGGAATTTTCTGTCATTCTTTAATTAAAATAAATATTAATCTTTGCCCTATTTTCAGATTTAACTTATTTTTATGAAAAAAAAAAGAAAAGTTAATCTATAATGCAATCTCCATTTTTTTTTTTTTTTTAATTTAATAAATTGTTTGAAATCTACTGTAAAGAAATGGTTTAAAACAAATTTGGCTTTTGATTTAAAAGTTGTTTGAAAGAAGAATTTTTCTAATTGATTTCTAAATAGAAATGAAATTACATACTAACTGTTTGCAGTTAAGTTAGACAAATTCAGATGCCATGTGTATTTTAAAAAAATAAAAAAATAATTTAAAAAATTATAAAATGAAATAATTTTTTAAAAAAATAGATTATATGTACAAATGATAACTATTGATCACCATTACTAGGCTACAACAAAAATTATTTTCAGCATCTTAATAATAGTAGTTACATAATAAAGTTTATCATTACGATGTGTGTGTTTTTAAATAAATTTTACCAAATTTAAGATTATTTTTTCGTATGAAATTAATTGTTGATACATATACAAATGTACACTATATTTTTTTATTTATTAATTCCTATATTGTGAATATATCGCTTGATTTAATGCTATTTTTAATATAAAGTAATTGCTGATGAGTTACAAATGTTATGTGCAAGATTAGAAATACAGGCATTCTTCATATACTTAGAGTTTAATTGTAAATATAGCGCGTTTGAACACAGACTTTCTTGCACCCCTCAACTATCCACACTATCTCATATCACCGATACACATGACCAGGTATCCATGTAGAAAAGATAAATAATCCTCAATATATGTATTTCATGTTGAACCAGCTCTCATCAGTTGGTCCAGATTATCATCTCCCACACACATATATAATCAGTGCTCAGTTTATATTAAAAGTATGAAAATTTGTCATCTTAACATAAATTGAGCACTGATTATATATATATATGTATGGGAGATGATAATCTGGACCAACTGATGAGTGTTGGTTCAGCATGAAATACATATACTGGGGATTATTTGTCTTTTCTATATGTATGTGGTCATGTATATCAGTGTTATGAGATAGTATGGATAGTTAAAGGGTGCTTGAAAGTCTGTGTTCAAATCCACTATATTTACAATTAAGCTTCAGGTATGTGAAGGATACCAGTATTTCAAATTGTACACATTAAGCCTGCATCCCGCCTATCCCTTTTCTATGTATTTAAATGGATAAGGTCCTATACATGAGAGGCTAGAGTGATTTGAGGTCAACATGGGCATGGCAATAATATTGGCATCAGCATAAGATTTGGTCTTTCCATCATCAGATTTTCAATGGTATGGATGGCTGAAGAGTTGGAAGTTGGAGTACATTGAAACCTAACCATTAAAGTATGAAAATTTGCTAACTTAATATAAACTGAGCATCGATTATATATATATATGGGAGATGATAATCTGGATCAACTGATGAATGCTGGTTCAGCAAGAAATATGTATATTGGGGTTATTTATATTTTCTACATGTGTGTGGTCATGTGTATTAGTGGTATGAGATAGTGTGGATCATTGAAGGGTGCTTGAAAGACTGTGTTCAAATCTACTATATATGTTATGTGCACTATAATAAATGTTATAAATCAAATGAGTAACAATCCTTTTAGGCAAACAAAAGATAACTTGGAAATAAAACAGATTCATGGATTATAGGAAATATATTAGGCAACAATTAGCATCCATTCTTAAATTGAATTTGAGATAGATCTGGTGTTCTGTTGGAAAAGACCATATGAATAAAGCTTAATAAATATTTTAAAATAATTTTTATCAGAAATCTCAGTAATATCTTATTGGGAGAATATATTTGAACTTGAACTAGAGCACTTATAAATTCAATCAAGCCTTTTAAAATAATAAATGTCTTAGTCTTTTTTCTAGCAATATTAATACTACTAAAATTTTTAGGTCACTTAACATCATAACATTAAAAGTCAGTGTAGAATATAATTATATGTGAAATATTAATAAATTCCATAATTAATGTTTGAAGAGTAGAGAAATAATTCAAGATTAGAAATTCTACATTGATATATACCTTCTTTTTTTTTTTGCAAAACTCAATTTCTAAAATTAAAGAAATTTGAAAAGAGAAGACGATAAAAAATAAAATTTTGGTTTAATAATTAAAAAACTGAATATGCAAAATACTATATACAGAACGCAAACATCGCAACAAACTCACGTCAACCCATCATCAAAAAGAATATATGTAATATCCCTATAAATACTCTATGGTCACTAATTATCAACCTCTTGCAGGAACACAACACTGTTCATTGGAAATATTACAACCAGTAACAATACAAAGCTGTACAAGATAACTAATGTTCACATAACAATACATGCAAGAGAACTTTTGAACTTTTAACCAAGCTTAACCTGTTATCCTGTCAATCATAATACTATGTATATTTTGTGTTAAATAAATTTCTTGATACAAACAAACTTCAATTGTTATAGTTTATATCAGGATTTCTAAGAGTTGGAAATGTATTAGTAGTCATACTAGAATATTTTTATTAAATGGACATATTGTAGAGAAAGACAGAGAAGTAAAATATAGCAGTTATGACATAACCAATTCTCTCATTCAGTGAAAAAATAAAAACATAAAGACTTTAAAGTTGTTGACTGTAGATTTAAAGACATAAAGAATTATGGGAACAAGATTATCTGCTGCTGAAATATTTTTTTATGTACATCCATACCATCGTAACTTACATTTTTTATTTTGAGAGATAATTAAAATGTAGACATTTGTAAGACATTAATAGGTATTAGTAACACTAATCATATGGCTAATTCCTCCATTGTTCATATGATGTTTGAACACTCGTAGCAGAAGATTTAACATTTAACCAATTTTTTATTTATTTTTGTCACTCCACTTAGAATCAGTCCTGTAATCTTTAGTTCGGTACCAATCTTTCATTGTGCTAAACAGGATTTGAACATCACATAATCTTCTGAACAACAAACAATTTAATTTTTTTCACTCTATGCATTTTAGAGTAATGATAAAGTGATAGAATCATAACTAAACATTCCGGAATCAATTCTTAGCTGAGTACTGAATGACTTTTAAGTGGTCAATTTGCTATTAAGAAAACATATGTTTTTCTGAGAAATTAAACATAAGATTGTTATTTTAGCAGCTGATGATTGTGTGCATGCAAAAAGTGGGTTATTTACAGCACTGTTGATATAAATTCTAGAATATTATTTACAAAAAAAGTTTATAAGACCCAAGGTTAATGATTGGGCATTAAGAAAAGGAAATTACTAATTATGTGTTTGAGAACACTAAAGCTGAGGGGTTTCCTTAACAATTTGTCCAAAAGTCATTCTACAAAAGCCACTAAAATGGCTCTAGCCATGGTTAGGTGGGCCAGTTTCAGGCAATTGAGAGCCAAAGGATCATGTCTCCCATAATGGTCATAAGGCTGGGGAACATGTTTTGTTTCCCTGCCCATGTTTTATCAAGTAAAGATACCAAACTCTCAATTGTAAGAAGAATGACAGACTGTTGAAAAGAGTGCGTGTTGCTCAAACTGTCCAAACGCTCATCATGATTCAAGACAATTTAGTTGTTTTTTTGCCTTTGTATTTGCTTTACTATCTCTTCTTTGTATTCATAGTCAGTAAATTTACTTTTAAAAATAAAATGATTTGGGTTTATTCTAGAACTAAAAATTATTTCACATTCTCAAATGATCGGCTTAGACTCTATGATGGCTAATAAAATAAAGATTTAAATTTTGTATCGTTAGGTTGTAGGATTAAGTTACTTTGTCAAGTTCTAAATATATTGGAATTGGTTGATTGAGATCTTATTAGATATAATAGCTGTTTGTTAACGCTATAACAATGAAGCGAGATGTGGTTGTGAAAAACGAAGTAGAATGTTTATGATATGTGAAATGTTTTTTTATTCAAAATACACAATTGAGACAAATATAAATTTTTTAAAGTTAGTTTGATATAAATACTGAGAAATATATATATTTTTAAAGAAAATATATATATCGCATACTCACATTCGTGAAATTTAAATCATGAAAGACTTTTCGTTTTTTGACCACATGAAATGTGCAAATGGTAAATTAGCCATAAAATGATATATTGCTGATTTAATAAATAGTCAAATAAGGAAAGAATTAAATATTAATTTAGTGAACAATTGAATTAAATTATCTATTTAATCAATAAACGGATAAATCATAAGAATTAGAAGATAAATGATGTAACCATTAGGTTGCTAGCTTATTTAAAAAGATTAATTTCTTGGATGAAATTTTTACTTAAACTTCTGTCCATATCATCTTACTTTTTTTTTATTACTTTCTAAAAAGTATCAAAATAGAATGTCTGACAACTATATTAATGGTCGCTTTTACTTTTTAGAATAAATTGAAGACATTCTTTTATTTTTAGAGATATATAGAAATAAAAATTTTGTGATGGTTATTCTTCCCCCCTAATTAACAATTGTTGTTTATTACTATTAATTGGAATCATAAAAAAATAAAGCATTGAAATAATTCGTATTATTAGTTAGAAACAGTGTCTTTAGTATTAGAGATGGAAGTGAATATTATTAAAAATAAAATAGTATGAAAGGTTAGTGCATTTAAAAATTTAGAAAATTTGATGTAATAAAATAAATGATGAAATTTTTTTTTGTTATAACAGCAATGAGAAGTAACTATATTAATTAGACTTAATAAGATTAGTGTATTTAAAATGACTTGTTTCTCCTAAACTTACATGGACTGAAGCAATAACTTTTAAAAAAGAAGAAAATTATTTGAAAGAGGACAACTTTTTCACTTCCGTTCCCTTGACAACCATTTCCATAATTTCTATTTTTTATATCAGCATTAATATAGTTGTTGTTATTTTTAATATGTTTAATGTATAAATAGATAGACAAATAATATAATTAAAAGGCACTGAAATAATAAGATGAACAGACAATATGTATGTATTTATATTTAATACTCAAAAGATGCAATGAAAATAAGTAAATACATCACAGATCACATGAACAAAAAACTACATTATATTTAATTTAATTAATGTACGTGCCTTTTTGCCATTATTCAAATTTCTTCAAATATCCCAAATAACTTACTTTTATATCTCCTGAGATAGAGGAATATGGGGGAAAAAATATCAAGTAAATAAAAATTAGAAACACAGAAATATTGGAAAGGTTGGGTACAAAAAATGAATAAATAAAAATTGATTGCTTTAAAAAAAAAGAATTTGGAGTTGTTATATTCTTAGAGATCAATGTTTTGTTTTGTTACATATATATGTGAAGGCAAACCACTATGTAGTTCATTTATAAAAGTAAATAATATAAAAATATTATGCTTTTAACTTCCAAATTATATAAATTAATAATTTAATGTTCATTATAGTTTATGCTGTAACTCTAGAATTGAGATATTTGAATTAATAGTGTTAAGAGCAGTAAAAGCCATCAGTGGTAATCAGATGTCATCTTGGTCATTTTACTTTCTGCTTTTTGGAAGAGAATTTAACATTTTTGCTATGAGTTTAGTTTAGCTGAAGCTAAATTAAATCTATGGTGAATGATTCATCCTGTAAATTTCATTTTAGTAAAAAAACAAACAAACCACATACCCTTAAAAAATAAGATACTAAATTAGATAAATCACACATTACTTTTTCAATGTTGAAGGTATATTTGGTTGGACAAAATTTATTTATTAATCAAAAGAAGTTTTTGAAAATTAATAAATATTTAAGATCGAAGTTGTCATGCGAAATCAGGCCAAAATATTTAATATGATATTAAATCATTTTTAAATACTTGAAAATTAAGACTAAATATTACTTGTAGATAAACAGAAATGGTACTTATGTAGAATCCCTGCCTGAAGCTTGCCAGGCATTTTATTTTAAATAATTCATTTTCAGGGGCTTCCAAGACATGGTATAAACAATATGGCTGACTCTTAAGTTATTGTATTCAATATTTACTTTTTTTTTATTTATTAAAATGATAAAAAAACACAAAAGTTCAAAGGGTTGAAATTAAAACTTTTTTGATATAAAAGCAGTAAAGAAAAGTAAAAAACAAAAAAAAACATGATTAAGCAAGCTATGACAAACATAGTTATTCATGTCTATGGACAGATATCACTTTTCTAGCAGGCACTATCCCATAATTTTGAAAATATTCCACTGCATTTTATTCTGTCAATGGAAGATTTTAAATTTTAATCATATTTCCAAAAATGGGTAAAAAAGGAATATTAAAAATATCATAATAATTTTAGTCACATGTTAATGAATGTTTAAAAAAATCATGATAATTTTAGCCATGTGTTAAATATTCACTATGTGTTAATGTTTGGACAAGATGTTGTGAATGGAATTTATTAAAAAATGTATTTGATTTTTTAAAAATTAACATTTAATTTAAAATACATTGGTTAATATTTTTTTAAAGTTAACAAGCTACACATATTTGAGAAAATAATTTTGAGAGGGGGGGGGAATGTAAGCAAGTACTTCAATCCTGAAAATGGATTATTTAAAATAAAACTCCTGGCAAGTGTCCAGCAGGAATTCTACATGAAGTACCACAGAAACTTATAGAAGAAAGAAGCCATGCCAGTAAAAAATCATTAACTAGTGAAAAAATAATAATTATATTTTTTAATGGCCAAGTTTCAAGGCTTTTTTCAAAGATAGATTTATTTTGAATGATGTTTAAGAAAAAATAGTTGATTAGATGAAAGAAAAAATAATTTTAAAGAAAGGGGAAGTTAATTTGTTTAGAGCAGAAAAGTAGACACAAACTGGCATGGATAAAATAGTCTGAAAAAATATGAAAGTTGCACCATACAAGTTTGTGATGTTGAATAATTCACATGTTGGTTATTATTAGCAATATAAGGTATGCATTGTTTTTTAATTAACCAGCATTCGATTGTCATGACTTCACAAGCAATATATTATGCATATTACTCTTGAGAAAAGTTAGTTTCAAGCATTGTTAGCTGAGATGTCAGCATATCTGCCTTGCAAGCAAGAAGTTGGTTGCAGACAGTTGTTGCGGGTTTGTCTCCTGGCCGATGCTATGCCATATGGGAAAATTTTTTTTATATAAATGTAAAGCATTGCTTTTTAATAATATATATTATTCTTTTTCAAATAACATTAAAAAAAAAAAGCAATAAGTATAGTAATTCTTTTTTAAATGGATTGAAACAAGATAAATATTGTGATTTAGAAGCTGATTTTTATTAGCATCTTGAGATGAGAGTTTAAGAATAAATTATGCAAAAATGAATTAGAAAAACTTTTATTTAAAATCATTTTTTAAATCTTAACAAAACTTTATCTCAATGTAAAAGCATTTATTGTTTCAAACTCACTGTTCCTGTCAGAATTTTATGACCCTGTAATCTTTCAAACTGTAATAAATCTAACATATTAAGAGTCTCATTGCAGAGTGGATAGTACACTCTTTTGGATATTC
Source organism: Epiperipatus broadwayi (assembly GCA_028023455.1). NCBI lineage: Eukaryota > Metazoa > Onychophora > Udeonychophora > Euonychophora > Peripatidae > Epiperipatus > Epiperipatus broadwayi. The sequence continues at coordinate 14,768,211 of JAQFVV010012396.1, forward strand.
AAGATTAGGTTCAAATCTAGTTTAATGATCCTTAAGATTTGTCAAATAACAAACAATTATAAGATTTTTTTTGGAGGTAAACATACTATATTTAATACAAATAGCCTTCAAATAATGTATCTAATTATTTTTTAACTAGAGATAAGGTCCCAAATTAATTATGAGGCAAGATGAATGTTAATGTAGATACTGTAAAAAAAAATTTTTTTTTTTACCATAGATGTTGAAAATGTCTATCTTATAGTCATTTTGCTTATAATTAAGTTACCTTTTAAAAAAAAATTCTGTTTGTAATGAATCAATATTCATTTTGTAATATCAGGTTTAATACATTATTGTGTCTTGAATTAAAGTTTGTTAACATTTTTTTTGCTAAAATCTGTGAAAGTAATTATACTTTCGACTTTTAGTTAAGAAATGTTTATTACTTCATCAGAGAGCTCTTAAACAAGGGATTTTTAATTGATTTTTTTAAAAAAAAAACATTTTATAATATCACTTCTTATATAAATAATATAATAATTTGGAAAAAAAAAATCACTTTATATATATATGTCTATCTTATCTGTCTATAGATAGATGTCCTTTTTTTTTCAGAAAGTATCACAACACATCAGCTATTAAGGCTCGTCGTATCTATTTATTCTGTCATATAAATAACAAATGTTTTGCTTCTCATGTTTATATAAATATTATGATGAAGTTTGTCATGAATCAACATTTTCGTTAAAAAAGAAATTATTTACACTACAACTATTGTTTATTTTTATACACATAATTTAAATGATTGTTGCCAAACCAGTCCTGCTGTTTAACATATGAAAACATTCATATAATAAAAGAAATTTCAATCTGGGAAACCATAATTATAAATTTATTAATCTTGTAAAAGAATCCTGTTTTTAGTTTAATTTTGTTTTGTTTATTTTTTCTTTTTTAATATGGATGTGATATCATTTTTAATCCTTTGTTTAAAATTTTCTATATCATAAATTTTAGGTTCCCAACAAAGAAACATTAAAAATAATAACCTAATTAAAATCTGAATAAAAGATAAATTATTATTAAGCAATACTCAATTTTTTTAAATATATTTAATATGCAGTCTTTGATTTATTAGATAAAAATTATTAATTTCTGTCTTTGATTAGTGAAGATTTTATGTAATTCTAAATGCTAAAATAAATCGTATTAAGAGGATAACAGGCAAAATTAAACTACCATCAGCAATAATGTTGGCATCAGCATGGAATTTGGGCTTTCATCATCAGATTTTCAATGATATGGATGGCTGAAAAGTTGGAGGTTGGAATAGATTGAAGCCTGTCCATTAAAGTGTGAAGATTCGCTATCTTAATATAGACTGAAAACTGATTATATATGTGTGTGGGAGATGATAATCTGGACCAACTGATGAGTGCTGGTTTAGCACAAAATATGTATATTGGTGATAATTTATCTTTTCTATATGTGTGTGGTCATGTGTATCAGTTGTATGAGATAATGTGGATAGTTGGTGGGTGTTTGAAAGTCTGAGTTCAAATCCCTATATCTACCATCAGCACTTATCTATCCGTGGAAAAGAGCACAAACATAAATCATAAGCTATTGCACCAGAATTCTTTTATTGTTATAAAAATGAGATATTAAAGATCATGTAACATATAATCTAGCTTTTTTTTAAAATTATAACAAAATGTACATCATTTATATATTTACATGTTGATACAAAAATATTTTTGTCACTTCTCTATGCCTTCTACAGTAAGCTTTAATAACTAATAGATGGCAAATGATAACACTTAATAAATCCCCTTAGTTTCAAGCTTATGGCTTTGAGATGCTCTGAATCTTAACACAATGAACTTGAACATTTTAGAGATATTGAATAACACAGTATTGGATTGGAATTTTGTTAAACATTATCATCTGATTTCTATTAGTTATTAAAGCTTACAGTAGGTTACATAGAGTTGTAAAGAAAAAAATATGCTGCTAAAATAGCAATGAGTAAATTAAAGTCATGTGATAGAATGGTGGTATTTTATTGGTTTTATAGTCCAAAAAAGTCTTTGAAACTTTTAAAAAGTTATGTTGTAAGTGTACCAAGTATATGTTGCTGGTTTTTTTAACAACATCCAAAATATCTAATGAAATTCAATCATCCAAGTATTTGCCCTCCTTGATTTAATTTAATGGTCAAGTAGTGGATTTGGAGCTAAATATCCACAAATTGTGGTTCAATTTATGACTTCTGGTTTCCAAACATCTTATGATCTTCTGAGTGATAAACCACTCTATTATTGTTTTTTTTGGGAGGAGGTGGTCTAAATATTTTATTTTTTACAGAAATAATAGAAAACCACTATATATTTTTTACAAAAAGAAAGTAATAAGATATGAACCATTTACTAATCAAGCTAATATAATTTAAACTATATATGTGTATAGATATGAGCGATATATATATATATGTTAAGTGATCATCTAGAAACAGATTTTGTGACTCAAAATAATATCATTTCAAAGAAAATTGATTAAAAAACAAAAAGTGCTTGATCATAACCAGTAGATCTGCTTGTGTGTTCTACAACTATGGTTCTAGATATATTTTATCTTGGTCATTAATATTTTCTTACCTCTTGAATCTCTGGTTTTGTACTAAAATCTACATTGATTCACTTAAATAAGCTTTTTCTTCATATATTTTTTTTCTTATTATTATAGCTATTTATTTTGATATATATTTTTTGAATTTATTTTGTTTGATTTCTATTTTAATATCTTATTGCTAATGTCCATATTGAGTTGCATCAATACAGGATGTTATCAGTGATATTTGATTATGATTATGTCAATTATAAAATATTGTTTACATTGCATGTGACAAAACACGTATAAATTACTCTAGTATACAATATTAAAAAATTATAAAATATATAGAAAACTGCTCATATAATTCCCAGGAGTTGATAATAATAATAATAAAATTATTTTAATAAATAAATTTCTTTAATGATCTAATCAATGCAGCAAATTTTAGTAAGAATTCAATTATAAGTTTGTATACTGTTGCAACTCAAAATTTTTAGATATTTTATGTTGTTTATTTTGTTTTTAGAATTATTATTTGTGTTAATATCAGCGAAGAAAAGAGTAGTGGTGTTTATGCATGTTTGTTGCAATATTTACTTTGCTTCATAATAAATCATGAATATATGATGTTGACTGAGGGGTTTTGTGTAATTGTAAAGTTGATCCTAATAACTAAAGGTTTTTTGAAATTATTTCTAACTCAATGTGTCATATTAGTGCTTTAATATCACATAATTTCTTGAACAATTGCTTGTATAATTATTTTTTAGATTATATGGTGTTATAATTTTTGATAAGAGTATGTGGGAAATATTAATCAAATTTATTTTTTGTTTGATCACTAAGCTATTAACCAAGAGGCTTTTAAAGTCATAACATCTGTTTTTCAGCTGTTTTTTTTTAACTTATAGCATATTTTTTGAAAAAAATTATAGTATGTACATTATCTAAAATAATTTTTATCAAAAACACACAAACACATCTTGTAATGTACTTTTCACAGTTCTTCAGTTAATTTATGATAGTTTTGACTGGCTGACAGTCTTCTAAAATATCTTTCTCCAACTTTGTTGTTGATAAAAGATATTTCCAAATATCTGAAGAAAACTGCTAGCTATTTAAAACTGGCATAAATTAAAATAAGCAATATGAAAAGTGCATTATAGAGATTGTTTTTTTTTAAAACATTTAATAGAAATAATGCAATCACTATATATAAAATCCATGTGAATGTATGAATATTTGTCCATAAGGCTGTCATGTGTCAAATTGTGAATGTTTGTTTGTAAGGCTGTCATGTGTAAAATTAAAAAATACTGTCAAATTCACAATTGAGAAATAAATAAAAAAAACAACTTTAAATTTGTTTTTACAAATAAATAACTATACCTAACAAACCGTAATTTATATTACAAACATTTTATTCAAAGTAATTCTATCCTTTATATTTAATAATTTGTAATTTTTATTATGAAACATATTTTATGTGAAGGAAGTAATTCTGCCATTAACAAACTGCAATTTTTATAGTTGTCTAAAGACTGTCAACTTCACATACCAAATATAACAAGTATATTTAAATTTTTAAATTTAGTTTTATTAATATCTTGCTGGATTCATTTTTGAAATGTACCAAACAGGCCAGGTTGTACCAAACATTGTTTTTTCAATTGTGAATTTCTCACATTTATTTATATAATATTAAAATCTTTTGAGTAATTTACATTAAATCTTTAAAAAAAATTGTTAAAGCAACCAATTAAAAAAAAAGGCCTTTACATAGATTGGATACAATCTGGTAAGAATATAAAAATTCCAGATTTTTGAAACATAAAATAAAGCAATTACATTATGCTTATTTTTGAATATATCATCCTTTGGCCAAAAATTAAATGTTTCTGTAAATTGTGGCAACTAAAATTAAGTTATTGATTTATCTCAAACCTATATTACAAAAAAAAAAGCTGCCTTGGGTTCCAAACCTGAGAATTTACAATTTTTAAATCATTTATTATTATAATGTAATATAATTTAAGTGGGTTATTGGATAGCTGTAGTGCAAAAATAGTTTTCTTGTGATAAAGATTAATAAGCCAGTTACCATCTGTTATTCATTTTTGTTTAATGATTATTGGAGTGACTCTATAGAGTAAAATTCAGCAATTGGTGGCGACAATTTTTGGTATTATGAGTTAAATCTTCTGGGTTTATAATTAGTTTTGTATATTAATAAAACTGTTTTTTTGTTATGTGAATTATTTCTATATTATTTTATTGGTATTTTCAATAACTCCCTATGGAAGGATAGTGATAGTAAAATGATATTACTCACCAGGTTCTTCAATTGAGCATATTTTCTCTTTGTTTTACTCTATAAGAATAGCTAGATAACAATTTATTAACCAACATTGGAATGTTTCAGTTATTTTGAGAGAAAAATCCTAAGATAGATTGCTACATGAAAAAAGTTCAAGTTTTATTCAGTTTAGATTTGTAACAATAGATACAAATTTTGCTGTCACATTATGAAGGTTATAAATAGTAGTTGTATTAACATAAATTTATTTTACTAAAAATTGATCATAATTATTTTTAATTAAAAAGAAAGGATTTCCATCTTTAATATATATGGTGCAATAATCTTATAATAGCTCAAAATGTCAAGTTGAGTACTGAGAATACTCTCAAACTCAAACATAAGATAGAGACTTTTGAAAAGATAAGAGTGACCATCTTATCTTTAAATCTACATTCTAATTATATAGGCCAATCTGAAGCACCTTAGAACTTTGAGAGCATGAAGATGTTTCTCTATTCACTTTTAAATCCATTATTTTCTTTCACATATTAATGTTCACAAATTTTTTCAATTTTGTACATGTTAATATTTATTACAAATTCTTAGAAACTATGTAATATTCAGATTTATTTACTAAGCACAGAGATCATATGTAATTAAAGAGAAAGGATTTCCACCTTTAAGATATGCCCTCTACTGATCTTATAACTTGTCATGTCGAGTATTGAGGATACTCTCAAACTCAAATACAGGACAGAGACTTGAAAAGATAAGAGCGACTGTCTGATCTTTAAATCTACATTCTAATTACATATGATTTCTGCATTTAGAAAATAAAATTGAATATTACATAATTATTTTTATAAACCTGTTAAATTTTGCATGAGAAAATTTTTCCCATAAAATTTCAAAATATTGTTTATAAATAAACTATATCATAATGCATAACATATTAAAACTTTTATTATTTATTAACGGTGAAGTTTTTACATTTTAAGAATTGTTTCTTTCTTTTCTCTTTTGCATAATTTTATAGTTGTTTTATGAAAAATTAATTAATAGTTGGTAGTTTAATTAAATTTTATTTCTCATTTTACTTTAAATTAAAATGCAAATATAAATTAAAATTATTTAGGTCACATTTGTACCTACTTTAATTAGAAATTTGTTCTTTATTCTAATTATGATTAAATAATATCTGTTTTTTTTTTCTTTTTCTTTTAATTAAATCTACAATTACAATTAAAAAATGAAGGATGCTTGAAATTCTATATATAGAGAGAGAGCAGTAAAAGTAAACTTTTTTAAAAAATAAAAATTATTTATTATATAGTTCTAAATATTAAATGCTAGAAGCCGTTATATTAAGGAAGTAAATACTAATTGTTCCCAATAGTTTCCAAATGTATTTGAATCTTATTTACTGTACCCTATTGCCATGATTAATAAATGCAGTGGTACTTGTCTTAGTGATAAAAATGGCTGCCTAGAAAATTTCTTTACTGACAAAAAAAAATTGATGACAAAATTTTAATATAGTCACTGTCTTTCGTTTTATTTATGAATTTGCTCCCCCTCCCCTTCCCCATCAGCAATAGATTGAAAGTCATTTTAATTATGTTTCAAAGCAAACCTTTATTAGACAAAGAACAAGTTTCCATCAGCAAGTTACAAGTGATGCAATTAGCATTGAATTGCAATTCAAATATATACGTAGGTGCACAACGTTACATATTGATTACATAAATACAGGAAAAAGAATATAAAAGCATAAATGATAACGGGAGTTACATATGTATTATTATCTTTTTTTTTTTTCAAGTCATGCCAGCCAATTTATAATGGAAAAATTGAAGGGATTAGTTCTTGATCTAGATGGCCAGTATCTTGGTATTATGTAGGTGAGAATAGTAGGTCTGGAGACCAATGACATTGTTTACCATTCATATGTGAAGTGGAAAATCCATTAGTAGCGAAACCGGTTTTGCACTGTGAACACCATATTTTGTAGAAAGGTGTAATAGAATAATGAATGAAAGTGAGTGATTGTATTTAGAGGTTAAATTGATTAGGTCTGTCAAAGCTAGAGATAGGACCAATGACTCAAAAGTGACCATGTGGTTGCATATATGTCCAGATAGGCAATTTTGAAGTATCTGGCTTTGAATTGCTCAAGTTTATTTGAGAAGGTAGCAGGGTGTCAATTGGTGTTGTTACCGAAGTAAACATCATTTAATTTATTATACCATAATTGATATGATCATTTCTACTATAATGCAAATTGCATGGTGTGGTTTATATTAGTGATAGAATAATTGTTTCTGCTGCTCAAGGTCCATGTATCATGGCTTCTGACTCTGATGCTTCCAGTATTAGAACTTCTTAGTAATTCCCAAACAATAAACTGTTATTTACTTATCTGTAAGGCAAATTTATTTTCACATGCTGGATTCAAGATAGAATGTAAACATTAAAATGTGAACATTATATTTACTAATTGCATATGATGATTTGAATAGTGAGCTCCATATATATAACAGCAAAATAAGTGTTGTAAATAAATAAATCATGAGCAAGCTTTCAATGTTATACAAAAAAATTCTGTTATTTCTAATAGTGGAATGGCTTGAAGTTTTATATATTTACATAATTTTTTTTTAGTATTAATGTCAAAATTTAATTTATTAAATATTTGCATCTACATATTATATATATATATTGTAACCCCCTACTTAACACTGATCCTACATATTGCATGAACGAATGCCCAGGGTGCCAATTCTATTAATGAATAGAATAAATTAACAACTTTATTTTGCTTTGAATTAGTATTGAGACTCTTCTACTTATGCTTGACCTACAGCTTAGCTCAGTGGAGGATTATAGGAAGTCAAGAATGTATAAACTATAAATAAATGAAGGAAGAAATACTATTGATCATTAAAATAAGATATATGCCTCCTTTGTTAATCAACCAAATGATAGAAATCAATAAAGCTTCATTTATTCAAGCTAATAAACTATAATTTTAGTTTGATCTCTTCCATCATCTAAATACATTCTTATATTAGCTACAATATAACTTTAACAGAAAAAACATGATATTAAATAACTCCACTAAATAGCTAAATTAATATTAATTTGGAACTATGAAATCATATCTCTGGGAATTTTTAATACAATTTGATTAAAGAAATTCTACTACACAATAACTTATAACTATTATAATAAAAAAATGGAATGAAATGAACGATGTTTCACTGGACTAGCAATTAGATAATGAAGGAAACAGGATACCCTTTAATCTCACATCATTGTCTAAATAATAAACTAAGTATACAACCTTCTTCATAAGTTTGCCAAATGGTAAAGTATTTTATATAATGTTTGGATCAAGAGAACAATATTATCAGATTTAAGTATGTTCATTATTAAATTTATAAAGTAGTGCATTTATGTCATAATAGATATGTGGAAATTAGAATACGAATGTATATAAGAATAACTGGAGACAAAGTTTTGAATAAATAAATAAAACATTTATTTACATTTTGCAATCAAAAATAAATATAATTGTTTTACATTGGGACTATTCATTCTAATTCCTGAATTTACAAATACATTTTTCAATCTGGGTTTGATATCATTTTTTATTATACACTTTATTATTTATTGATTAGACATTTACAAAATTTGAAGAAACAAATAAAATAATGATCTCATATTCTAACTTCGAATATATTTAGGCTGTTAATTAATTCTAATATTTTTTTATTAGCAAACAACACTGGATAAATAAATATCTTATTATGGGCTGAAATATACAAGTTGGAGAGATTATATTATCATTTATTGTGATAAAGCAAATTAATAACTTTGGCTGTCAAGAGAGTAATCTTAAATAACTCAATCAAATAATCCTTTTAAATAGCTATACTTTTCATACATCCAAAATAAAAAAATAATCATTCTGATGATTTGATGATTTAAAGCTTGCAGTAAATTAACATAATATAATCTAAAATATGTAATTCCTCATGTATAAATTTAATAGCACTATATTCTCATGGCTGCAAGGTTATTTGCATTATGTGTGTGCCACATCTTATGCGATAATTAAGATAGAATCAATATATTTACATCTTGTTGGTTTGCTTATGAGTTACTAAATAAGTATAATATGGATAATGCCATAGACCAAGCAACAAATATAACACTATCTCTGCTTTAAATATTCCATAAAGGATTTAATCTTACCATTATCTAACCACCAACTCTGATTCTACAATAACAACTATGATTCTACGATAACAAACAAATTTTCAAAAAAAAAATTAAGCACATGAGGAATAAACAAGTTTTTTGACTAATAAATCTAAACGACAAATAATGACTCCCACCTAACTTTGAGGTATACTATTGGTGCGGAACTCAGTCTCACCACCAGAATAAAGGGGAAATACACTACTCAACTTCATACAATATTTTATAATGCATGAACACATAATCCGGAAATATACTTCACTTATGTCAAATACTTTGACATATTAAGGGGGAGAGTTCTCAATCCCAATCAACATAGAACATATCACTAATAACCTTTCTTCTCACAGCTACTTAATACATTTCATTCTAAACATTGGAAAATAAATTCACACATAGATAGATCCCTAATTCTTTCAATTCCTTTAGCATACGACATTATCCGAAACCAACAAAGAGAGAAACACATTCATAAAATTGAATATTTACTAATTATACATGAAATAGACTGCATAAGAAAGACTCACATACGTATGAATAAGAATGTGTAAATAATTTCAAATTATATAGTATGCAAATGCTACGGTAAAGTAAATGGTACACTGAAAATAAAACTTTTAATTTATGACAAACTATTAGCAGTATTAAAACTTTAAATTGCAGTAATTATTGTCAACAGGGTTTCACCATTTCTAATAACAATATTTATCTTTCATATATTTACTAGTCTCTAAGCCAATTGCTCAGTTTGAGACATTAAATAGAGAAATACCCCCCTTTAATAAAACACATAAAAACATATATATATAACCTACATAAAAAATCTTATTTAAATAATGATCAATTACTAGCATATTGCAATTTGTAGTATGATATCCGAGACATTCTTGAAGTCAAGGAATTATCACAAAATAAATAAGCAAATAAATAAATAACCTATCTATATGTCTATGATATATCAATAACAACAAACAAACAAAAAATAGTTACTCTTCTTTAACTCAACAAAAATTCACTTGCAGAGTCTTTAACATAACTCCTGAATGATGTGAAGACAGGGATGATGATTTCAAATGAGTATGTGTTAGTAAAACATGAAGACAAATTCCTATAGAATAAACATTCACAAATTTAGATTTAATTAAGCAATCTCAAATGTTCTTAGCAATAGCTAATTGAAATCACCAATACAATGCACGAGTAATAAATTTCTTTATAACAATGGAGATGATGGATAGATAATTTCAGCTACATATTTGTTTGACATTTATCATTTAATTAATTCTGGAAATTTTCAACTTAGCAATAACTTTAGCAGGCTTTCAAAAGAATATTATCTTCCCATAAACTTCATAAGTTAGCACAAATATGATGGTCCATTGCTAATTGTTCACGGAAAATCTGCAATTCCTTGGATAATAATATTTTTCTTTTATAATACGTCCACATATCAAGGAGAAAAAGAAATATATATAATATTAATGTCCTTCTACTTGACTTAAATCAGGTACATATTAAATAAATATTAATTATTGGTTAATTCTTTGTAAACCACACATTCACTTCTTTAATAAAATATTTCATAAGCATAAATGATAAGCATAATTTTTATCACGTAGTAGTTCAAAATATAGCACAAATTATATATGCATCCTCTCATTTTAACTTAGCTTTTATATAATTAGAAGAGAATTTAAACTGACAGTCTATGATAGGCTTTGATAGGCAAATAAAGTAGATTTAGTTTATAAGCATATAAATACATTTCAAATGATAGTGTTAATTTAAAATTCAGTTGAGTGGAAAGTGAAGAAAAATATACCTTACAAAAAAAATTAGCCTGACATCTTTTCTTAAAGTTGTCTGGTAGCTAGAATTCCCATACTGAATTTTATAAAATAATAATGTTTTAAAAAAATTACACTTTGGAGTTTAACCGACTTGATTTCTGAAAGAAATTGGAAAAAACAATGTACATAGAAGAAGTGGAAAAAGCAGAATCAGCCTCTATTTTATTACCGACTATCACTTCAATAGATCTCATTTCCAGCAATCAAGAGGTCACCTTATTCTCCAAAGGTTAGCTCTACCCTTCGCACTCAGATAATTAAGCAACAAATATTCAAGAAATATTTTCTTAAAAAAAAAAAAATCATTTAATTTTCTAAATTAAATCAAACAGAATAAAACAAAAGAAAAATAATTTTTACACTTTTACAATAAATAAACATTAATTAGCCAGTAAAATAAAGTAGTTAATAACACAATTTAGTTGGTCAAATAGTTCACCAATCCAGAGATCCATTAATCACTCAAAATATACTTGCACTTATTATCAGAGATATTTAAGTGTTTTATTGTAAAATATAAAATTTTCTACTGTAATTAAATATGAAAATGAAACTGGAAGATGACACAGATATACATGCTCACATATATGCTGCTATATGAATACTAAATTATCCTAAAATATAACATATGGCTATTGGTTAAACATATTTCACTGAGTATACCACCTATAATGAATGGGTGTGCCAATGAATAAAAAGATCAGAAAACCATCTAAACAAATACCAACCACTATTCTACAAATAAAACAAATTTGCATCAACTTAATTTACACATTAACAACTCCTGTAATAACCCCCCCTTTCTACCATTAAATATTTTATCAAGTATAATAATAATTCTAAATGCATATAAAACTCCCAACTAACATCTATAAGCAACTTTCACATAAGGTTTTATGCCATTAATATAATTTTTTTTTAAATTTTTGCACTATTTCATTTTTTTTTTTTTAGTTAAATGCAGTTATTCACCACTGATACAGTATGATTTAATTAAAGTTTATTTTTTGTGTTCATTCAGAGGGTCACAATATATATATATGTGTGTGTGTGTGTACGTACATATATTTGTTCTCAATATGATTGTAAATAAAGGAATTAGGTAAGTAAATTATTAAATGCTTTATTTCTCAGCAGTTCATAAGAGGTTTGAAAACGAGAAATGACTGCTGAACCTACAAACCATGGACTTTGAATTCCAGAATTAACCACTCTCCCACTGTTCTAAGCCATGCAGAGCAACAAACATTATTAGTGATAATTTTCCAGTTTGATGCCCTCTTTAACACAACATATTCTAGCCCTTAATATATATGCATGTGAATGTATATATTTAATTTTATGTGTATTTAGAAATTGTTAATGAAATTGATATTACTATTTTAGTATGATTTGTAAGAAATAAATTGTTACAATTTTGTTTTAAGAGATTTTTAAAGTCAAGTAGAGATAGTTTGACTGTTTTATATCATTCACTTTCAATCATTATAAATTCATTGTAGAATAAAGGTCTCTCCAAGTTTAATCTAGTGTCTCAATCCATAACCTGTACTCTCCATCATACATCCACAAACTTTATTTTATTTATCATATGGTGTCTTTTCTAGTTTTTTGCAATCTCTTGGAATGCAATTTTAAAATCGACTGTCTATCTATTATCATCTCTGTTAGCAATATGTCCACCCCAGCTCCATTTTAGTATCTTAATTGTTTTAATGATGTCAGTGATATCTGTTTATTCTCCCACTCACATATTTTATTTTCAATCTTTTCTTGTAACTACTAATGTACTCTTTCTATACTTTCTTGAGTAGTCTTAAGATGCTGGATTTTCCATTAAATGCCCAATTTTCAGATCTCTAAAGTAAGAACTGATAAAACACATCTATTAATAATCTTCCTTTTCGAACATATAGGCATATTTTCTTGTAAGACTGTCATTTCTATTATTAGTACTCCATCGAAGTTTAATTCTATGATTAATTTTATTTATTATGTTTCAATCTTACTAAAAATTGGACTAAGGTATTAATAGCTATTAATATCTTATAATTCTTTTCTTATCTATTTTTTTTCTTCTTAGAAAATCCGTGAATATTACATTAGTCTTCTTAATATTTATCTTTAGTCCTAATGTCTCTTATTTTCATCTGATAACTGTTGCAATATTTTTTGAAACCCTCTAGTATCTGCATCTTTATTTACTTTTACTCCCTTAGCTCCTCATTTTAATCCACAAAATACTTCTTATAAAATTGTAAAACATTTTGGATATATAGAATCAACTTATCATACACCTTTACCGACATTAATTTTTTTAATATTACCATATGATCTAATCATTCTACTAAATTTTTCATTATAATATGACAATATCCCAAGTTTATATTCTCATGATCAAAAGCTTTAATCACAGTCAACATGTTTATAGAATTAAATGCCTTTTCATAACCTACTAATTCAAAATATGTATTCATTGGTTTCTTAGATCCTCATTTTAATCCACAAAATACTTCTTATAAAATTGTTGTAAAACATTTTGGAAATATAGAATCAACTTATCACACATTTTTACCGACATTAATTTTTTTAGTATTACCATGTGATCTAATCATTACTTCTAAATTTTTTATCATAATATGATCATATCCCAGTTTATATCCTCATGATCAAAAGCTTTAATCACTGTAGACATGTTTATAGAATTAAATGCCTTTTCATAATCTACTAATTCAAAATATTTATTCATTGGGCTTTAACTTTCTGAATAGATTTCATTGCCTGTCTCACCTCTTTTTTAAAATATTTGATCATTCAGAAGATATAATAATTATATAGGATAATGTTTTTTTATTACTCAATAATTTTTTATAGAATCCTTCACATTTCAGGATTTCATCTCTTTTTGTACTAATAATTTCAACTTTTCTTCTTATTGCTGGCACAACTTCTCTTCCAATATTAAGATGTTGTTTTATACTTTTGATACTTTTATTCTCTTCTATAGTTTTTTTGCTAATTCATAATTATATGTTCTTATATCATTGTTAATTCTTTTTCATACCATTTTACAAAATTTTAGATATTCAATCCTTCTTAATGGATCATTTTTATATATTTTTATATTCCTTCTTTTCTTCATAAATTGTCTAGTCTCAGTGGAAATTATGCTAATCATTTTGTACCAGTAATTTTTGTTGCAATTCCGAATAGTATATTAGTTATCTTCCTGCTAATTTTATTCATATATGAACCATCTTCAAATTCTGTTAATACTTGAAAACAATTTATTTAAATTCATTGGAATTGATATTCTTAAGAAAGAATAGAAACTGTGAATACTGTTTTTCTTAATAATTTTTATCTCTCTAGTTTTATCTCACTATAATGATCACTTTTCTATATTGAATTTATTAAGAACATCACAATCTTGAATATTTCTGTTAGTCAAAATATAGTCCAATTTGTCTGTATCTTCATTTAGATACTTCCATATTCATTTTCATTTAGCATTTTTTTTCAAAGAAAGAATTTATAATATAGTTTTTATTTTTCTGTAAACTCCATAAGCCTGCACTTTCTCACTTCTATCATCATAATCAAATTTACCCTTAGCATTTTCACATTTTAATTGTTTATTAATTCTAGCATTAAAATCTCCCACAATAATTTTAAAATGTTGGTTGATCTGATCAAAAGCATTTTGTAAAAAATCCTCTACTACTTCATCACAATTATAATTGTTGGGCATAGATCTGAGATATCTAGATTTGATATCTTCCATTAATTTGAATAACTTATCTTGAATACTTTGTTTGATATACCACTAGTATCCACAATCTTGCTTTTCCTCTTTTTATTTATAATAAATCCCATTCCATTTGCCCATCTAAGATTTGTGCCTTTGTATTAAACTATATAATCACTTTGTAAATCAAAGGTTTCTTTATCTTCTAACTTCATAAAGACGGATAATGTTATAATTAATATTGGACAATTATTCCAATTTATTCAATATTTTTCATTTGAAAGGAATCTACAAATGTAGGTGTCTAAGTAAAAGGCTTTCATTGAATGCTAGCCTGTATCCATAATTAGAAAATTTTTAGCATTTTCCATCTTCAATTCCAATTGTTGTTTTGGCTGGTCACTTTACAGCCTTCTGGAAGAAAAAGCTATTACTTAGTTTTGTTTGTCATGATTGTAAATAATTAAAATATTTATTTATTTTTAAAATATATACATATTCACATACTTAATCATGCTACCTTCATCGTAATTCAACTGATATTTTACATGGTGTTTCTTGATTTTAATTCATGATTGTTTACCAAGTAATAATCACATAGAAATAATAGTTGCAATGGCAAGAATCAATGGAATGGACATAAAAAATATATTCTGCTCAGTTTCTTTAAGACTCAAAGAGAAAGTAAAGGATTTCATTTCAGTTAATGCAAACTTTTTTTTTCTGATAAATATATAAGTATCTAAATGCATATCAGAAAATCAATTGTGACATTACTTCTGAATTGTTAGATTTAAATGCTTTCTTTAAATAAATTAAAACATTGTAGATAAATCATTTTTAAATATGAAAGCTACAAAAACATTGTTTTTAGAAAAATAGTTTTAAAATAATTTATTAAAAAAATTGAAGAAAAAAGATTATTATCCTAACACTTCCATACTTCCAACCCCATCTAATATTTCATATTTATGAAATTACAGACCCCAAAATTTTTCCTTGACCTCCAACATCTAATTCTAAATTCTCATTACGTGGAACACTATGAACAGTTGCTCAAACCATTTCTTATAAAGTAAGATTAGCCTTAATCTTATTAATCATAATCTTTTTATCAGAAAGATTTAATCTTATAATTATTGATCATTCACAATTATTAATTTGTAATCTTTTAATTCTATTTTCATTATTATTTGCTGACTTTCTTCAATTTTAGCTGAAACTAATCGAGCCCCTTTTGGCTTTGCCATAATCTTCATACTAATAATTCTGCACTAATACGCTTGTTAGAAAAGTTTAATTCATTTTTAAGTTTATATAAGCACATTCGAAGTTCTTAGACTTCATATTCATAGCTGAGTGCAGTCAATGATAATGACGAGGAGTATTTTAATTTATGCAAATTAGTTTGCTGTTTATTTTACCATAGGTCATGGCATTTTCTTTGTTTTGATTAATTTGTCCATCTTTTTGAAATGGTGAAATAGGTGTCCTTCCTATTTATAGAATTAGTATCATTATTTATGAAGTAGGCCTCAATTCCTATAATAAAAATAATCACTACGCTTATTTTTTTGGATCAATAATAATAAAAAAATCAAGGTAATAACAATCAAAATCTCAAATTATTTAAACGAGGAAATGCTATATCAGGTGCCCTTAACATTAAAAGAACAAACCAATTTCCAAACCCTCCAATTATAATTGATATTACTATTTAAAAAAATTGTAACAAAAGCATAAGCCATAACAATAACATTAAATAACTGATCATCACCTAATAAATTTTCTATTAATAATCTTGATGAAGTCCCTACCATAGCTGACCAAACACCAAAAATAAAATTTATTGTTTCAATATCCTTATGATTAGTAGAAAATATTCATCACAATAAAACCAAACCATTCCAATTGGAATGATAAATAATATCACTAACATTAAAACATTCAACCACCAATTTAAAATCATATTTTTTTTTACATTCATGACCCATAATAATCTTATGGACTTAAACATTATACTAACATATATTAACTGAACATAATAATATAAACCTACTAATATTTCTATTAATATACCTAATATTAATAATCTTTCTCCCTTTAATATCAAAATAACAACTTTAGGGAAAAACCCATTAAAATGTGGAAAACCATCTTAAGAAAGTATTCTTAACAAAAGAACCCACTTATCAAATTTAGAAAAGTAAATAAACATTTGAGTAATATATATATATATAATTCCTTTTAAATAAAACAAAATTTTAAGCAACAATTATGCAACCAATATGACCAAAGGCAGTTGGTCATCAATGGTATTGAAGATATATTTCATTGATATTGAGTTTGATTATATATATTAATTTTGCCTTTTCAAGGCCAAATTCGATTTTTAATTAGAGCTGCAGATGTATTGCATTCTTAAACTGTCCCATCTTTAGGGGTGAAAGTTGATGCTGTTCTTGGACGTTTAAATAAAATTGTATTATATTTAAATGGAGTTGGTAGTTTAAAGCCTTTCGTGTTTTGGTTTAATGGTAGAATGGATTTCAAGGTTTATGGATCGTGGTCCAGTTCCGTCTCGTTAAGTGTTATTTTTATGAACTCCGGAACAATAAATCATTTGATAATTTTTTTTTTTATGAGCTCTAATCTTTGAGCGATATGATAGTTTTAATTTTGAGTTTATTTATTAATTGATAGCTCTTTCCTGATCTTTTGTTTTTCTTGACAATACATTTTTTAAAAGGTTTATGAAAAAAAAAAAATTTCCAAAAAATATACTCCTTTATTCTCTTTCTCTCTATTCTAAAACAGGCTATTTATCTTGCTGAATATATACTTTAAGCTTTTATATAAGCATGTATTGTTTCTAGCCCCCCCCCCCCAATCAAGTCCTGTTATTTTTATAAATTGATATTGTTTTGTAACGAGTTAACTATGTGATATTTTTAATAATATCATGAAATATTTTAGATATAAATCAAATAAATACTATAGTATGTTAAGGCAAATTATCTGAAGATTATCAAAATGATTACGATATGACTGACCATTGAATTCCACAGTTGGTAAAAGATAATTTGGTTATTTATTATCATTAACAGCTTTATTCTTAATGATCCTGTTCGAGCCTTAAACAGTAAACTAACTTTTCTTGCTATTATCATAAATTAGTTCACACCCAATATTCGCTTTATTTCTATATTTATCTCCAGAAGAAAAAAAAAGTTAAGCAAGTATAAAAAATTTATAGAAAATTTGGTGATAATTATACAAATCTATCTATTACTATCTTCTTTATCATCATCATCATCACTCATTTATGCTAAAGCTTAAATAGTCAATTCTTCATATTGAATGCCATAGACAAATTTTGTAAGATCAATCATATATATCTGTAGGGTGCAGGAATTATATATGAATCTATTATCATTAATTACTTTAGCTTATGTTAGATTTTAATTTAAAGTAATATATTATTTAGTGAACTGTCTTATAGAACATTACAACTACCAATTATGCAAGAGTGGATGTGATGTGATATAATGCACTGTGACTTCTACTTATATGGAGACAGAATCTCTCAGCCACTATGCCCAGAGAAACTTAATTGCCATGTTACCTTCCCTTTCCATTCCCTGCCCTAAGTTTTTCCATATTCTTCTTTATCCTGCTGTATCCAATTTCCACAACATAATATTTGTCAATTCCATAGCCTTTATATCTAAATCCCCCTTATCTTTTCCCAATACCAGCATAAAAACCAATAACCCGTTTTCTGTATAATCAATTTGTTTTATATTTATTCTTCCACAACTTTATTATTTGTATCCTTTCTGCTTTCAGGCATTTAGATTCAATTAACAGGTGCATAATATTTTCTATGTCTTCCTTACACAACTTACAGACTAAATCACCCACATTTTTCCATTTATGCATATATTCCTTTATTGCTAAAGATCCTGTTCGAGCCTTAAACAGTAAACTAACTTTCCTTGCTATTATCATAAATTAGCTCATACCCAATATTCCCTTTACTTCTATATATATTTAAACTCTTTTTATTCTCCATACTAGTTCTCCATCTCTTCAACTCCCTATTCTTTATTAATGCATCTATTCTTCCATCCCTTCCTTGTCACTATAACACTCAACAATTCTCCCAACACAATCATCCCATCTTTTGTATAAATATACTGACATAAATTCTTTTTCAAATCTTCTGCATACCATATTACCTTTCTCTCCCATTCTGTTGCTTGCCCTTTACTCATAATCCAAGTAAATACTATTTTGGCTATTCTCTTATTATCCATAAACTGCTTTGCTTTTGGCATCTCTCTTATAAAAACTTGACCATCCCATTTTTCCTTGAATTGTCTCCTTTGCCATCCACACATCTACATATAATGCATGTCTTCCTACTTCTCTTTGTATTTTTTCTAAGTTATCTAATATCCCTTTATTATCACTTAATGCATCATTACCATATGTTAACTCTGACACTGCCACTCCCTTCCATACAATTTTTGCTACATCATATTTATTACATGAAAACACTGTTAATTTCTTTATCAAACCCTTTCTTTTCTTTGCTTCATTTATCAATTTTTTCTCCCATTCATCCAAACAATTTATCTGATTACTTAAGATGATCCCCAAATAATTATACCTATTCATCACACTTAACTTCATATTACTCAATACAAATTCTTTGTCTTCTCTTTCCCCAGTATTAATCATCATAACTTTTGATTTTTCCTCACTAAATTTAATTCCCATCTCTTAACCACCATTGTGCATGTCCTCAGCATAACTTCCATATCTTCCCTTTTTTCTGTGCACAAGAAGACATCATCCTCAAATAAAAGACCTGATAATGCATATACTCCCTTGCCACCTATTAATGGCATCTCTACATTTCTTCCTAGTTTTTCTATTGCTCTCTCCATTTCTCTCAAATATAACAAAAAGAAAATAGATGACATAGGGCATCCTTGCCTTAGTCCCACCCCATTTTTAACTTTAACTGATTCTATATTTCCTAATTGATATGTACAGTAATTATTTTTATAATAATCTCTTAATAATATCCACTAAAGCTCCATCCATTCTCAAATTTACTAAACTTACCCATAATCTATTTCTATTTATTTTATTGTAGGCCTTTTCTGTATCTATAAAAACCATATATAACTGTCTGACTATATTTCTACTTATATCTATAAGCTGTGTAACTACAAATAAACTATCTCCTATATGCTTATCTGATCGAAAACCTCTGCCCTCTTCATGTTTATTGAATGACAATGATTATACATCTTTTATGTTCCAGTGTGTTTTTTGTATACAAAAGGAAAAAAGTAACTAATCCATGAGAACAGTTAGTTTTAAAAAAATGAAGAGAGAATGGCATGAAGAGAACTAAGAAAAAAAACAGTAAGATTGTATTGAAATCAATATCTAACTTCTAATGAATCTTATAAGTGCTCTTGATCATGTATTTGTTATTGATTAATTATAGTTAACTTTCATATCTGATGATCATTACATCTTCTTATCAACTATGGACTTCGTTAGTAGACTAAACTAACTATATGTAAATCTAACAAACATATATTTATATTTTGATCAAAAACATTTTTAGTGATTGGGAAAAATATAAATGATGACTCATCTGACAATATATGTTACAGCAGTTCATTTTCCTGTATTTATATTTATAATGCAATTGTTTCTCTCTTACCATTCACTTAAGAAAATAATGGATCTGAAATAGCAGCTCATTCATACATGTTCTATTTTTGATATTTTCAACAATAGATTGGAGTTATATCACTTGAAGTATTCAGATTTTTATTAATCTCTGCAATCATTTTTTTGGGGGTTTGGTTTTTGTTTAGAATACTTTCAAAGATCAGCCTTTCAAGCTAATTGTGCATGCGTCTTCTGCGAGTGTTAAATAAGTATTCATTTATTATTTAACACTAGCAGAAGACGCACGCACAATTAGCTTGAAAGGCTGATCTTTGAATGTATACAATTGTATGCATAGTGTTATATAAAAATAAATGCTTATTTACTTAGAATACTTTACAATATTTGTTATTCTCTTTTAGTAAGCATTGATCTCTGGTATTCCATTATACTCTAGTATTGGTTTGTTTACTTGCTTCGAGATCTCGAAGAAATGGGCTACGTAATACTAGCTTATTTGAATATTTGTATTTGCATATTTTATTATACATTTTATGAAGGCTATGAATATGAGGCATGGATCCTCGAAAACGTTAAGCCGATAAACTTTAATACTAATTAATATCTTCTCTAATTAACAATTATATATTAGACATTATTATTGTAAATTATCCTGGAATTTTAAAGATAATTTGTTATCTATTGTTTGATCTCTTTTTAATTTAGATAAATTTGACTTTTCGTTTCTTTTTTTATTACTGCATGACGTAAAACTATAATGCTAATATGAAAGACCTTCTTGTTCCTACACAGTACTTAAGATGATATAGACTTATAAATAAAAATACATATTAATAAGTAATACTTTTGTTTTTCTTTAAAAATTAATTTCTGATATTTTAGTAAAAGTATGTGGCAATAATGGGAAATAACAAAAATATTTTTGTGAATTTATTATTTATATCTGGTTAAATAGAAGATAGAGTGGATAACTAAAGGGAATCTGGGTTCAAATCTCTAATTACATAAAGATATAAATTATAAACTTATAAAAATATTTTTGCATTTTATGTATATATTATAGAGATTAGTCTTGAATGCTTCATCCAAGCTAGTATCAAAAGATATATTGATAGACACATAGCAAGATAGATGGGTAGATTGATAGATAAATTGATGGAAGGATAGGTGAATAAGTAAATAGTTTGCTACAATTAGCTAGATAAATGGATGGAAAGATGGATGGACATATGGATATACTGGTGATTTTTTTTTACGTAATTGACTCGTAGCTAACTCAATAAACCGATATTTAGCTATTCATAAATAGATGATAAAATAATTAAGAAAAATTTTATACTCTTACAAATCTATGATTGGCTAGCTAGGTAACACCATTTCCTTTACTGTTCCTGTTTGAGAATTGTTTAAGTCATTTGTTTCCGTAGTGGTGAATTTTAAAATTGTTTTATTTTTATTAATAAATAATAAACTTTTTCGTTATTAAAATGTAGTAAATATATTACAATATTTTTTTCATTAAATCAAAGGAAAAAGGAACAGTTTACATTTAAATAAAAAGAAATCAATCTTTTGTGTGTGTGTGTTATATCATCATCATCATCATCAACCATTATCAATCCACTGCAGGATGAAGGTTTCTCCAAGTTTAATCCATCTTTTCCGATCTTTAGCTTCTCTTCTCCACATCACCCCTGCACACTTTCTTATTTCATCCATCCATCTCACATGTGGTCTCTTTCTGGGTCTTTTACAATCTCTTGGAATCCAGTTTAAAATTTCAATTGTCCATCTATTATCATCTCTTCTAGCAATATGTCCAGCCCAACTCCACTTCAATCTTTTAATTTTTTCAATGAGGTCAGTAACACCTGTTTGTTCTCTTACCCATACATTGCGTTTTCGATCTCTTCTTGTTACTCCCAACATGCATCTCTCCATACTTCTTTGAGTGGTCTGAAGTCTCTGTATTGCTCTTCTATTAAGTGTCCAAGTCTCAGATCCATAAGTAAGAACTGGTAAAACACATTTGTTAAAAACCTTCCTTTTCAAACACATAGGCATATTCCCTTTTAGTATCAAGTTATTTCTACCAAAAGCACTCCAACCAAGTTTAATTCTATGATTAATTTCTTCCATTATGTTTCCATCTGTATTAATAATCTGACCAAGGTATTTGTAACTGTTAACTTCTTCTAATTCATCATAATCAATCTTTATTTTCATATTTTGAGCAAATCGATTAAACATTACTTTAGTCTTTTTAACATTTATCTTTAGTCCTACTTTCCTACTTTCATCTGATAATTCCTGCAACATATCCTGCAGCTCTGAAGCATTATTTGCAAAAACAACTACATCATCTGCGAAATCTAAATGACTTAAATAATCTCCATTTACTTTCACTCCTTTAGTTTCCCATTTTAATCCACAAAATACTTCTTGCAGCACTGCTGTAAAAAGTTTTGGAGATATGGAGTCACCTTGTCTTACACCTTTCTCAATGTTGACTTTCCCAGTATCATTATGTAATCTAATTGTTGCTGTTGCATTTTTATAAATATTCTTCAAAATATGACAATATCCTGGATCTATACCTTGATGATCCAATGCTTTAATCACTGAAGAAATGTTTATAGAATCAAATGCCTTTTCATAATCTACAAATCCAAAACATAATGACAACTCATATTCATTCATCCTTTCTATAACTTCTCTCAACACCTGGATATGATCTACTGTACTAAAACCACTTTTAAATCCAGCTTGTTCTCTTGGTTGGTGGAAATCCAATGTTCTCTGTAGACGAGTTGTAATTATCTTGGTAAAATTTTTATATAAAACTGATAAAAGGCTGATAGGTCTGTAATTTCTAATATCTTCTTTATCACCTTTTTTAAATATTAATATTATTACTGCATTCTTCCAATCATCCGGTACATCTTTATCATTTAGACATTTGGTATATAACTTTGCTAAAAAAATTTCTATTTCTTCACCTGCTTCTTTTAATATATCAATTATAATTCCATCATTACCTGGAGCCTTTCCTTTCTTCATACATTTAATTGCATATCTCACTTCTTCATTTAAAATTCTGGGCAATTCGGAAGATGTAATAGATATAGGAGGTACTTGTTCTTTATTACTATATAATTCTTGATAAAAATCTTCTACCAATTTCATGATGTCATCTCTCTTTTTAGTAACAATTCCCTTTTTTTTCTTATTGCAGATATAAATTTCCTACCAATACCAATATGTTGTTTTACATTCTTAAGACTTTTATTTTCTTCTACAGCTTTCCTTGCTAGTTCACAGTTATACTTTCTTATATCATTTTCAACTCTTTTCTGCACCATTTTACAAAATTCGAGATATTCAATTCTTTTTAATGCATCATTTTTGTATATCTTCATATTCCTTCTTTTCTTCATAAATTCTCTAGTCTCAGTAGAAATTTTATTGGTCAATTGCTGCTTTTTTCTACCAGCTATTTTTGTTGCAGTTTTTAAAAGTGTATCAGTTATTTTCATATTAATTTCATTCAAATCTGAATCATGTTCAAAATCTACTAATACTTGAAACCGATTTGTAAGTTCTAATTTAAATTCATTAGAATGTTTCTGAAGATTAGGAATATCAACTGTAAATATTGTTTTTCTTAATAATTTTTGTCTCTCTAGTTTCACATTAACACGTATCTTACACCTTACTAATCGATGATCACTTCCTGTGTTAAATTTATTAAGAACATTACAATCTTGAAATATGTATTTCCTGTTAGTCAAAATATAATCCAATTCTGCTGTACCTTCATTTGGATGCTTCCATGTCCATTTCCTTTTAACATTTTTCTCAAAAAAAGAATTCATAATATAAAGTTTTTCTTTTTCTGCAAACTCCACAAGTCTATGTCCTCTCTCATTTCTATTACCATAACCAAAATTACCTACAGCACTTTCATCTTTCATTTGTTTACCAATTCTAGCATTAAAGTCTCCCATAACAATTTTAAAATGTTGTTTACTCTGATCAAAAGCCTTTTGTACATCCATATAAAAATCTTCTACTACTTCATCACTATGAGAACTTGTTGGGGCATAAACCTGAATTATCTGCATTTGGTATCTGCTATTAAGTTGTATAACTAATCTTGCCACTCTGTCCGATACACCATCAATCTCCACAATATTGTTCTTCCACTTTTTATTTATAATGAATCCTACTCCACTTGTATTTCCAATATTTGTGCCTTTATAATAGAGTATATGTCCACTTTTTAAATCAATTGTCTCTTCACCTTTTCTTCTAACTTCACAAAGTCCAATAATGTCCCATTTAATATAAGAGAGTTCTTCTTCTAATTCTTGCAATCTTCCTTCACTTGAAAGTGATCTGCAGTTGTAAGTACCTAAATAAAAAGTCATCATCAAATGGCAGCCTGGGTCCGCAATCAGGGGATTCTTAGCACCCTCCGCCTTCGGCCACCAACCGCTGCCTTGGTTGGTGACTTTACAGCCTCCTGGGAATAAGGGCCATGCTTTATTTTTGTCTGTCATAATTGTATATATGTATTGGAAAAATATTTATCATTTACACAAACATTCATTCTGCCTTATCAGGCACTGAGAAGAAAGACCATGGTGTTTCTCGATCTTAAACTCAGAGGTAAAAAGCCAATAAACTCACCATGCTGGCTAATGCGTGTTGGTGAGCAGCCCATCCATGTTCGTATACTATATGAATAATCACATAGTAATAACAGCTGCAACGACAAGAACGTATGGAGTGGACATTAGGAATTTGCCCTGCTCGGTTCCTTTAAGGCCTCCAAGAGGAATCAAAGGGTCTCCTTTCAGTTAATAGCAAACTCCTTTTTTCTATTTGTATATTGCTATAAATGCATTTCAATAATTTGCATTATTGTTAAATAAATAAAAGATATTTGGGATTTATAATTAGAAATCATTTTATTATTATATATTACATAAATGGTCGTGCATCTTTATATTTTGCAATCTATACCATTTACTTGAATGCTCACACATGCATTTTCAAATCCAAAAAAAAAAAAAATGATGTGATAATTCTAAAAGATTTTCAGATGATATTTTCCTTTAATCTAACTAGCCACATTCATGAAAATGTTATTATGATGGTCATTACTGTATATGCATGTGTCAAATAATTCTTTAAAGAGACCTTTATTCATGATGATATTATATTTTAGAATATCACAAAAATTAACTATGATATTATTGAATCATCAGCAAATCTTAGACACAATAAATAACCACAGTAATATTCAGTATCTTTTTTTTTTGGACTGACTCTCTACTGACATGTTTTACTCATGGAAATATTCATGTCATTATGTATCTACTTTGTTATAAGCTGTGTTTATATATGTATCTCTCTGCAACTTTCTTCAGGAATTATCTGACAATGGAAAGTGTCTTATAAATCCAGCATTATAGGGTTAACATACAGAATATAATAAATATGAAAAAATAATTTGTGCATAGCAAAGGGATGTTAAAATTAAACTGACTGCAGTCATGCCAGACTCAATCTATGATAAACAACATAGTGGACATTCGGAAAATTAATTTATTATAATGTAGTGGCTATTTTTTTTTTTTTTCATAGTAAAATAAATATTAAGAAATCTCTTTCCTTATTGTCTAATTATTATTCAATTAGGCAACTTTATTACTTTTGTCTTCACTAATCATATGTTCTAATAATTAAACTTGTAAAGCACATATTTGGTATGTAAAGTAATATATATTAAGGCTATAACCTTAAGACCATGCACCCAAAAAACAACAGTAAGGACCTCTACAAATCTTAACACAAGATTTATTTAAAAGATGAGAGTGGCCACTCTTATCTTCAACCTACTTTTTAAATATATAGGAGAATCTAAAGCATTTTGATTTGGGAGCTAAGGCTATTAAATACCTCACTGATTATGTCTGTAATTTCTATAACACATTAACATTCGCAAAATCTTTCAAGTTATGAGTCAGTGTTGAGATCTTATGCTTAGAAAGCTTTTAAGATAGTATAAAGTTGTAATAATTAAATTTGTAAAGCACTTACTTGTTAAGTAAAGTAATACTCTATATATTAAGGCTATAACCTTAAGATGGACCTCTACAAATCTTAACAGATAAGAGTGGCCACTCTTGTCTTTTAAATAAACCTTGTGTTAAGATTTGTAGAGGTCCCTACTGTCATTTTTCAGACACATGGTCTTAAGATTATAGCCTTAATGTATATTACTTTATGTGCTTTACAAATTTAATTATTATAACTTCATATTATCTTAAAAGATTTCTAAGCAAAAGATTTCACCACTGACTCATTGTAAATCGAATGATTTTGCTAATGTTAATGTGTTATAGAAATTGTAGACTTAATCAGTGAGGTATTTAATAGCCTTAGCTCCCAAATCAAAATGTTTTAGATTCTCCTATATATTTAAAAAGTAGGTTGAAGATAAGAGTGGCTGCTCTTGTCTTTTAAATAAATCTTGTGTTAAGATTTGTAGAGATCCCTGCTGTCGTTTTTCAGGCGCATGGTCTTAAAGTTATAACCTTAATATATATTACTTTAATCATATGTTGATTGATTCTTTATTTTGTCTAAAAAAATCATCCGCTAAATGAAATTGATATACCAATTTGTATATTGAGAATAATGAGACATATTTGAACAAATTTTATAATAAAGTCTTTTTTATGTAGTGTTATATTAATAGGATAGTCTGTATTTTCTGGTATACTTTTTTAAGAGAAAGATTTAATCTGATATTTGATATTGGCAAAAATCCATCGTCTTTAGATTTTTTAATATACTAGAATCTGCTGCGTGCCATAATAGTAAAAGTATTTTATTATTTTTATAAATTTATAAAATAATGAATACCCTCTATCTTTAGCATGAATATGTATTCTGTTGTTTTTCTATTAACGAGTTCATCACAAGATAAAATCTAGTTTCCAAATTGAGACACTTGGTTTTATAAACGGAAATATGCTATTTTAAGAATTATGTACGCATTTTTAAACGAAAGTATTTATATGTATATTTAAAGTTGTAATTATAAATTTATTAAACGCACATTGATTATGTAAGTAATATTTACTGAGGCTGTAACCTCGAAAATATGCGTGTAAAAGATAGTAAGCTTGTGGTTAAACACCTGTAGAGATCCCTACTATCGCATTTTACACGCATATTCTCGAGGTTACCGCCTCAGTAAATATTACTTATATGTATATTGTAGATTTACTCACACATATATCTCCTATATTTGAATACGCTGTGTATGCATTTTTAATAACAAGTATTGACGTCTTCACTTTTATATAAGTTGGATATACAGTATACAAAGATGAACATTGATTGGGATTTCTGAATGAAAATGCATAAATTATTTATAAATGAAAACGAAAATGGATTGTCTTTAAAATTTTGCTTTTAATTATTTTAGCAATAAATATTTTATTTCTCTAGTGAAATATTATGTCCTAAAAGGTTACTTGACCGATTAGCGGTGTCTATTAGAGTGTCATTAGCTTAATGGCAATTATAGGAAGCTATTACTAAATCATCTAGTTAATTATTCCAAGATGATACTGCTTCTTTGTCAGTTTTAACGTTATTATGTAATAAGGAAGATTTAAAATAGATCTTTTATATATATAAAAAAAATGTTGCTGCTGTATATTTTACAGCTTATATTTAACAATTTTTCAGATCATTTAAAATGATAATTTAATTTGAATATTATTAGTTGATTGTTATGTTTAATTTTGTAAATGTTGATCTTTTTTTTTAATGACTTATTATATATTATTAAATAAATGATATTAAAGTGTTATATCATTAAATAAACTGCACTAAAAAAAAAATAGCCGCATTGTTTATGGCTCGAGAGTTCATAAGAAGTTTATATGCAAAAATGAGCCATGATTCATTGTCCTTGAGATCCCGAATCTGCCTCTCTACGTTTGTACTAAACCATATAGGCCATAAACTGCATTAAAGAGAGCAATCAAACAGAGCATTGCAAATAATGTGATCAAGATAATCTACCGTTAGAATGTTAAACCATGTAATGTAAAATTTAATAAATTATGTAATCCAATGTTAGTTTATCCATTTTAAAAATGTAGAGATTAGAGAGATGCATAAAAAAAAAAGACATTTCAATATTCAAGGGTAACTCTTTGTGCAGAATTTGATAACTTATAATATTAATCCAGTCAATATTTAATTGGGATATGTTTTTGTGAAATTTTTTTTTTTTACCTGTACATGGTCCTAAATAAAAGATAAAGCAGTCTTAAGTAGCTCAACTGTAAAAAAATTTTCTCTAATTGTTTTCCATAGAGAACAGTGAATGAAAAGATGTCACTTATCGAACCTATAATTATGTTGTCAGGTGATGAGGATTTGAACATATATATATATATTAGTTATGACTAACTAGGTACTATTTACTAACCAATATTGGTTTAGTTAACTAGGTTGGCTATTAGCTGATTTCCTTAAATAAATGTTCTGAACCTAATTGTCTAAGTGTGGATCCATATTGTGATTGTGGCAGTATAATGTGGTATCATTATGTCTAAGATTCTTCTTCTACATATAAGAAATTAAAGTTACTAGACTTCTATTCCAGTTAACTATTAAAAGTTTAAGTAAATATGAGGAGCAGGTTTATGAGTATAGTCCACCTCACTTGTCCTGCTAAACTCAACTCCTCAGCCTTCAATTCATTGCAACCATATATATAAAAAGAAATATTCTCATTATTTGTTTTAAGACTTGTTATCTATGATAGTGTTTGTTACATATAATAAATCTACAAGTACTCTTCACTCTTCTCAGGTAATTATAGTTCTATTTATTACTCAAACAATAATATAAATGCATTAATATATATATACAGACTATCTTTAAATCTTATGGAAGGAAATGAATCTTGACACATGTTAGTGAGTGCATGTAACATTAATATATCAATCCAATAGCTTCTTGTAATAAAATTACTTCAAGAACTCATAAATTCTCTTTTAATCTCCACTATACACTTATTTTGTTGTTGTTGTTTTTTTCAGTTTTGAGAAGGTTTCTATTACTATTGTTGACATTGTTGTATTTGATTTCTATAGATTTAAAATATAAAGTTCTAAAATTGTTTTTGTTAGAATTCTAAATTGTCTAAGAACATTGGTAAAGCACATTTCAATCATCTATTTTGAAGAGCAAAAATTGTACTACAGTATAAGCAATTCACTTCCTTTTGAAATCATGGATGGTTTTTAAACATTTTTTGTTTTAATGCTCCAAATAAATTATTTTTAAGAAGAAAATTTTGATTATTTTACAGAACTTAAGCAAAATATTATATTTACTAACTAAGTGTAAACGATTTTTATTTATTTAAATATTTATTAGCATAAAATCTCCTTAGAATCATTAGACAAAATCTCTAGTCTTTGGACATTTTCCAGATTATTTTTGTTATTTATAATAGCTACTAATAGCAAAAATGTTAAAAACTAATAATTTCATTTGGTACTTTGGGATTAATGCTGCTAAGATGTAATTATCCGCCCATAGTTATTCTATCTTTGTGAATTATTCTAACACTTTAGGTTTTTTTTTAAAGATTATCAAACTTTATATTTAAAAAATGAGTTCTTGAATTCAATTAAATTTTTAAAAAAATTATTATGAATACAAACTTTATATTTACAAAATTTGAATTCAAGTTAATTTAAAAAAATTATTATGAATACATATAAATAAAATATTTTTTGGATAAAAAAAAATAGTAAATAAAAGCAATTTCTGAGGACATTCAGTATATCATATTTATAATAATTTTTTTAAATTAACTTGAATTCAAAAACTCATTTTTTAAATATAGTGTTTGATAAACCTAAAGTGATTCTTCACAGCAATAAAAATATATTCGCAAAGTTAAAATAATTATGACCAGATGATTATGTCACAGCAGTGCTAATCCGAAAGTATCTTTCATTTATATAACATCTAAAATAGAATTTTGTGTATGAAAAAATATTTTTTATTATTATAATTTTGTCATGTCTTTTCATTAAAATATCTTGATAATAGCAAATCATATAGTTAAGTTATTAGGGAAGTCATCTTTCATTTGATTATCAAAGTGCTAAGCTGAATGCATTATCAAACTTTACTTTTTGTTTTTTGTTGTTGTTGTTTTTTTTACTTTTCTCAACAAGGAATTGATGCAGGATTCTATCATTATTTAATCTTTCACTCTTATTTTATTTTTTGCTAACTATCATAAAGATAATTTGTAAATAAGTTCACATGATAAAAGATTTTGTCTTTATCACTGATTAGATTTACAATGTTTGGGCAAAAGATCTATTTTTTACATCTGAAAAGTTCATAAATCCAAAAAGGCTCTACAACCAGGAATTTCAAATTAATGTGTTTTATCTGTATTGATGCACATGAAGTACTCTTAATCTGATATTAATCCTTCCCTGAGGCAATCCTGCAGTGGACTTGGCATTAGCGCTTTGTGATTAGACCAGTAACTATGAAAATTTAATTTTCTAAATCACTATATATTACTATGGATTTTTTTTTTTTTAAAAAAAAAAAACATTTTAAAGTTGGCTGACAAATACTGGATATTTGATATTTGAAGGTAACGATTTTTCTTTCTTCAAAGTTTCTGCAATGAGGAATTAAAAGTCTCACTTTTTTTTTTTAATCTTTATTATCCAAAAATAGATATCTATTTTGAAGAATTTCAGATTTATATTTTTAGTTCGTAAAGTATATATATATGATTTTTTTAAGCTATTTATATATTGTTTTTTTCTTAAACCAAATAAATTGATTTGTAAATTTACCTAAAATCTTAATTATTGTTTTTGAATAATCATCACTTTATTTGAATCTGAAACTGTATCTTACATAAATAAAAACATACTCTTTTTGTATTTATAATTTTATGTGTATAATGGTTATATGGGTATAATATATGTTATATTATAAATATTTTAAATTTGATGATGATAAATTTGGAAAAATAGTCATTCTATTATAAACCATTCTATATAAATCTACAGCCTTCTATAAAAGATAAATAATCACTAAGTACTAAATCCCTAGACTAGTTTCTGATAAATGATCTTCATCAGTAAATTGCATTAGATTTTGTATATTCATCCAACAGCAATCTTTACTTTTATTATGCTCTCTATGCTAATAACTTAATAGTTTTAAATGCTCTTAAGAAACCAATTTTAAGATATGTTTGACATCACTGTATGATATCATGTGATCATTGGTTTATTGTTATTAATATAAATTTTAAATCTAGCTGTAGAGAATTATGTGGTAATTTTTGTTTTATATCAATATATTATATATCAAAATCTTCACTAATACCTCCACTAAGCATATAAATGATATCTATAAAATAAATAATTACTGATCATATGTAACTGATCAGGTAAGTTGACTTGGATTGAAAACCTTAAGATATTGTGCTTGAATAACATAATGATGGGGAAAATGGTTACTGGGTCTGAAAAATTCAGTATTTCATGATTTATTGTTATTAATGCATTTTTAAATGTAAATTAAGTAAGAGTAAATAATGTTTTGTTTTCATACAAAATGTAGTGAACTAAGAATAATTAAGAATATTGATGATGGCATATATAAGTATGTGTGTGAGTGTGTTAAGTTTTAGAGGGGTTTAAATGCTTTGTTATGATTAATATGTCAGTTTTTAGGCAATTTTAGGTAATAGCTTACTATGACCAAGTTATAACACTTGATAAATAACTGAATGGAACTGCTGTCCTCAATTTTCCCCTTAAATAAATATTTGAATGACTTTATTGCTTGAGTTCATAAGAAATTCAGGTACCAGAGGTGCCAGAATTGGAATTAATTTTAGGACTTCATGCTTCAGTTACTGATACTCTGCCACTGCAATTAACCATGCAATGTAAACTAATGTATAACTGAGGTGTTCATATTTCCATAGGACCTAACCAGGACATATAGCAAAAAAAATTCATTGCAGATCACTGTATATTTTAGTTATGAAATAAAATCACAAAATATATCATCATCATCATCAACCATTATCAATCCACTGCAGGATGAAGGTCTCTCCAAGTTTAATCCATCTTCTCTGATCTTTAGCTTCTCTTCTCCACATCACCCCTGCACACTTTCTTATTTCATCCATCCATCTCACATGCGGTCTCTTTCTGAGTCTTGAACAATCTCTTGGAATCCAGTTTAAGATTTCAATTGTCCATCTATTATCATCTCTTTTAGCAATATGTCCAACCCAACTCCACTTCAATCTTTTAATTTTTTCAATGAGGTCAGTAATACCTGTTTGTTCTCTTACCCATACATTGCGTTTTCGATCTCTTCTTGTTACCACAAAATATATAAGCACATTTAAATTACTAATAGTATTCTCATTTCATAATTTAAACAAAAGCAACATATAATTGTTTGTATTCATATATTGCCTATCAAACGAAAATCACTATTTATTACAAATCAAAATAATGGGGAGCCACTTCCGTTTTGGGAAAATTACCGATTAACCAATCAAAAAATTAATTATAAAATATTAAATGGATAAATATTAATTTAAAATAATTATAAAAATTAAATATTAAGTTAAAATTAAAAGTTAAAAAATAAATATAAAAGTAAAAATAAAAATAAGTGGTTCAGAAAACCGAGGCATTTAACTATCCTGAAAGAATATGTCGGAACAAGAGAGATAAAACCGGGACAAATCTTGGAAAAGTGGGACTTATAGACACCCTATATATAACTGAAATTAGCTTGCTGTTGATTGTTACTTTTTATATCTCATTTTAAAATATATATGTAAACAAAATTTAATGTTAAAGTTATATATATACTGTTGCTTTATATTGCTTTGATCATGTTTATAAATTGCATTAAATTAAAACTTTTAATAATGAAAAATATAATGGAGAAGTGTAAATTAAATTATTTATAGAGTTTAAAAACATATATATAAATAAATATTTTCTAAACAAAAAACAAAATTATTTTTTATAAGGTATTATTGATTTAATAATGAATGAATCTCTAATTTGATTAAAAAGTTAAAAAATAATAATAACAGTTAAAAGATTTTTAAATTATCTAAAATCAAATTCAATAAAAAGATAAATAAATAAAATATATAACTTTGTTTATCTTTATAAAAGAATTCATTTATAAAACTATTTGTTTCGAATTTAAAGAATAATATTTATTTTTTGATAGGTAAGTTGATAATTACAGTATATAGTTCAATATATATTTGTAGTTACAATAATCCAGAAAAAGGTAAAATAAGAATTAGTATATATATACAGTGAATTAACAAAATAGAAGATAAATAAATGTTCTGTCTACTAATCCTACTAGATTCACAATATTTTAAAAATATGATTTATTTTATTAATTTAACAAACAAAAAAAACGTGCGTTTTAAAGTAAAAATAACCTTTAAATAAATTATATGCATAGTAAAGGCCTTTTCTGTATATTTATACTTAAAAAAAAGAGCAAGATAAAATCGACAGTTGAGGTTGTTTTCTATTCCTTGTTTTATCTGTGTTTCACCTGAATTTAAACCCTAGGTATAAACGC
Source organism: Epiperipatus broadwayi (assembly GCA_028023455.1). Classification (NCBI taxonomy): domain Eukaryota; kingdom Metazoa; phylum Onychophora; class Udeonychophora; order Euonychophora; family Peripatidae; genus Epiperipatus; species Epiperipatus broadwayi. Next base: position 14,802,418 of record JAQFVV010012396.1, read on the forward strand.
AACATGCAGACATGTTAATCATAGTATCTCAAAAATCACAATTAAAAATATTATAATAACTGATTAAACTATTTTAAAAAATGATTCCAAGTCTTTAATTTATTGATATTTTGATATTCAACATATTAATATTGCAATTTTTTTCTTAAGATAAATATAATCCGAAAAAGGTATTTTTAAAAAAGTGTTTTGTGTATATGTGTGTTTGTAAATTATATGCTTGTTTAAAGAAAGTAAAATTAATGTTCAGAGATAAATAATAACATAAATGTTAATTTTAAACAAAATATAGTACTATGATTATAATATTATTCAACTTGGATATTGATAGTAACACTATTGCCTACCATTTTCAAAAAAGTAAAAACAAGTTATTTGTAAATAAATCAAATAAATACCCTGTAAATTATTGCAATTTTTTTAAACATTAGAATGGAAACTTCATAAATAAAAATAATTTATCTTAACTTCCAAAGTTTATGCTAGAGTGCATGTGTTTTTTGAAAATCAGAATTTGTTTTATTTTAACGTTTTTAAAAGAATTCATCTCTTATGCACCTAAGCATATTAAAAATATTTTTTATTTACAGTTGTAATATATATATAAATTAGAAAATATAACGAAAAATATTTTATATATTTAAATAAAAGACAACAGAGATGATACAATATTATGTACATAAAAATAAAATGTAAAACAATCTTTTTGTTATCTCTATGGGGGAGGGGGTCCTTCTAAAGCCTTTCATACAATAACAATAAAAGCTATGACATTTCTCTCCAGGCTTGTTATTTGCCAGGAATTAAGGAATTAAAATAGATTTCAATGTTTTATCCTCTAACTAAGAAGGTATGTCTTGCATTGGTGGTCGAGAGGTCAGCGCGACTGCCTTGCACTTGCAGACAGTTGCCCGGGTTGCGGGTTCGCGTCCCGGCCGATGCTATGACATTTTTTAAAAAAAACTAAGAAGATATACCTCTTTATCAGCAAACAGGAAGTGGCTATCTAAATTGACTAGGAACTGACTATCTGAAATTTGGATTCAAACTCCAAGTTGTAATTATGATAGGTAGCAGGGCCGGCGCTGGGTACTAGGCGCCCGCATGCAAATTTGATTTTGGCGCCCCTGTCAATATGTATGTTTACTAAGGTGACCCGACCGTGTCCCGTGGCGTTTTAAAAAAGTCATGATTTTTAGAAAGAATGCACGATGTAATGCTATTTTTGATATCAAAAATAGCATAAAATTGATTGTTAAATTATATATTATTTCATACAAACGGTTTGTATGAAATAATATATAATTTAACACGGCAAATTTAGATGTTAGAAAAATTTGCAGAAATTTTAAAAAGAATGTGTTTGTTAAAAATAGACAGAGTGATTCAAATATATATATATAATAAATTAAAAAAAAATAATGTTTGAGATTAAAATATTTAAATGTTTAAAATAATTTTCGAAAAACATTTACATATTTTAATCTCAAATATTTTTTTTTTTTAAAATTTCATATTTATTATTTGCGTCACTGTCTGTTTTTAACAAACCCATTATTTTTAAAATTTTTGCTAATTTTTCTAACCTCTAAATTTATGCAAATATTAGCAAATTTAATAATAAATTTACAATTTATAAATGAAATAATTTTAAAAAAAGATAATATTACAAACATACATATTTAATTTATTATTATTAATGTACGCTATATCTATATAAACGCTCCATATAAACCAAATTTTTAATCAGCCCCCCCCCCGGTCAATGGTGTCCCGTTTTACCAATGTTAAAATCTGGTCACTTTAATGTATACCACCTACATGTTATAAATATTAGTGTACAAAATCTTTCTAAGGGAAACAAACAAGGCAATGTAAATAAATAATTTTTAATATTAAAAAAAAAGAAAATACAGTTAAAAAAAGTAAATGCATTACAAAACATGTTATAATTATAATAATTTTATACTCCTTGACTTCATATTAATAAACCTTGATATGATTGTATTTATTTCCAGTTCTGCACAAATATCATTTTCAATAGCAATTAATGCCAAATTAACAAGCCGTTTTTGTGACATAGTTGTTCTCAAGTAAGTTTTAATTAATTTTAACTTAGAAAAAGAGCATTCACCGCTTGCAACACTAACAGGTAATGTTAATAATATTCTTAAAGCTATTGATAAGTTTGGCATAGATAAATTATTAGAAACTATAAAATTAAGTGTTTCGAAAGGGTTTTGAGAATTTAAAAAATCCTTTTGAAAAATATCTCGAAAAGCACATAATTTGTCGAATAAATCTGTAGCATTAATATCTTTACTGTTATCAAATTTCAATATATTTTCTAAATCTTTGCATTTTGCTTGTAACTCGCTCTTATTAATTTCTGATATTTTATATAGAAAATTGAAATTATTATAACATGCTTCGAGGAGTTCAAAGCATTCTGTTAAAGAATTAATCGCTACATCTAAAAGTGTAAAAAACATGTTTATTTTAAATTTTTCTTCCGGTATTTGAGGTGTTTCGTCCTGATGCACGTAATCAAATTGACGAGTTTTTTTCCGTTGTCGAACTTCTTTGGCAGTTTTAAATTCTTTCTCTCCATCAACCTCTTCGCTAAGTTCATCTGCAATTTTGAGAATGTTTTTGAAATTTGAATCTGATCGATATTCTCGTAAAAATTTATTTAGATTTGCGATCGATTCTAAAGCAAGTGAAGCATTCATATTTACATTTTGGAGCATTTTACTGACAGGATTTATTCTATTTAATATATCATGCCAAATTATTAAAGAACAAATAAATTTGTAATCCTTAAGGTTAGTGCAGAGTGATTGAGCTTCATGTTGAATTTCTCTATTAAAAGATTCGTTGTTCATTATTTCATAGAGTGCATCATAAATTTCACCCAACTGATACCGTAGAGGCCGGATTGCATCAATTCTGCTTTCCCATCATGTTTCTGATGGTTGTTTTAGAGTTAAAGTTTTAATAAATTTTAAAAGGATTGACCACCGTTTATAAGATGATGAAAAAAATTGTATATTTTTTGAACAATTGCAAAAAAACCAATTGTATCTACATTGACTTTGGTGGCATCGTTTATGATTAAGTTTAAAGAATGAGCAGCACATGGTACGTAAAATGCACGAGGGTTTTTGGTTAAAATCAAATTTTGAAGTCCAGCCTTTTTGCCTTTCATGTTGGCCCCATTATCATACCCTTGACCACGCATGTCTTCAATGGGAATCTTCCATTTTTCCAGTTGTTCAAATATTGTTGTACATAAACCTCGTCCAGTGGAATCTGTTATATCTATGAAACCTAAAAAGTTTTCTCTAATTTTAACCGTTCCATTATTACAAAAAACGAAGCGAATAATTATGGTCATTTGTTCAGTTTTACTTGCATCTGGTGTACAATCTAAAATAATAGAATAATATTTGGATTTCTTTATCGATAATAAAATTGTTTCCCTAATTGCTGTACTTAAAATTTCCAATAATTCATTTTGGCTATCTTTGCTCAAATAATGTACTCTATTGTTTTGATCTAGGGCCCTCTCAACATGATTTTCCATAACGGGATCAAACTTCACAAATAATTCAATTAATTTTAAAAAATTTCCGTTATTTTTTTTGTATAATTTATCAGATGATCCGCGAAATGCTAAATTTTGACTACCAAGGAATTTGATAATTTCAATCAGCCGTTCCAAAACACTCCTCCAATGTTTCTTTTCCATTTCATATAAATTTTGAGATTGACAATCAATAGTAATTTTGTTTTTTAATCTTTTCTCAAGTTCATTCCAATTCAATAAACTTTTCATGTGAGCCATACTAGTTTCATGTCTGTGCAAAGTTGTACTTAAATTTCTCCAATTATTGTATCCTTCTATGAGGCTAGATTCAGTAGATCCAAAAACTTTGCAACAAAAGCAAAACACAGAGTTCAAAATTTCGGAATAAATAAGCCATTTTCGAAAAACTACTTCTCCGTTTTCCATTTTTCTATTGTAATATACATCAGAAAATTTACGGCCATGTACATCGTTCGTATATATAATATCTTTCTTTTGAACAGGCCCCATTTCTACTAAAATAACACATAGTTTGTCATCAATTTTATTCCATTCAGCTGGATCTTCTAAATTTGTACACATTTGATATGATATTGGCACAATGACTTTGTTGTCACTTAACTGTTTCTTACTAAAATCTTGTTCAATATTTTCAACAGTTCCCTGTGATCTAGATGATGTGCACGGTTCTGGTTCTTGTTGAGTATAAGCTATTTCAGAAGCAGTTGATATTTTAAGATATTTAGTAAGTTATCCACTTTGTTTTTTAATGTTTGCTATTTTTTCAGCTTGGCGTTTACGATTTTGTGCACCGGATAGTTTTTTCTTAGTTTTTGATTCCATATTACTTTTACTCATGAACGCCACTTTAAAATAATTTTCAAATGTAATAAATAAATAAATACGGACTCTAATTTATATATTTACATCATGTATCTTAATACTTAAGATTATATATCGCTAATTTAGATGTCCAACACAAATTACTTCTTGCGCCAAAATACAAAACTCTATACGCGGAGGGGAAGAAGTTGTTTAACTTGTTTACCTAAAAAAGGCAGCTAATAAATTGGAAATATTCAGCCATTGACATTAAAAATGGTCAGGTTTTAAAATAACTCAAGTGTCCAGTTTTTTACGCTTGATTGAACATTTTAGTTTTACCATTGGCAAGATTTTCTTTTGTTATCATATATTTTTCTAATTAACACAGGTGGCCTGCCAGGCCTGATTTGCGATTTCAATAGAAAATTTCCTGGGATTATAATTATTGTTTACAAGTTCTTACTAAGATTTTAAAATTTGCGATAAACATCATAAGCAAACGTATGTAATTAATTTGCAAACCTAATTAGTATGCAGAAAAAATAGACTTTTGACAACGATTAAAATATATAAAATAAAAAGTAAACTGAAAATTATATTAAGTTTACTGGAATTATATACATAATATATATTACATACACGTTCGAATATTTATATCAAATTATTATTTAAATAAAAAATTAGAAAATGTTTTATTTTGCAATATTATAATCGTTTCTTACGATTTCAAAATTATGTACATGATCTAATATATATATACGCATATACATACATAAGTTCTAATTTATAATACTTTTAGTGTGTGTTTATTTATATATTTGCTAGCAGAAAGTTACTTATAGTTTACTATAAGCAGTACTATATATATATATAAACATTACAATATGAAATTTGTAATATAATAAACTTTATGTTTAGTTTATTGTTCATGATAAATAATAGATTTGATTGTTTTATATTTTTAATATTAAGCAGAGCTTGTGTGCAGGCCTGCTTGTGTGTGTCATTTAATAAGATATAATATGACTTCATATGATTTTCAATAATCTACTCTCAATAATTTTTGTAAATAAACATTTGAGAATAATATTCTTCAAATGTGAGTATTTTTGTTAGTAGAGTTTTAATTTCTCAGGGATGGCGCCTTCTTTTTCAGATGCTAATCTCTCAGTGATGGCGCCTCCTTCTGCCAGCGCCCGCATGCCCGCTTCCGCCGGCCCTGATAGGTAGACACATTATTGTTACATCACAAATGTATGCAAATAGTCTTATGTATAGATGTTCCTAGTTAGAGAAAACAAATGAGATAAACTTGTGTATCAGACTCATGAATAATGTCTTCTAGGCAACAATGGACTGTTTAAAGATTGTTTGACATATGTACCACTATATATGTAAAATGTATGCTAAACATTCATATTGGAAACTAAGAAAATTAATTTAAAACATTTAAAGCGTTATATATGTGAAATTATGGAAAGCGGTTATATTTCCTTTATTGAAATAAACTATAAAAATAAATATTTATTCTACTAGACTGGACTGATTTCCATTATTTTTAAAATTTACAAATATTGGTATATTTTTCGGTCTTAAATCTAAACATAATTGATAAAGTATTTTTCTGTTTCTTTCTAATTAAATAGATATTAAACATTACTCCGGAGATATTTTTCCAACTCCCCCTTCATTAAACAGTTAGTTTATTTCTCCCCTTTCTAAAATCTTTTCATTTCTGCCAGGTGTAGCTTAGTTACAAATGAAATCTTTAATTTCTGCAAGCAAGAGTTGCCATTTTGTTTTGTATTGTTACCATGACAATTGATTGTTGAAAATAGCCTTAGTTATAAGTGACTCATAGATCATATGATATTTGAATTATTAAAGCTTGATACAATAACCTTGACCGTTATTTATTTTTATAAGATATTATACTTACGCTATATATAAATAAATAGTATGCATTACATGCAGTATATGTGAATACATACATGCGCACATACTATTAAACTAAATTAACTACTGTTTTATAATTTCCTAAAATTGAATGATTAAAATTTTTACCAAGAAATAATAATGTGGTTGTTTCAAATAAAACAATTCCTATGATTACAGAACATTAATGATTTCAAACTTGCACAATTTATCATATACTTTATTTGAATTAGCTATCTTTAAAAAAATATCAAAGCAATTGAATATAATAACATAAAAACATAATGTGATTGTTAATTACTCAAAGAGTTGTATGATGTTTAAGCACCTAAAGTGACAGGTTGAGCGTCCATCCAGAATCTTTAACTTTTCAATTTGTCACTTCACTATTGCTTTAAAATGCTCAATGCTAGCTAACAAATTAAATTAATTGAATTTACAGTATATATATGTTGTATTTTTATATTGGACTATTTCCATCATCTAAAATGAGTATTGAATGTCTTTAGAAAAATTTAACTTTTATTTAAATATTCCCAATACATTCAACTGTTAGTAAAGAGGTATTGTTCTCCTCTCTTCTTCAGGTGTTGCTGGCCTGACTGGTGACAGTACTAGCATGGGATTCGAACCTGGACCCTTATATTATTGAGTATTGAATTTTAAGGTAACTCTCTAACCAGCTTGGTTGGTTAGAGAGTTACCTTAAAATTCAATACTCAAGAATTTAAGGGTCCAGGTTCGAATCCCATGCTCGTACTGTCACCAGTCAGGCCAGCAACACCTGAAGAAGAGGGGAGAACAATACCTCTTGAAACATTGTGCATATACTAACCTGTTTGATGTGCAATACTAACAGTTGAATGTATTTGGAATATTTAAATAAAAGTTAAATTTTTCTAAAGACATTCAATACTCATTTTAGATGATGGAAATAAACCATTATAAAAATACAACTAGAAGACCATCATCACAAACCTTCAGAAAACAGTATGTATATATGTTGTTTTGTTGATTTTATATTGCTGGATTGGTGTGTTTTTCAAAAACTTTTTTTAAAAAACATTTAACTTCATTTTTATAAAGATAGGTATGTAACTAGTTATAAAATATTATGATCTTCAAAACTTTTGTAGACAGTCCAAGGACAAATAAGAACAATTTTTAGGAGAGCTGCTGTTATCAAATCTTTTATTATTTGATGGTACAGTCATTTGAATATTTAGGGTATGACTGACTCGTATTTTTATTTTGTGTGTGTGTGTTTTAAAATTTACATTCAGGAAATAAATGTGTAGTTAATAGCTTAGGAAATTATACAATGTTTCAATCAGTAACAGAATTTTGTCATAAACAAAAACACATTAATACAATGATTCATTTGGACGTAGACTGATGATTTTTCTAGAAAGGAGGTTTTATTTTTGGATAAAAGTTATTGTATTATTCCTATCTGTTTTTCTATATCTTTTGTCTAATCTTTTTAGTCCCAAAGTCAATACCATAAAAATGTTTTTGTTTTTTTTGTGGCCCTATCATTCTACAATATTGTCATTTCACTGCATCAGTTATTTAGAAATTATGATTATGATATATATATTTTAAAATATAAAGGAATTGAAAATGCTCCCCATTTTTTTTTTTGATTAAGTAAAAATTTGGAAATACTGTGTTGTATAAAATAATGCTTCACTGAAATTGCTTTACGGGGATTTGCTTCTTCAAATATACTTTTTTTTTTTTAAAAAAAAAAGTTGTTTTGAAAAATCTCTGAAAAATAACTAATGCTTCCACACTTTATTAAAACCATTCACTTCCCATGCTGAGAATTTTAAAAAAAAAAAAACAATTGAATATAAATTGTAGTAATGATAATATTAATAACATTACCTTCTTATCATAAGACATTTAGATTCGAGATTATAGTGCAATTTTCAATGAATAATAATATTAAATCATCGATGCACTTTATTACTGTTTTACAATGCTTTAATTACAACCCTCTTTTACAGTTTCAGACCACTCTCTTTTACAGTTTCGATTACCCCAGCAATCTTTTTCAGATCAGATATAAAAAGAAAGTTCTGAAGAAGATTGCTGGGGCAATCGAAACTGTAAAAGAGGGTGTTAATTAAAGCATTGTGAATCAATAATAAAATGCATAAATGATTTAATATATTATATATATTTGGCAATGCAATAAGAAAGATTAATTTTCAATGAATATTTGATTTGAACAGGATTTTCAATATGAAAAGTTTGGAGTACAGTTTCACACATTTATTAAACTATGGAAAAAAAATTAGAAAGCTAAAAAAATAATAATTCTGCATTTAAACTATTTTGGCCATTGCTTCAAATAGTGAAAGCCTGATATGTGTCCTTTTTTTATTCACTATCACAAGGAACTTTAACGTTATTTTTTTTACATTTTCAAGTCAGTTTAATGGTTTTGATGATTAGAAACTTCAATTAGAAATTATCATTCATACATTATAAAAATTGTTCAGAATATTAAAAAAAATTCATTGGCATAATAACAACAAAGAATAAAGGAAAAATTGATTCAGATTTAAAGAAACAATATAATGGGGTGGGTGGGAAATTATTGGAATGAAGGTTTGAGATGTGTTGTGCAATAACAAAATTTTTGGTAGAAAGATAATTAGCTTTTAGAGACAGTGATGAAATAATTGAATCTGAGATCAATAGTATTTTTTTAGCGATTCAAGAAATTATTGGTGAATCAGAGCTCTCTTGAGAGGAAATATTTAATTCACTTTTAATGTAAAGATTTTGTTGAAAGTATGAGGAGAAAGCTATTTTGTAATTGTAATGGGGATTATATAGGCCGAATATTATTCTATTTCATCTAATTCTTTAACAAGTATAAGTTACATAGATATAATTAGATATGTCAAAGTTAGGTCATGAGTTAATAGTCTTTTAAAATTTATTCCTTATCCCGAATTGTGAATCTGGAACATTATTGAATATAGTTATAAAATTTTTATTAGAAAAAAAAAACAATATAGATAGCAGAATTGTAAAGAGATGCTTCTTTTATAACATATTGTGTAATCTAAAGAATTGAATGATTTATTACTATTAACATTTCTGGTCAGGGAAAAATAATACTGTTGTTAAAAAGGGAACAGAGATTACTAAATTATATGGTTGTGTATCCAAGGCTAAGTCTCTAGTTGTTCAAGCAGGTTGTGTTAATTCTAAATCTTGAAGTGTTTTGAATTTTAGGTTTTTGTTTGAATGCATAACTACATTATTTTCAATTCTGAATCCCAAGTTCATTGATAAAACTGGTCTGAGGATATGTGTTTAAATGTACTACCATCTAATAATTATGAATGACTCAGGCTTGTGATAGATGGTAATATAGTAAACTTTGGATCATAATTTGAGAAATAAATTCCGTGGAATGAGTGCAACAAAATATGCTTTAGAAATAAAACTTTTTTTTTCAATTAAAAAGACATGCCCCTCCCTTCCCCAACATCAACTCACAGATGAAATATCCTAATCTCAGTTTTTAAAAAGTTACTGTATTATTTCAATATAAGATTTGCTTTTGTTCCAAATTTTGGACCTCTAAAAAGAGGATGCATCTTAAATTTGAAACAAAAATTTTTAACATCTCATTTCTGTAGATCTTTGCTTTACATTATACATACACATAGTATTATGAAAATCATCTGTGTAGAATAGCATGTTAAATCTTTTTAATCAATATTTTTTGGATTAATTTCATAAACAGCCTTAACTCTCTCTCAAATCACTACTTTTAATGTTATTTTGCCGATTTTAACAATTCCAATATTTTCATTTTGATTTTTAAAGTGAAATAGAATCTTTTAATGATATTTTTCCAATTTAACCATTATTTTACTGATATTTTCATTTTGATTTTAAAGTAAAAATAATTGTTTTAAAGTCTTTTAATATTATTTTGTGGAATTTTACTGTTATTTTGTACCCAATACCCTTTAGAATTTTTTTACAAGTAACAAATCAATATAAACAATGAGATAAAAGTCTGCCTTCCAAGGTGCTGATTGTTTGTTTTTTGATCTGTATACAAAGGAGCGGCTGTCAAAATTTTGACAGTTCTAAGATTTTTGTTTTGATTTTAAATTGAAATGAATATTTTAGAATCTTTTAACGTTGTTTAAAGTGAAATGAATATTTTAGAAATCTTTTAACGTTATTTTGCTGATTTTAGATTTTTTTTTCCAGAAAATATTTGTAAAAATATAAATTATTTTAAAAGAATGACTTAGATTTTAATAGAAAATTTTGTACATTTCTTTTCTGGCTTAAAATTCTACTGCATCTTAAATTTGGGAATAGCTTTCCTCCCAAATTTTGGAACACTAAAAAGGGGGTGCATCTTAAATTCAGGGACATTTTATATTCAAAATAATGATAATACAAAATCATAAAAATATTTTCCCGATATAAGACGGTCAATTAGAAAAAAATGCTACATGATGATCAATTAGAATAGATGTTATGGCAATAACAACAAAGGAATATTCCTTCATTAAAGTGATACCTGAAACCTTCATTTCACATTTCAAAAAATGATGAATCATCAAAACCCAAATGGCAACCAATTTCATTAATGAAAAATATGAATAAACTTGAGACAACTATATTTGTTCTTTTAAATAAACATCAAAATAAACTATATTTGTTCTTTTTGGGAATGAAATTTTAAGTGAGGTGACCAAAATAAAATTGTGCAGAAAACGTAGAAATTTGTATTATGCATTTAAGCTATTAAAATTATGGTTATCATTTATAAGAAAAAAGAAAAATGAATTCTATATAATAAAAAAAACTAAATTACTTTCATCTAATGATAATTACAATAATTTTAATTATCATATTTGAAAATATGTTTATTTTAAATAAAATATTGACATATACTGTGTGTCAGTAACAGGTTTAAAATAAAATCTTTCATATCTGTTATTTATTCTTGGATGATAAATTTATTATTATTATTCAAAAGAATAGGAGACATAAATGAGAGATTTTATTTCTTAGAAAATATAACGACCTCGGATTTAAAAAAAAAAGGCAAATGAAAAGATATTCTCAATATCTGACTTAATTTTATAGATAAGATTTAAATAAATTATATCAAATGAATAAAAATTATCATCAGAAGGAGGAGTACAAATAAAAAAAGATGCGAAACCTGATATACCTTTGCAGGAAAATGATCAAAAATATTAAATTTATGCTCCAAGGTAGCATTATTTTAAAAAATATAGCATGCTGCAAGATTTTCCAATATTAATGTCTTTCTATTTTTGTGTTCATGTATCTTTGCTTAATGATTCCTAATTTCAAGGGAGATCTTTGTTCAAACTAAAATTAAAAGTAACATGAAAATTGGGATTTTGAGACACCAACATTAAATAAATTAGTTATTCTTAATGTTGAAAATGAAATGTTGAATACCTTAGATTACTATACAGAAAAATAATACCTTAGATTATAATGAATTAATAAAGAAACTTGCATGTAACCAAAGAAAGCATTTAATATAAAAATATTGGTAAATAATTTTGATCTATCTTTTCATGAAAACTATATTTAAGTTCACCAGAGAAGATTCTTTTAGGAATCTTGCATTATTTATTTGTTTTATATGTTTGATACAACTAAGGTATGATTTTACAATAGGGGAATCTATAGTATTATATCCAGCAAGTTCAAGAATATATTGAGAGAAATAATGATCTTGTCTTTGTACTTTTAAAATTTTACAGACATTCTTAAATGAAACTTTCTTAATACAGTTACAATCATTAATAGAGTGTCCACATTTCATTTCCGTATAATAAATTAGATAAAATAACAGCTCTGTGTACAGCTAATTTAGTTGTAGTAGTATTTCCCAGTGTGAAGAAATACATATATTTTAACTTATTAAAAGCTGCACAATACATTAGAGTCTGTTTTGTACTTCAGCATCTAAGTCTATCTTTTTACTTAAAAAAACTACCAAGGTATTTAAATTGGTTTACATAATCATCTAATTTAAAAGTTGCTGAGGATTTTTCTTCCATCACTGGTTAATAAAGAACTTGAGGGTTTTTTAAAGCATTAATTATTAAACCAAAGTCTTTAAATATTGCATTCAAAATATTAAGTACACCTGGGTCTTGTTTTACGTGATAGATAGGTTCCTCAGAAAATACGCGCAAACGAAATCGCGAAAAAATAGACGTAACTTACATTGAAAAAGGGTGTGTGTGGTCTGTGATTTTTCAAAATTCGCATAAAAGCAAAGTACCAATGTAAAATTACTTTAAAATTCGCACACAAAAAAAAAAAAATAAGAAAATAAAATATGACTAATAAAAAATTTCAAATTTGAAAAAAATTGATACAAGACAAACTTTTTTTAACTATAATATTTAATTTTATTCAAAATAATATATTTTTATGTATAATTTACAGTACAGTAATTGACATTTTTTATACACGTTTTAATTATTATAGCTATTTGCCGAAAAACACGTTCGTTTGCAAACAACTAGCACCAACTTCACACTCATGTTGAGTCAATGGTTTTCTGGTGACAGCATAATTAATCTTTGAGATGATGATTTTATTAATTGTTTATGAAACTAACAACTAAAAATTAAATTTTTATTTTTGTCTTTAATTTTCAATTCCATTTAAAAATCAAATTTTACATCCCATTAATTTCAAATCATCGTAAGTAATTTTTAAATTGTTAATTACAATTAAAAATCAGATTTTAATTTTTAATTGTCAAATTTAATTGTGCCCACTGCTATAACTGACCTTTTAAAAATAAACTTGTGGACACTAAATGATTAATAATTGATTACGTTTTTTTTTAAAAAGCAAAAACAGAATGTGATTTAAAATGCAAAATTAACACGCACAATGTTTGAACAAATTTACATTATAATCTTGTAAAATTTAATGTGTGTATACATAAAATGTGGAAATCATGATTTTAATTTCATTATTGCATAAAATCTTACTATTATAAAGCACTGAAAATATTGAAATTACTAAGATGAAAGTCGATTTCCAATAATGTGCTATAACGTAAGTGTGCAAAATTTATTATTTAAAGTAATAGCGCATTATCGGAGTTCGACTCCCGGTGAAACACGAATCGCGTAACTTCAAAATCGTGTTAAATAAGTTCGCGTAAAAAGAGACCCAGGTGTACATTCTATAACTCATCTTTTGAACTAGCAAAATTAAAACTATCATCAACGTAAGTGCAAAATTCAATATCTCAAGGACATTTAGAAGAAATGCAATATTGAGTAATTTCGTAGAATACATTGGAGGGCTACAATTAGATATGACATTAAAATATTTGAAAAAGAAAAGGTTTCTGCTGAAGAAAGTAAAAAACAGCACTACATATCAAACAAACAGAAAATTTTACCAGCATGTTCTATATCTAGACAGAATTTGTGTTTCATGAGTTGGTTTGTATAATCATTGCAAAAATCATTTCTAGAGCAGTTTTCCCTCTATTCCCCATTCCTTTGGATTTGGAATAACCATACTCATTTACGAGTGATTGCTATATGTATGTGTGCATATATATATATATATATTGTATTAAAATTCATTTATCATTAAATTATAATGGTTTTATTAAAACTATTTATTACCAAACAGAAAGTTTTAATTTAATAATTAAATTATAAAAGTTATAAAAATCTTGTTTTCTCTACACTCATGAGCATTTCTACCTTGTAATCATGCATTTGTTGAAGCACATATCTATAGATTGGAATTTATGGAATATTACTAAAATCAAACCCAGATTGTCATTTCAAATTATTTTCAAGTAAAGTATTTACAAAATTTCAATATTTTAAAGACTAAGTATTTTTATTCAATAATAATAATGATGATGATATAGTTGACTTTTTCTATTTAGAATATGTATCTCTCTGCAAGAAGTTGGTAATTAAGTAAACAGAGTTCTTGGAATGGTAGTGTTAGCTAGCATATCAATCAGAATGAGAATAGACACAGAATCAAATGCATATTCTATATCTAGATGAACTACAATGGGAGCATTTTTTTCAGTCTTGAAGCAAGTTCAAGACTATTTTAAACATTAGAGCAACCTGAATGGCAGAAGATCCTTTTTTGCAAACTGCATTTTGGAAATTACAGGAGTAGGTGTGGCTCTAGATAATCCTTTACAACTTTTTCCAGTATCTTTATTCCCAATGGCTCTATGGAAATTGGACCAAGGTTGGTAAGAGTAGAGATTAAGACTGTTTTTTGGTAAATGGTACAATTGAGATTGGATATAGACCTTTGTATGTCATATAACCTTTGGGATAGATAATTTGCCAGATCACAGAGGTATAATGCAGTAAAGTGCCTATGATAAGCAAACACAAAAGCAGGGGGATTCCATTGGAACCTGGGTGACATGTTATTTATAGTGGCAAACTTGTCAGAAAATTGTATGTTTTGAAATGTGTATTGATACCAAGTGGCCCAAATAAGTCCAAAGGTAGTGTGAATGTATTGTGGATGTGAATACATTGTGGATTTGTAACTTCCACTTAAAATATTGGTATATAGGATTAATCATGTTATATCCTGCACATATATTACTGTCAACTTGGATTCTCATAGGAACTTTTAGTGTGGATAGATGGTCCAGAGCCCTGAAAATATATCCCCAGGTCCATGTATGTTAATGAGTAAAATAGATTCTTCTTTTCTTAATGGCAAGATATTCTTTAAGTTGTTTGGTGATTCACCCCTACACAATCCATCTCCCAAGGCTCACCTCTTAGGGCACTGCTCTTTGTTTTCTACATATATCCCCTACTAAAGCATATACAACAGACATTTTCAAGCATCCAAATTATACATACAAATACATGCTGTCACATCTCATAAGCATCTCACCACATTGCAAAGCATCCTCAATCAATATACCGCCACATATAAACTTAAATTTAATATAAGTAATACAGCAGCATGATTTATATACACCAACAAACCATATACTCATATATTCCAGGGAAAGACAACCTCTTTCTTAGGTTTTCCATTTTACATGGGATCATTTATTATGAAGAACACCTTACAAAACAAGCTTAAAGAAAATGCCCCTTAGATGAAAGAAAATGACACACAGATCACCAACTTCCTCTCCAAAGCTTATCTCTCCCTTTATGTTAAAATTCACCTATTTAGTATTCTTATAATGTCTAAAATTACATATTATTGGCCTGTTGTTAAATTTTCAAAATCATTTAATTTTGCCATCTCCTCCCTCTGCAATAAGCTACTATGTGACAGGAAGTTTCAATCCCAGCTAAGAGACTTAGTTGTCCACCCATTAGTAATGGTCTGGACCTCTATAGCACCTAAGTGTTCTATATCCAAAAAGCCATAAATTCATTTGCATCAATTGTTCAAAAGTTCCAAGCACTATGATCACTATTACAAGTAATCCCTACTGTTAGATCTTCCCCTATATCAGCTTCATTTCTCACCACACATTACCAATCAATCCTATCATCATCCAATCAATCAAACAGCATCCAACTGGTCAACATTCTTCATGACTAATAAATACTCATACTAGGAAACATATGCTATACCATATCTGGAAGGCAATAAAGATTATTCTTCTCCCATGCTTGGTATCAATATTCACCAGCTACTCCTTTTTTTTTCAAAAAATGGTCTCTAAAGTCTAAATTTTTCAAACCTTGTTGCATTGCCAATATCACATTTTCTACAGAATTGCTATCTATATAAAAATATAAATCAATTCTGCATCTTGTGTAATGCAACAGAGGAAACACCATAACATCTTTTTCAATAGGGTCAAGCCTTCAATTAAATCAGGACTATAATGCTAAATGCATACAGATTACCTGTTGCATCTATACAAGAGCTAATTCAATCCTATCAGAAAATACAACCTCCCACAGCACATGCAACAACTTTCATCCTGTATGCCTTCTAGTGCACTAGCTGCATCTTCACCATTGACAGCAATGCCAGAAGACACCCAGCTATATTTATTAATAAGCTCCAACAAGTCAAGGCCCATGACAACAATACTGCATCCACAGATATTTTTGCTGCCACCTGGTCACTACTAAAACAACCACCCCATTTATAATAGGTCATAATTCAACAATAACCACATTGAATAGCATTCAATATTACTCTCAACAAATGTCACACCCTAACTCACTCCATTCATCATCAGACTACAGAATTTACACTGCATTTATCATAATCTACAAGCTGTTACCATATGTAATTCTTCTCTGAATTAACTTTGTTCTTTGTACAGCATCCGTAGCTTGATTTTATGGCTACGTGTATTATAAGTTATCTCCCTAGTTACTAAGATTAACAATTAAAAGAATAATAAAGATTAATTTAATGACTGTAAATAACTTTCAATATGATGCCAAATTTTGTAATCTTGGGTTATATCTATCTATGAAATTGAGTTTTATATTGAACTGTTTTTAAGACTTTAATGATCAAACTTGATATCCATCTCTATAACCAAAAATAGTAGCAGCATTTGTAAAAAATATATTATGAAATCTGATTATTGTAACCCTTGAAATTAAAAGCCTGTACAACATGATTGTAGCTGTAACCCTTGCAATCAATGTTATGTAATGCCATGTAACCCAAAGGATTAATAAAGATTATTGTTGAAACATAATAATGATGATCATTATTATGATGACGTCCTTTCCATTATAAAAAAAATCAACTTTACAATTAAAAACTGAAAGTACAAATTATCGATGTAATGTAAAGAAGTCAGTTTACAAAGTTTGTGATCACAATTCTGTCGTATAAATCAACCGTATCAAATATATTAAGCACGTTTCGTCAGTCGGTAAAATAGTTACATTAAAGAAAGTTGTTTTAATTTTTTTACAAGTTATAAATTATTTTAATCTTGTCTCTTAACAATTTTTAACAGTTTTGTAGCCTAGTTGTGACTCCAGTATATTAATGGATCTCTTTTTTAAAAAGTCTTCAAATATCAGATTTCTAATTTTTCTATCCAAAATGTTATTTTGTTGCCATTTTAAATTAATTTGTTTATAACTTTTACTTCCATATTCAAATTTACTTCCAGACATTCCTTCTTTTTTTTTCTTTTTTTCAATTTATTTTCTTATGTAAATTTTATTTTGTCACTTTCATGTTTATTAATTACGATCGTTGCTTGTTTTGACTTTTCAAAGTGTTTTAAAATAATTATCTATATTTATTCCTATTTTTTGTTTGCATTTAAGGTGTTAAACAGTACGAATTTAGTAAATACTTAATCTCGTAAAAGACAGTTTACAACATTATATCTTTGTCAAACAAAAACTGCTTATTTAAAAAAGAGTAATTTTAAGTATTTGGCATGCAAGAAAAAAAAATCATATATTGTGTTTATATACATATATGTTGTTTTCCACATAAAGACAAGTGAAGTGTTAATCAAAAATAACACTTGATCTTCATGAATGAAAATTGGTTTGTTATATAATATAGTCATTGCAGACCAGTGTACGAGTAATCTTTGCCTTAAAAAGTCTGTCCACGTCGATTTATAATCTTCTGTCACTTGTTTTAATGCATTGCAATTTCCAGTGCCAGTATTTTAATATAATTGATTTAAGAAAACCAAATGATATCTCCCTCTTGGTTGTTTTTCATGATTTTTTTCTACTACATTAGGATATCTTATGTTCATCCCATCTAATTCAACCTTCCAGCTTTAATTTGAGAGATAAGAAACCTTTACTTTCCTGTTAGGCACATAAGCACATATCTTGCCTTCTCTATTTTTATCTATCACTATATCTCAAAAAGTTTCCAATCTCTTAATATCATTAACTTAATGAAATCAAGCCTTTGTTGTAGTACAGACAAATGTCCAAATTTAGGACTTTATTTATAATTCTCTCTTGCATTGATCAAGATCCAATGCTTTTGATGTCAAAAAATGATTGCTTAACAAGACCATTTTACCATAAATATTTTTTTCCATATCTCATTCCCACAATTCGTACATACTTTTAATATTTATTTGAATTAAACATTCAAAATTATATCAATTCATTTTCTATCTTAATATGGTTATATGAATATAGCAATTGCTTTGGTATTTATTTTTTTAACATTAACCTTGAAACCTAATTGAATAGCAGTTTTGTTAATAATTTTCATCAGTTTGTAAAGTGCTTTTGGACTTCTTGACAACAGTGCCTGATTATCTGCAAGTGTAATTATTTAGAGATTTGTCCACTATTTTTATCCAGTATAGCTTTGAATTTTTTCTATTATGTTTTCTGCAAATTTATTAAAAGTATGGACAATTCTTAGTTAAACCATCTTTTATTTGAATTTCAAGTTTTATCCTCTGTACAGATTAAATTGATGCAAATAATTGGTTTGAACACCCTGTTAGTTCTAATATTGAACAGCTTCTGCTAAACCACTCATTGTCATTGAAACATATAGAGAGAGGTATGGTTAAATTTAGCATTCTTTCTTCTAACAATCATAGTCTTCCTATAGCATGTTTAGTAGACAAAATTATTTCTAAATTCAAACTGAGTGTTGTCTTATCAGCATACTGGTGTAATCTTTTGATAATTCAAAGAAACATTTTTAATGAATGGAGTATAAAATTTATTCCAACATTTTTATGTTTTTTCATGTGAAATGTTTTTTTCTATTGATGTGATAAAAGATATAAAATGCTTTTCTAGGCAATCTTTTATTTTAAATATATAAGTAATAAGATTTTGTATAAATGATTATGATGGAATTTCCCATCTTTCTTCTATATTTCAGCAGGTATACCATCAATTCCTCTATCTTTCTATTAAACAGGGTCAAAACACTTTGCAAATTTTTCTTGTAGTGTTTTGAACATCATTTTTTAAAACTTAGTTGTATCCAATAAAAAAATATGAATTCCTTATTGAATTATCCAAATAGTTATTTCATCTTTGCTTTATTTCATTTTAATCATCAAATTAACTTGTTGTCTTAATTTTTAATGATTTCTATCTAAATTAATTTTCTATGTACTAAATCTGTTTTTCTTTTGCTGTTCAGTTTTATGACATTCATTTGTCATTTCAGTTTCCCATACAATTTACAGTCTTTGTAAAATTCATTTTAAAGTTGTATTTATATATTGGACTATTTCCATTATTATTTGGTTAGAGCATTACCTTAAAATTCAATATTCAAGAATGTGACATTGTAGGTTTGATTCCCATGCTAGTACTGTCACTGGTCAGGCCAGCAACATCTGAAAAAGAGAGGAGACTAATATCTTTCGAAACATTGTGCATATACTAACCTGTGTGCTATTACTAACAGTTAAATTAATTGGAAAATTTAAATAAAGTTAAAATTTTCTAAAAACATTCAATATTTAATATTAAATGACTATACGTCACATGATCACCATATTTTTATGCTTACACAAACTGTTAACACAGAGGCAAAACTCTCCATTCAGTAGCATCACTCAGTTGTTCCATTGATTAATTAAGGCTTGCACTGAGTTGTGTTACGGTTTCTCCTATGTGTATAATATTACATGATGGAAATAGTCCAATTTATAAACACAACTAAAATACCATTATTAACCTTTAAGAGAACCTTCATTTTAAAGTCGTTTATATTTTATCTTTTTTTTTTTTTTATTCAATGATATTTTTTTTTCTGTTTTTTATGCATTCATCTTTTCAGAATATTTTTTGTTATTCATGGAATTTTTTTCTTTGTTGTACCTAAAAATTTCTCAACAACTATTGAACCTAACTCACTCTCTCAAAACTAGAGATACCAAACTAGCCCCCCCCCCTCCTCACAGAGACCTGGGCAATCCTCCAACTCCCATACTTTCAGCCTCTGTCACAGGACTCATCCAATTAAATGTTTGCGACCCATGCAATCGCTGGCTCAATGAGTACATGCATCTCGGACTTGCAACCAAAGAATTTTCTTGGCCTGGCACCCTTTCCACATCCCTTTCCCTTTTCTCTTTTTGCCGTGCTGTTCCTGAATTTCATTTTATCATGTAATCACTTCCTTGTAAACCTTTTTTTAACTGTATTTGCATCTGTTTTCTTTTGATGAATAAACTTTCATCATTGAGAAAAAAAACCTAAAAACAATTAATTTTGTTGTCTCCCATTCTGAATTGATATAATATTTTTCTACAGCATTTTTAAAGTCTAACCTGCCATGTGCAAACATAAACTTTTCTGGATTCAATCTTATTGCTTTGTGCTATGACTTTTTTGAATCTTAATCTTAAACTCATCTTGATTATAATATCTGCTATTAAACAAGCAATGGGCAAATAATATATATTTTAAAAATATTTTTTAAAAAAAAAATATTTGTGTGTTTCTAATTTTATCTAGATTTTCATCTTCCTCATTTCAATGACTTTTGTATTTTTTTTTAATTGCTTCGAATCGATAATAATGATTTTTTTTTTTTTTGCTATGCGTGAATTGACTTTCACTGTAGTTATTCACGTAAAATAAGATTTTCTTTTAAAAATTATTTCAACCTTTCTGACTATTCAATTATTTTTTAATGAATTAGTAATTGTCTTTTATTTTTAATGCTGATTTTTTTTGTTTAATCGTTTAATTTTTATCAAATGAAACATAATTACAATACTTGAAAATAAAATGGTATATTTTAAAAAATTCACAAACGTATATATTCTGCCTGCAGAGCATTAAATGCAAGGTATTAAATGTCTACGCTGTAGGATTATGTGATCAAGTTTAATATATGATCATCATCGATAATAGATGGCCCCTCTCTTAAAACGTTTAGATAAAAAAAATATTATTATAGTATTTACAATAAATATTAAAAAATATTCTTGAAGAATTAGTTTCATTTGATATTTTATAGATATATATATTTCTGAAATTCATGTAGCTTTAAGTATATAACTTCTGTATAGAAATAGAATAAATATACAATATGTAGTCAAAATAAGAGTCATAGATCACATGACTCTATTCTCTTAAGCTTGTAAGTTATAAAAATGAGGATTGTCAATTCCTCAACAAGCTTTGTGATAAATGCTTAGCTAGAGAAAGCATTTAAAATATCTCTTAACAAAATAATATGAACATGATCTCATTACCAGTATATTTTGATAATAACTCATAAATGAAAATAAGTAACAATGTTTTGTTTTGCATGTAGAACTCTAAGGATTTATGAAGTTGAAATCAGTTTTATGAACTTGTGAAACAAATATCAAATCTTTTTAAATTTAATTAAAAGATGCTATATTGTTGCACTTTTTGCTACTAACCAGAACATCTTTTACATTTTAATGTCAATAGTTTTGGGATAATAAACGCATTCATTAAAAAAGAGACAAAAATTTGCTAAAATTTGTCTGTATTTATACTTCATTTCTTATTAAGAGGACCTATAAATATTATTTATTGCAACCCAAAAAAATTAGAAAATCACCTTCAATGTCTTCCAAAATAATATATCTTGTTCTTCTCAATCAGAAATGTATGGATACGTTTCCATTTCATTAGTCATTGAATTCTAATGTGAATGCTATAATATGAAAATTGTACTATCATATGCTAAAGTAAATGACTGACAGCTCATCATATGATAGGATACATCTGCAATTATAGTGGATTTTGAAAGTTTGAAAAATTCATATTTCTTATGTGAATATTTCTGGGTATCTATCTGGAATTAATTATGTTTTGCTTCATGAGCTAATATGCTTTATCTAAGCGAAGACATCAAGATTTTAAAATATAATGCTATTTTCAAATTTCTAATTTTATATGTTTTTCATATTTTTAGTTAATTTTTTATAACAAAAACTCTAATTTATTAAAAAAATGATGTGATACTCATTTGTATTCACTCAATTTTTTTGAAAGGGTTAGACAAAACTGGAGAAAATTATTGAACAAAAAATTGTACTCATGGAGAAAATATTGAAAATATTATTAATCTTAATTCTCTATATTTATTAATCTTAATATGTTTTTAATGCTTAGCATCTTTGTCAAAGGATATCAATGTATTTCAAACAACAAATAAATGGAAATGCAAAATTATACATTTATGTACTCTTGTTCCAAATGATATCAATTGAATAGTATTAGATTTTTTTCCAGTGAATAATATTTATGTTGCCTTTAAGCTATTACATATCAGCAATGGAGTTATCATAGTTATTTGGAGAAAGGCTAATCTGTCTATGGACACTGATTACATTTTATTATAATATTGATTAAATTCACTTCTAGCTATTCTTATTTGAAGAGTAAAAGGCTATAGTTTATCTCTGTTGGTGATCTGAAATATAAAGCTCTGATAAAAACATAATTTTAAACTAATACAATTTTGACAATTGATCAAAATAATGTCATATATTTATGGGCCTTAATTCAAGGCTTATCTTTTTATTGCAAAAATACTAGTTGCTTTAATATTAAACCATCAAAAACCACATGATCAACAGTCTTTATGCTTGCACGAGCTGTTTTTTTTACAGAGCCAAATAAAAGTACCACTCAGTGTTAGCCAGAGTGATCAATGGATGCAGGAAGGTTTGTGCATAAAATCCCTATCTAGTGCTTATTTATCCAATATCCCCAGATTAGTTTCTAGCTTGTGGCTTTCATCACTGAGGAACCTTGGGTCTGATGGCACTGCACCTAGCTCTTAAATTAGTCTGAGGATATTGGATGAGTATGCAGTAGATAAGGATTTTATGCATAAACTTTCTTGCATCCATTGATTTCTCTGGCTTGCACTGTGTGGCGCTACTGTATGGGAGAGTTTTGCCTCTGTATTGATTTAATATTATAAATCAAAATTATAACTCTTTTAAGATTATTATTATTATTAATCATTTAGCACACTTTATTTACATTTGATATCTTATAAAAGACAAAATAAAAAAGCAAACAATAGGCTTATTGCCATAAGGATACAACCCTTTCTGCACTAATGGCAAAGGCTATATGACATTATATTCACATTTCCTTATTTTTTTGTTTATTACTTAGTTATTGATGAAAAGAAAATCTAATATTTTTTAGTTGAGCACATTTTGAGACATAGTATTTTTTATTTTTTAAAAAATGATACTTATAATTCAATAGATATAAATTTGTTTAGATATATGACGCAAAGATCCAGTGATACTTGAGATATGATACATGCCTGGAACTGTGAAGTTACTGATTCAGTCAGGGAGATTTATATTTTTGATGTTTCTGAAGATAATTTCTCTGAAGTAAAAAGTGGCTGAAGATTTAATTTAAAATATAGACTTATACTATTCTTCTTTTTTTTAAAAATTATTGATGCAATAAAAGTGTAAGAAAATATAAGCTAATATCAAATATATGATATAATTATTTAAAAACTAATTGATTTTCTCTGAAATATTTACATAAACCATAAGCTCAATGCTATAAATTTATGATATCTCCACTAATGGCAAAGACTGCATTATATTATAATTATATTTTTTTGTTTTTATAATCAGCATATTGGCACTCACCTAAAAGTCTCAAAATGGTGTTTTTACTCTCCAAATAATAATTGCTAAATACCCATTTTCTGACCAATGCTGTAAGATAAAATGAAACTTATGAATCTGCTTTTAGTTTGAAAACTTTTTCAAGTTAACCAAACCAGACTTAAACTTTAACTTTGGCGTCACAGTTCAAATAGCATCATTACATTGTTTGACAAATACAAAAGCTATTAAGAATAATTTTCTTTTGCTACTGTTACTGTGCTGGTTTGTTTAAATATTGCTTCGGTTTTTGTTTTTATATTAAAAATATTTTTATATAATTAGAAAAAGATAAAGTTTAAATGAAGTTATATATTTTTTAATTACATGTAAACATTTAATTGTTTTAAAAAAATGGTTTATTATAATTAATAATAGTAATAACCAACATTTAAATTGTTATAATAAATATACGCTGGCATTTAAAGTTTATTCTCGTACTGCATTTGACTACTTATTTAAAATGCTAATTATTAATTATAGACTGAATTATGTTTTGTATATTAAGTTTTAACTATTGAGTAGGTAGATGAAATAATTAATTTTATAGAATTTTATTGCAAATATTAAAAAAAGTGATTGTTTATTCTGTAACATAGTGTTCTGTTTTAGAAAAATAATAATGACTAAAAGTGGTTAACATACAAAAAGAAATCAAGTGGTATTAAATTATACCTGTGGGCATATAGATACGAGTAATTTTCATTTAATCCGTATCCATGGTAATAAAAAAAAAAAAGAATTATTCGAAATTTATCTAAAAAAAAAAACCTTGCAGTTATTTTTATGATTCTCATCTAAGAATGTGAAGAAATTATTATTTAACACAAGAGATTTTAGATGTGGAACAGTGCCTTATATTTCATAGAATATTTACAGTTTTAAAGTTTTGTATCTAAAATTGCAAATAATATTAGCTACTACTATTTTTATAGTGATATAAATTGAAGTGATATCAAATCTTTAAATTATGTTTACTTTATTTCTTCTATTGTTATATGTGAAAAAATCAAATCAATTACTCTGCAGGATATTTGTTTCAGAAAATCTTCTTTAGCAACTGCATAGAATGACAACTGACTTCTATTCCAATATATATATAAAGGATTTGAACTCAGACTTTCAAACTCCTCACAGCTTACATCAAACAACAAGTTGACTAAATGCATACAGTTTTGATTGTGTGGCATAAATATTAATATCATTATTAGTTGATAATACTTATCAAACCAGATCACCTTTTCATCACTTGTTCTGCTTTATATATACTCATAATTGTTCCCTTCCTCAAAATAATCAATAAACTTTTGCTTTTTTCTACTTCACTTTCTTTTACTTTCTACATTCTAATATACTTTTCAAAATTTCCTTACCTCATAATGTATGCCCAATCTAGTCTCTTTTTTATCTAGTTATTTTATCATTAAATAATTTTTTATATCATTTCTATATTAGTAAAGTCATCTTTTCAATTTATTATCTTTTTCTAAATTCACATATGAACATCTTCCATTCTTATCATTGACATTTTGGCTTCAGATAAAATGACATTAGAAAACAAACATTTAAGAAGCCTCTTTGTTAAATATAATTTTTTACTAGAAGATTGGATAAACTTGGAAATAACAGCTTAAAGATCTCTCCAGCAGTACCTATAGAAGAACGATGAAGGAGAAGGCATTAACTTATCAGATTTCTCTGTTGCAGGGTGGTAAATATGCCAGTGGTTTTTCATACTTGCTTTTTTATTTTTTATCTTGATATCCCATTTGCCAATTCATATTAAATGGTTTTCTGTGGCCCATTCACCTGAAAATAAATCATAAACAAAACTGGAATTCAACTAGTTTAATTTCAATATTAGATTATAAAAATATCAAGCAAATATTTTGTTACAACACCAAGAGGTTCTTTCGCTTTTAGTAATCATTAAAAAAACAAAAATATTTGTGTACTACTACTAATATTTTTTTTAAAAAGATTGTGCCAAATTATTCATATATTTTTGAATGCCCAGTACTGTAAGGAGCCTATTAAAGTGCACTCATTCTAAATTCAGAATTAAAAAATAAATTAAAGGTCCCTAGGAGATAAAAACAAAAAAATTAAAAATTAAAATTATGATGATTATACAAACCAATTCATGAACCACGCATATGTTCATCACATACTGGTCCTTTTGAATCTATATTTGATATTTTGTGATGTAATCTTTTAATTTCTATACCAAACTCCTAATAAAAGCAATTAGTTTTGTTTCTCTTTAAAATATTTTTATAATGTAAAAGATATCTACTTTTCCCGTGAAAATTATATTCAATTTTTTTTTTTTTAATTCTATTATTTCACTTTAAAAATCCAATCCACATCAAAATATTCACATACAATAGAAAGATTTTAATACTGTGTTGTTATGTACAACAATCTGAAGGATACTCTGCTATTATATTTCCAGAATTTCATTATTCTTAAATGGAATTTTTAGTTTCTTTATCCTAACATCATAAGTGGATTGTATCTTATTTCTATTAAATAAAATTGGCAACATATGCCCTCCATACAACTAATTTCATTTGTAATATTAATATCATCTATGTTCTTTATTACTTTTACAATGCTTTTTTTTTACAATCTAATATGACAGTTTTGATTGCCCCAGCAATCTTCTTCAGAACTCTTACTTATATCTCCAAATCTTAACTAAGTAGGAGTTCTGAAGAAGATTTCTGGGCAATCGAAAGTGTCATATTAGGTTGTTAAAAAAGCATTGTAAAAGTAATAAAGAACATAGATGATATTTATATTGTATGGGTCTGGCAATGCAACATAAAAGATAACGTTATAATTTTATTTATTTAGTTATGTCATTATGATGAAATTCTTTATCTTTTAACTTGTTAAATGTAGCAGCAATAGACTGGAGTCAGTGGTATATTTCAACATACTAATCTACCTATCTAAAGAATCATTAAAATATTTAAATTGATACACTTAAACTTTGCTAATAAGCATCCTAGCTAAAAGAGGCTGAATATTTTTTTAATCACTGAATAATAAAATATAAAAACATTTTTAAAGATTAATTATTAAACCAATGGTTTTTTAAACTGAATTTGAGATGTTAAGAATGTTCAATAGATAATATGAATTGGAAAGAATAAAGAAATCATCTTCAGCCTATAAATCTAAAAACCAAAAAGATAAAGTTCTTCCTTTTCTTTAATCAATTAAAAAATTCCCACATTAAATCTATAGGATATTGTATACTGCACAATAAAGATGCCTATAACCTATCCTAAAATCTTTTATTTATAAGAATTACTTATAATTGAAGCTAGTGTCCATTTCTGTGAAAGGCTAATTTTCATTACAAATATCTTAGATATTCCATCACCAGTGGCAATATTCTCTCATTTTATCAAATAGAAGCTATATAATGTAAAAGAACTTCAAAAGACAAGCTAATTTTA
The DNA here is from genome assembly GCA_028023455.1 of Epiperipatus broadwayi. NCBI lineage: Eukaryota > Metazoa > Onychophora > Udeonychophora > Euonychophora > Peripatidae > Epiperipatus > Epiperipatus broadwayi. The sequence goes on from JAQFVV010012396.1 coordinate 14,829,908, forward strand.
AGTAATGTTACAAATCGTTTCAATGATCTGAATATAAACTTTGACCATATCAGTAAATTGCACTATGTAAATCATGCTTTTTATGATACTGTTTTTTAATAATAAAAATCACCTTTGTAGGCTTTGTGATATTCTAAAATAACATTGTATCTCTAACAACCAATCTCTATAATTAAAATTCTCTTGAAAGTATTTATATTATAGTTGATAGCAGTGATTATTCTATGATAATTTGCATTATTTTTATTGTAATAAATTGGAACTATAAAGGTATCATCATCCTATTTATCACTTCTCCAGATGTTGGCTAACATAATACACTTAAATTCCCCATATGTAATAGGTCTTTAGAATAGAGAATGTCACCAGTCCTTAGCTGCAGAATACAAATGATTGTTTGAAATTGCTAACTCTTCTAAGTTATTAAGGAATTTTGAAAGATTCTCCATGTACTCTCCTCTAAAGATTTGATTCTCATAAATCTCAGAGTCATAGATTTATTCAAATTCACATTTTATTAATAAATTCCTTAATTTGAGTAGACTCTATCTCCTTTGGTTGCTTTTTATTAACAATATTTAATTACACACATTGTAAATATGGACATTATGGTGCTCCTAAAATTATATATGTTCTTAAATCTATCTTTTATTGGAGCAAAAACCTGTGATATTTGTTTAAAATCTAAAGACTGTTTTAAATCTTATGCAGGAACACTGCAATCCATAGTCCCTCATCGATAATCATATATTTTTTAAAAATATTTTAATAATTTTTAACCTAACTTATCACACTCTATATTAATTGTTTTCTAGATGTTCTACAAGTCTTTTATTAATCTTTACCCAAATCACAATAAGTGGATAGATTGCATATACAATTAACACTAATCATCTCAAATTCTTATCGCATTATTCAAAAAGTATCAGAATACTTTCTGTATTTGTATGTAAAATCATGTAACTTATAAAAAGAAATATCAGTTTTAATATATTATTTATTTTTTGAATCATTTTGTCAGCTGAACTTTTCTAAGTTTCCATATTGCTTATGAAGTCCCATAATATTTTACTGTTTTGCCAACTACAAAATATCATCTGATTTCTTCTAGTAAAGTTACTAATAATATAGTCATTGTCAAAGGAATACAGAAATTTCTTTTTAGGAAACTCAAGAATAGATTTTTTCATATAATAAATATATTCTTTAAGATAATTTCATGCCTACCATAATATGGTTAAAAATTCAAATTGACAATTTCAGTATTCAACAGCTATTAAAATTTAGCTTGATTACAAGCATCATTTTTTTTATGAATATGTTTGGAATAGAGTCTATTTTCTTTCTAATTCTTCTATTTTAACCTTAAAATATTTTAATCTGTGATCTCTTTAATTATCTCCAATTATAATTGTTCATGTAATATTGCCTTTTTTTTTTTTACATTTTCATTACTAATTGTAACATAACCCATAAAAATATCATTGTTTTGAGGATAGACACATGTGTAACAAGATACATCTAAAATTTCTGTAATAATAGACTTTGGCTTGTGATGTTTTATTAAATATTCATTTTCTTTCTACTTCTTCTATGTATATTAACATATTTGCAAAAAAAAAAAAAGGTTTCACAATGTCTATTTATTACAGTATCAGATAAATAAACATCTTTTTCAGGTTAGTCAGCAGTTTTTTCTATTAAATGTGATAAATGGACTCTTTAATAATAATAAAAAACATTGTAAAAGAAAATAGTAAATATCTGTTTTTTACTTTTTTTTTAACAACAGGTGCATTACAATCCTTAAAAAGAAAAAGGTCTTTTAAAGGTATTAGTGCAATAATTTTATCAATGTGTTGTGATTTAGCCCAATGGTAGAATCATAAAGTTCAAAGGTAGAGATATCTGGATCGAAGATCAGTTATATTCATTTATTTTTTATTAATTTTATCTGAAACTTTTGGAATTAAATTGAAACATTAACAATGATAATGTGAATACAGGTTATCACATGCTAATTTAAAATATCACAAGCTTTTTATTGATAAAAGTAAGTCAAACACCATACATTCTTCCCTCTTCTCCTCCCCTTTTTCATTTTTTTCTGTGATGATCTGCATTTTTTATCAAGAAAATGGGATTCTCTATGAGAATTTTAAAATTTTGGTAACTTTTTGTCTATAAGTGTTAATTTGTTCATTATTCAGGTCTCTAAGAATCTTCATTTTTCCATATCGTTATATTTAAAAAAATAAATACATATCTTTATTATGTCATAAAAATTATTTTACAATGCATGCTGGGTCATTATTAACAATTTAGCAGTTTTTTTAAATTTAATTTTATTGTAGTGACATAGTGTCAGTTTTCTGATAATATTTATGTAAACAAAACATAATGGTTTGTTTTCTAATTTTTGTCATTACTTAATTAAAATACTTACTTTTTGTTTTTCCATTATTTATGCCTTTGTAGGAAAACATAATAAATAAATAATGAATTTCTAAAGCACTTCACGCTCTTATTGCTAAAAGCAGCAAACTTAGAAAGATAAAAGAAAAATATAAGCATATTATTTTATTATTGTACTGTGTTTATTTATTACAATTCTATATTAAAAATATATAAGTATTAATTTATTCAACATTAAAATAATATATATATATATGGTAGAACACACATTTGTATATATTTAGATAGTAGTGGCTATGTAATTTGTAATAAATTGGGTTAAAATTTTCTGAAAGTTATTGCAAAAGATAAAAACGTGATAATCATCATCGTCAAAATGAAATGTTAAATAAACCAAATAGTAGAAAATCAGATGATTGGTAATTGTTATAAGTATGGAGGGTAAGGGGATACCATTGAAATTCATATCATTTGCATTCTTAGACTAAAATAAAAATGTTGGCCAATATAATTTTTTATTACACAATTATAAAATCAAGAATTTCATTGATAAATAATGTTATACAAGCTTCTGTTTTGTTTTTTTAATTTATAAAAGTTGTGTCAAGCGCTGGTGGCCTAGCGGTTAGCATAGCTGCCTTCCAAGCAGCTGGCCCAGATTCGCTTCCTGGTCAACGCTTTGACATATAAAACAAATTTATAAAAGTTGTTGTAAATGTTGTAAAAAAAAAAAAAACAAACAAATTCCTTCAAATTCGATAAACTTTGATTTTGAAAATTTTAATAATCCTGTAATATTAGCTATTAAATATATTGTGCGGGAAAATATAATAGTAATTATGAAGTAATGTTCCCCGAATGCGCATACCTTAAAACAAGTCAGGTTTTAGAAAGTTGTTTTAATAAGCTTGCAAAATAAGGCCATCTCTTGTATCAAAGTTAATTCACCAATCAGAGAAAAAATGGTCAACTTTTAATTAATTTTCACTTTGTTATAAGTAGCAAATAATTTGTTGAATATTGAAAGCAAATTCTTTTTCTTTATTTATGTTTTTCTATAATAATGTTGGAAAACAATAATTCTTTGCTGTGACTATCATTTAATTTTCTTAGCAAACTATTGCAGATATCATAGGCATAGGCTTTTTCTACTCCATGGTAGATACATTGAAAAGATCTCTCACTAAATAAGTGATCTAGAATACTATTTTATAAGTATTTTTCAGCTTTAGTTTTGGAATAAGATTTTTTTAACAGTAAGTTGATTTACGTTAATTAAGCTTTAAATGGCTTAAAATTTTTTTGACACAGAATAAGGCTTTAATATTTTGTAAGATTAGTATTATCACTTATTAATCTAATTGATAGCATCATCGTTTTTAGAAAGTAATATTTGAAACTAGATGTTGCTAAGTCAGATGATTATATAACTGGCACTTACCTGGAATAATCTATTGTCTGTTTTATTTTAGGCTTGTCAAGGGTAACCATTATAGTGATAATGAAACCAGTCTAGTTTATTGCTGAATATCTTTTATTTTTATTATCAACCTTTTGGGCAATTACACATTAAATCTCACTTTATGTCTACAATATGTTATGTGTGCCTCAAACAAAAGTTCAGATCTAATCTAATCACAAATTTAACTGTTCATTCTCACTGCATTATATTATTTGAAGGTCATAATGGGCATTTGTGCATATACAAAATATAACTGTATTTGAATGGATAGGTGTAAGGTGTAATAGTTTATATCACAGCCTATATAAAGTTTCTTTTAGATATGAATTTGTATTAATACATTTCTAACTTAATAAGAAATATATCAACAATACACACAAGTTTATTCATCAATAAATGCATTATTTAAATTTGCAGAAAAAGATCTGATCTTATAAATATATGGACAAGTTTTTTTGCAATTTTACTTTTATAAAAAAAAAATCATATTTTTAATAAATATAAAATTGAATATGTCATTTTTACTTACCTTAATTTTAAAATATTCTATATTTCATGTTGCAGATTACTATAAAACTTTTTGCTTCATTTTAATGATCTTGAAGTGGCTGCTTATGTTTGTATGTGATTCCATTCATTTGGTCTTGAGTATTTATAAAGATAAATCTTACCCAGATGAATATCCCACCTTACTAAATTCTAGAAGCTTTTATAACAATTAATGAAACTCATAATACCATTCAAACATGCATTGCTAAAGTATAATTTTGTCTACTTTGACTCTGTATATTTCCAATAGAATAGATTCTTCAGAATGAATATATCCAAATCTAACCTTTTTTAATTTTCAATTGTAGAGATGTGTTATAAACTTTAATGAACTCTTTTACACAAATAAAATGCCAAAGTAAGTTTTATTCACTTAATTTTTTCTACACTTCTGTATTAATTATCTTTTCATTCAATCTTTTATATTTTAAATTATTCTCCATTAATTTGAAATTCATCTCAGAATTAAATAAAGCATGATAAGTGATTGTCATTTTGTTGTTTTAACTTTGATATTTTTCATCAAGTTTCTTTATTACTTTAATTGATTTTTTTTTTTATTGTCTGATTTCTATACTTTGCATGTCCACCTGTTGGTTGTTCTCTTCAGCTCATTTGATCTTTTTTATACTCTTTATTACATCTGTTATCTTTATTTGTTGATTTCTAGGGATAAGAATAACTAATAAGTTTATTATTAAAATGTTTCTCATATTTTTAATATTTTAAGTACTACATTAATCTACAAAGAATAAAAATATAAATATGAAGACATCTGCTAGGAAATAGCTTTCATAACTTCAATCAACCTTTTGGGCTAATACCAAGCAATAAAAAAAATAATCATCAACATAGGCTACCATTAATTTTCACTTATAACAAAATTAATAAAACAATAATTTTTATATAAATACATGCTTGCTTGAGTGAGTTGTATTCTTTTCACGATATCAGATAGAGTAACTGGAATAGAGTATTATACCCAAATGATAGAATTTGATCATCATCACTAGTAGTTGTCAGCCTTTAAATGATTAAGGTGTGTAATATAAATATACAATTTATAGTTGTTACCTGATATAATAGTGATATTTCTACTATTCATAACTAACCTTGATTCAAATTTGGATAGACCAAAACTTGAATCAGGCTGAGGATTCTATTTTTTAAGTAGCCAGAACATTCTTGCTAACTATTCAAGTTTGGCTAGTAAATGGGTAGCAAACTATTCTTAATTTAAAATAAAGTAAGGATAGAAAAGTGCTGAAACACTTATCACCAAGCGATTAGCAAGCCTGTTGAGTAATGCTTTCTTCCTCGCTACTTCCGTTTGGTGGGGAGGGGCGTGGCTGTAGAAGTTTTTACCCTGGAAGAGGACTATTTAAAAATGTTCGTTCCTCCCCTTATTTATATTATACAGATAAATGCAGTTCTGCTTTAATTAACATTTTATTAATATATTCATTATTTTAAAAAAAAATGTGTAAGAAATATTTGTTAGTTTGATATATTAATTTAAAGAAACGATATTCCATTTTATAAAATCTTTATTTTTATTCCTGGAACATCTGCTGTCTAGATTTTGTTAACCAGTTGACTGACTTTACTCAATGCATTCTAAAGTAAAACTATGCTGAATTAGTTATATCTACATCTGGGAGCAATTTTTAAAAGTTTGCTATTGTGTACACTTGTTCTGTGAACTACTTATTTGTTTGTTAGTTAATTTTATTCTTAGAACTAATCCAAACATAAAATCTTAAAAGAAATTTGAGTTTGCTTTTTAATTCTTTTTATTTGTTTGAAAAATATTACTAAACAATACTTTGTCTTTTCAATTAAGACACACAACCAATCACAAACACGAACACATATATCTTCTCATAAAATTATTTTTTAAGTACTTTTTTTTTCATTTAAAGAAATGCGTTTAAAAAATCATTGTCAGGAATAACCTTTTGCAAAAGAATATTACTATTCCAACTCCGAAAAAAAAAATACACCAGAAATGAGTTTTGCAATGATTATATAAACCAAATTGTACGCCACAAATATATTCACATATAGAACATACTGGTTCATTATTAATGTTATGTGATAATTTGTAACACTGTCTTTTAACTCCTGAAGAAAACTTTTCTTTCTGAAACACTTCAATACTGTGTCTAATTGTAGTTCTTCATGGTATCCTATTTTCAGCAATATTTTTCCAATGAAACAATCAACAACACACTTCTTTTTTGAATGTTTTTGTGATAATCTTTATAATGTAGATAAGGTCTATCTTTCCCATATAAAAATATATTCATGGCAAAACAATCTTTAGGATGTCTGATATTTGTCATTCATGTAACATGACTAATCTGATGAAAATGTGATTTAACAATAGTGTCCTCTATAGTATTACATCCAGAAAGTTGATAGATGTTATTGTCATTGTATTTTTAACATTTTATAGAGTATCCTTAAGTGAAATTTTTCTAATGCTTTAAGTTGAGTTGGTATTCAAGGTCTACTTCAATGCAATAAATTAGGTAAAATAACAAACTATGTGCAACTAGTTTAATTGCTATAGTCATTTCACTGTGATTAAATACTCTGTCTTTTAACTTTTGAAAGCAGCAATAAGTCTGTGCTGCATCATTGTCTAAGATACTTTTAAAAGCTAAGATATTTAAATTGGTTACATTCTCAAGATGATAATCATCCAAATTAAAAGTTGTTGAATAAATATAATTCAATCTGTATTATATTTAAACGCTATTGTTTTATCATCTTTGATAATTTTTAACATAGTTTAATGCAGTAGTAAAGAGGCAAACTCAGAACTAAAGACTCCAGGTTCAAATGAATAAAAATGTTTGATGTTCTATCTGCCCATAGAGTACCAAACATAATATGACCTTCCATGCATTTAACTCATGTATATTAGTGGTAATAATTTGCCATTGTTTGCCACATTCTTTCCATTTTATTTTAATAATGTAAAATGATCTGTGGTCAGTTGCTGGGGAGATCAAGTGATGTTTGAGCATCAAAGTTCTAGGCTGAGTACAGCAGTTTCTTTAAATTGACTAAACTGATATATATATATGCTTTCTTCAGCTGAGAATTGAACTAACTACTCCTAGCTTTTGATTCCACCATTTTTGCCATAACGACAATGTTAAATTGCCATATTAGGTACTGTTCTATAACTCTTTAAAAACAGATGAAAATGGTGTAGTGTACTTAGGTCTTTTGGCAGTTATGATTAAAAAGAAAGAAATGTATATCATTTTTAGTTTGGCTTCTCTACTGCTTTTAATTGACTTTTATTTCTCTCATTAAAATCAGTCAACACTTAGACAATCCCAATATCAATAACAATCAACAATTTCAACTTGTTGTCAAGATAACCTCTTTTTAACAATAAAGGTGGAATCCCACATTTCTTTATGTTCCAATATATTTATATAGACATTAAAGATTAACATTTCTGCAGATATGATTAATAGCTTCTTTAAATAAATAAAAAAAAACCTTGACTTTTAATAAACTTGATGCATATTTTACTTTTATTTTGCTAAGTTTATGTTAGTATTCATTAGGTAATTAGTTTTTATTTTTAAATCATATTATTATTACTATTACTTTTGTTATTTCAAGATTAACCTATACTTGAGTCCAAAGAATGAGATGTGTATATAATTGTTTTCAAATAAATTTTTTAATTAAAAACCAAGTGTATATTTTTAGATTAGATCTAACTTCATACTTTCATTATTATTATAGGTTTACAAACAATAGCGAAAATCGCGTGACATTTTTTTAAATATTTATTTTGTAAATAGTAAAAAAAATCAATAAGTTGAATATACATCAAAATTTAATTTATATTTGTAGTCAAGCTTTAAATACTTTACTTTATTATACTAAATTTTATGGTTTATATAAATAATATCAATTATATATAAACTAATATAAACCATGAGCTATTCTTTTTCATCATCAATAGTGAAATCTTCATCATATAATATGGATAACACAACTATCCCAAATTATGCCCTATATTGTGATAGAGTGAATGTGGTAGCCAATATATTATTTATAAATATGCATGCAATAATCGTTTAGTGATTTACTTTTATAGTTTGTGACTTATATATACATATAAAAATTTATGTAATCAAAATTACCTCAAATTCACAACTTAACCAGACTAGCCAGAAAATTAAACTCTATAACACAACCAGTGGTTTCACTGCTATAAGCAGACTTCTCGAGTGTAAAGAACTACAAAATAACAATTAAGCATCACATGATCACCATCTCTTATACTAGCTCATAATTGTTTATAAACAAGGCAAAAACTCTCTATACAGTAGTGCCACCCTCTGACAAACAGAGTAATCAATGGATGCCAGAAGGCTTGTGCATAAAATCTCTATCTAATGCCTACTCATCCAATATCCTCAGATTAGTTTGTGGCCAAAGCTCCTCACTGATGAAGGTCACAAGCCAGAATCTAGTCTGGAGATATTGGATGAGTTGGCATTACATAGGGATTTTATGCACAAGCCTTCTGGCATCCATTGATTACTCTGGTTGGCACAGGGTGGCACTACTATATGGAGAGTTTTGCTTTGTTTACAAAATAACATATTTAAACTAAACATTATTCACAATTCCACTTTCATCTCATACACTCTTAATATCAAAAGAACTTTTAAATAAGTTGATTGTTTCATAATCATAAATTTTTAATAATAAAGATTCTTTAAATCTTCTTTTTATTTCATTTTTCTCATCAAAATTAATAGTGTGATCTATTTCTTTTTAATGGATATGGACCACACTATTAATTTTGATGAGGCTAAGGTTCTCTTATTTGAGAGAAATGAAATAAAAAGAATTAAAAAATCTTTATTATTAAAAATGTATGATTCTGAAGCAATTAACTTATTTAAAAATTCTTTTAATATTAAGGGTTTATGGGATTAAATGGAATTATGGGTAATGTTTAGTTTAAATATATTATTTTGTAGTTTTTACACTTGAAAAGTTTACTTGTAACAGTGTTTTAGAATTTAATTTTCTGGCTAGTCTGTTGAGTTGTGAATTTGGAGTAATTTTGATTATTTTATTGACTAGTGTAGCTTTATACTTTTAATGTTTATATATATGTAACATTCATAATAATGTTTGGGGCATTCCATTTTTCTCTAGAAATACATAGCTATATATTAATTTAATACTTAAAACTTTTTTAATTATTATAAATTGATTTAAAGTTCTCTAATACTCTGACTATCTATATCATCTTCCATTTATTTATATACAGAGAATACAATAATATAGAGACAAGATTATGACATGATAAATTAAAAACAATTCATAATGGTTGGAATATTTATTATGGCACTCCCTTCATAATAGTAATAAAATCGAAAAAGATAGCTAGTCATAAAGAATAAGTGGTAAGCACTTTTACATTTATACGATGAGATGAAAAACGTACTGTAGCAAATTTTGACATAACATTTGACTAAAGAAGATGATATTTTGGAATCTGATTTCATTTTATAACCATATTTATATGTAGACATAGATTGGATATTTTTTTAATGTTAACGATAGTCCATGTGCAAATGGCAAAAAAAAAAATTAAATTTAAACAAATTTTAATTTTTCCCATTCAAATGTATTAACAATCATTCTCCTATTTTTCTATATATTCCATCAGACTAAGTTGATAGTTTCTGTAAGCTATATTTATCAGCTTATTACTAATGAGTTTAAAATTAAAAAATTCTAAATATATAGTTTTCTTATTCTAATTTAAACAATCTCTAGCACTTAAAATTCATGTCTTTCTGTTTTTTGCTCAATAATAGCAAAAACTGCATTTATTATGCATAAATATATTTATTTATATACAGATATTTTTTATTTGTATTTGTAATTCAAATTTACATACATTTGTTCTTCTACATAATGTAGTTTCTTCTTTGTAACCTAAAGCTGACTGCAATTTCAATAAAGTCACCATAAACGTAGTTTCCTCCCCTGCAAAGAGACTGTAATTATGATGAATTTCACCAAAAGTGCTCTCGGCTTTAGGTTATAAAGAAGAAAGAAACCACTTCATTATACAGATGAACAAACCTATGCAAATATGATTTATATATACTGTATATGTTAAAAATACTTTTTAAGACTTCTAATTTTATTTGTTGTATAAATAATATGATATAAAATTAAGTATGTTCCTTATCACTTGCTTTCTCCATTATGCTTACTATTAATCAGAAGGATATCTAAATGTAACTATTCACTCAAATTCTTTATGTAAATTTGTAAACCAAGATAAAATGGGTTGAGGAGTAGAAATAACAAAATATGGTCTTTGATTATAAGTTTCAAATATGAATGTTCCGTTTATAATCATTTGATAAAACAAAAAAAATAGTGTATAATGTATATATAAATGTAAATTAACTACTCAAAGTGTAAATAAACCAATTAATCAGTGTTCTGATAATATACATTTCTACATTTGACATCATATTAAAATAATAATCCTATCAGTTCTCTCAGGATAATCATTTCACAATGGCTTTGCCATTCATTAGCTGAATATGAGACTCCTATAAATATCATAATGTAATGTTACACATAAATACCAAAGTCAAAATCATCACATTTTAAAGTATGGTTGGCTGTCTTGTTTAAATTTTGTTTGAGTAGTTAATTGGTGTATTATTTTCAGATTAATATTACTCACATGTGGTTTATACATGTAAAAATAGAGGGCAAAGAAGAAAGAAAGATTGGTAAGAAAGAACTTATTCCTAGACAGCTAACACAAAATGCAAGGGTAATTTAAGGTTTGCACATAGTTTTGTGTACAATATAAAATGAATTCACACAGTTAAATTATCAAAGTTTTTTGAGTCTGGCTAGCTTTGTTGCAATTAAAATTACAAATATGTTTCATCAAGTTAGATATATCCTTATGGGGGTTCCCCTCTTTTCTTCCAAAGAGTAATATTGTGGTTTAAGACCTGTAGAGGTCCCTACTATAGCATTTTTATATGCATGTGCTTGAGGCTACAGCCTTAATCAATATTACTTATATAAGGAAGTAAAATGTATATTTTGCTAACAAAAAATTTAAAACAGATTAAACTATTGTAAGACTATTACTAAATATTAAACTCATATATATGCTACTCATAATGACATGTCCAAATAATAGTAAGATCCTTATATATATAATTGTAGTAAAATGTGACCCCAGCCCTGGGGAATTTTAGAATTTTTTTAAGACAGCAATCATACTTAGGTTGCTGGGTTGTTGTTTTTTCAAATAGCCAGATCAAGCCAACCCAATTAGTCTGTAATTTTGGGACTATAAATAGATATCTAACCTTTATAAGATGAAAAATGGTCATAGATTAATCTGAGTTAATAAAATGAATGTCACTCTGACTTTAAAATCAAAAAAAATAAAATTATAACATGGTGCAACCTTAACTACAGATGGAAAATTGTCATATTTCTATTGAAGCTGAGTTTAGAGCTGATCTTTATTTTTTTTGATAATGAATAAAATAATTTCTCCAAATGAATCTTGATACATTTTTTTTCACAAAGTGTTTGAATTATTATCATCAAATTATTTTTCTTTCATGGAGGACTTTAAAGCCCAAAATCCATAAATCATATCTGAACAGTATACCATTTGATTATTTCATCTGTGTTTGATTTAATGTAATAATAGAGTAATAGATTCTCTGGAATACAAAATCCATGGATCATGATTCCAGCTCTGTCTTTTCCAGTGATCGAACTTCTTATGTGCTTCCGGGCACTAAACCACTTCATTATTTTATCTATTTATGAAACTTAGCAATATTATATTTTTTATATATTTTTTAAAAAATTTTATAATGAAATATGTATGAAGTGTTTTTAGAAGGTCTGTTGAATTTAGAATTGATCAAATTTTTATTGAGATTGATAATAGTCTGCTTTTGTTAGTGGAATGTTTGCCATTACTTGTTGTTGTTTTGATATTCTGTAACAAAGTAAATCCATAAATCCTTTCTGACTTAAAGTTATTTATATTTTATTATTGTTTTATTCCAGCTTTATTGTTGTCTTGACAACAGTTTGAAATTGTTGATTGTTATTGATATTGGGATTGTCTAAGTGTTGATTGGTTTTTAATGATTATATGTATGATTCTTATGTATTGTTTAAATTTGTCCTTTTTTTATAGATTGTTTTGTTATTGTTATTGTCATTTTTATCTTATTTACTTTTGTGGATTGATTAATAAAAGTATTTAGAAAATATTTTTGTGCATCTATATTCCTGTTTAATTATTCTTACCTAGAGAGTTAAACAAGAATGGAAAAATCATTAAAATTCTTGTCAACAATAAGTTTGCATGCTCCACTATTCATTTTTGAGTAGACGGTTCTGGAAGACTGTTATTTGCTTACATATAAATAAGAAATATTAAAATAAACATTAAGCTTAAGATGAAAGACCATGCATGTAAATGAAACACTTATTATTTTTTTATAATAACTTCTAGGTCATTCTTTAATTATTTTTTGTATCTTTCATCTAAACATCTATATAAACAAAAACTTTTTAAATTTATCATATTAACAATTATAAATCTATCTTTCAATTTTTATGGGATTACAGACCTGAAATAGTTGCAATTTGTATATTCTTAATAAACAATAATTTTGATGTTATATATAGTGTATTAAAACTGATAGTTGAAAGATTAATATTTATGAAGAGGGCATTTGAAATGAGGGTTTGTGAATACAACTACAAAAAGACTACCTATCATATTGCTAGTTAGAATAAAGAAATCTAATTGTTTTTTCACTAGAAGTGACTAAAATAATAAAGTCTATGAATTTCATCTGTTAATCTAATGCAAGGCAGATTCTATAAATGTTTTCTAATTACTCTATTCAGGTCTTCTCTTCATTTTGATCTTCAAATAATAACAACTATCCTTGTAAACAAACTTATAATCATCAATTAACTAACATCTACCTTTAATCCATTTTTTCTTCTGCTTGTAAATTTGGCAATTCTAATCATTATTTACAATTTATTTTTTATTCTATTCTGAATACCATTTCTAATGTTTTCACTTGTTTTCTTGCAATCTTCCAAAATGTCTGCTCTAATACAACGTATAATTATCATTTTTAAAAACATTTTTAGTGGACTATTGAATATCTTTTTATATTAAAGATGTTGTTATCTTTCTTTTATATATAACACTAATAAACATTCTACACTCTAATAATCAATATAGGCAAAAATATTTCTTAATTAACTCCATTAAAAAAAAAATTATAATTATTTTCAAAATACAGCAAGTTATAATTTTTATTGATTTATTCTTCCAATATTTTTATGACCCATCTTTCTTTCTTTTTTTATTTAAATTCATTTTTGACTCCATTCATATTTCTGAATGAACGTTGTAATTTTTTTTTTAACCTTGATTGCTTCTTCTCATTTTTTGTATTTTACTATTTTTTAGACTGCACTTCTTTATGGAATATACACGGTAAGCTTCTCCTTTGTTTGGTCGTTGTTTATTGTGTTACATGTTTTATGTATAATATTGTGTTGTGGTTTGCTTTTATGTGAAGTCATTTGCTTTTTGCATGATTTTTATATCAGCTATTTTTAAAAGATGCAATCCAAGCTATTCATTATTTTAAGTGGAAATTTTATTTAGTTGAGTTGTGTCTTTATTTTTGAAATTACTACTGCTTTTTATTTTATTTAATGTCTTTTTTTCTTTCTCTCGTTTTCATTTACTCTGAATTGAATTACATACACAGAAATGCTTTGCAAAATTCAGATTTATTAAAAAATGGATTGAATCTTTTAAACTGTTCTTAATTGCTTTTATGTCATGTGACTTTTAACCCTTTATTAACTACTTCAGATGAGGTGTATGGAATTGAAATATAATATTATAATTTATAACATCTAGTTTTATAAGAATATTTATAAATGTTTTTTTGAATCGTGTCATATTAACCCTGTTTTTACTATTTCAAATAAGAAATAAATCAGTAAAATATATTTATGAAATACAATAACCAAACTCAGAAAAATCAATGAGACTCTTTTAAAATCACATCTGGTATAATATATATTTAATTTAAATGCACATTTAAATAAACTATGAACGTATTTCAATTATATATATATTATATTATTCTAAAAAAAAAATTATTTAATTACAAAAAAAAGTAAAAAGAATCATTTGTACGCAATGCAAATAATTATTTTTAAAACTGTAGGACTTAAAAATTAAACCGTAATAATAATTATTACTATTTAGATACTATAATAAAAACTATACTTGCTTGTATCTAAAATCACTCTGATGAGTTTAGTAATCATTACTATATACAATATTTATTAATCATTAATAAATATTTAAAATATAGCTGCTAAAACTAAAAAATTAAGATGATTTTTTAATTTTAAATATCAAAACTGAAGTAGTATTTTTAAAATGTGTTAAAAATTATGGTATAATTTGTTGCTTGGGAGATCATGTGGCATTTGATCATTAACATAACTTACAGAGGGTTGCATTTTTACTAAATTGATTAACCCGAAATTTTTTTTCCATTGCTTGGAAATGATTTTGCTACTCTAATATTGCATAAATAAATATGAATGTATATAGTTCATCCATCAGCTCCAATATTCCAAATATTTCTGTCAAAAAAATAGCCCCTTGGCTTAATGCCAGATTTTGGTGATTTCTATTTTTACAAACATTAAAAGTACATGATTGTTCTGTCAAGCATTGTTAGCCGAGAGGTCATCGTAACTGCCTTGCAAGCAAGTAGTTGGTTGCAGACAGTTGTGGGTTCACGTCTCGGCCGATGCTATGACATATAAATAAAAGTACATGATTGTTCTATTAAATAAAACTCAGTTTTAAAAAGTATACCATCAACTTATTTTTTAAATTTCTTGAATGCATTAGCAAATGTAAAGTTCCTCACCATTACATAATAGCATCATTTGATATTGAAGAAGAAAAGACTCGGTAGATATTATTAAAACATTGCTAACAAATAAACCAATATAAAAACTATAAAGTTTATTGGCATTCTCCAATGGATTGACAATGAAATAATGGCAATCTACCAGAGAAACATATACTATATGCATCTTGCCTATGTGATAGGCTTATTTATAAGTGAATTCATTTGTAGTTTAAATCTTCTGATTATGTGGTTCCCCAAGCTTGTATATTTCTACCAAGAAAAAATAAACTATAAAATGAGAATTAGACCAGTTAACATCAGATATTTCATTGATTAAAAATCCCTCACGTCTACTATCCACAAAATGAATATTTTTAGATCTTTTCTAGATAAAAACTATAAAATATGCAAATACAAACATAATAGAAATGAAAATGCTACATTGCATCGCATCGCACCAAAAAAATATTGATTAAAAAAATGTCTATATTTATATTGAATGAAAATATTATATTTAGTAACCAATATGTATAAATCTTTTTATTTTTGTGGAATATGTAAAAATATTTCATTTTAAAAAAATGAAATTAAAATACATTTTACTTAATATAGTTCTTGTTATAATTGGATTATTTTGGGGGTAATATTATATTACTTTTTAGGGTATTGCTGTGCTTATTAAAATGTTATATTCATTCAGAATTCATTTGGTTGATAAATATATTATCATGTTTTTTATTTATCACACACTACTGTGGATTATTTATAACTTGTTAAAATGCACATTATTTTCTTAATTACAAATTTATTTAATGTACATTGATTACGTAAGTAATATTTACTAAGGCAATAAACCTAAAGCATATGCGGTTGAAAAAGCGAAGGTAGGGACCTCTACAGGTCTTAATCACAGCTTAACCACAGCTTGTGGTTAAGACCTGTAGAGGTCCCTACCTTCCCATTTTCAACCGCACATGCTTTAGGTTTATTGCCTCAGTAAATATTATTTTCTTAATTACACAAAATATAAAACAAGATCTTTTCATTCTGCATTGGCTTGATTGCTAAATATATTATTTTTTATTACATTTATTGCATGATTTTTTTTTTATTAACTAAATTATTTTCATGCATTATATATAAGACATTTCATTTATTACTGTTTGTATTTCTTTGGTTATTGGTATGGCATATTTGATTCTATATGACAGATATCTCAGACTGTAGTAGCACCAAAATGTTTTATTCTATATGATCAGTGGGAAAGCAGGTTTATGTTTCTATTGAAGCTTATATAAAAGATACTGTGAGCAAATAATTACAACATCACAAGTTTTAATTAAAACTTGCGATGCAGTAATCAAAATTAACATTCTATTTCTATATAAGAGCTAATAATTGCTTTTATCATTTACTTAATGATAGCAGAATAAAAAATGATTTGTATATATGTTGTGTTATCTTCCTAAAGACAAATACAGTAATTGGGCAACTGAGTATTACAACCAATAATAATCATTCATTGGCAGTGATATTGTGCTCTCAATCTTGTTATACATTTTAATGATTTCTTATATTATTTTTCTTATATTATTTTTTAATACTGTTAAAAAAATTATAGTATTAATATTGTAACTTAATACACTGTACAGGCTTACACGCACCTCCACATATAATGTAATATATAAGAATTCAAACTCAGACTTTCACACGACCCTCAATTCTCCATGCCATCTCATATTGAAGACCCACCTGATCACACACATATGGAAATGATAAATAATCACCAATATGCGAATTTCATGCTAAAACAGTATTCATCAGTTGGTCCAGATTACCATCTCCACACATATATACAATCAGTGCTCAGCTTTATGTTAAGATAGCCAATCTTCATACTTTAATAATGGACAGGCTTCAAACTACTCCAACCCACAATTCTTCAGCCGTCCATTTCATTGAAAATCTGATGATGGAACATTCAAAGCCAACGTTAGTGCCAAGGTTGTCATCCTGCCCATGTTGACGTTAGTAATTTTGACCCCTAATATTGATATGTGTGAAGTATTATTACTAAATCTTTTAAAAAGTGAAATAAATTTACAAATTGTAATAATTAATTTGTCATTACGTTCGTTCAGTTTTTAATATATAGCGGAAGCAACGATGCATTAAATGAATGAACTGTTAGTTCATTAAAGTAAAACAAATGAAATAAGTTAATACAAATGGAAAGAGAGAAAAAAAACAGTTAAAATATTATTGGTTAATTAGAATTCGAATGTTTTATTTTCCTGTAAATAATCCTGTCACTTTTACTCAGTCATTAATTTAAATACTGCATTCTGACAGTTTTAAACTACTTACTTCATCCAAAATGCAAACATGCTATTATTCATTTTTAATGATTTTAAAAAAGATACTGGAACAAAATCTTTGTTGAATAATAATTGTTGATGAAAAAGTAACACATGAATTTTGTAGCAATTTATTATTATTAACAAATAATTTTAAGTCTAATATATACAAAATATATATTTTTTTGCTACGACGATATAAAAAGATATACATGTGAAATTCATTTTATAGTTACATAAGTAAAATACCATTATGGACAGTTAACCCTCTCTTTTAATCAATGCATAATCCAAATATCTAGTGCTTATGTTAACTTGGTTTAATTTATGTATATTTACAGCTGGGTGGATAAATGATTAAAATGCTAACTATTCTGTGCTTACCTACAGTGATTAATTTTATTTGCTATAAAAATAATCATATAAATTCAAAATAGTTTAAAATATACAAAATTAACTTTTTTTTTTTAAATATTCAAAACAAAAAATATTTTATGGCTTTCTCAGCTTGCCTATATGAACAGTGATTCATTTTATTTACTTTATTCCAGAAACTATCTATTGTAAAATAACCAAAACTAGTTTGGATTTAATATGGATAGTGGAGTAAACACATTAGTTAAGTACTGCCTCTAATGCAGATATGTATTTGATTGTTTTATAAATAACTCAGAAGTACAAGTAATGTTTGTAGACCAGGACACAGGTTGAGCATAAAGTTCCATCAATTGAAACTCTTATTCTTTGATTTAATTTTTATTATCAGTTTGCTAAACTACTGTTATTATACTCATATATAGGTGCTTAAAATAACTTTTAAGTATCCTGCCTCATGATAAAGATCTCTCCAACATCAATCTACAGGAAATAGTGATGGAGCCAAAAGTTAGTTTTAGCAGTTATTCATTTTATTTTTAATATAGGAATAACTGTATAACCATTATTGATCAGCAATTGGCTGGCTAGTTAATTGCCAGGCTGATTATCTGAACGAAAATATGTGTGCATATAATTTTAATTTTCACTTTATTATATATGTAATACTTTTGTTACTTATGTGTGTATGATCAGTGAAGTGGGGTTTTCTTATTTATGTATTATTCAGCTTAGTGCACTGTTGGTGCTGACCACCATAATCATAGCATTTTTGTGTGTTCAGGTGCTATTTATAATTATCATTTATAATTTAAACATAAATTTATCCTGATATACAATTGTTTTATAATTCAAACAAAAATATATAGTGTTACTGGGTTCCCGAAACTTTATGGGTGAAGTTCTCACTTGAATCTGCCACTTATAATATTTTCCCAGCATATGCTGATGTGATTTTTGCTTATATCTATATAGTTGCCATTTTTTTCATTGGCCATCCCTAATATTTTTTAATAAATTAATCCTTGTATATTTCTTTTAATAATAATAATAATAACAATGAAATGTGTAGAATATTTATTTCAGTCTTTATTATTTCTTCTTTCACTGGGGTTTACCTAATTAGTAGTCTGTTCCACAATGTATCTTTATTTGATTTGCTGAAAGTAAATTCTGATGAAAACTAATAATCAGGTAAAATGAATCAATATAGCAGTGAAATAAGTGTGCAAAAAGAAGTGATTTATGAATCCATATTCATAACCAATGCTAAAAGGGCAGATGTGCAAAATGTGTTACTTAATCAAAACAAGTATGGTTTAGAACACCTTTTGTTTTTATCATTGTGATAAATTTAAGCTTTTTCCAGTCTTACAATTCCTTTTGTTGTTGTTGTTGTTTTTATTCATCTTTGGCACCATAAGAGCATCTGTTTCTCACTTCCAGTTCATTAGTACATTGTCACCATTTATAATGTGAATTGCAATATTTTAATTCATCCATGTGTTATTATTACAATAGGATTTTTATATATTGCTTCAATTTATTTAATTTTTATTTTTATTAGTAGCTGTTTGTAGTTCTTTCTGTCATCTCTAATAATTCAATCATTATAAGTTTACATTTTGCTGATAATATACATTGTAGAAGTTTTTCTTAATATATTTGCATAAAATGTCCTTTATAATTATTTTATTGATGCATATTAAACATTCATTAATAAATAATGACAATGATTTGCTATTCTTGAAAAATCCAAGAATTAAAAATAATAGATCGAGCTGAATCCATAGGTCTTTAGTTTTTGTCTGCCACTCTATCACTACATTAAACCATATGGTATATTTTTTGAATTTAAATGAGCAAATAGTACTGCTGGTGTCATTACTGTGGTTTTCAGATTATTATTAGATTTTTTAAAAATACTTTCAATTTTAAACCACTAAACATCACATGATCACCATTCTTTATGCTTACACAAGCTGTTTACACAAAGGCTAAACTCTCCATACAGTAGTACTCCTCACTGATGAAGGCCACAAGACAGAAACTAATCTGGGGATATTGGATGAGTAGGCACTAGATAAGGATTTTATGCAAACACCTTCTTGCATCTATTGATTACTCTGGTTTGCACTGAGTGGTGCTACTGTATGGAGAGTTTAGCCTCTGTGTACTTTCAATTTTGGAAAAATAAATGATCTTAAGAAATAAAAAATATAAAAAAAGTAGACTTACGATATAACAGATTTTTTTTTTGTGTGTTTGCATCAAAATAAAATAAAAAGGCAAAGCTTATACTATATGTGTGTGTTGAAAGACCATACAGTATAGTAATTATCCTACTCACACTATTATTAATCTTGGGTTTGACTGTAGAAAGTTTGAACATTTTTTTAGATAACTGAAAATTTTCAAGCAAGCTTAGGATTTCACTCCCAGGTAGTCCTTGGCAATCTGGATAGTCCATTTAGATATCATTTGATATCACAGTATGTTGATATTTTTAGATAAAAAGTAAAACAAGGAAGAAAAAACATAAAAAAAACTTTATCAATGACATTTGAATTATCTAGTGGCTAATGTTTTTAAATTTTGATTGTTTTTGTTTGTGAAGATGCCAGAGATTTTGTCCTGCAATGAGATCATTAATGCTGATTATACATTTATATTATTAATTCAACTATTTTTTGATATGAAGCTTTATATATATATATATATTTTAAATTGACATAATTATATATTCCAAATGCTAGAAAGAAATATTGATCTTCTTTATTTTTGTGGCTGTATTATTTGAAATTCATTGAAAATGTTTCTATAAAAGTACATATTAGCAATCAAATAAAATAGTTTTATAGAAAAAAGTAAGAAATAGTTAATATTTTTATACAATTGCAATATACTTTTTTTAAAAAAATTGTCTTCATGAGAATTTAAGGTAGAATAATATAAAATATGTTCTTAATTTTATTTTGTATCTTAACAATAATGGCTACATTGTAGTTTACAAACTATCAGATTATTAGTAATCTCTAATATCTCTCCTAAGAAGAGTATTTTTTTATGTAAACATTGTTTCAAATTTGTACTTTTTTTTTATTTTAAGAATTATTTACAATAACTATTAAAATGTTTGTATGAAAAAATCATAAAAATATAACTGTAAAATCACAAAAATGAAAAAATAAAATATTTTTTCTTTAACTGAATTTGATCTATTGCTTTCTTATAATCATTTATTATAATGAAATACATTTGCTTTTTATTATTATTGTCATTAATTATAATAAATTTTATATTTGTCTTAAAAAGTAGGGGGGGGGGGAATGGTAATTTGAAAAAGATGAAATTTTTTTATAACCACTTAACTACAAACAGTATGAGATACAGCTAAATTGGAGAAAGGGGACAAAATTTAAAACTAAGCTAAATTCAAACTAATTTGATTTTTTCAAAATAGAGACATACTTAGGAAAATATTGAAATAGACATCTGTTCAATTTAAAAAATAATATAAAATTAAGACATTTGAAAATTGATAGCAGTATAACCCATTGCTTGTAGCTGTTGTAGGTTAATTTATTTTATTTGAACTTTTATTTCAAAAATTAGAAAGTTTTTTATTTGCTTCATATCATTAATAATTTTTTTAATTAAAAATAGAAATGGTGAAGAATCATCTAATATTATATCTATTATAATGCTTTTCTTTGCAATAGTGAAACTAATGTTGGAATATAAACCAAGTTTCAAAACCTTTTCTCAATCATGGTTGAAATTTCTTTTTAATTTACTACAGGATATAATTCCAACCAAAATATTTCTTAATGACTGATTTAAGATAAATCTTGAACCCATATATGTTTTGTGAAATAAATATCTGGAGGAAATGCTACTTTTTTCAAACCTACTCATACTTCTCATCTTTATGCCTATTAATATTTCATAAGTGAATTATTAACTTCAAGTATTTACTAATATATATATAATATTTTCAGCCTTTTAATGCATCTGTAAATATTCGTACACTAAGAACTAAGAGGCTCACACACTGTTCCATAATATTTGACAATAAAAAATATAATGTACTAAAAAAAAGAATGATTTAACTTGTATCTTTGCTCACTCAAATTTTATTCATAAATATCATGACCAAAACATGGCAATTAATAATCTATCTTAGTTGTGCTCTCTCATAACTTAAACATTCATTTCATTTAACATGCCTCATCAGATTTAACTCCTGAAAATAAATTTCTAGACTCTCTTTATATTTAGTTGAACATGTCACTTTTCAATTTTGGAAAACAATTATAGATAAATAACCTATTATGTTACCTGTACTATTATGCTGTGTTTTTGTCGTACTTTGCCTATTTAACACACATTTATTTTATTGTAAATATGTTAATATTTGTATATAATTTGTTATGAATAAAACTTTTATTATTTTTTTTAAAAAAGCATTAATTTATTCATTTTTATTAATTTTGAAATCATTTCTCAGTTTTCAAAAGTTGAATCTTGACATTAAATCAAAACTCTATCCACTTTTCATTAATAATGGTATGCAAGAGTATGTTTTTAAAAAGTTTATATATAATGATACTATCTTCACCTGTCAATGTTATGATGGTTCAGGCTGTGTGGATCTTGGAATTTCTTTCAAATCACAAACAGAACTAGAATTTATTAGTGGAGGAGAAGATAGTTTGTCTAACATCAATGCAACTATTTATGTGACTATAGTTGGTAAATGAGTATCTATCTGTTAATCAGCTAGAAAAATAAAGATCCCAGATTAAAGTGGGTTGGTTAAATGAATGATTATATTGTGACTGCAAAATGATATTTGTATTAACATTGTAATATTTTGTTGCTTTATAATTAGTGGTATCAAACTTCTACATGTGCTATATTCATGTTATCTTAGCCATTACATATATACATATACTCATGCAAAGATCAATTTAAAATGTACAATTTTTATTTATTTATTAATAAGTAATAAGTGAAAAGGCCATTTTGTAGTATATAGTTATAGCAACAATATCTCTTAATGTAGCCATACTTAATATGTCAACATCATTATTTTCTATCAGTATCAATCCACTACCAAATAAAAGTCTCTCCAAGTTCAATCCAGTTTTTGGATCTCTAGCATCTCTTTTCCACATCATTCTAGCACACTTTCTTATTTCATCCATCCAAGTCATATATGATCTCTTTCTAGGTCTTTTACAATTTCTTGGAATCATTATCATCTCTTCTAGAAATATGTCCAGCACAACTTTACTTCAGTCTCTTAATCCTTTTAATGGTGTCAGTACCACCTGTTTGTTCTATCACTTATGTATTTCATTTTTGATCTATTTTTGTTACTCCTAACATACATCTCACTATACTTCATTGAGTGGTCTGAAGTCTCTGTGTTGCACTTCTGTTAAGTGTCCAAGTCTCAGATCCATAAGTAAAACTGATAACACACATTTATTAAAAGCCTTTCTTTTCAAACACATACACAAATTTCCTTTTAATTTTAAATTATTTTTAACAAAAGCACTCAAATAAGTTTAATTCTATAATTAATTTCATCCATTATGAATCCATCTGTAATGATAATCTGACCAAGATATTTGTACTTGCTAATTTCTTCTAACTCATTATTATCAATCTTTATTTTCTTTTTTCTTTTTTAAATCCGCTGAACATTTTTTTAGTCTTTTTAATATTTACCTTTAGTCCTACTTGTTTACTTTCATCTGTTAATTCTTGCAACATTTCCTGAAACTGAAATATTATTTTCAAAAACAATTACATCATCTCCAAAATCTAGATGTCTTAAATAATTTCCATTTATTTTTACTCCCTTAGATTTTCATTTTAATTCACAAAATACTTTTTTGCAAAATTGCTGTAAAAAGTTTTGGAGATATGGAATCAACTTGTTGTATATCCTTCTTGATGTTAATCTTTTTAATATTATTGTGTAATCTAATTGTTGCTGTTGCATTTTTATAAATATTCTTCAGAATATGACAATGTCCTGTGTCCATACCTTGATGATCCAATGCTTTAATCACAGAAGAAATGTTTATACAATCAAATGTCTTTTCACAACATAAAAACTTCTCTCAATACTTGAACATGGTCTACTGCAATAAAACAACTTTTAAATATACCTTGTTCTTTTTTTTCTCATGCATTGGATGGGAAGCGAACCCGCTAACCTGGGACAACTGCTTGTAAGGCAACTATGCTGACCTCTCGACCACCATCATTTGACATGTACCTTGTTCTTTTGATTGATTAAAATCTAAAATTCCACTGTTGACAAGTTATAATTATCTTAGTAAAAAAATTGTATAGAACTGATAGGTCTGTAATTTCTAATATCATATGTATCACCTTTTTTAAAATTAATATTAAAACTGCATTCTTCCAATCATCTAGTACATCTTTACCCTTTGGACATCTAATATATAACTTTGCCAAATGTATTTCTTTACCTGTCTTTTTTAAGATATCGATTATAATTCCATCATTATTTGAAGCTTTCCCTTCATAGATTTACTTGCATGCCACACTTCTTCATTTAAAATTCTCGGTAATTTAGAAGATATAGTCATTGTAGGTGGTACTTTTCCTTTATCTTTATGGCTATATAATTGTTGATAGAATTCTTCTACACATTTCATGATGTCATCTCTCTTTACAGTAATAATTTAATCTTTATTTCTTATTCCAAAATGTTGTTTTACACAATTGAGACTTTTATTCTCTTCTGTAATTTTCTTGCTAATTTACAATTATATTTTCTTATATTATTATTAACTCTTTTTCACACTATTTTACAAAATTCTACATATTCAATCCTTCTCAATGCATCATTTTTATACATTTTCACATTTCTTCTTCTCTTCATATATTGTCTTGTTTTAATAGAAATTTTATTGATCAATTGCTGCTTTTTTGTACTAGCTATCTTTGTTGCAGTTTTTAAAAGTATATCAATTATATTTTTATTGATTTTGTTCAAATGTCAATTATGTTCAAAATCTGCTAATATTTTTAAATGATTTTCAAGTTTAAATTTAAATTCATTGGAATGTTTCTCAAAATTAGGAACATCAACTGTGAATATTGTTTTTCTTAATAATTTTTGTCTCTATAGTTTTGCATTAACATTTATCTTACATCTCACTAATTTATTATCACTTCCTGTATTGAATTTATTAAAGAATATTGAAATACATATTTTCTATTACTCAAAATATAATCTAATTCTGCTATACCTTCATTTAAATGCTTCCATATTTATTTCTGTTCAGCATTTTTCTCAAAAAAAAAAATTCATAATATAAAGTTTTCTTTTTCTGCAAACTCCAGAAGTCTCTATCTTTTCTTCTCATTTCTATCACCATAACCAAATTTATTCACAGCACTTTCATCTTTTAATTGTTTACCAATTCTAGTAATAAAGTCTCATGACAATTTTAAACTGTTATTTGATCTGATCAAAAGCTTTTTGTATATCCATATAAAAATCATCTAATTCTTCATCACTATAAGAACTTGTTCGGAAATAAACCTGAATTATCTGCATTTGATATCTCTCATTAAGTTGAATAACTAATCTTGATATTCATTCTAATACACCATCAATCTGTACAATGTTTTTCTTCCATTTTTTATTTATAATGAATCCTATTCCACTTCTGCTTTCAATGTTGGTGCCTTTGTAAATACAGTTCATATTCACTTTTTAAATTGTTTCTTCACCTTTATTTCTGACTTTACAAAGTCCAATAATGTTCCATTTAATATTAGACAGTTTTTTTTCCAATTCTTGCAATCTTCCTTCACTTAAAAGTGATTTGAAATTGTACATCTTTAAATAAAAGTTTATCATCAAATGGCAGCCTAGGTTCACAATCAGGAGATTCTTAGCACCCTATGCTTCAGCCACCAACTATTGCCTTGGCTGGTGACTTTACACTCTCTCTGGAATAAGGACCATGATTTAGTTTTGTTTGTCATTATTGTGAATATCTATTTTTTTAAAAAGTTCATTCCCACACATATTGGCAATCTGCCTTCAAGAAATTCAACTGATATTTCTGTTAAGAGTTACCAGGCAACTGAGAATAAAGACCATGGTGTTTCTTGATTTTAAACTGAGAAGTAGAAAAAACAATAAACTCACCATGTTGTCTGATGCACGTTGATGAATAGCCCATCCATATTTACATATACGTAATGGGATGGGGGAAATGGAAGTGGAATGAACCTGGGTGATGGAAAATCACCATCAACCCCAGTTAACAAAATATAATATTTTAAGATATAAAGTATAGGATATTAAAGAGAGGTTTTATCACAAAAAATAAGTAATGAGATATTATAAGAGAGCATAAGATCCTGACATTTCTCTGAGATTAGCCAGCTAACTCCTTAGAGCAATTAACTATAAATCCACAAGAATTATCAATAAGTAAAAGGAAGCATAAGTACTCACCATTCATCATCATGAATGATCAATAAATACATCAATACAATAAATCCACTGTCAATCTTGTGACAAGACTTGCAATGGGTCTACTATAGACCAGGTCAACTATTTAGCTTTTACCAGCTTGTGGCAATTATTTAAACATTAATTTCAATGGACCATCTTAAGTGCCCATTCATCAGAATACATAATAATCAAAACAATAATTCTGGAACAATAAAACATGCTGATCATCATCAATGCTCTGGCTACTTAGTACCATTAGTGTACTGGCCAACTATAAACTTAATTTCTAATAGACTAAACTAAATAAAATGTAGTGCAGGGGCTTTAAAGAATATAATCTCAGTGCCAGCCAGGATATATCAATCATCATCATCTGGATGCCCCTTAAGCACTAACATACATCCCCATTCATATATTCAGACTGTTATGCATGAATCTAGCTCAGAAGAACACAAGATCAAGTACTGTTGTAATGACCAAGAGATGATGCAATACATAATATGAACTAAAAATCATTTACAATTAAGTTTACTGAAATAATTTTAACAAAGAATACAAATTTATTAACAACAATAAAAAAAATGATTTTATGGTCTTTAGAATCAGCTATGCAAATATAAATCAAACCTTTTGATTTTGATTAACATACAATAATAATAAAAATTATCACATTGTGACTTACATGATTAATTTACAAAATTCAAGTTATTATTATGGTTTACATATATGTTCCACTAGATTTACCTAAAATCCATTCAGCACACAGGCATGTGGCTTGATATAAAATGAACGTTTGAATTGACATTTAATAATATAAAAAATGATTAAAATTTACATATATGTGTTGATTAACATAAAATCAAAATCTGCTCTATTACATTGTCATTTACATATATGTTTCAATATGCAACACATATATATAGGTGCATAGATGCTGTTTTAGTTGATATTTAAATACAATAAAAGATTAAATTTTTACATATATGTATGTGCATGTATTCACACACTGACATCTATACTATATATTTAACTTGATCAAAATAAAATCATTAATTTTATAATACGTAATAAATTCTTGATATATGTTGTGTGCATAGAAATGTATGTGCATATTGTTGTTTATATTATATATTTTAATTTGTTACAATAATAAAAAGTTATTCAAAATATACTTTCCATAATTAATTCCTTGGTTAATATACATTAAGGCTATATAAAATTCACATATGCAAGTGTAATATATAAAATATAATTTAAATTAGCTATTAAACTTTATTACAGTTTTCTTCTTTTTTTTTAAAGTATAGTCAATTTTTGACAGTTTTAGAAAAGTTCTTTTTAATCAGGTTCCTCTCAGTCAATTATAAATGTCTTTAAAAAATATATACTCCAGCAAACGCCTTTTGTTTTCTACTCTAAAAGATTTTTGAGTTTTAGTAGTATCTATGAATCAATCATTTAATTCAAGCAAAATCTGCTCATCTTTTAAAATATGCACATTTTAAATGATTTGGAATTATTCTCCTTATATTATAACAATTTTAGAATCATCAATTCTTTAAATTTCTCTAAAAGATTTTAAAATATCTTTTAAATATTAATTCTGACTCTTAGATTTTTTTTTATTCCAAGAAGAGTTATTTATTTGCATTACTCTTTTTAAAAAAATATAGTTTAAATGATTTAAAACAATACTGTTTTATACAAAGGCAAAACTCCCAAATTATGTGCTAGTATAGAGATGGTGATCATGTGATGTTTGATGGTTTAATACTGTTCTATATTGTATATCTCATGTTTAGAGTATCATTTTTAAAAATGAATTATTTAAAACAATTCATGTTATATGTATGTGATGTGAGGTATTTGTTTATGGTTTTTGCATGTATACACAGCAGCATACATCTACCAATCCTTTGCCAGCTGATGGGTAAGTAACATCATCAGGACAGGCATTGTCTGTGCCATTGTCAGCATCAGGAAAGTTATAATCAGGTAATTTGTTGGCATTGATCAGTGATCTCCCTTCTGTCCAGGCCAGCAATCTATTTTTGCCATATTTGTGCAGGCTAATTGATGCATTAGAAGTGACCCTGTCTTCCTGTGAATCAAAACTTCTCTGTAGTTCTATAAACTGTTGCTAAATCTACTGTCAAATTCAGCTACATCTCATGGGAGCTCTGTATAAATCTGCCAACCATCTCTCTGGCCAGTTAAAACCAACTTCTGCAAACTAACCTCCACACTGCTTCTCAAAAATATTAAAACTAACTTGCAGCTGGCCAATTTGGCCAGTTAAAGCCAAACTGAACTGATATTTTTATCATCACTTTTTATAAGAGATGTCTGAGATAATAAAAACAACTAGAGTTTTTTCTGTCTAAACCTTATCTTGATTAAAAACAATTTTAATCAAACGTTACTTTTAAATTTTTATCACAGTGTGATATACAAAGATTTCTACATAAATAGAAATTTATTAATTAATTAAAAACTTTCAAAATAGATAATAGCCATTTTTACAATTATCAGAAAATGCTTATTTTTAAATTTCAAAATCAGAATTCAATAAAATATTTATTAGACCTTTTTAAATGTTTAATTTATAATCAACTTTTATTTTAAATTCAGAATTATTTAATTTTTTATTCCAGGAAGGTAGAAAATATTTACTAAAAATTTTTGTGTTTATTTCTACTTTTCCTCTACTTTATATATATATGTGCACACATACAAGTATGTTGCTGTGTGCCATGTAACCCAACCGGTTACAATATGAATAATCATATAATAACAGCTGCAATGACAAAAGCATATGGAATGGGCATTAGGAATTTGCCCTTTATGGTTCTTCTAAGACCTCAAAGAGGAATTAAAAAGTCTCTTTTCAGTTAGCAACAAACTTCTTTCTGCAGCCCAATATTTAATATATCCATCTTTATAGCACAAAAATAATAATGATTGAAATTTTATTCAAACCAATGAATAAGTTTAATTCATAATTGCCTTAATATAGCAGTTAACATGAACTTCATTGTAGGCTAATTGAAATTAATTTACCTAATTAGCATGTAAAAAAAATCCAGGATAGTGGTTAATGCGTTGCCCTTCCTTATGCATGATCTGATGTTCAAATTAAGAGTGAATCTTGAGGGTTTTTTTTTCCAAATATTTGTGAAGTTTACAGGCAAGATCAGAAATTATTTTTCACAAAACAAGTTCATGGATAACCCAGTTGGCTATTCAGTTTTGGTTAGTAAATGATTTGGAAAACAAAGCCATAAAATAATCTGATCTAGCAAAATGAATATTTTGTGTACCACATTAAATAAAAAAGAAAGATTGTAATATGATACAACTCCACTACTGATAACAATGGTTGATAAACACTAAACATTTGATTTATTATTTGTAGATCCTGTTATTTTCAAATCATTTATATATGAGTTTTGCAATGTACATAAGGTTTTTTTTCTTCAATATTATGCCAAAACTTATTTAAGGAAATTCCAAAGTGTTAAGTTATTATTGCAAATCTGGTAATAATAGTGAAATAATTTCGTGCATTGTTCTTAAATAAATATATTAAAGAGCATTATACTTCTTTAAAAAAATGTCTTACAATACATGCAGAAGCTTACTTCAGATGGCAGCACTTTCACTGTGACTGAAAAATTACAGTATATATATATTTTAACATAAAATTGTATGATTCAGGTTTTTATATTGTAATTTTTTTTTTAAAAAAAAAGAGATTGGGTGTGTGAGTGGTTTTATTAGCATGTTCTTTTTTTTATATATATAATTATTTTTCTCTTTGTAATTAATTTTAATTCAAATTATCTTATAGCTTATTAAAAGGAAATATTGTAATAAAAATGTATTAAAAGAAAAGATAATAGATTTCCTGTTGAATTTATCTTTAGCTCTATTGTTTAATACATTGTTATTTTTAACTTAATGTATTCAATTCTATATTAATTTGCCTTTTTGAAAATTCTAGAAAATATTATATACATAGAATAAAAATTACTTTCCGATGTTCTCTCTCTGTATGCACACAAACCAGTATGTATGCCAACCTTATATATTATTATACTTAAAACTTTTATTTTACTATACCTATGAATAATCATTTGAAAAAGATATTATCTGTGTCTATATATATATCAAATGCATTGCAATTTGTAAGCATTTTAAATATTTAAGATGATAATTAATATGTTTTTTTAATTAAAATTGAAATGTACAAATAATTGCATAACATTTAACATATTTAGAGATGTTTTTAAGAGATGACTAGATATTATCATTTATTACTGCTTTTTATTCTATCTGGACTAAAACACTGTAATAGTGTCATTCCATTGTTTCAGCTTAATGTTGTTGAATTGTCTTTCAGTATCCTCAACTTACTTTTCATGCGGCACCATTAATGCTTACTGCCAGACTACTTTGAGTATTGTTTGATTTTGGCCTATATGGAAAGAACAAAATTTCATTATATCATTTATTGTAATATTTATTAAGATTATAACCTTAAGACTATGCGCCTGAAAAAACGACAGTAGGGACCTCTGAAAATCTTTAGCACAAGATTTATTTAAAAGACAAGTGTGGCCACTCTTATCTAAATGTACTTTCTAAATAAATAGGAGAATCTAAAGTATTTTGATTTGAGAGTGCAAGGCTATTCATATTCAATACCTCCCTGATTAAGTCCACAAATTCTATAACACATCAGTATTCGCAAAATCTTTTGATTTACAATTCTCCTATTTATTTAGAAAGTAGATTTAGATATGAGTGGCTGCTCTTGTCTTTTAAATAAATCTTGTGTAAAAGATTTGCAGAGGTCCCTACTGTCATATTTTCAGGCGCATAGTCTTAAGGTTATAGCCTTAATAAATATTACTTTAAATAATGAGTATGCATTTTATAAATATAATTATATCATTTATTATAAGTTAAATCTATATAATTGATACATTGGCTTATGTTCAAATTTGTGGTATATCAAATTTTAACTTCTTTGCTTGAAAAGCATGACAATGCATTGGTGATCAAGAGGTCAGTGACAGATGCTTTACAAGCAGTTGTCCCAGGTTAGTGGGTTCACTTCCTGGATGATGCTATGGTACATGAGAAAATATATATATATAACACCATAGAATAAATTACATAGTTATTTCTGCACAAAGATCAAATAAAATAATCTGAA
The DNA here is from genome assembly GCA_028023455.1 of Epiperipatus broadwayi. NCBI lineage: Eukaryota > Metazoa > Onychophora > Udeonychophora > Euonychophora > Peripatidae > Epiperipatus > Epiperipatus broadwayi. The sequence goes on from JAQFVV010012396.1 coordinate 14,861,856, forward strand.
GCAAATTGTGGGAGATAGAGTTGTTGCATTCCTTGATGGCCTTTACATAGAAGATATTTTTCAAAGAATTATTTTGTTTCCTGAACTAAAAAGAGCATAAGCAATTTAAGTCAGTAGTAAACTCTCCATACATTAGGGCTTGTGTAGGCGTAGGAATAAGCCAGCCTATATATATAAATACTGAATATTATGTTAAGCAAAGACAATAGATATAAATAGGCAGTAGGATCTGACCACCAGTAATAAATGATTATCGTCATTGTTTATTATTTTTTATATTCTTTCAATGCAGTATATATGTAGGCAGTATGCATATTTACATATATTGAAAAATCTATTTGTGATAGGGTTTTTGATTTAGTAACTTGAGTTAGTAACTTTGTGTTATTGATAATAAAAAAAAACATTGCTCTGAAATAGTTTATTGGAGGGGGGGGGATATGAATCGATTTATATAAATGCTTTTTAAATATATTTTTAATGGGACTCATTTACCATTATGCTATTTTTAAAATTTTAAAACATGATATGATGATATTCTTATTATTGTTTCTTTACAAATAACACTTGTAAAAAGTCAAAATAAGAGTCATAGATCACATGACCCTATCTCTTAAGCTTGTAAGTTATAAACAATGAGGATTGCCAATTCCTCTACAAGCTTTGTGATAAATGCTTAGCCAGAGCCAGCACTTAAAATATCTCTGTCAGGAACCCTTCCCCAAACCCCTGACCATGGTTTTGGGCTTTGGCACTCCTCAGAGAGGTGTCAGGGTAATTATCTTATCAAATAACTTTGTCTTGCAAATAGAAATTACATTGCCATTTGATTTTTTACATTATCTTTTAATACATTGTACAGGCTTAAACCTGCATTTATATATGTAATATATGCAGGGTTCGAACTCAGACTTTCACATGACCCACCACTCTCAGTGCCATCTCATATTGCTGACCCACCTGATCACACACATGTTGAAAAGATAAATAATCACCAATATACGTATTTCATGCTAAACCAGCAATCATCAGTTGGTCTAGATTACTATCCTCGCACATATATATATAATCACTACTCAGCTTTATATTAAGATAGCCAATCTTTATACTTTAATGGACAAGCTTCAAACTATTCCAACTGACAACTCTTCAGCCTTCCATTTCATTGAAAATCTGATGGTGGAACGTTCAAAGCCCTTGTTAATGCCAAGGTTGTCATCCTACCCATGTTGACATATTTGTCATTCTGACCCCTCATGTACAGGAGAATAATCCATTTATACATACATATGTGAGGGATGGGCAGACCTTTTACACCCTATTTATATAAATTAATACATTATACAGGCTTAAACCTTATCTTTTATAAATGTTGAACTTTCCTTTGGGTAGATAAGGATGTACAACTGATGCAATACTTTTATACTAATAAAACTTGTATATATATTTAATTTTTGCTATGCTTTAATTAATAATATTTTTTACCGTGACTTTTCAATAGTTAAAAATATCACCAGTTTGTTTTAGATGCAATTGACTAAAGCAACTAACAAATGTAAAGAAAATATGTCATGATCTTAAGCTCCCATAGAAGCTTTATACCATTAACAGTGTCCTTGTAAATATTGTTTGAGTTTACATTTAGGGCAATGACATTCATCTAACCAATATATATTAATCTGAGATCTTTAGTCACCAGTTAATAATAGCTAGATGCTTGCTTACTAACCAATGTTTTGATAACTGGATTATGGGCCAAATAGTTGGGGGGGGGGGGATGTTAAACCTACATGTGATCTAAAAAAGATATTAAGCATTACCTGGCTTGAATTAAAACTGCATATTGTGATCATAGTTGGTAAATGCACTGTTTTGCCATGAATGCAAAATGTTGATATTGATACACATATCAGTTAAACTTTCTAAATGATGATGTGGTTATAAAAAATTAGAAAATTAGAATATTATATCAATGACTTCAAGAAATCAAAAAAGGGAAAAAGAATGGAGTAGATGAATTTTAATCATATAACTTCAAAAGGATTTTTCACTGTGGTTTTTAAGACTATATAAAATTAATAAATAATGTTGAATTTTCAGACACACTCTTGAAAATAATAGTTTTTGGACCATAAAGTAGATATTCTCATTAAAGGTATCAATTTCCTCTCAAAAAGTAGTGCATTGATTTCTTTGACTGTAAAGCTTCATTTAAGTATTATTAGCATAACAGACACATATGCTCCAAAACTTAAACTTGAATCATGAGTTTAACTTTGTGATATTTAGTTGTTGTTTTTTTAGTCAACAAACTGCTTCATGGATATGCTTAATAATATGGCTGGATTCGATGCCTTCTTCAATAGAAAGAGTTAACACCTCTACCGCCAATAATCAAACATGGCATTTGAATCTGAGCAAGTTTATGACTTTGGCTCATAACTTATCTAGCTTACCTTCCATTTATCAATTGATAAGTGAGTATATTATTGCTAAAGACAAAAATAAATAATCTTCTAAAATCTCTTCACTGACGATTAATCTATTGCATAATGTTTTTTTCTTCACCGTGTTTTTTTTAAAGATTCTGGAGAGACCTTTTATTTGCAGTAGTCATTTACTTGAACAGTCTGATGCAAAAAAAAGTTGAAGGATAAAAGATGTAAGGGGTGTTTTAAAAAGTGGAATAATTATTTAATTAAATATTGATGGTAGACAATAATAGACTTCCAGTAATTATAGCACTGTTTTCTGATAGAGAATATACGTTTAACATGGTTTTAAATCTTTTTTATTACGCATATATTGATAACTATATATGTTTACACACATGCGTACACATATTAATATTTTAGCATTAAACAAAATTACAATATAAAAAGCAATTAATAGAATAAAATAATTTATAATTAAAAATAAATATTGAAATAATTATATGTAATAATATTAATAATCTCATTTAGGTTAACCATAAATATGATTTAACGTTTATTTCTTTTTATCCTCTGGAAAATATTGATTTCATTTTATTCTTAAACAAATTTTATTTGAAGATGTTTATATTTATTAGTCTTAGTTACTGTTTTTTAACTAACCTTTTAGTCTACAGATATGGTATTAACACGTGCTCCATTCCGAAAATATTCTTCTATATATCTTTGGGGAATGATTAATAAATCTTTTGAAAGTTTATGCTTACTAAAAAAAACAATAAAAATGTATGTGAAAATACCATTTTAGTTTAAAAATTCAATTGTTATTAGAACGTATAAAATTATTCTTTATATCTTAAAGGTTTTATGATAAGCTAAGTAAATATAAAACTTCCCCACCCCCTTTCCTTTTTTGGACTTACATCTTGAATACATATTATTTTAATTTTTATAAAAAGAAAATGTTTTGTTTGTCTCAACTAGCATTAAATGATATGGAAAGATGAGTTTTTATTTTCAATCTTTATAAAATGGACGCATTTGCTTCTAAATATAATCATTTATTACAGTAAATTAAGATATTGCATTTAAAATATATCTAATGAATATTTAGTCATAACAATGAAATTTACTATAATTAACTCGTTCAGTCGTCAGAAGGTTTTGAAAGACCGCTTGAATTATTATCATCTTAATAATCCATAAGTAACAATTTTGAGATTGTTTAAATGTAAGTTCTACTTTAAAAATGGACAAAGAATTAATTTATCCAATATATAACACTTTACTTTAGGTAAAACAGCTTTAAATAGCACACTACAGGACAAGACTTCTTTGCTGGCATCTAATCGAGGAACAATGAAGGAAATGTATTACTTTACAGGCAAATTAGTATATTGGATATCAATTTGTTGTAATTCGAATATGTACACATATCATTAAAGAGTTTTATCACAAGCTAGAGTTTAAAGTTTACAGATCTAAACAGTGTCATTTTTTCTTGATAGTTTATTTCACTGAAATAATTACATGTTTAAGATAGCTATAAGCTTTCAATACAGTATATATGGTTTTTAGACCATTTATTTTTTTAATAAATTAGTACTTTAATCAAATTAGAATCACCTTCTAGTTATTGAAAGTTTTTATCATCTTCGCATTTACTAATATAAAAATTCTTATTTTGTTTGGAAATCATCAATGCACTAAAAAAAATTTGAAAAATTTCATTTGAATTCAAATTCCAAATCAATGTGTATAACAAATGGATGTACAAACTATTACATGATAAAGCTCTTCAACTAGCATTATTGTAAATTATTCCTGAAAATAAGAGTTAGAATCAAAGAGTGAATGTTAAAAATGAATTTTGCAGAGCCAAACAAATCAATTCACATAATACAAGCACACCTACACATACTTTAGTTTATTTCCTCATTGTGCAATGTCTTTTTACTATAATACGTTACACAATTTTCATCACTCATTCTACCTCTTGCAATCTTGAGTCAAATTTAGTTTTTAAAATACATTTACCATGTGATTTTGAATTGTTTCTGTATCAACTTTTTTCATTAAATAAATGTGGTCTAAATCATTTTTTCTCATATTAGGTTATGACCATCGATATAATTTTGACACCTTCTCAGTGCATGTATTGTAATAAAAAAAATTTTATGTATTATAAATGCATCTTTGTAAAGCAGTTATGTTGATTTAGAAGAGATTTATTTAACATCTGTCCATCCAATAAATCACTCAGAAGGAATATTTGATCATTATTGGAAGTAATTTATCATTGCTTTTCTTTTTAACTCAATTTATTCCACCATAATTTTCACAGATTCACTAATATTTTTTGTATTTTCTTTTGGTAACACTTTACTCACAGAGTCACCATTCAATAAATGTGCTAAATATTGAGCTTCCCATGCATGCTGTTTGGAATGCTGTGTGGTTTGATCCAACTAAAAAGATCTGGTTGGTTGAAATTTATTTTGGAAGCCATTAGCATACCCTACCCCCTCAATATCTGCAACTGATGTATTTGAAATATTAAAATGAGCTGTTAATTGTAAATAAGATTGGAATGCATAAGAAGGAGGAGAAATGTTTTTTTTTTTTTTTAAAAAAAAGGTAGATAATTAGTAAACTTTTTATAAATACATGAGAATCTTTATTTAAAAAAAAAAAAAAAAAATTAAAGGTCTATATCCAATTACAATGAAATTTGATAATTATTAGTTAATGAATTACTGTAATGAAAAGTGAATTTTCAAGTTTACTCAGAATCATTATTAAATTTGAATATGTTTTCTTTTTGCAAGTTTAGTTTTTTCTTTCAACAAACTAGCTTACATACAACCATCCATAAATTGAGCAGTAAACAGATGTCTACCTATTTTTAACTAGAAAATAAGATAAGGTTGAAGAACACATAAATTTTTACCACCTGACAGATGAAAAGCTTGGCAATAACTGTTTTAACCTCCACTATTTTCTATCAAGGACTCTTAGGGAGAGTTTACTCCTGTAGTAGCTTAAGCAATTTTACATACCTATATCAATAAATTCAAATCTTTGGTGTGCACATTTGGAGAATTATATAGGTTTGGTCCAATTGAGGAGAAGTGGTTAGTTGAAATGCATTCTGAAGTCACAGTTGTATAATTTCTTTAATATCTTCTTGAATTATAACAATGATATATTGATTTTAAGTAGGATTATAATTCATGAGTATAAAGAGGAGAAATGTTTTTAAAAAATGGAGGGGTGGACCTATAAAAAAAATGTATATATATATATTTCATTTTTATTATAATAAAAATCTATATCTAAAATAAAATAAAGTGTAATAATTTCTAGTCTTTAAGTAAAACAATTAATAATCATTTATATAATGTGCAACAATAAAATTAAATAATGGTGTGCAGCATTGAAAAGATGAGAACTTGGCCCAATGGAAAATATGTGACTATTTGAAAAATAAGCTTGGATAAATGTCTGCAAAAAGTAATAATGAACCACTAATTATACATAAGAATAAGATTTTATCAAACAATTAAAGAATTTCTTGCTTAATTGTTTCTAATGATTCATATTGCAGTCATTATTTTTGAATTTTTATTTAGAAAAATGATTAAATAAATTGATTTTGATAACGTAAGTTTATATAAATTTGTAAAGTAAAATTCAAGTAATAGTGGTCATTAAATGTTGATTAATTTCAGTTAATTATATTTATATTGAAATTCTTTCCATATTTTTGCATAGCATAATACATTGTTAGTTGTCACAATTATATAATACATTCATTAAATTATTTAATTAATTAGGCTATTTTTAGTGGTTATATTAAGTATGTTAAATTAAAACTTCATCAAATATGCTGCCACTAGCCAAAGCAAGATATTTACAGCAGTTTACTCAAAGGAGAGTACTGAAGGAGAAAGCAAGTTTGCAAATGGTGAAGGTTTTAGCTTTTTCAATCCTGTTTTATCATGTAACTAAAAGTAGCTAGAAATTCAGTTACCTAACATTGTGATATAGCTATGTAGTTTGCTTATGAATTGGTTACCTAAAATAAAAAATTTCAGTTATTCATGGACTGAACAAATTTTCAGATTCATCCAAGTAGATTTGAATCCAGGTCATGGCATTTGTAGGTGAATATACTGCTTTGTTTTCCTTTCTTTGAGAACAAAAATAAATATAGAAACAAAAAAATTTGAATGGTTTATTTTTTAGGCACACCGAGTATATTGATTGAAATTTAATCTGAGAATTTGTAGCTGTGGAGTTTGTGCACTATTGTGCCAAACTATATGGGTCAAAAAAGTTCTGTACAGTACTTCTATAATGAACTCCAAACTCGGATAATGCTCCTCAAGCCATAGATTTTTGCATTTTAAATTAAATTGGTATTAGAATATTTTTGGTATTAATATTTTTGGAATTTTTACATATTGTAAAAAAATTTAGAATCAGCCCTACCAAATCTAAGACAGAATTTCCTTAAATAGTATTTAATAAATTCAGTATCATAGATTTAATGCGTATTTTTATAAGCAATGGTTTATCTACAAATTCAAATAATTCTACTCATATAAACTTGAATCAAAGAGAAGCATTGCAAAGTTTAACAAATGGCAGCAGAATATGAGCCAGTAACACAGAGTTGTAATGGCAGCGCCTATTGAAATGTTAAGAAAATCGAATTTATACGTAATTTCCGACAACTTTTACGGAAATCAAATAATGTCGATACAGTCACTGCCACTCTTAACCATTATAGCAAGAGCTCTAAAACCTTTCTTCTGTATATCCGCCCAAACAGAACATTACTGTCCTGTGCAGTTTACCTTAGAGATGGGATGACTAACGTATGAACTAAAATTTTCTCTCTTGAAGCTCAACGTTTATCGGGCTTGAATTTTACAAACGACAACTATTCACTTTGGTTATTTGTATAACAAACATATTACGGAGATTTGTGATTTCATTCGAAATCATTAAGCGTTTATTTATTTTTGGGATAAATATCTAAATTTACGTTCTGGCAAAAATGGTCGCCATATCGAGCAGGTTTTATTACACACACCCCCCCCGGGTCAATGATACTTTATTTGGTTACAATGTAAATAAACAAAGTTTTTGTTTTTTAAAATAAAGTATATAAAATTAACTTTTATTTAATATATATGTTTTTGTTTTAAATTGCTCTAATAAAAAAAATAATTATTTAATATGACAGCAGTCTTTTCCACAGATTGACAACTATTTGGCTGCTTTTTAATTAATCTAATCTTTGAAAAAGAATAGAGTGCTGTCAGAAACAATCACCAGGGAGGAGGAAGCTGATGGGTGCTTAAGAAACTGATATTTGTTTAATTTGTTATTTTTAGAGTTGAGCAAATTTTTAAACTCCGTTTTGAAGATCTATTTTTGATAAAAGTTTTATCTTTTTTTTTTTTACGATAAAAAAGTAACAAATTAAGGAGTTTCTGGGTTTTTTTTTTCTGTTTTGTTATAACTAAAATAAGTTTTACAAAGTTAGTAAGAAAATCATTATTTTACATATGTTTATATATGTAGTTAAAATAAAGCAGTCTTTAAATGGTCCGTCCTGAGTAGGGCAAAGCCTTATCTAGTAGCTCCCTGTACTGAAATAGATACAAAGATACGCATTATTTAAGTTATGGGGATTTAAGCAGTTTATCATATATATACTGATTGGTAGAGAGTGGCTAACCATATTGGCTATAGTTCAGTTTCATGACAAAAAAAATCCTAAAGCTGTTTAATACACTGTACAAGCTTGCACACACTTGCACATATAATGTAATATGTAAGGGATTCAAACTCAGACTTTCACACGACCCTCAAATCTCCATGCTATCTCATATTGCTGACCCACCTGATCACACACATGTTGGAAAGATAAATAATCACCAATATTCATATTTCATGCTAAACCAGCAATATCAGTTGGTCCAGATTACTACTGCCACAGCCAATCTTCATACTTTAATGGACAGGCTTCAAACTACTCCAACTCATAACTCTTCAGCTGTCCATTTCATTGAGAATCTGATGATAGAACGTTCAAAGTCAGCGTTAGTACCAAGTTGTCATCCTACCCATGTTGACATTAGACATTCTGATCCCTCATGTACCAGAGAATAATCCATTTACATACATATGAGAGAGATGGGCAGACCTTTAACACACTATGTTTCAATATATAATTTAATACACTGTGCAATCTTATACACACCTGCACATATAATGTAATATATAAGGGTTCAAACTCAGACTTTCACATGACCTCAACTCTCCATGCCATCTTATATTGCTGACCCACCTGATCACACACATGTTGAAAAGATAAATAATAACCAATATACATATCTCATGCTAAGCCAGCAATCATCAGTTGGTCCAGATTACTATCTCCACACATATATACAATCAGTACTCAGCTTTATATTAAGATAGCCAATCTTCATACTTTAATGGACAGGTTTCAAACTACTCCAACCCACAACTCTTCAGCAGTCCATTTCATTGAAAATCTGATGATGGAATGTTCAAAGCCCACGTTAGTACCAAGGTTGTCATCATGTTTAGAATCTGAAAAAAATTACACCGCAACCAATTCAAATGCAGATCATAGACTATTTAGGCAAATGTTTAAAATTTTCTATTCATTCAACATTCACTCATAAATGATGGAAATCACATCTTGTATTATCATTGCTTCAACATCCCTTTTTTTTTGTATTGGAACATTCATCTTATAATTTTTTTTTTAAACAAATATAGAAGAAAAGAACAATACTTTAATATTGAATAGAAAAAAATGAAGTTTGAATCATAACTTTGTAATCATTTAATTAAGCTTTCGTATTTGATGCTAGCTTGAACTTTTTAAAGAAACGAATTGCCAACATTCTTAATTTTTTGAATAAGTTTTTATCCATCATTAAATTATTCATTTGATTCATTATACCACCAAATTTTTCAGATACAAATATTATTTATTCCAGAGAACACTATTCTGCATTTACTTAATCTTCTCTAGAATTGAATGAAAGATTATTTGTGGAATCTTCTCTATGCCTCTTATTTTCCATGGCAAAGACTTCAGGATTGTCATGGTAAAAAATGAGACTTATGATAAACCTATAAATACATGATGTTTTGTAGAGAAAAGACAAATAAGTTTTCATCATTAAATGCAAAATGAATATAGACTAAATAAACCATGTAATGTAAAGTTTAAAATTTTAAGACTCGAGTATGATAATTCAGTATAGTTGCTAATCCAGATAATTAAGAATTGATCTTTTATCTCTTAATATAAATACATCTTTAAGTAGTCTACTACAGGGAAAAGTTTTCTGTATCTTCTCATAAAGAAACATTGAAGGAGAAAATATATTTACAGGCTAGCTAAATGCAGTTAGTGAGGCTTTATGGTTCTTTATCATTGCATAAGAAGCCTTGAGATATTCACATACCAAATGACAGGCTGAGTATTCAGTTAATCAAATTAACTTCTCTTTTTGATTCTGCTCAATTAAGCTCCCACTGTGCTAAAGTCTACAATTCTAAAAGATAAAGTTAACTAAATCATAATAAAGTTACTGCTCTTTAAGATTTCTTTCATAAGTATGTCTGTTCTGTATTTAAATAAAGATAAAACAAATAAGGTAAGACAATAATTGTCATTCCTGGTGGCTGCCTTAAATAAAAATATCCATTTTAACATCAGACAAAAAAAAAAAAAACAAAGTGAAGAGAAGGACAAAAAATAAAAAGTTATAAAACCAAAAAGAAAAAGAATAACAAGATATTGGAATCAGAATTGCTATTAATCAAATGCCTTATTAATGAATGCATACAGTTTTGTTTTAGTTATAGCTCATATCTATTTGCTAACCAACAATTATATATTTACACAGAGGCAACACTATCACTATTCAGTGCAAGCCAGAGTAATCAATGGATGCAAAAAGGTTTGTGCATAAAATATCTATTTAGCACTTACTCATGCAATATCCTCAGAGTAGTTTCTAGCTTGTGACTTTCATTAATGAGGAGTCTTGAATCTGAGAGCACTGCATCAAGATCTTAGGATCATGTGATGTTTAGAGGTTTAATTATACATTTAGCCAAATACTTGAAAGGAAAAATATGTCTGCTTGAAACTTTTAAAATTTCCAAGTTTCAACATTATTCAAACCCCAGGTTATGATTATACCAGTTGGATATTCCAAATCATGAGGTCATTTATGTATTTTTTTTTAGTTCAGATTTAATAGCAAGGCTTTGGTGGTAGTTTATTACCACTTCTCTGATTTTGCTAAACTCTCACAATGATATTATGAAAATATAGACAAAGGATTGGCTCATGTTAATGACAATAAATGTAGTTCTGAGAGGCAATGTGTTTTCCTGAAGATTTGATTGAGTATTACATAAGGACAATATGGTTAATTTAGTGATTTTTTTTTCTCTTTTCATAAAATTTATTTTCCAAGATACGAGTTGTTGTTACTGGATTGCCTTAACTAATGTTCTTTTCAAGGAATTTCTGCTTAGATGGCTAAATGCTGATAAGTGAAATGAATACTTTTGTAATTAAAATATCAAGTTTGTATTTAAATAATTACTTTATTATAAAATCCCAAATTGAAGTTTACTGATTTTATATTACTAAATAATAAACATTAGTAAAATGAATTTATAGAACAGACAGACTTTTAAGGGAAAGATAGTGCTTTTCATGTAAAATTCTGAACCATCCATTCATCCACTGCTTGGAAATATAAGGGGTTTCTGAAATGATTTGCATTTGAAAGTGATGTTGCTATGCATACTTTACAACCATTCAAGTGTTGTTTCTGATACTCAGAAAATCATAATGAAATGAATTCCTGGAAAATTGTACTGTTAGTGGTGTTGATTTTCTTTACAATTATAAAAATCTTCAAATAAGCACCCAAGTAAATAATGCCATGATCTCTTATTCTTTTAAAATTCAATACACTTTGATGAAGGATTACATTTTAAGGCATACACAATTTTTTTAAAATAATTTTAAATATTGTAAGGCAATAGCAAACTAAGTACTATTTATAATGATCAAATATGATTACTTGATCATAATTAATTTTCTAAATGTCAGTCATAAAAAAGAATAATTATATATATATGATAATATTAAATAATTTAAAGATGCAAAAAACATATTGAAATATTTTTAGAGTAAAATTTTAACAGGGTTAGAGTAAGATAGATCACATATTTATAAGATTTACTCAGAAGACTTGATAAGTTTTATATAAGATAAATGATTGTAAATATATATATATAAAGACTACTACTGTCACTGCTAATAAGATTGCTAATTATATATATATCAGACTTTTAGAATCAGAACTGATAGAATGAAAAAAGGATATATCAGAATTCCACAGTGTTTTTCTAATATCAATCTAATAAAAATAATAAATGTTGGTAAACTTGTTAATTGTCTTAAACCAGTATAGACCCATGAATAGTTAGAATACTTTCTAAGTTTCTAAAAAGTCAAAATTTAAAGGCTAAATCTGATTGACAAATCTATTCAGAAATATTAATATAGAAACTACTCCAAAAACTTGCTATACAAGCAATATTATAGAATCTTAAAAGTCATCACATGATCACTATCTCTTATACTAGCACATAATTGTTTATAAACAAAGCAAAATTCTCCATACAGTAGTGCCTCCCTGTGCTACCCAGAGTAATCAATGAATGCCAGAAGGCTTGTGCATAAAATCCCTATCCAATGCCTACTCATCCAATATCCCCAGACTAGTTTCTGGCTTGTGGTCATCAGCAGTGATGGGGATAGTGGGTGGCTATGGTTGTTAAAGAGTCAAAGACCCCAAAATGTATGGGTGCTGAACTGAGTTCAGACCATATGACTATATAAGCTATTGAGCTTAGATTGAAAATATTTTTGTGTTTCAATTTCATTCTCATAGTTTTGTAGTTAAGTAGAGATAAAAGGGGGGTGCTGGAGGGTTGCATTAGATCCTAAGATCTAGGTGCAGTGCTCTCAGATCCAAAGCTCCTCACTGACGACGGTCACAAGCCAGAAACTAGTCTAGGGATATTGGATGAGTAAGCATTGAATAGGAATTTTATGCACAAGCCTTCTGCCATTCATTGATTACTCTGGTTAGCACAGGGTGGTACTAATGTATGGAGAGTTTTGCTTTGTTTAGAATCTTAAAAAGTCACAGAAACTTAACAATGATTCAAAAAATTGGCACCCAATGATATTATTATATGCATTTTATAAGGTTTTTAAAAATGCCATATTAATAAGAATTTTGCTAATAGTTGAGATCTATTATTTACTACTAAGAGCAGACATGAAGAAGCTGCTGTGTACAAGTTTATCTTTAGCATTTCACATTGGAAAAGGCTTTCAAAATTAATTAAAAGAATAATGCTACCTTTATTTATCTAACATCAGCTTATGATAATCTTCTTCTAAAAGTTTCTAAAATCATTAAATGCAGAAAATCATCAATTTATTTGACAAAATGTTCTATGCTGAATGATAAAGTATATAAATTTACAGTAGACTTTATCACAGGATTCAATTATTTCATCCACTTTATTTAATATATTCATTAATGTTCATCTAAATACAGAATATAAAAAATTCCTTTATATCAATGGAATTGCTTTAATTCACAAGAAAATTAGAGAAATAGAAAAGTCTTTTAATGAGAATATATAAATTTTGGAAATCTTTTTCAAAGATTGAGGTCCCATTCCTAATCCAACAAAGATAGTATAATCAACTTTTTGTTTAAATGGCGGGTATATCATTATAACTTTTTGCAACAAAGGAGTAAAACAATTTTAATCCAGGCTATTTATAAATAACTTTGGATCATTGCCAATTTATTATCTAGGTTAGATCTAAAATAATTTTAAGGAATAGCTTCCCTGAAAATTGGCAGGAACTACTTTGGATTGGGGTGCAAACACTTTATGGTCAGTTTCTTTAGTATTAGCATAGTCTACTAATGAATATTATTTCCTGTTTTGGAGAAAAAGCATCCACATTAAACTTCTGGTTATTCAATTAAATGTTGCTATGAGAGATATTACTAGTACACTCAAGTTTTTTTAACCTGTCATTTTCATTTCTTTCACATATACTTCCACTAAATATGAGAAAAGAAGTTGCCCATAGAAAATGTATAAACCATTATAAAGTAGATCAGATTTGTTATAACTCAAGATATAGTTTCACTACCTAAGACTTGATTCAAATCAATATTTCATTATTGAATCATCATTATCATCAACCATTATCAATCCATTGCAGGATGAAGATCTCTGCAAGTTCAATCCATCTCCGATCTTTAGTTTCTCTTCTCCATATCATCCTGCACACTTTCTTATTTCATCCATCATATGTGGTCTCTTTCTGGGTCTTTTACAATCTCTTGGAATCCAGCTTAAGATTTCAATTGTCCATCTACTATCATCTTTTCTTATTTTAATATTCAATTAAAAATCTTTTAAACAATTAAAGAATTATGGCATTAAAAAATTGAAATTATTTTGTGAGGTTTCTAAGAAATATCTTTTTCCATATACAACAGTAGAGTCATGTGGATTTGATCATCTGAATGTAATTGGAGTCTTGCCACAGAAATCAGGGCAATCCATAGCCATTGCACTCATCTATATCTAACCAGGTATCGTTAAGGACTTAATGTAACTATCAGTGAATTTATCTCCTGGTTGGAATCTCTGTACGTTTCTTTATAATATTTAGTTATACTTAAATAGTCTAAAAAAGAAAAATCCATAAAAATAAAATAAAGCAATTGAAAGATGACATAAAAAATAATAATCCTGATATATATATATATAAAAAAGATTTAATATTGTATTTTAACTTTTCGTTAATATTTTGACATTTTATATTTTTTCAAAATATAATCTTTTAAAATTTAAAAGTAGTTTAAATAGTCATAAAAAATATGGGCATTTGAAGTAAACATTTTATCTTTGTATATATTATTATTAAATTAAACACAAAACAGCTTTCAAAAAAACAGAAAAACAAAGGTAAATAAATCAATACATCCTGCTGATCACCTGACTAAATGACTTTTTACCATTAGTGCGTGAATGAATAATCACTTATTATTTTACGTTTGCCTCTTTCATTATGTTATATTTTGTCTATAATTTTATTTAATTTCGAATAAAACCCACAGATTTGTTTTTTTATATCTAAAATCATTTCCTTTTCTCTCTCTTTTCTCTATTATTTGCAAATGAAGAATTTTTTTGATATTTTTTCTGCTGCCATCTAGGAAGAATTAAGAAAACTATTTTAAAAGATTTCATATAATTCTTATTTTTACTACCAATAGCATTAATATCAATTTATTTCCCAATTATAATAGGGTTTTCTTAATCTATTAGTCTCACTATATATCTATAATAATGAATAGTTACTATATTAGTAAACATTTGCGCTTTTCTTGCCTTTTGACTAGAAGAATAAAATTTATTAAAGAAAAAGCATTCTTTGTAATAACTGTGATAATTAAAAAATAAAATTATATTTAAAAAATACCACTAAAATCTTTTATATGTTATTAGAATACTATTATTAATACATGTATTATTACTTAATTTTTGAATTACGCATTAAAATCAATAATTCACTCTATTTACTCTACACCAGAGACATCTATTGTAAGGTTGAGTAATCAGAGGACATTAGATGATAGTGCTCTTTATATATTCTCAGATTTTTTTTTTTTAATAAGTAGCTTTGGATTTATATCCACAAATCCAGCAACCATGATCTCTCCCCACCCCCCCCACCCCCTTTTTTTTTGCACAAACTAATTTATAAAATATATAAACAATTTGAGTTAAAAACCTTAGATATTTTGGAATTTCAGATTATTATTAGCTTGGATATTATAAAAAAAAGATGACTACAATCTAATACTGTTTGCTAAAGAAATCCTATGTAGTATGGATATATAGCACTACTGTCTAATGTATATTGATTATTTAGGTTTATAATAGCTGACTCTGGAGTAGAATAAATAATGTGAATTATGGTTCTTAAGGCAGTTGTTAAAAATAAGCAGTCATGATCATGTGATACTTTGTTTAGAAGAATATTTAATTAAATAATATAAATGACATTATTTCTCTCATTAGCGAACTCATGTGATGTGATATGGCTTCTCCTTTATCGATGTCAGAAATCTCTCAGCCACTATGTCAAGAGAAACTTGTTAGCCACCTTACCTTCCCTTTCCATTCCCCACCCTATGTTTTTTCCAAAATCTTCTCTATTCTGTTCCAACCCATTTTCATAACATCTTCTTTGTCCACTCTATGGTCTTTATATCTAGATCCCCCTTATCTTTTTCTAAACCCAGCATAAAAACCAAGAACCCACTTTATTTGTAATATTCCAGTTCTCCCACATACTGTAAGTTTGAGTTACTAATAAATGATTCAACCATGTCTTGGTGCTACTTTTAAATGGTGCTGCCAGCCAATTTTTATTAGTCACGATATTACTCAGATGACATTTAAATAGTGTATATCAGTATCTGTTTTGCCAATTTATGATAAATAATTCCAATAGAATAATAATAAATCTATAATTTAGTTTTTCTTTCTAAATGTTAAAAGTTATCAACAAAACATAAAGCTCTGTAGTAGAAAGATAAGATTGCATAAAATGATAGTGCCTTGCTTGTTCATATTATATTTTTAAAATAGAAAGAATTCTAAAGACATTGGTTTTGTTTCAAGGTTGTTCTCATTCATTTGAAAGATGTTTTTACTTAATAATTATAAAATATATTTTATTTTTATAATTATACACTTTTTTAGAAAGATTCAAACTTATATTTGAGAAACAAAAAAAAAAAATGACATTATTCTAGCTAAGGTAAAAAATATGCTTTGTTTTTTCTTCTCCCTTGAATAAATTTATAACTTTTAATAATTTTTCATTAATAAATTTTATTTGGTCAAGTAAAAGCTAAGTCCTTATCTAATGCTATTTTAACTATACTCCCAGCTTGCTGACAGAATTGAAATAGTATTAATATGAATATTAAGTTTTCAACACTTGGAAAAAAATATATATATTGTTTGGATTTTAACCAACCTAAATAACAAGCTGAATTTAAAAATGGATTTAGTACAGTAGATCATATTCAAATATTGAGAGAAGTTATAAAAAGAATTAATACATATATATTTAAGGCTATAACATTAATACTATGTGCCTTGGTTGTTCAATTTGCCACCAGAGGGACGTTTGCAAATCTTCACACAAGATTACAACTTTATAAAGATAAGAGTGGCCACTCTTATCTTCAACCTACTTTCTAATTATATAGGCAAATCTAAAGCATTTTGATTTGAGAGTGTGAAACTGTTCTACTCTTCACTAATTAAGTTCACAATTTCTATTAAACACTAACATTCATGAAATCTTTCGAAATACAATGAGTTAATGTTGAGATCTTGTAGTTAGAAATATTTTGAAACAATGTAAAGTTGTAAATATTAATTTATTATACACATAGTCAGCACATTTTCGAAAGATTTCACGAACATTATTGTTTAATAAAAATTGTGGACTTAATTAGTGAAGAGTTTAACAGCTTCACACTCTCAAATCAAAATGCTTTAGATTCACCTATATAATTAGAAAGTAGGTTGAAGATAAGAGTGGCTGCTCTTATCTTTATAAAGTTGTAATCTTGTGTGAATATTTTCAGAGGTCCCTCTGGTGGAAAATCAAGGCGTATAGTATTAAAGTTATAGCCTTAAATATATATGTACTTATGTGCTAACTATGCACTTAATAAATTAATATTTACAACTTTAAAAAGAATTAATGGAAATGCATTGTCATTTTGCTTTGGTTTTGTAGATTATGAAAAAGCATATCTTCAATGAATAAAACATTGGATCATAAAGATATAGACTCAGGATATTGTCATTTTCTGAAGAATATTTATAAAAATATAACAGCAATGATTATATTACATAATAGTACTAGAAGAATTAACATTGAGATGGTTGTATGATTGGGTGATTCCATATCTTCAAAACTTTTTACAGCAGATTTGCAAGTGGCATTATGTGCATTAAAATGAGAAGATTATTTAAGTTGTCCAAATTTTATAGATGGATGTGGTTGTGCTGCAAGTAATTATTTTGAGCTTCAAGAATTGTTGCAAGAGTTATCAGATGAAAATAAGAAAGTAAGATTAAAGGTATGTGCAAAAAAGACTAAAGTAATGATCAATGAATTGTTAATGATTAATTTGAAGATGTTAGCAACTATAAATACTTTGATAAATTATTACTATAAATTGAAACATAATGTATGGAATTAATCATAGAATTAAACTTGTTTGCTATGTTTTTAATAGAAATAATTTAATATCAAAGGGAAATATGCCTATGTGTTTGAAAAGGAAGATTTTTAATATATCTGTTTTACCAGTTCTTACTTATGGGTCTGAGACTTTTAACTGAAGAGCAATACAAAGACTTTAGACTACTCAATGAAATATAGAGAGTTGTATGTTAAGAATAACAAGAAAATATTAAAAATGAAATACATTCACGAGAGAACAAACAGATGTTGACATAATTAAAAGAATTTATAGACTGAAATGGAGTTGGTCTGAACATATTGCTAGAAGATATGATAATAGATGGACAGTTGAGATCTTAAACTGAATTCCAAGATATTAAAAATTATATACTCATATTCTTCTCCTTTACTTTCTTTGCAATTCTTCATATATTCATAAATATTGTTTATAATAACTCCTCTCATATACCCTTTAAATGCAAAAAATTGTTTTTTTTTTATTTTCCTGACAGTTTTAACTGTCCAGCAGTCTTCAACAGAGCATTCTCAATTTCCTTTACCATTTAGGTAAAGGAAATTGAAAACATTCTGATGAAGACTGCTGGACAGTTGAAACTGTCAGGAAAATACATTTTTTTGCATTTAAAGTGTATATGAGAGGAGTTATTTGAAGCAATATATATTATAAATGACCTAGAAAGATATCACATGTAAGATGAATGGAAGAAATAAGGAAGTTTACTGAGTGATGTGGAGAAGAGAAGCTAAAGGTTAGAGACACTGGATTGAACTTGGAGAGACCTTTATTCTGCAGTGAATTGATAATTGTTAAAAATAATAAAAATGATAATATAGTTGTATTTTTAATAAATAATGAATGATAATAAATACTGATTGACTGAAATTGAAAAAAGTGTACTTGTTAGTATCAAACTATATCAAAAAAGCTGAAGCTGAGCCTCAGTGGATATTACTTACGTAATCAATGTGTGTTTAATAAATTTATAATTACAACTTTAATCCCAACAGAAAATTTTTTTTCAACTACATCCTGGTTTTGTTATTAGAGCATTTCATTTATTGACTAAATTAAAGTTGAAACCGTAGAAAAAATTATTATGAATTATGAAATTACTTGTTGCTATACAGAAACCGAAAATGCAGCATCTCTGGACTCGTAGGATGCTTATGGAAAGAATTAAAATATGAATAGCAAAGTACAGAGAAATTTAGGGCAAATTAGAGGTAACTTCCTTTCCCCGCAGTTATCATAAATTATAAAAATTATGATTGTTAATTTTTTTATGTAAAATAATAAAAATGTCATTTCTAATAGAAAAAAAACTGTCCATATGAAAAAATATTATATTAGGATTGTAATTTATTATTGATAGATATGTCATTTCATTCCAATATCAGCCTTTCAAACTAATTGAGCTCGCGCCTTTTGAATGTTAAATAAATGAATACTCTCTTCTTCAATCCAAGATATAGTACTATATCTTGGATCTTGGATTGAAGAAGAGAGTATTTATTTATTTATTTAACACTCAAAAGGCGCATGCTCAATTAGCTTGAAAGGCTAATATTGGAATGAAATATAATTGCAAGCACGGCGCTAGATAAAATATTTGCTTATTTATTGATAGATATGAAAAAATGACAGATTGGAAAATAATGGATCCATAATAAATAACATCTTTCTGTGAGGCTGATTTCAGGATCAAAGAAAGCAAATAATGGATGTATAGTGAATCAAGCATTCACTTCTATAACAGTAATTTATGTCAATAAAGTTTGCAGAATCCTGTTACATGAGACTAACAATTAAATTACATGTTAAAAGCTAACAAAAATTATTCTATTTTATTTAAATTTATTGCAGTAACTGTGTGAACACCTTAAAAACTATAATATTATCAATCACAAAATCCAAAGGACAGATTTTTTGTAGCAGAATATCTTCTAAACTTTACTCTGCACTTAAAAATTATGTTTTAAAACTTTTAAGTTTCAAATAAACACCTCATAACATTTTTTTGTATAGATGGTGAATTATAGTAATGAACATTTTTTTAAAAAATATGATTATTTGAAAGAAAAAAAATCACAATTGCATGTAATATAGAAGCAGTATTATCTCTTCTTACAATAACTTGTGCACACGGTCATGCAGGAATTGTCCTTATTTTTTAAAGGTGTGAAACTGTTGTATAAAGGTCATGTTCTATTCTGCAGATATTTGACTAATGAAAACTGGTTAGTAATAGTTGAAATAAGTAAAGTAAAAGTGATGAAAAGTAATGCCATTTTGTTATTCATTTTAGTAAATGAATCCTGAAAATATTTTGTCTTGTCAGCCTTATGTATATTATAAATGTAATAATGGAAACTAATGGGAAATAATTATATATAGCTTCATGTTTGTGAATATATATGACTAAAATTATGACAAATCTAAATAAGAGGTACCCAATTGGTGTTGCCAATAGCCATATGTAAAAAAATAATACTAATTTTAAAAAAATCATAATAAATGCAAATATTAAGATGGGTAAATTATCACAATTAAATGGCAAATATACATTTGGTATGTGTTTGGTGTTTCCATAAAATACTTATAATATTGTTAATCAAACAATATTTTAAGGATACAGATTGCTGCTCAAAATCTTTAGAAGAATCTTCACTTATCTATCATTAAACTAACTGACCCCCTCCCGCATACCCCTTTTATACATACTTCTAATGCTAAGTTCAAAGTATAAAAAAGACTCACATACCATATTTAATAAATCTAGTAACAAAATATTCAATAAAAAACATAGATTCATAAAAGACAATTAATAGTACCCACTATGATGTAGATATTAATAATTAATAATTCTGACTGAATTATAAAAATTTAAGATAATCAAGTTTATATGGGTTTTTTAGTTTATAGTATTTTTCCTTCTATTTTTTTTTATTTAAATAATTAAAAAATAAGTTATTTTTTATTTGATTCTATTTTGAATACAAGCATGGAATTCTTTACTGTTTTAATATATACACTGCTGAAGTTTTTAAGGTAGAATTTGCAAAAAATAACTTGATATTCTAAAAACTTGTTACTGAGTTTGAATATATGTTACTTATGCATATTGAAACAGTATGATTTGATCGTCATACGTTTCACCTATTCTAGAAATCAATAGCCTTCATTTCCCTAGTTCAAACCCTAAAGGTACACATATATATAACAATATACTTGGGAATTTAACATGTATAAAAACGTATATTTACACGTATATGTGTGTAATTGTATATGCACACACGTTTGCTATAATTGTATATATTTTGTAATAATTTTATTTGCTAAAGAAATGGTATATTCATATCTGAATATTATCATTATATAACGTACACACCTTATAATTTTATAAATATTCATCTTATGATTTTAAATAATTGAATTGGTTTCAAGCTGGAAAAATTGTAATAGATAAGAACAGAATTCTCTAAAGTATTTCAAACTGGCTTTAAAGTACCCAATTACTTAACCATGTAGAGCAACTAAAAACAAAGGTAGATGTCTCACGTCTAGGATAAAACGCTAGCAGCTTAAATCTCTTTCAGTAAAAGAAAAGGAGAAGCAATCCAATGTTTAAAAAAAGAACTTTACCAATCTCATGAGACACCGCCGGTACAAATCCAGATTTTAGGATTCTTAATAAAATAAAAGTTGGACAATTAAACCTGCACTGAAATCCAGATTGGAACTAGAATCTGAGAAAAATAAAAGGAACAATGAATAAACCTGAAATCAATCAACCGATTCGTTTGAAGCTGATGCAATTAAGACTTCTTAGATTTTAAAGTCTAAAAATAAAAATTGTAAATGAACTGTAAGAGGGGGGGGTTAAAGAAATATAAAAAGGCAGTTGAAAGGAAATCATCATCCATTTTTGCTTTACTCGTGTTTCAACTTATGTCCAGGCAGCAGGCCCAGTTTCTACCATGCAAATAATTGGCTAGAAAAGCAAAGGCCATCTTCCCGATGGTCAAGAACCGTTTATGGAGCCCGGAGATCCAAACCACAGCCCTACTTAAAGAATAGCCCAACGATGAACCAGCAGATAAATCAGTCCATGCGTGTATTTCATACTTTCAAGCTGCAAGCCTCCAGATAAATAACCGGTAACCACTTCTCAATCAAACTAAATCTAAAAGCTATAGCCATCTATAAATCTTTCCTAAAGCTAGCTATATAATAAGTAATGTGCACAAACTCTTCCATTCAAATCTTATAAATTAATCACACTATGTTTAAAAGGTGTATTCTCTCTTAAAGTAATTAACTGTATTAGATAAACGTATCTCAACCTGTATAATTTAAAATACTTTAAAAGTTAAATGTAAATCTTGCCTGATTTCAAATTCTTAAATCTCTTTTTTAAATTCAACTTATAAAAGCTTATTTGTCTTATTATTTTCTCTATTTGCGTCTATACTTTTGCATCTATATATATATTTTGTTAAAATGCATTTATTGATTTATGCTTTGCCTTCGGAGCAGAGACTATTAATTATTATAACTTAAAGAGACGTTTTGTTCTCAAGTAAAGTAATTATGCTGTTTGGCATATCTATAGATTGTCTCTGGTCCGAAACCTACTTTGATATATTATTTGAACGGCTATGCGTAGCTTAATATCACATATGTTGCTTATTAAAAGGTTTGTTTGGTTAAATAAAAGAGAGTGATAATTTAAGGCATATTCAGTAGTTAGCCAAGTTTAAGCCCCAGATATGCTTTAGACCCCCTTAATGTAATTGCATATAATATGTAGTTAATTAATAAACTAGATCAATTTTAATAAAGTCCTCTTTAGCACAATTTCAGTGTTTAGTTAACTAACTGGCGTAGGGTAGTTTGCAGAAGAAACTATAGATTTCGCGCTTTACTAGTTGTTATAATTAAGATTCCAAAAGCGTTGTGAATGAGTTTTTACGAAGCACTGAGGTGCATTCCGTCTTGCTATCATATAATTATTAAGATAAGATTAGGTTTTAAGGGCTATCTTATCATCCTTAGTTCGGGCAGCCTCCTCTTGAATGGGATAATGATTTTAAGGGTCATTCCCATTTTCCTCCTTTAAAAACTGGAACACCGAAATCCAGCATCTTATATCGTGGCTGTTCGAACATCCGAACTAAAAGTTCATGTATAGCAGGCGAGCGGTATCTGAGAACCGAGCAAACGCTGCTGAATCTCATGAGTAAAAGCACATTCAAGCCGCATCTGATGTAATTTGCATAGCGCCGTAGCCTCAGAAGTTATGCTACAAAACGCCAGTTCATCTGCTGTATATTAATTGTTCAGCATTGGTCTGAACCTAAGATCTAGTTTATCTAAGAATACCTACATAAGGAGCACATTGTCTGCTCTCCACGTATTGATAAATTTAAGTACACATTGTATAAAGTTCCCACTCTCTTAGAGTTTAACCCTTAACATACTGAGTAGGAATGGCAGACATAATCTAGACATCAGTATAGACGTAAAATAATTATTAACGTATAAACGATATAATAGAATAATGATCGTTAAGTAATTGATTACAGAACGTGTAGTTCGTATTTTCACCATCCCACCTGTGAGTGGAATATTCAGTATATTTAATTGTTATTGTTTGTGTTTTGTCAATATTAAATAATTTTAAAATCTATTAACGTCTGCAGTATTATTCACTTTATTTATAGTAAATCACCATCCATAATGATTTTATATGCATTAGATAATCAGCCATAGGTTGTGTGAGTGTGTTTGGTTAAGCTATAAAATATTTAGTTAAATATCCCCGAGTCTCTCGTTTTACCCTTTGCTATTGCCGGCGCGGGAATTGAGAGATTACGAGTGTAACTTCATATATGTCATTCATAAGGTAGTAAGTCAGGGAGTGTTGGTGAAGGAGCTGAGGTGCGGTCAGATTTGGTCTCAAACCCTCATCTAGATCAGCCTTGGTATAATTTACCAAAACTCTGGATTTTGTTGCGTGGATGTTCAAATATGACTGTTACAATATATACTCAGCATAAAACAAAAAAAAAATTGATATACTTCATTATTTAAATTTTACAATGGATTATTTAAATGAAAAATTGATTACAATTATAAATAGTCAGATTGCAGATTTCCTGGAATAAATTGGAAAATGTTCTTTTTATGAAGTTCATGTAATATTTATTTGTTTCTAATGATGTAAAGTTTTAGTATCCAATTTTAATTTGGCTTAGTTATTTTCAGCCATGAATTGAATAATTTTTGAGTGAATACAATTGTCTAATGGTGTTTTAATACTTTTTTGATGTAGTTAAATTATTTTCTAAATAAAAAGTATAATAGTGGAAATGCTATTGTATAGTCATTGAATAACAAGTTCTAATTTTACTTCATCTTAAATTAAATACTTTCAAGACATACTTCTTATCTTTTCATGGTAGTTGTGAACTGTACTAAAGTATAGCAGTTAGTATTCACTATTGTTTTCAAAATTAGTAGGTAGGTCACAAAATCATTAAAAAAATATTATATAAATATAGTTCAGTAATTAAGATTTAGTATATATGTGTGAAACTAGGTCAAAATTGTCTGCAGTAGATTTCTAAGGGTACACTGTTGGATAAATGCTCATTTAATAAAACTAATAATATCTAATTTCCATTACTTAATGATTATGCAATTGGCTAGAGAAACATAGAAGCCTCCACTGTCTTATGATTTCAGTGACTTTAGGAAAACTATTCCAATAAGTATCTGCCAAATATTATAGTATTCAGTTAACTAGACTTTTCTGTAAAAAATTATACTGTTTGAAGATTTCATTTTAACAATTATCTGAAATTTTTAAGAATTTGGATAAGTTTGAATGTAAATTCCATAATAGAACAAATTATATCTCCCCCCCCCCCTTCATTTATATACTTTCTAAAAGACAATTATTTTAGATTAATTTTCTGTTCTGAGATTATAAGCATTCTGTGTGTAATTGTATATATATGTGTGTGTGTCATTCCTCCAAAATAACCCAACATCTTTTTAGTTTTTTATTCACCTCAATGGCACTTTTATTATTATAAAAAGTAACAACAGTGGCATCTTTTGATTTTTATTTTGCGGTTATTTAGCCCAATTTATAATTAATATTCTTCTACAAGGGCATGAAAGTATTTCCATGATTTAAAGACAGTGAAATTATTTGGTATATGGCTGTGAGATTAGATCGAATCCAGTTTTATTAAAACTTGGAAAATTTTCGGAGTTCAATCGGGTTTAAGATTTTTCTTCAAAATAATTAATTATTCCAGATAACTCCCCAATATTGGATGGCAAATGAGTATTTAGCAATATTTTTAGTTAAAGAGTTAAACAAGAATAGAAATCTGTTCAAACATTCATAACTTGCCAATTATCAAGGCTGATCAACAATGCTTTTTTCCATTGTTATTTCTAGGGGGGGGGGGAGGGCTATAGAAAAATCTTTTGGTCTGCACTAGACTATTTGAAGGCTCTTTTATCGTTTAATTTATATATGTACAGTATATTACATAATTGCAGACAATTCTTTCCATTTATCTTCTAACAAGGTTTATTTTAAAATCTAGTCATTTTTAAAATTCAGGTTCTTATTATGAAATGATTAAATTACTTTGAAAATTGTAATCTTTCAAAATAAATTGAAAAATGTCTGCTTTTAATATATATATATAATTGCTCTAATCTCAATTATTTGATTAATTTTAAATATATTTAAGACCAAAAAATAAATAAATAATACATGCAACATATATGCAATATTAATCTAATCTTTATTTTAATACAAGAGAGAATTTGTTTATATCAAATTATCTTTGTCCATTTGATGTGTAATATAACATCAATTAATTATATGTTGGACTATTTCCATCATTTATTGTATTAAACAAATTAAATGTTGAATATAATTAATATTAAAATTCCACATTTAGGTAATATAACATCAGCTTATAAAATGAAATATTGCAGACTGAATTTGGTTAATCTTTTTTTTCCTAATCTTTTTTTTTCTGCGGTTGCTATACATAATTTAACTATAGTTAACATATCATACTTTAAATCAGGCATGTCAAACTGGCGGCCCCAGGGCCGCATGCGGCCCTCGAAAGGATTTTTCATGGCCCTCGTCTAAGATGCTATGTAATAAAATGAAAACGAACGATATGTTGCAAACAATAAATTAATTTTTTTTAAAAAGCTCTTATATTTAATTACATGAACTAAAATATATACAGTAATTGTTGTCTACATACATAGCTAATTTATAATTCTCGGTTACACGCATAGCTTATGCCTTTATGATGATGAAGCATTTGAGATATGTGAATACCAAAGCTGGCAACGTTAATAATGTGCTGCTGTGCTTCCGAGAACATAAATACATTAGTCAGCTATTCGCGCCACCAACGTAGCAATCCTATCTGCAGATATTGTTTTTTCTTTGAATTGTAACAAAAGGCAGTTGCGCTAGTTTCTTTATCCGGATTGGTGTGTTAAAAATTTGCGGGTTGTTTCCTTTTATAACTCATTCAAAAAATATAAGTAAACTGCTATATCCAAGAGTTTATATCTTTCTGAAACTAGTCAGACAGCATAAGAAATAACGAGCATGCATTTTGTTATATAATATTTTAATTATAATCAAACATGAGAAACAATAATATTTTACATATAAGTTAGTAACGATTACATTTCAGTTTGGAAAACACTAAAAGTTCTACAATTTTACCAGTGTATGTTCGGCCTTGGGAAACTTTAGTGGCTTGACCATTTCTAACCTACGGCCTTATGACAGCTTTCTTCTTTGTCACATCTCTATCTTAATTGCTCCGTGCTGGAAGTCAGGACTGAGAGAGAGAGAAAAACGTAATCCGTACCTTTTATAGCTACCTCCATTTATCGAGCATAATTCCAGGAGCGAGAATCGATAGCAGCGCTCTCTTTACATTTAAATACTAGAGTAGCGTTAAATTTTTCTGAAGCGTATTTTGCATAAACGTAGTTGCAATTTTTTAAATTTTAAAAATTTAAATCTAAAGCTCTATTTTTATTACAGAAAATGCCACTTCCAATGCTAAATAAAAAGCGAAAAGATTGATGGCGAGGGAAGAAAATTTCAAGAAAGGTGGGAACTGAATTATTTTTGTGTGGAAGTGAACAATAAGATTACGTGCTTAATTTGCAAAGAAACTATTAGTGTTGCTAAAGAATACAATATTAAGCGACATTATAGCACTAATCATGAAAAACAATTTTCGTGTTTTGAAGCTAAAATAAGAGAAGAAAAATTAAAAACAATGAAGAATTCATTAAGTAGCCAGCAAGGAGTGCTTACAAAATTTATAAAAAGTAATGAATCAGTAACAAGAGCTAGTTATGAAATAAGCTATTTATTAGCAAAACATTCAAAAGCATTCACCGATGGTTCTTTAATCAAGGAATGTATAATAAAAGCTGCCGAATTTGTCTGTCCAGAAAAAGTACAAGCGTTTGAGACATCTCATTATCAAGAAATACGGTGGCAGATAGAATTACTGAAATGGCAGATGACATCACTTAGCAATTACAGAAAATATCTACCAAAATCCAGTTCTTTTCAATTGCTATTGATGAAAGTACGGATATAAGAGATGTTGCACAAGTTGCTGTTTTTTTAGTGGTTGCGATAATAACATGAGGATCACCGAAGAATTGTTGGAATTCATCCCTCTTCACGGAACAACAACTGGTGAAGATATTTTTGATGCCGTATGGAGCATTTTAGAAAAACTTAACTTGCCTGTTGACAAGCTTGTTTCTGTTACAACTGATGGTGCTAAATCGATGACAGGTGAAACTAAAGGTTTTGCGTCACGACTAGCAAGGAAATTACAAGACGAATATCCAGATAAACCGAAAATCAAAGCTTTTCATTGCCTCATTCACCAACAAGTTCTCTGTTTAAAATTATTAAAAATGGATCAAGTACTTAAAACAGTTACAAAGATAGTCAACTTTATTCGATCAAGAGCACTTAACCATCGCCAATTTACTTCGTTCCTTAAAGATTTAGAATCCGAATTCGAAGATCTTCCTTATTACACAGAAGTTTAGTTGGTTGTCCTGCCACAATGTCTTAAAGAGCTTCTATCTGATTTTGGAGGAAATAATATTATTTTTGAAATGAAAGATGAAAACAACGAAAATATATCAATTATAAAAGATCCATTGTGGGTACAAGACCTAGCATTTTTAATAGATATTACAGGCCATCTGAATAATCTTAATATTACATTGCAAGGCAAAGATCAATTGATAACGAATATGTATGATGCAGTTGCAAGCTTTGTACAAAAACTGAATTTGTTTAAAAATCATTTGCAAAAGAACGTTTTGACGTATTTTCCTACATGTGAGCAGTTAAAAGCACAAAATCAAAGTTGCTCGTTTTCACATCACTCTGCAAAAATTGAAAAAATAAAAGACGAATTCGATAAACGTTTTGATGATTTCAAGGAGTTCGAAGAAATTTTTCTCTTTTCACGGGACCATTTGCCTTTGAAGTCGAAAAAGCTCCGACTTCGATACAACTGGAATTAATTGATTTCCAGAATGATTCGATTTTAAAAACCAAATATCAGAAGTAGGAACTCCGAAAATTTATTCCTATTTAGGTGAAAGATACCCGGAAATTAAAAAATTTGCTGCACAAATTTTAAGCTTTTTGGAAGTACATACTTATGTGAGAAATTATTTTCATGCATGAAATTAAATAAAACAGCTTACAGATCAAGATTAACTGATAAACATCTATCTGCCATAATGAAAATTGCTTGTTCTCAGTCTTTGAATCCAGATATTGAAAAACTAGTAAGAGGAAAACGCTGGCAAGTTTCCAGTAAAAACAATAAATTGTAGTTTTATAAATATGTAATCAGATAAAATAAATGTTTAAATAAAAGCAATACTATATCAATTGTATATTATTGAAGTGAATTCACTAAACTACATAATATGCTTTAATTACCCTATCTATATTCCTGCATTTTCACTTTCAAAATACAATTTTAAGAAAATTTGTGTGATGTGGCCCGCGAGAATCTTACCAGTAGCATAAAGTGGCCCATTGTTTGAATGAGTTTGACATGCCTGCTTTAAATGATTAAATTTCAATGTTAAAATTTGTCCATAATGTTGCCTTCTATACATAAAATTAAAAACAATCAATTTAAAACAATTGAAATAGACAACTCACTATAAATAAATAAAATTATTTAATACATCAATCCAGCTTTCATTATTTAATGGAATTTTTTCAAGATGTTTCGTTTTACACAATCACATGACCAATTACTGGACATATGAATTGTAAAAAAAATATTCAGGTAATAAAATATGTTAAAAATTGCCAGGAAAGAAAATTTTAAGAAGCTTTGTATATTCAAGAAAATTTAAACAAATATGTAAACATGGTTAAAGGTCCAGCACAATTAGAGGGGAAATGGGCATTGTTTGATTATTGGAAACTTTAGAGTTATAATTTTAAAAACAAAAGGAAGGGATTATTATTATTGTTTTTTTTATATTATTTGTATATATATATTATGGGGGGGGGGGACTGTAATATGCTTAATCATATATATATATATCTATGTTTTATTAATTATATTTAATGTATTTTAATAATTATATTTATTGTAATGTAATGTAAATAATGTCCAATGGGGGGAGTTGCTGTAGAGTAATTGGTCACATGATTGTGTAAAACAAAACACCTTGAAAAGGTTCCATTAAGGAATGAAAGCTGGATTGATGTATTAAATAATTTTTTTATTTATAGTGAGTTGTCTATTTGAATTTTGTTTTAAATTGATTGTTTTTAATTTTAATATATCATTTGTATCTTTTGACAAATACAAGCCTCTTAGGGTAGGAGTAGTGCATTTGGATATCATGTCCAAACTGGGTATATATCTGGTACTGATAAACTTTGAAATATTTTTCAGATCACAAAAGATTTAAAAAAATTTTTTCAAGTAACTATTTTCATAATCAATATAACTAATCATTCGCTAATGACCAGTAAATAGATATCTAGTTCTTATTATCTAGCATGTAATGGAGATAGATTAATCAGGAAGGGTCAGATGAATGTCAATGCATTTATTATAAAACATGAAAAAATACAGTAGAATTATCAATACTGAGAGAGATATCCCACTTTCGTAAGTCCTGAGCTTATGACTGTTTTTTTTTTTATCAAATATTTAAGATTTTATCAAATTAAAAATGAAACATTCAATTTTAGCACATTAAACAAACATTTCTTTAATATTTTGCTATAATTTTAAAGTAACCAATAACTATTATTGGCCACAATATAAAAAAGATTGTGAAAATCATACCTGTACATATCTGAGTGATACATAGAATGGTTTTTTAAATGCAGCCATGTCTGTATTGAAAATATATACCTTATTATTAAACAGCTAATAACGATTTTAGCAGCTATATTTTCCTCATGATGTTTCTTGATAGCAATTTAAAAGCATTATCAAACCATTTTTTCTTGTTCCTTTTAATTATATTATACTTTCTATTATCAAACATGATGGAATATTGTGCAAGCTATATTATTCTAGAATTATGAAATGATTAATGTAGCATTTAAGGTTTGGAAATGCTTAATATATTTTATTAATAATTGCTGTAGATTGCTTGTGTGACTATGAAATACAAAGAGACTTAATGAATCAAAAATATGGCCAATTTGGAAGATGTGTAACTTATCTTCCAGCCATATCTTATAAAGAATAGGATACTTGCAAGCCAAAATTAAGTTTAAAGTAATTAATAAAATATTCTTTGATTTCACTACTTCTTGCATCAGATTGAAAAGAAATATTAACCATACTCAGGACACGTAGAGATTTTGAAATTTAATTAAGGTTTGACAATGGATATTTTTATCCATAATCATCTATGTGGAAATATTTTCTTTAATTCCTTGCTTGAGAACCTAACCGGGGATTTAATGCATACTGATCTAAAAGATTGGCATGCTCAATATAAAATATGTAAAGAACTTCCTGTATGTGGGATTGTCATAGTAATGGAATTTGCAATCAGTACGGCTCTAAGAAATGGATTGGTTAAAGTTGTAAAACACATTTTAGGATTTACTATATCACAAAAGATTTTGGAAATATCAAGTTTGGGCCTCCCTACAAATAAGATTACAGACTGATCTAATTAATGTGAGGATATCTGTGAGATTTATCCATCACATATTTGCACTAAATTTTTGTGCTTTTATATCTTTTCTTCATCAATCATTATCTTTTCAATACTGGAATTTCTCCAGTTTTTCTATTGATTCATATAAACTATCTAGTCTCAAATGGGTACGACTTGAAATTTGTCAAAATTAGTAAATTTTTCTATACTTAGTTCAAATCACAGACTGTTTCAATTTATACTTTATTATCTATAGTTTTAATATTAATTTATATATGTATGAATTTGCAATTGTATTTATAATCAAGAACTATCACCTATTAGAAAATGTGGAGAAATAACTTATACAAAATTATATAAGCAATCTTTTATTTTAGCAGGATACATCTACATTTCATTTTTGAGCTATAACATCATTCTGTAGTATAGAATATTATGAGATAAATCATGCTAGCTTTTTTTTTTTTAGTTGTAGTGTTTTTAAACATATCATGTGTCACATTTTATGTATCAATTGCTTGACATACCTTTGAATTAAAAATTTGACATTAAAATTTTAAACAAACATTTTTGACAAGCAAATCACAATGAAAACTGATTACTAATTTAGAAACACAGTCTTATACTATTATAAAAATTTTAAATAGATTCTTGTAAATGTAACTTGTCTGCTGAAACAGAGATTGAACCAGTAAGAGAGTACTCTGACCAAATAGTACTATTTGATCATCATCAGCGATAACTTAATATTGCTTAGCTACTTCTCTAATAGATTATTTTACCATCTCACTTCTGAATCTGCATCGTAAGATAATGAAACTCTTTATTTCTTTAAAATGCGTAACACGGAAGACTCAGTTTGAACAGTTGTGCAGAATGATTGCATTCAGTCTGCCAGTTAGATTTTAAAACCCAATATGACCTTCTGATCAACTAAACGTGTGTTGTTTTTTTCCATTTATTCAAGAACTGAACAAAAGAGAAAATTGGAACATAATTAATATGTGGATACATAAAGATGTAATATTAAGAAATTTAAAGATGTAGAAGAAATTTAGATATATATATTTAATGTGTCAAAGCGTCGACCGGGAAGCGAACCCGGGACAAGCTTGTAAGGCAAATGTGCTAACCACTCGGCCACCAACGCTTGACGGTTAAATATATAATTTTGTGAAGTTTCAATTTTACAGAAAATTATCATATATATTTTGATATTGATTTATTTTTATCATAGTTAAATAAATGGTTCAAACAAATAAATTCTTATTAAAGCTAAAGAAAACAATTATAAAGCATCTTTTTAAAGTTGTAACTTTATGACTTTGAGAACAATATTTTTCAATTTAGAAAATGAAAACAATTAATGTTTTAAACTGAATTGTTTCTATCTTTGGATGTGATCATTTTGATTTTCTTTCTACGTGAATCCTTTTAGTTGTATTTAATTTGTATAACCAAAGTCACATTTATTGTAAGGTGTTTTTAATGGCATTTAATCGTATTATTTAAATTAAGAAAGAAAAGAAAATACTTCAAGTGTAGGAAGAAACAAAAATAGAAAACGTTAAATAAGTGTTTTATAAAAGGTAATTGTTATTATTATGTGCAATTTTTAATTTGCAACAACTTAACTATAAAAAAAAAAAAACCTTAACTATGATTACAATCTATAAAATATTTGAATAGAATTTACTTAATTTTAAAATAATTCTATCATATATTCAAGATGATTATCATTATAAGTGAGTTTATTTACAATTGCTTTTGTCTATTTTGAAATTAGATGATATAGACATGATCAATGGTATGTCCTGAAATCATATGATAATTTACATATATACATTGTTCCAGCTTTATGTAACCATATTTCTTCACACCTTTTCTAGCCAATTGATGAAAAAGTTTTAAAAAATTCGAAACCTTTTTTGCTGTGATATATGAAAATATCATTTCATTAAATGATTTATAAATAAAAAAAATTCTTTTGATGTTAATAAATGCAAGAACGATATTTTTTCTAGTACTAAGTTGAATTCTTATTTAACTTTGAATGGAGTTACACAGAAATAAAATTAGTTTGTGTATAATAACTGAAAGTAAGATGTCTCATTCTCTTTCTTTTTTGTACTATTATGTTAAATTATTGTTAAATAAAGAAGTCAAGCCTCCCAGCCTATGCTATGACATATGGAGAAAAAAAATAAAGAAGTAAAATCTCTAATGTTTGAAAATAAAATATCTCCCCTCTTTTTCACATAACTAATTCAAATTATTATTCAAGTGTGAATAGCATACTAAGGAAGTGATGTTATTTTTCTACTAATGGAAGATATCTTACAGCTTTTTTATATCACTATATAAAATTATTAAAATTCAAAGGGTATGATTAAGAAATAAAAGAGGTTTGTTGCTAATGAATACTATTTTCCTCCATTTTTATATTTATAAATTGAATTATTCTACTATTCTATATGGTATCACATATGTTAAGATATTTTGCATAGTTTCTATGACTCAATATGGTGGGAAATGTCATAAGCTGATTATAGCAAAGATTTTATTTGTATTTTATATAGGCATGTGGAATTTTTTATTATTTATTCTAGAATATTTTGATTATATATTTATAAATAAGGATTTGGGCTTTCCATCTCAGATTTTCAATGATATGGATGGCTGAAAAGTTGGAGGTTGGAATAGATCGAAGTCTGTCCATTAAAGTGTGAGGATTTGCTATCTTAATATAAACTGAGCACTGATTATATATATCTGTGTGGGAGATGATAATCTGGACCAACTGATGAATGCTGGTTTAGCATGAAATACATATATTGGTGATTATTTATCTTTTCTACATATATGTGGTCGTGTATATCAGTTGTATAGTATAGTATGGATAGTTGGTGGGTGCTTGAAAGTCTGAGTTCAAATCCCCTACATTTATATTGAACTTTTGTAAGTATAGAAATTATCTGTGAAAGTAAAAAGTAGATAAGGTTTTTTTTCTTTAATAGTAAATAGAAATTACTTTTATGTTTTCAATATTTCCACTAAATTTTTTTATTGCTATGAGTAATATACATAATATCTGTTATATGATCTTTTGTTTGTTTTAAAAAAGTAGTTTAAAGTTTTGAAAATCAGCAATAAAATGTTTATTTACATTCTGATTAAAATTTATTTATTTTTTAGTTGAGCAACTTACAAATGTTAATTTTTCAATTTATTTTTTAACAATAATTATTGTACATTTTATGGATTAAATATAAAGATGATATTTACTTTTTGAAAACTATTAAATCTAATTAAAAGTAACATCATTGAAATGAATAATTTATCAGAAAATAACATTCACTTTTTTTTAATGGTATGTGGATTTTTAAAAAGACAAGAACAAAATATTTTTGCATGATCTGAAAATACATATAGTAATGTAGTCATACTAAGAAGTGACTAATGTGTAATTTTTTGCTTGCATTCACACATGTCTTTATCCAAAAAAGCACTATATAAAAATGGAATATTTTTTAAAAAGTCAGCATTATAAACTTATATTTTCTTTCCAAAATTTTTACAGCAGTAGAAAATATTTTAAGTGAATTGATAATTAACTGAGGATAACAAACAAGGGTAGCATGCTGTTACCAACTCAACTTGTCTTTATACAGAAAATAAAATACTTTATTTTTAATAAATTTAATATTTGAAAATAATCATACATATTTATTTCCAATTATCATTTATTGAAGTCTGATCATATCGATGAAAATTATAATAACAATATCAAAAAAAAATATGTTATACCACATAAACTTGAAATACACCGTAATTCTAGAGGAAAATCTTGGGATATTACATTGCTGCATTTAATCAAGATATTTTGGAGATCAGTTAGCAACTTTGTGATACTTATTAATCTGAATGGTTTAATGGTACTATTTTTTAAAAAAATACCATCTGTAATTGTATTGCTTACATTTTGTAATCCTAATATTATTCTTGCAAGGAAATTAAGTCATATACCAAATGACTTAATTTAATAAGCTTGTATTACAAATGTTATATAATGAGCATGCCAATAGCTCTTAACAAGCTTTTCAGAATAGCCCCAACCTCAAACCGGTTTCTAGCTCTGGCTTTCATCAGTGAGGTGCTAAGATATTCAAGCATTAGATTTAAAATACCAGTTCAAGTCTAGAACTTTATCTAATGTTTAACTATTAAGTAGAAAATCTGAATTTTTCAGACATCCACATGTCTCCAAATCTAGCTATCTAACTTAAAAAGCCATATGAGACTGAACTAAGTTGAGATACACCATATATTAATAGTTTTAGCAATATAAAATCACTGAAGTCTTAAGAACAATATAAGGATGTTCTAAAAAGCTTGTTAAGAGCTATTTGCACACTCATTATATAACCTTTGTAATACAAGCTTATTAAATTAAGTCTATGTGATATATGATTTAATTTTCTTGCAATTATTGCTATTGTTCTTAAGGCTTTAGTGATTTTATATTGCTAAAACCATTAATATACGGTGTATCTCAACTTAGTTCAGTCCCATATGATATTTAAGTTAGATAGCTGGATTTAAAGAAATATGGATATCTGAAAACTTTAGATTTTCTACTTAATAGTTAAACATTAGATAAAGTACTGGGCTTGGCCCAGTATTTTAAATCTAATGTTTGAATATACTAGTGCATCACTGATGAAAACCAGAGCTAGAAACTGATCTGAAGATGGGATGTTCTGAAAAGTTTGTTAAGAGCTATTGGCATGCTCATTATATAATATTATTCTGATTGCAGAATTCTGAAATGGGGAGCCTATATTTGTGACACTTGCTGCACTGAGATATGCTTCAGGCTAGCAATTTAAATACAACTTTAGTAATTATATTTGATTTTTTTTTTAAAAAAAATACATTCTCATTGTAAATTTTGAGTTTAATAAAAAAAATTTCCTGCAAAGTCAAAAAGTAAATGCTGAACTTAATGTAAGCAAATAAAATTCTATAAGAAATAATAAGCTTCTAGATATGTTTTTCATTTTCATAGTATTTATAAATAATATGTGGTCTAATTAAAAATAACTAGATGATAAGGAACTCATGTGACTTTTGTTCTTATATTGATTAAGCCAACCTTCTGCTGTATGAGAAAAATCCTCATTAATTTTTTTCTCATTCAATATATGCAATATTCTGTTTGGAAGTTGCTTTAACATGTTTCAGTTATGTATATTTTATAAATTTTGACTGAACTTTTTTCTTGGCATTTAATGATTTGCATATCTCCATACCATGTCCATAGCTTGAAACTTGAATCCAAATGGATCATGAAAATTTTTTAAGATGGCTGAGAAATGCAAGCAAAGTGGATTTTTTGCAGTGGAGAAGATTGATGCAAACATATACTAGTCTTCCAAATTATTCATCATTAAATGGTTATCTAGTTAATCTAAACTGTTAGTAAAACTGATGTAAAAAACAACAACCAATCATTGACCAGTCTGATGAGTAGTAGTATTTTTACCACTGTTGCTCTTTTAAAAGAAGCAAGTAATATTGTCATCCTACAATGGATAATCCAATGCTTTTTTATTGACATTTAGTTATATTTTGGTAAATTTTTTAGCATTTGAATTAACTAAAATCAAGGAAAAGTCATAATAGAAATAGACAAAATGCCAGTAATTTATAGATTATTAACTTAGTTTATTGTATAAGTATTTTTTAAAACAATATTGTAATTATCTTGTTTTATGCTAAGTACATAGAGGCAAAACTCTCCATACAGTAGCACTGTTCAGTGGAAGCCAGAATAATCAATAGATGCAGGAAGGTTTGAGCATAAAATCTCTATCTAGTGTCTACTCATCCAATATTCCCAGACTAATTTCTAACTTGTGGCTTTCATCAGTAAAGAGTCTTGGATCTGAGAGCACTGCACCTAGATCTCAGGATCTAATGCAACCTTCCAGCAGCCACCTTTTACCCTTTAGCTAATGATAAAGTTTTCAGCCCAAAATAAAAACACAGTAATGTTTGCTTGTATAGTCATATAGATCTAAACTCAGATCATGTGATTTATGCAATATGAAACCTATGGGCAAAACAAATCTCAACATGCTAAATGTTGGCAGTTATAAGGATTTTTTTTAAATTAGAGAGAAGGTGATCACATCTTACATAAAAATAATACAAAAATGTTAATCTGGAATATGACACATATTTGTCTCAGACTTGGATTTTGAGGAAAGATGAAAAAATGACAATTTTTACAACATAATGTGGCATGTGATAATGAAAAATTCCATGGATAAATAAATGAAGATTGAAAATATACTAATATATATTCAAATGGCTTTAATGCTTGAGTGATTTAAGAAATTTGTGTGATGGAGATATCAGCACCAGAATCAATCCTAGGACCCCAAATTCCAGATTCTAACATATCTACCACTATGCTAGATGGCTCAGGGCACTAAAGTTGATTTTAAAAAAACAAAATATATTAGATATTGCAAAAAAGAGCATCATGATAATCCATATTTTAAATGTTTATTATGAATAGTATAGAATACTTTTGAAGATAGAATAAAAAGTAAAACTGGGTAAAAATGCTTGGATTTAAAGAGAGGCTAAAATTTTTAAAAATCTTGTCATTTAATGTTGAGCACTGAAAATGAATGAATTGAACTGTGATCTGTATAAGTCATTGGCTTTCAAGTCTCCAACCATTCCACTAAATTACACAGGAAAATATATATAATAGCACCAATAATCTTATAACTGATAATTTAGCATCTTTTTTTTTAATTCAGAAAGTTTTAATAGGAATATTTTAAATATTCATGAGAAGCAGATGTTATTTTAGAATAAGTTTAATTTATCAAAATAATATTTTTAATTTAATATTGAATAAAATAATACTTATACATATTTTCAAAGGTATAATAAATAAATAAGTACTACACAGCGAACAAATTTTAATACCTATTTAAGCGAATATTATAACTTTTTCAGTACCAATTTTTTTTTTTTTTTGCAATTTTGTAAGTTATTGGACAAAATGATTGGAACACGTGTGCCCACGGAGCCATATTAGCTGACATCCTTTAATAATTGATTATGTCATAGTGGTTTGGGGGCTTCCCTTAGAAATCAAAATGATGGAGAGCACTTACTAAATCGGTATATTTTTTCTTTGTCTGTTAATTTATGTTTTTGAGCTACAAGAAAAAATTGATAAATTTGCCATTATCTTTTTCCTCAAAAAAAATATATAGCATTTTTTTTAAAAAAAAACTTTTTAAAATCCATTTTTATTTTTTTATGTATTATTTACATAAATATTGTTAAAAGCTAGAGAAATTTGTTTTTTTCCCCCCTCAAGAAAACATAAATTAAAAAGACGATAAACTTTATTTGCTAAATGGTATTAAAATCTGACTTGTATCTCATAAAATAATGCAGTAAGATAAAATTTATTAACTTCATTTTTTTTTTAAATTTAATATGAAAAAGCTGTACAAAAAAATTTTAAAACTTTTTAAATCACATAACATATTATACATGTATATTCCATATATATTAAAATTAATAATTATTGTTCTTTAATATTTACATATGAAATTTATGGAGTTTGAACTCAGACTTTCACACGACCCTCAACTGTCCACGACTATCTCATATTGCTGACACACTTGATTATACACATATCGAAAAGATAAATAATTACCAATATGCGTATTTCATGCTAAACCAGCACTAGTCAGTTGGTCCAGATTATCATCTCCACACATATATACAATCAATGCTCAGCTTTTATTAAGATAGCCAATCTTCATACTTTAATGGAGAGACTTCAGTTTGTTCCACCCCACAACTCTTCAGCCATCCATTTTCATTGAAAATCTGATGATGGAATGCTCAAAGCCCACATTAGTGCCAACCTTCTCATCCTACCCAGGTTGACCATAAGTCACTCTGACCCCTCATGTACAGGACATAATCCATTTACATACATATATGAGGAATGAACAGACCTTACAGCACTATATTTTAATATATGATTTTTCTACAGTGCAGGCTTTTTTCATACATGCATTCCAGTATATAATATATAGGGGGATCTTCAACTATCCACGCTATCTCATACTACTGACATACTTGAACACACACATGTCGAAAAGATAAATAATCACCAATATTCGTATTTCGTGCTAAACCAGCATGCGTCAGTTGGTCTGGATTATCATCACATATACATACAATCAATGCTCAGCTTATATTAAGATAGCCAATTTTCATACTTTAATAGACAGGCTTCGAATCCATTCCACCCTACATTGGAGTGCAGGTATGAAAAAAGCGTATACTGTAGAAAAATCATATATTAAAATATGAAATTTGTTTAAATTTCTACAAGATCCAAGATGGCGGAAAAGTTGTGAAAAGCTAACAGATGTATTAATTATATAAATATTCAATTTGGAAAAATTGTTAATCCAGCAAAGCTATGAAATGAACACCGAATTATTATTGTTC
This sequence comes from Epiperipatus broadwayi, assembly GCA_028023455.1. Taxonomy (NCBI): domain Eukaryota; kingdom Metazoa; phylum Onychophora; class Udeonychophora; order Euonychophora; family Peripatidae; genus Epiperipatus; species Epiperipatus broadwayi. The sequence continues at coordinate 14,901,613 of JAQFVV010012396.1, forward strand.
CACTTGTAATTATCTCTAACAATCAGGAAGAATCAATTAATTGTAATTTATAGTTTATTTTTATCAAACTGCACAAATAGTTTTGAGTTTCCATTTTGTTTAACAAAATAAAGCAACCATCAGCCTAATCGTAGACATTATTAAAATGCAAATAATAAAAATGTTTACATCTGCAGAATTGAGGTTTGAAGCTTTCGTTCATATCATGAAAATTGATATCTTTGAAGATTTGTTTCAATATTAAAAAAAGGAAGCTTTTTATATATATTTTATAATCCAACATGCTTTACTTGGTATCTTCACAATGGTCTCTTAATTATTAACTCCAATGCTCATGGTAAACTTTTTAATTTTACTTTTCAAGGAATTATCTAGAATATATAATAAAAGTGAATGCTTTCTTTTCTGGCTAGCATTTCACATTTTAAATAAGTATGTATATTTAAACACAAACATCTTTCAACTAATGTAGATGTGGGCTTTATTAATAATGACTTTTTGGCTTTCTAGAATATTTAAAATTAATATATTTTCATGATAAATGTGAATTATTTACATTTCTAACATTTGAAATTAAAAATAGAAGAATTATTGTAACTAAAATAACAAACATCAATCTTAATAGAAGTTCGGCATCTTGCTAGTTTATCAAATAGTAAGTTTAGTTGTTATTATGAAGCCAAATGTTTTTTTTTTTTTTAAGATTTAGTTTTATTATAAAAACTCATGAAATATTTAGGGTATATGAGCACAGACTTTCACACGATCCACAGCTCACCACTCTATCTCATATCACTGATACACTTGAACACATGGTTGAAGAGTTGGAGTGTGGAGTGGATTCAAGCCTTTCCATTAAAGTATGAAGTTTGGCTTTCTTAATATATATCTGAGCACTTATTGCATATATGTGTAGAGATGATAATCTGGACAAACTGATGATTGCTGGTTTAACATGAAATACGTATATTGGTGATTACTTATCTTTTCGATATGATATGAGATAGAGTGGTTAGCTGTGGGTCGTGTGAAAGTCTGTGCTCATATACCCTATATACTACATATATTGATACAGGTATATAATAAGCCTGTATTTCAATTATTAAAAATTCATGAAGTAAATTATATACAGTATTTTATTAATTACCTGTAGACTTTATATATATTAGGATGTCTCAAAAATATATTCATAGTTGACAGTTTACGTCTCTGATGACTAATAAAATGATGTCTAAGAAAGGCGACGTTGTTGTATTGTGTAACCTGTTTAATTAGCTTTGCTATTAAATGTTAGTTACTGTAATTGTTTTCAAAACCAAAAACAAAAATGGCTTACAAAATAAATCTGATGAGCCTCGAGAATCATGCATTAGTATAACTGGTGAAGAAGAAACAAAAGAAGTAAAACTCTCTATATGTATTGCCACTCAGTGCAAGCCAGAGTAATCAATGAATGCCACGTGAGCTGAAGAATAACTAACTATTAAGATAAAAAAGGTTTAAAAATTAAAAAATATCCCAGAATTCTATCAATATTTAAATGTATACAGATTAGAAATCTAATGATATTTTCCATCTAAATTTACTCACTGATGGGTTTTTAAATAACGGTGCTTTTTATTTTATTATTATTATTCTATTGGTTGACATATGTTAAATAGCATCAGCAAGATTGGACAGGAAAATTTGGATATTATGTTTATAGAAATTGGGAAGTTTATTAAAATATGATCCAAACTATGTAACAAATTAAGTTCATATTGCCATGATGGAAACTTGAGAAACCATAAAAAATATTTTGGATAGAAATGAAACTGAAGTTCTTTTAGTGGTTACATAATTATCAACCCTTGACTAAACCAATAATATGTGAGGGCTCAATACTAATGAAGATGTAATCTTTGGAGAGACTTCTCCAGTTGGAACATCCTCAGACTAAATATATAAGTACTGTTTTTTGTGTTCAATAGCAGATATAGCAATTATTATAATTTCTAAAAGGATCTTAGTTTTTATTTCTAATTAAATAGAAAGTATATTAAAGTTTTAAATTATGCAGTTGTAAATTTAATAGTTACATAATGTATAATAGTTAATTGATTATATTAAGAATTTCCAGTAAAATTCTAACAATTTTAACAACACTTTAAATAAATCATGGCTTATAAATCATGTAATGTAAAGCAATAGTAATCTCTTCCTACAGTAGTGCCACCCAGTGCAAGCCTTACTAATCAATGGATACAAGATGGTTTTTGCATAAAATTCTTATCTAATGCATGCTTGTTCATTTATCCCTATACTAGTTTTTAGCTTGTGGTTTTCATCAGTGTGGAGCTTTGGATCTGAGAGCATTGCACCTAGATTTTAGGATCTAGTGCAATCAGCCACATTTTACCTACTTAATTAACTGTAGAATCTAAACTGCACTCACCATAATCCTATGAGAAGAATTGGTACTAAACCATTAAAACATCACACGATCACTCTCCATACAGCAAAGTGAATCAGAGTAAGCCTTAATAATCATTGATACAAGAAAGTTTGTGTATAAAATTCCTATCTAGTTCCTACTCATCCAATCTTTCCCCATAGAATTATGATGATGCTAAAATGTATATATACTGAACTAGGTTTAGATTTATATGACTATAAAAGTGAACGAGCTTGGATTGAAAACATGATTGTGTTTTCATCTTAGCATCATAGCTTTATAGTTAGCGAAATAGATAAAATGTGGTTGCTGGAGAGTTGCATTAGATCCTAAGGTTTAGTGCAATGGTCTTAGATCCAAGGCTTCCCACTGATGAAAACCACAAGCTTGAAACTAGTCTAGGGATATTGGATAGTAGGGACTAGATAAGAATTTAATGACAAACCTTCTTGCATTCATTGATTACTAAAGCTTGCACTTGGTGGTACTACTGTATGGAGAGGTTTAGATGGATGGGCAGAGATGGTAATGAATTTAGGATATAGGGCAAAAGTAAAGTTATTATCCTGTTTTAATAAAATGGCACAGAATAGAGTTTTTCCAAGTAGTTGGAGTAATACAAGAGTAAGGTTATTATTTAAAGGAAAGGGTAAGGATCATAGAAAGTTGAATAATTATAGACCGATAGCGGTAACATCAATTTTATATAAAGTTTTCTCGTATATGGTGGCTAGTAAAGTTGTAAAATGGATGGAAGGGAATAATGTAGTGGGTGAAATGCAAGGAGGTTTTAGATTAGATAGGTGTATAGGAGATAGTTTATTTGTAGTTACACAACTTATTGATATGAGTAGGAATGCAGATAAACAGTTATATATGAGTTTTATAGATATAGAGAAGGCATATGATAGAGTAAATAGAAATAGATTATGGATAAGTTTAGTAAATTTGGGAATGGATGAAGCTTTAATAGATATTATTAAGAAATTATATGAAAATAATTATTATATATATCAGTTAGAGACTATAGAATCAATTAAAATTAAAAATGGTGTGGGACTAAGGCAAGGATGCCCTATGTCACCTATTTTGTTTGTGTTGTATTTGAGTGAAATGGAAAGAGCAATAAAAAGATTAGGAAGAGGGATAGAGATACCATTAATAGGTAGTAAGGGAGTATATATTTTATCAGGCCTTTTTTTTGCGGATGATATATTTTTGTGTGCAGAAAAAAGAGAAGATATGGAAGTTATGTTGAGGACATGTGCAAGGGTGGGTAAAGAGATGGGGATTAAATTTAGTGAAGAAAAATCAAATATAATGATGGTTAATACTGAGGAAAGAGAAGATGTAGAATTTTTATTGGGAGATATTAAATTAAGTGTGGTGAATAGATATAGTTATTTGGGAATTATTTTAAGTAATCAGAAAAATTATTTGGATGAATGGGAGAAAAAATTGATAAATGAAGCAAAGAAAAGAAAGGGATTGATAAAGAAATTAACAGTATTTTCATATAATAAATATGATGTAGCTAGAATTATATGGAAAGGAGTTGCAGTAGCAGGGTTAACATATGGTAATGATGCATTATATGTTAGTAAAAAGATATTAGATTATTTAGAAAAAGCTCAAAGGGAAGTAGGAAGACATGCATTGGATGCAGAAGTATGGACAGCAAGGGAGGCAATTCAAGGAGAAATGGGATGGTCAAGTTTTCATATGAGAGATGCAAAAAGTAAAATAAAAAATGTTTGGTAGATTGCAGTTTATGGATAATAAAAGAATAGCTAAAATAGTATTTAATTGGGTTATGAGTAAAGGGCAGGTAACAAGATGGGTGAGAAAGGTAATGCGGTACGCAAAAGATTTGGATAAAGAATTTATATCAGTATATTTGCACAAAAGATGGGATGATTGTGTTAAGAGGATTATTGAGTGTTATAGTAGTAAGAAATGGGATAAAAGAATAAATTTATTAATAAAGACTAGGGAGTTAGAGAGATGGAGAAATAGTATGGAGAGTAAAAAGAGTTTAAATATATATAGAAATAAACAAAATATTAGGTGTGAGTTAATATATGATAATAGTAAGGAAAGCAGTTTATTGTTTAAGGCTCGAACGGAATCTTTAGCTACAAAAGAATATACATGTAAATGGAAAAATATGGGTGATTTATTTTGTAAATTATGTAAGGAAGGAATTGAAAATATTAGGCATTTGTTAATTGAATGTAAATGTTTGAAAACAGAAAGGGTACATATAATGAAGTTGTGGAAAAATTAATATGAAAAGAGTGATTATACAGAAAGTGAATTATTGGTTTTTATGCTGGGTTTGGGAAAAGATAAGGGGGATTTAGATATAAAGGTTATAGAGTTGACAAAAATTATGTTGTGGAAATGGGATAGAGCAGATTATGGGTAAATTTAGAGTGGGGAATGTAAAAGAAAGTGGCTAACAGGTTTATCTGGGTATAATTGCTGAGATGTTCTTGACTTCGTTTAAGGAGAAGCCATAATACATCACATCACATTACTGTTTAAATAGCTTATGTAAAGATGAAAAATGGTGAGCATGTGATATTTTAGTGTTTTAAAATATATAATACTGATAGTATAAATCTATTCATGAAACAACCAAGTCTAAAGATATTTCTATGATAATTCATAAGCCAAATTCAAAGAATCATTTAAATTAACTTTCAAATAATATCTTTTTCTTATATCAATTCTCATCTATTTAGCAATGCTAAGATATATTGAGATTGATATAAAACAGGGATGTTATTTCCAAATTTATTTAAATGAATCTTAAAAAACTGGTTCATGAATTGGCATAATAACATTTTTAGACTGTGTTATTCCATGAATAGATGTAAGAATTTGAGAATATGTAATTCATATTATCATGGATTTATGAATGGCAGGGCTTCAGAGATATTGTATAATATTTTAGGAAAAAAAATTGCTTTTCAAAATAAGATTTAAGGCTTTTGTAAAAACTATATGTTATTAACTATATATTCAGGTATTAATTTAAATAACTAAAAAGAAACTTGTAAATCACAATAACCATAGCAACTATATCTCACTACTAATAAAATCTTCCAATCTAGATACATATCAATATTTTAGTTCAAGAGAAAAATGGCAAGCAACAATGTTATATAATGGTAATTGTGAACTTAATAACCATAGGAGTAAGACACCTTATAAGAAGTGAATGCTATATTATATTACAGTCATTTACTTTTTATTTTTACAATAATCACACTAGTTCTTTTCAAATTAATCCAAATTAACCTGGTAACTTTATCATTTAGGTAATAATAGCTAGATATTTATTTATTATTTACAATTGAATATTTAGTTGGAATGGCTTATATTTATCTAGTGAAAGAAAGCCTTTTCATAACATGAAAAAAATTATGTTTTAACTGGCCTGGATTCAAATCCCTGATCATAGGTATAGCAGGATGATGCACTAATTATTATACATTGGGGACCTTCTTAGCACTGATATCTAAGGATATAAATGTATGGCAGAGGTAAGGACAAAATCTTCTTACCGAATGCTCAGGCAAAATGAAGAAATCAGTCAGGAAAAAAATAAGTTATATATTATCACAAATTATTGCTTGAATCATTAAGAATTTTTTCAGATTAAGTTAACACTCATTATCATAAATTATAAATTAAAGAATATTATTCAAGTTCACTTTACATTATATTAAGTCCAAAAATTATTAGTCAATTGAGTGGACAAGGAGGCTGTTTGCTTTTGTTGATTGCAGAGAACAAATGCACTAGCAAGTATTTTTGTTTTAATTTTGCAGTAATGAATGAAATTGAATGTTATTCATTAAACAATAAATGTTAAGTAAATATACTTTAATCAAGCATCTCAATATAACTTTATCTTTCTCAAGGTATTGCCAAATCCATACAATATTAATATCATTTATGTACTTTATTACTTTTACAATGCTTCATATAATTACAACCCTCTACTGATGGTTTCAATTGTCCCAGCAACATTTTTCAGAACTATAACAAACACAATACAAATACATGAATCCAAATATACATGAACATATAATTTTACATTGTTGCAATTATATGAAGCACTATTATTTCTTGATATCATTAAATGCATATGTGGAATGCTACAATAATATAATGTTTCAATTTTTTGCTTCAGTATCAATGGAAATGTTGTTAACAATATAACAATCATGTTTGCTCAGTTTACATTCTAACATTAAATTTTAGAACTACATTAGAATACAATTTATTTATTTTTTAGACATTGCTTTAGTTATTATTTTAATGACCCTAATAGTATGTTTAAATACATTTTTATAATATTCATATATATGTTGATAAGAAATTGAAGAAAATAAAAATTAGTCATGTGATAATTTATATATGCATATTCATTATATTATATATTAATGAAAGTTTTCATCATTTAATTGACAATACTTCCATATTTAACTTGTATTAGAAATTAATATTTGACTAATCTTGCATATTTATTTTATAACATTTTTGCAAATAAATTAATTCAGATTTGCAATAAATTGCTGTATATTAATCAGTGTTTTTTTTTAAAAACCACAATTGTAAATCTACCAAAAATAGACAATATGATGTTTTGATATTAAAAAGTTTTTTTAAAATAAACATTTGAAAAAGTCACTTAATTTATATATTTTTTAAGTAAAATATTTGAAATTTAAATTGTATATTAAATATAAAATTTAATATATTTTTGATAAGTTATAAAATATAAAAATAATATATCTAAAAGATAATGCTTTTATTTTATTCTGTGCCTGAAAATTTCAGATTAATAACAAGTGAAGGATATCAATCATTTGATTATGCAACTTTTGTAGTAATATTATAAAAAACTAAAAAATTTAATGACTTAATCAATTTCTATACATTGGTTATCAAAAAGAAGGAAATTTTAACCAAAAAAAAAAAAATGTATAATGAATTTTGTGTGGATCTGGGAAGGTGTACTGCATATTTAATAAAGATCTTATGAAAAATTCAAACAAAATAATTTTCCAGTTTATAAATATTGTTTTTTAAAGTTCTTTTGTTTAATTATAATCTCTGTTTGTTTGTTGTTTTGTTTGTTTGTTTATTTGATAAATATTTTGAAATCAAGATTTAATATATTTATATGCAATATAATTTGTTCAAATTTTGTACCTTTGTTATAAATCACTATGTTACAAATATTTTAGCTAGTTTCTTAAAATCAAATGAATTAGCAGATGAATTTTCAAATCTTTTGATATCAAATTTTAAATAACATTTATTTCACTTCAGTAAGTTTTCAATAATGTGCAGGAGAGGATGATACATATATTAAAAAGAGTTTGCATTAAAAAGATTTTAACAAATTTTTAAAATTGAAATAAAAACAAATCTTAAATTTATAAGTTGTTTTTTTTTTTTAAAAAGTAAAAGAAATATTGATTTTAAAAATTTCCTTTTTTAAGAAGTAAAAGAAATGTTTTCTTTTGTTTTTAAAACTCGACTTTTTTCTTTTCAAGTAAACAAAATTACACTGCAAACAATCTTTAATCATGTGATGTTACTTTCAAATATTAAACTGATGTTTCAAATTGAATTTGTTTAAAGTTGGTACATTTGTTATAAATAACTGACAATGCAATATAACACTAAACTATTTTACGTATATTCTCTAATTTCTTAAATTTATAGTAATTGGCAGATGAAATTTTAAACATTTTGATATCAAATTTCAAAGATATAAATATCACTTCAGTAAGTTTTTAGTAATGTGTATGAAAGGTCAGTATATATATTTTTAAAAAATTACATTAAAAAGTATCTTAATTTGATCTTTTAAAATTGAAATAAAACCAAATCTTTATCACAAAAGTATATTGTAAGTGAACTTTATTTAAAATGTATGATTTTACTTCTAACTTAATGTTAAAAACTGAAAAATAATAGATATATAAAAAAAACTTATAATAAATGTTTCTTCAATCCACAATTGGGTTTTTTATATTTAACATGAAATGAAAGCTTAGGTGGAGGGGTTTATAAATAATTAAGTCAATCCCTATTTTCTACAACAAGGGATTGACTTTATAAATTTTTTCCTCCTCATCCCCTACCACTCTATTCCAAGTTAAATATAAATAGCCTGATTGTAGTTGAAGAAACAATTATTTTGTGTGTTATAGTCCAAAGTAAATAAATAAAACTGTTTATTATAAAATATTTTTATGTCTATCATTTAAAAAAGAAATCTCTTATGATTTTAAAATGTGTTTGTTTAATTTAGAAACTCTGTTTGTTTAGGATACATTTTGTAATCAAGTTTTAACAGACTTCTATCAAATGGATTTTTTTAAAAATTCTGTACATATGTTAGAAATTGATAGAAATGTAATATGACTATGAAATGTTTCAGAGTGGTTCCCTAGTTTGTTTATTGTAGTGGGGTCAATGGACTGAATGAAATATGTTGATATTGGTTCAGTGAGTTTTCAATGATGTGCAAGAGATGGTAGTATATTGGTTTTTTTTTTTAAAAAAAAAATTAAAAATAAAAAGCATTTGTAGTAAATTCAAATAGAAATAAAAACAAATATTATTTTTTCTTAATTATAAAAATTTGGGGGGGCTTTTCCAAAAACTAATTTTCTTTTTTAAAAACTTTTTTTCATAAACAAAATATTATAGAAAATAATTTTTAATAAATAAGAATGTCCTTTCAAATATAAAACAGATTGTGACACTATTTTTTTATTTTTTGTTTTAGTTAAAATTGGAATAACACAAAGATCCCAATACTAAAAACTTAAAAAAAATATATAAAATATTTTATAATAAACACTTTTATTTACTGTGCACTAAAAAACCAAATATTATTTTTTTCAACTATAATTGGGATTTTCATATTTAACTTGAAATAAAAGTATGAGGTATCCAAAAAATAATTAATTTAATCATTAACTTTTACAAGAAGTGATTGAATTAATTAATTTCTGAACATACAATGTATTTATATCAAGTTAAATATAAAAAACCCAATTATTTTAGTTTTTTAATACACAATAAATAAAAACATTTATTCTCAATCTATTTTTTTTTATTCATTTGTAATTATATATATATATGGAAAGTCGACTATACAGGAAAGATTATAAAATTATAACTACTTTACATATTTACTGCTTTCAACCAAGTCAGTCATCTTCATGGTGCTAAAATAGATATTTAAAAGAAAGACATTATAGGTTAATTAGTATGCAAGTTTGTAAATGTACATATGCCATTTACATGATAATGCAACTCATGAGTCATTTTTATTTATTGAGTGAGTGTCGTTTGTGATAAATCACAGCTCTATGTATTTTCTCTTTCGATTGTTGCACTCACCGCAAACCATTTTGATGCTGAGTAGATCAAAAGTGTGGCCTGAGTCAATCTAATGCTCTAAAAATACAGACTTTATATTGAGATCTGTTTTAGCACCTTTATATATATATGTGTGTGTGTGCTGTGCTAATTTAGTGGTCCTGTTGGAATGAGACTCACCATAGTAAATTGCTTTGTAAGTGGGCTCATTGCAACTAATTTTATACAAAAGTTGAAAACAATTTACTTGGATGAATTTAATGTTAGCTTCAGGATCCCTTCCCTCCTAATCTCAATCAACCATTGAATAACATCAAAGGCAAGTTATCTTTTTTCCAAATAATCTACAAAATTATCTGCAAAGAACCCACTTGCAATGCAATTTCTTGTCATAAATAAGAAGACTCATGTGTTGCATTATCATGCAAGTAGTATATGTAAATTTACAAATTTGCATACTATTTAACCTATAAGTTCTTTGTCCTATATTCATATCTTAATGCTATAAGATGACTAGCCTCATCAAAAGCAGTACTAAACTGTAAATCTGTAGTTATAATTTTTTAATCTGTCCTTTATAGCAGACCTTCCCTATTTAAAGTATTAAAAACATTTTTAATAAAATATTTATATATATTATTAAAAATTAAAACATTATTTTTTAAATATTTATAAACTTATCATTAAAATTTTATTTCTTTTTACATTTTCAGAGTGAAAAAAAAAATCACACACACACAAAGCTCTAAATAGTTAGATATTTTTAGATTTAATATAATGTTTAAATTTAGGTCAAATCTGCCTTTCTTTTGTTTAATTTTCTTTTATGTTGGTATAGATTTATATATTTTACATGTAATTTATTAAGGATTTGGTATCTCATAGTGGCAAAACTCTTCATGTAGTAGTGACACTCAGTGCATTCTAGAAGGTTTGTGCTTAAAATCCCCATTCAGTGTCTACTCATCCAATGTCCCCAGACTAGTTTCTAGCTTGTGGCTTTCATCCTTGCATCTGAGAGAGCTACTGTATGGAGAGTTTTGCCTCTGTGTTATCAGATTGTATATGCATAGAGAATGGTAATCATGTGATGTTTAGTGTTTTAATTTGGTATCTCTGTGTTATAAGATATGGAATTCACATGACCTATCTCATAACTTTAGCTTACATATTGCTATTTTAAGCCAATAAACATCACATGTCCACCTCCTCTTATGCTTGTGTATAAATAACTGTTGTTAAAACAGCTTTGTACTAGTAAGTAATATTAGATGCCATATACTTATTAAAGCTTACAATAAGTGGTACAGAGAAGGTGAAAAAATATGCTGCTAAGATATGGAATAAAAGATTTAATTTGATATTTCATATGAAATCAGACTTTTGCTCAAACAAAGCCACAAAAGCAAATATTAATATAAAAGAACGAATATTTGTATGTTATTTTGAATAAGCCAATAAACATCACATGACAACCACCTTATGCTTGGGTATAACTGTTGTTAAAACAGGCAAAAATCACTATATATATTGCCACACACAGCAAGCTAGAGTAATCAATGGATGCCAGAAGGCTTGTGCATAAAATCCCCATCTAGTGCCTACTCATCCAATATCCCCAGACTAGTTTCTGGCTTATGGCCTTCATCAGTGAGGAGCCTTGGATCTGAGAGCACTGCATCTAGATCATAATTTAATTTGATATTTTTGCAAGATGACCAGTACTATTTTTCTTATTCACACATACTATTTTATAGTTAATAAATATCATATTAAGAATATAATTTTTAGTCTGCAGAAGAAATTAACATTTAAAAAGATAATTTGTTAACTGTCAAATTTATTTTTAGTTTGAAGCATGATTGTTATAATGAAATTGATTTAGATATATACAAACTGTTTATTTCACAGTTTTGAATGACATATGAATCAAAAATTTCAGGTTTTTTGCCTTTAAGCTATTATGATAAATATTTTTATTGCTATTATTATTATTAATTTTATTATTATTATTTTTTAAAATGTTTCTGTATTGAAAATGACATTTCTAAAATTTACAGAAATCTCCATATGTTGCATTCATAATCATATTTCTAATGCCTTCAATAGTAAAATCAAAAGTATATTGCATATTTGGATTTACTATTAGCATATGATATTAGTGATCATTTTTGAATTTATCAAATTTAAATAAAGTTATTAAATCAATCAACTGAATAAAATCAAATGACTTAAAGTGTGAATATGTTTACAATAACAATAATAATATCATTAACACAGAAGAAAAGATAAAGAAAAATAAAAAACAAAAATAAAACTATTATACGAACTGATGTTGAACGGTAATTAGAAGTATATACTAGGTAGGCTAAAAGTACTTTATCATAATTTTTTTTTTTACTTAATTTAATTAATTTAACTTATAAAGATTTAATTAATCAGATTAATAAAATGTAACTGTTTTAATAAAATTATATTGTGATAAAAAAGCTAAAAAAAACATTCCATCATACACAATGTTCTTCAGAAACAAACTATCAGCTTCAAATTTCTCACTGACAAAGCCATGAGCCGGAAACTAGTCTGGGCATGTGAATAGAATATATGCATTTAACAGTATCATCTAGCAGCTTTTGATTTCTTACTCTTACAATAATTTGCTATACTGAAGTAGAAAAAGTAAAATTACTTCTGAAAAAGTATTAGATAAAGTGGAATCATCTGATATTTTTTAGTTTTACACCAAACTAGCCGCAGAATAAAGGAGTCTACAATTGTTATCACCAAAATATATATTTGTAAAGTGGTGTTGGACTTACATAATTATGTAAATATATTTCAATTCAAAACATTTGAGGTGTTTTTGAATTTCAGACTAGTAACTTGATAGTAAAAAAGGAATAAAGAGTGTCTACTAAATGAAAAGTGCATTCTGTCCAAAAGATCCATGTTAAAAGAGGTGTGGTTTTATTGCTAACACCAACCACCTCATTAACAAAAAAGAAAATAGTATCCAACTGTTGACTAAGTGGAATATTTAAATATCTAGTTTAAATAATATGCCATTTCATTAATAAATACCACAGAAGTCCTAGTATACCCATGAGTGGTATGAATCTGATGTTTCACATCAAAAACATGCTTAGCAACACTTAATTACAAAAATAAATATAAAAAACCTTTTCTTTCACTAACATTAAAAACATTCCAACAAATTACTACTGACAATGAAAAGGATAACAAAGGATGTATCTAGATAAAAAATTTTGCTGGTGAGGCCCATAAGCCAATGTATTATCCAATGGATATGAATAAGATAGTGCTAGATATGTATTTAATAAACATTATTTTATAATTTTTAATTACTCAAGTTTACAATAGATGGCAGGATTGGGGTAGAATACAATTTTTTCTCTTGAAAATTCTTTTACGATAAAAGTCTTGTATATCATATGCTGGTTTTATTTTGTAGCAACATTTTTTTTTCTGAAAGACTTCAATATCTTGGTTAAGTGTAAATTTTTTTAATAATATGTCCTCAGTGACATTCTTTCAGTGAAAGCAATTCATATTTCATGTCTTTAAAAGGTCATTGAAATAGTAATAGCAAACAAAGAGAAAGAGGTTAAATGAATAATTTTAATTCTTAAACACTTGTTGACTTCAAGTTTGGTTGAAAAGGTAATCAATTAATACTATAAACTAATTAACAGCACTGAGCTAGCTTTTGGCAATATACTGCTATAATCATAATGCTGAATAAAATTATAAAGTGTAGATATGCTAATATAATATTTAAATGAGGCACAATATGCAAATAAGGCAATTAGATATTTCATTTTCCAGATAATGGAACACACATTCTTTTTATTGATGAAACGTGAATCCTTTGAAATTGCCCAAGTCTCTTTGTATTTTCTTTTCCTATTGTCTCTTTCTGAGCAACAATTCTAACATTAGATAAGAAAATGTATGCCCCATAGTGTGTTCGTGGTCAAGAAAGATAAAATCATAATTGTATGTATTTAATAAATTAGAGTGAGTTTAAAAAGTTGTTTTTTGTTGTTGTTGTTTTACTGTCAAAATATTTGTAATACATGTATTATCAGGATTATAGTTTTGAATTCATAAACAAATGTAAATCTATAAGATCATAAGTAGATATTTATCATTAAAAATCATATTACTTCAATCCCCATTGTACATGTAATAAAAATGAAATCAACTTAATCAAGTGTTCAAAAATTTGATACTTGATAAACTTATAATAATTGTTATCTTGAGTTCTATTTAAGTTTTTAGAAAGTCTTATCATTTTGGATTTCAAAATATAAAATAATTCACCTGCACATAATTTTAATGTTTTATGATGTTTGCAATCATTGACCAATGTGACCATAAAATAAAAGTGATTGCAATATGATAAAGCTTTGACAACTGATGAGGAAGATGGCATACTATTATGGAAGCCCATGGTTGCCTTAGCTTTAATGCAATAATTTAAAATTTTACATATTTAACATAATATTACTCTTAAAATATATATATATAAGAAATGAATAGTTTCATAAAAAATTAAACCTAAAATTTAAACAGATTACTGTTTCATTATCTATTCAGAAATTATTAAATATTCATATCGTTTAGCATTATCATTATACAAAAAATGAAATTCATAAATAACAATATGCAAATGAGAATGAAAACATTTTAGAAATTGTTTCAACGTATAGAGGCATATTAATGAAGCAATTTAATAATCTTAATGAGTCCAGCTTTTGATAATGATTATTTTTGATAAACAATAATTTATTAGTATGCTGTAATGCTTTTAAACACACAATGATGCATTTATAAACAGAGAATATGATAATTAAGTAATTAAACAAAGTAAACAATGACTAGTAGTGATTAGTAATAGAGAATAGGTAACTAAAATTGCAAGTATACATATATAAATAAAATGGTCTCATTATATAATAGTCCGTACATCTAATTGCATGCCCACAAGACTGGGTTTGAATTCAGTCTATGTAAAACTCTGGATTTTTTTTTTCAAAAATTTAAATAGACAAGATTTTTATTTCAGATGGCAGGTCTAGATAACTATCCAAAATTGATTGGCAAATGGGTATCTAACTATTCTTAGCTAGAAGGCTAAACATGGTTGAAAGATTTTAAAAAATCCTAAACATACAAAAATTAGCAAGCTTTATCAATTGTTTTTCCATCTCAGTATCTCTGTGGTGATTCACATAATTATATGACAACATAAATTTTATGGTCTAAACTAATTCTATGGTATATACATAAAAATAATGCAAACATTTTTATAGAGGATTAGAGAAAGCAGTGACAAGCTTATCATGGATGAGTAACTGTTTTTTTATAATTTGATTTCAATGATTATTCATCAGATCATTTAATATATAATAAAATATTTTATGACTTTCTCTGTTTGCATTCCACCTGATGTCTATTAATTATTCAAGATTACAATAGGTAGCACTGATGTAGAATAAATAAAGTGAATTACTACTTGAAAAACATATATATATATATTATTCTAAAAAATACAAAGCAATGCCAAATTGTTATAAGAGAAGGTTTTAAAAACCCTCAAGTATTTGATTAGAGTTAATATATTCCCCATAAACTTTATAATTAAAAATACCAATATAAAGTAAAACATTTTTAAATAGTCTATTGTAAGACTATGGTATTTCCAAAAGCACTCCAAAAATAAATGAGCAATATAAAAAAAAGCATTATGCTCAAGCTAACTATCAAGTGATGACTCAAAATTTTCCCATTTATGTTTTACTTTCTAGCTAATAAAGTTTATTTATTCATTTACTCATTAATAATTTGATGGTTAAATGGACTGGGCATGTGATAGCTATTTAAAACAATTTCTAATTCTACTAGAAATTTCAAACAATTTTGAACTTTAACAATTCAGACTTGAGCAAGAAAAGATGATCATGTTAACGTCTATATCATAATGTCATGAATAAGCCATATGTTAATGTTGTATATATATATACGTGTGTGTAAATGATATATTTTGCAGGTTTATCCATATATAATTTTTATTACAAATATAATGATGTTTTAGCTTGATCACACAAGGCATCAACTGGCTAATGAATAGAATACTAGAAAGATGGTTGTAGAGATTCTGTAAACATAATTTATAACAATATTAAAGATCCACCAATAGAAAATTACAGGTATATAATACTGAAAAATAATAAGTCCGAAAATCTTCTGAGTAATGTATTTTTTTTAAAAAAATTCATTTAAATAGGAGGAAGTTTGCATGTGTCATCATGTTTGTTGATGTAGTTTAGTCTCTTGAGCAACTAAATAGGTTCTCTGATCTTACATTATTAGAGAGTGCAACATCTGGACAGGATCCTGGTTTTACAGAAATCAATATTGTGACCTGAATCTATAACATGGGGTGAGGATGCTGCTGATGATAAGTGTTGTATAACTCTATTAGCATGTTTATTTCTTTTAGTATCAATGTGATTATTATTCACACCTACATAAAACACTTTAAAAATGCCACATGAAAATTCATTAACTCCATAAGCCTCAGAGGGGATTAAATTTTTAGATTTGGTTAGAATGTTACTAATTTTTTGATAAATACTATATACTATTTTTATATTGTAGCATTTTAGTATACTTCAATATTGTCTGCATTGATTTCTCTAATATCAAGATCCTGTCTAGATGAGATATTCACCAGAAATGTAAGATCAGAGAAGCCATTGAGATACTCAACAGATCAAATAGTATCAACAAATGTGATGATGCATGAAAACTTCCTTCTATTTGGAAGATTTTTTTTAAAAAAACATATTCCTCAAAAGATTTTCTGACATTTACTTTATTTTTCAATTTTATATACCTGTATTTTTTATACTTTAACATTGTAATAGATCATGTTTACAACACCATTCAATCATCTTTATAACATTCTATTCATCGACCAGTTTATGGCATGTGTGATAAAGCTGAAACATCAGAATATTTGTAATAAAAATCATATACAGGTGAACTGCAAAATATATCATTTATATCTGGAATCTATGAAAATGTTTGTATCAACATATATAAATATATAACCATTAGAAAACAGTCAACACTAAGATAATCCTAATATAGATAACAATCAAGAATTTCAAACTGTTGTCAAGGCAACCTCATTTTAATAATAGAGGTGGAATATATATATATAAATGAATTGTTTTTAGTTATGTTGATTGCTTTAGAAATATTTAATTTTTATAAAAAATTGATCAAACATTAAATATTTTGGGAATATTATGAGTTTATCTTTCTTAACATTGCCAAAACCATGTAATATTTAATATCATTTATGGTCTTTATCACTTTTACAATGCTTTTTACAACCCACTATTGATAGTTTCAATTGCCCCAGTAATCTTCTTCAGAAGTATAACAAACACAATACAAATACATGAATATAAATATACATGAATACAAATATACATGAACATATATATATAATGTAAAATTATATGTCCATGTATATTTGTATTCATGTATTTGTATTGTGTTTGTTATAGTTCTGAAGAAGATTGCTGGGACAGTTGAAACTGTCAATAGTGGGTTGTAAAAAGCTTTGTAAAAGTATTAAAGAACATAAATGATATTAATATTTTGAGAATAGTTACATAAAAAAGTCTATCATAGTTTTTTTTAATGTATTTTAAAATTTCATACAAATTAAAAATAATTTAGCTAGTATTAAGACAATGTAAAATTTAATTACGATTTTCATTTTCGTATCCATGAAGATAAAAAGTTTAAAAGATTTATTTAAAATATTGCTATTTGAATTCTAGACTGTGGAACA
The DNA here is from genome assembly GCA_028023455.1 of Epiperipatus broadwayi. Lineage (NCBI taxonomy): Eukaryota > Metazoa > Onychophora > Udeonychophora > Euonychophora > Peripatidae > Epiperipatus > Epiperipatus broadwayi. The sequence continues at coordinate 14,919,360 of JAQFVV010012396.1, forward strand.
ATAAGTAGATGAGTTAATTACTATCCTATGAAACCTTTCCATTACTACAATGTTCATATTTTGTCATAATATGAAAATTACAATAAACAAGGCATAATATGGTTCGCTTAGTTTACATTATCTGGCTTAAATATAGATTGTTTTTTTCTTCTCACTCTGAATAAACTCTTTAAAAGTATTGAGTAATAAGTGAAAAATAATTTGTGCCAGAAATGGGTTATTGTCTAAAATTAAATTGCATTGCTGCTAGGTATAAATCTATTACTCCATATAAACTTGATTCTAGAAGGTAATGAAAGAGAAGTGTCATTATCAATTAAAGTTCTGTCCAATATTAAACTTTGGTGGTCGAGAGGTCAGCACAGCTGCATTACAAGCAATTGTCCTGGGTTAGCGGGTTTGCTTCCCGGCTGATGCTATGACACATGAAAAAAAAAATTAAAGTTGAAAAGAAAGAAATGGGCAATGGAGTGACAAAAAATTATCTAGAAAAGGAAATAAAAATAATAAATGCAAACAACCTTTAAAAAGCGATAGCAGAACAAACACATATCCAATAACTCCCCATAAAGAAGCAATGAAACAAAAATCATTACTATCAAGTTGATCACTTGTTGGGGATTATAAGTTTGATCCTTGTTTTTATTTCACTCTCTTTAGATATTCATTTATTGATCAATATTGAGTAGTTGTTATGAGCTAACTTATCTGGAAAAAAAAGAAGACCAATAAAATTAGAAAAGTTCTAAGCTTTACTCTAACTCAAGCCAAGATTGGATGCTTTGCTTTTACAGCATAAATTCCTTAAAAATATATCAATATGGAGAGTAAAAAGAGTTTAAATATATATAGAAGTAAACAGAATATTGGATGCAGGTTAATTTATGATAAGCAAGGAAAGTAGTTTACTGTTTAAGGCTTGAACAGGATCTTTAGCAACAAGGGAATATACACATAAATGAGAAAATGTGGGTGATTTAGTCTACATGTTGTGTAAGAAAGGCATAGAAAATATTAGACATCTGTTAATTGATTGTAAATGACTGCAAGCAGAAAAGGTATAAATAATGAAGTTGTGGGAGAATAAATATAAACAAATGATTATACAGAAAGTGGATTATTGGTTTTTATGCTGGGTTTGAGGAAATATAAGAGGGATTTAGATATAAAGGCCATAGAGTTGACAAAGATTATGTTCTGGAAATGGACTGGAACAGGGTAGAAGAGAATAGAGAAAAAACTTAAGGTGGGGAATGGAACAGGAAGGTAAAGTGACTAACAGGTTTGTCTGGGTATGGTAGCTAAGAGATTCCTGACTTCGAAAAAGGATAATTCAAAGTGTATTTCATCTCATCCTCTATGTAAATCAAAAATTAAACAGGCTTGGGCAATAGCTCAAAGTAGATTTACTATAAACAAAAAAGATACAAGCATCCCCCTGTCAAAAAAGTGGGCTCTTTGAATATTAAACAAATAAATTTAAATGCATTTAAATACCAAAATATTTGACAAGTATGCAAATAGACTCTGAACCCTAAAGAAGTGAAAGTACTATGATTATATGTTATATATTGAAATCATACTAAGCATGAATAAATGCTAAATTTAAAATATATAGACTATCTTTTCTGTATAAATGTCCAGAACATTTATGTAACTATTCACTTACATTTTTAAACTTGATCACCTGAGATTGTATTTTTTTACCACTTTCAATCAATTTTACCTTAATTGTGTTATAAATTGAAAGGCCTTGTAAAATAATTAATAAACATTTTCCCTGCCAGGTTTATGAACTGAGACTGACTCTGATATGAATGAAATTTGCAACTTTTTTCAGGTTGAAAACAGGTTTAATATAATTGGACCATAGTTAATCCAAGTAATTATTCAAAACTGCTCAGTAAATGGATATCAAAGTATTATTAATTAATGGTTGAGCAGATGAATATCACTGAATGGTACTGTTACATTTGACCATCCATCCTGCTTGGTGGCATTGTTGCTAGCCCAATCCAGGTCAAAATACCATTTATCAGGCCCAACTTCTCAATTGCTATCAGCAATTGACTTTTTTGGCTAGTGTCAGTATGACCTGCAACATGTTTTGTGATCAATTGCTCTTGCAATTCACACTTAGCCTACCATATCAGTTAGGGCTGCTAAGTGTTGTTTGCACTCTTTACGAATGCTGACAATTACAATATCACTACCATATCATGAGAGGGTGTCAGTAGTTGTAATGACAAAAAGTGCAACAATACACAGACTGAAATAATTCTTGTAAAACCTACAGGAAGTTGTAGGATGTCCTAAAAATTGTCGCACTCTATCCAGCCTCATATGTAAATATTATGGCTGGTAATATGATGCAGTCTTCACTAGTCATGGAATAGGTTTCATACTTTACATCATATTTTTCTTTTTTGGAATACAAAAATAAAAATATTTAGATTGAAAGAAACTATTGTATTCTAATTTTCATGAATTTTGCATTATATTTCGTCCAATTTTTTTTCTATGAACCTTATATTAGCTTTACATCTTAGGCTGACATCTAATTTTGTTGTAATTAATCTTTTCTAAACTTATTGCATATACAAAATGAATGAAAAGTTTATATTTAGAAATCTTTTTTCTGAAAATTTTATAGAATTGCATAATGTAATTATATATATTTGTGGGTGTGCATGTGAATTAAAATATAGTAATACCTTTGATAAAGAAAGATAATTACATTTTGATATTAACAGACATTTTATTTATATTGTAAGTTGCTAAGTTTTCTGGGCTTATTATCAATAAAATATTACGAATCACTTGATTATAGTTTGTTTTTTATATGTCAGTTATTGTATAATACTTTCTATACTATCTTTTCTATGAATTCCTTACATCACGAAGATTGCCCTGCATAGTTTAGGCATTAGTGGAGGAACAAACTCTAGAGTTCAAAGTCTATGGATTGTATAATTCTAACATTTCTAGTGATCTACAACTTTTTCATTTACAAACTATTTGATTATATATATATCATCAAGACTTATTACTACTTACATTTCTAATGGCTATATGTCATTTGATTTTCAAAGTTATTGATCTCATACATTATATTGTTGGAGAAAAAAATGAATTGATTAAATATTTAGATTATGTCAAATCAACACGGTTAAATAAATAAACAAAAATGTGGTTATAAAAAATAAAGAGTGATATGATATATATTGAGTTAATTATTATTTTATTGTAACAGATTATAAAATTATCTTTACATTATAAATCCTTTTCCAAATTTATATTGCAGTTTTACCAGTAGATGGCACTATTATGTTAGGTTTTGGAAAAGATAAGGGGGATTTAGATATAAAGGTTATAGAGTTGACAAAAATTATGTTGTGGAAATGGGATAGAGCAGATTATGGGTAAATTTAGAGTGAGGAATGTAAAAGAAAGTGGCTAACAGGTTTATCTGGGCTTAATTGCTGAGATATTCTTGACTTCGTTTAAGAAGAAGCCATAATACATCGCATCACATACATCACATTAAATCAATTGTTGTGTGAAACATTAATTTACTTCAATTATGCAAGTGTGAAAAGTATGAGCAATGCTTCCCGTACTGCCTATTATAATTTTTTTAAATTAAAGATATTATGAAAATATCAAACAAAGTAAATATAATATCAGTGTTCCTTTTATGACCAAAAAATAATTTCATAACTTGATACATAATTTAAATATCTTAATTGGATTCTGGTAATGTAATAATAATGATATAAAAAAAAACGCTTATGTATATATCCAAATAATGTTTATATATTGAAACAACAATGTTTTATTAAATGAATACTCTGGCATAATATTAAGATGATTTGGTAATCATTTTTTGTATGGTAGGCATAGTTGAGTTATTTGCACAAAAGCAGATAGAATTATTAAATACTTGATTACTTATAACACATTTTGGGTGGTATTTTGCCATTGCTTGTTATCCTCAACCCAGTTATTTTAGCATCATAATTTTAGAGCTACATCATAAACTTTAATGAATTTTTACATCTTTATGAGTATTAATATGTATATATATTTGCGCACAGATAATGAATTTATTACTAGTGATTGAAAACAAATAATATCATCCAAATGTTAATGCCGAATGCGCTTTTGGGATATTTCATAGTCCATATTCATGGCTACTGGAATTTATTTAAGAACTATAAGGGTGTTAATGCAAATTTTATGCCACTTTATGTGAAGATGCTACATAGACCATTTTTGAGATAGAGAAAAGTAGGTCTCTCTTCTATTGATTACAGCAGGGTCACCCACTATGTAGTAAGCCTTCCTGACTTTGCATTTAACACCAGTTATGGTGGGTAGGAAGGCATGGCCAGTGGCTCTCTCATGCTCAACAAAAATTGAATTGCTACTCTGGTTGCAATGTTGGTTTTAGTTTCTCCATAATATGTTGCCATGCAGTTTCTTTGGAGGCAGGTGATTTTGTAAACCATTTGAGGGGTGAGTTCTGGCTTAATTCCATCTTTGGTGTTATTGATGAGTCTATTGGTATTAGGAGGTGAATGAAAAGTGACTGCAAAGTCACATGATAGTTTGTTAATAAGGCTTTTGACTGTTGACTTGATGTATGGAATTAGGATTCTCAGTTTGTTTTCTATCTTATCGTTATGGTTCATTTTGTAAAAGAATTTATTAACTTTTCTGTTGATGGATGCTTGTGTGTGTCCTATTATTATTAAATCTGCAGTGTAATTAATAAGATTATTTCTTTTATCAGTGTAATTAATGAGATTATTTCTTTTATCTGCCTCATATTTGCACAGATTATGGTTTCTAAACATGAAGGAAGAGAGGGCTGCAAGTTTGTGTGATTGAGGCACATAAGAATTGGGATATGTCAGACCTCATAATTCTAAAGGTTTAACTATCAGGTGATAGGCTAGCTTGTCTATGTTTTTGCTGACACATATGTCTAGGTATTTAACCTGATATGCTTAGTTTTCCCAAGTTGTAGTAAAAATGAGCTTGGTGTTATTCTGAAGGCTATTGTGGAGATGAGTAATGATATCTTCTGGAGCTGCAATGAATATATCATCAATGTAACTGGAAGAATGCGGGGAGTATTAGCTTTTCATGATGATCAAGCACAACACTTGCTAATATACCACTTAGTGGGAGACCCATGGGCCAACCATTGTGCATGTAGAACCATTTATTCCTGAAATAGCAACAATGTTTAGATTGAGCCATTTTAAAAATTCAATGATGAATTTAGCCCATGTAGGTAGGCAGTTGCTTGTAATTAATGCATTATTGACTATTTCAATTGATTGTTGTGGTCAATGGAGCCATATAGCTCAGTAACATCAAACGATGTGATTTTGAACATCATTTGTATGGCCGCATGTTTGATTTTTATTATGATTTGATGGTATTATCACCAAAGCCTAATGGCATCAATAAGCCAATGATTAACCAAAACTACCACGTTGAATAATGTGCTCTTTCAAAATCGATCATTAGTCTTAAAGGTTTATCTGGCTTGTGTAGCTTAACATTAGCGAAGATTCTAGGAGGAGAGGAGATTGGCAGATATATATTGTAATATTCAGCTTTTGTGAAAATGCTATATTGATTTGTACGTAGTATAGTAGATATGAATCTATCTCTGTTAAGTCTATTATTGAAGTCATTTAAATTTATGAATTTTAGTTTCTCAGTTTGGGTGTTAATTTTGTTTTTGTACTCATTGTCATTTATTAATACAAATATGCTCCCCTTATCTTTTTTAAAGCAAATGATAGAGTGGTCAGCCAGTATTATATATACGCATTGTTTTCTTTCATATGTGTGTTATCTTGTTAATATCAATGTTGTACCAACACTTTAGCCAGTTTATACCTATCATTATCCAAATAGCCAAGATCACTCTAATAATTGTTGCAGACTCAGTGCATCCACGAACTTGCAAAATTAGTCTTGAATATCTGATTTTAAATCTGTCAGGCACCTAATCAAAAATAATGTCTTTGTTCAATACAAATCCAAGAATAGATTAAAAGAAAGAAAAAAAAATGGAAGTAGTAAGTAAATCAGTAACTGACTGCAAACCTAATAGTTGTTTTGATTGTTATGTACTGTGAAGTTTTTTTCCAAGTGGAGGTTAATTTAATTGCATCATTGCAAGTATATATCGTCCTTTAATTTTAATATACATATATAAGTTATCTAAAGTATTTTTAAAAAATAAATAAGCAGAACGTTCAACTAAACTTGATCTTTCATCAAACTTAATATAATAATTAATTATATAAATATATAATATTAGAGGCATATGAGATGTGCAATAAAAGAAAGATGAAAGAAATGAACTGGATAGGGGAAGAAGTTGAATGTGGTCCTGGAGAGTCTGAAAAAATTAAGGTCATCAATTCATACAGTTGAGACAAAAGATTGTATTGGATGGGACGTATTCTGAGATATGTTGTCATGATGAAAGATATTCTGGAAGGAAATCAATGTTAAAATCTTTAGAAGTAAATCAGTCTCACCTTTTGCAAATTGGTTATGTATGAATGCAAATGTTTGGGGTTTATGCTGGATTATAAAGGATTGCTGAAGATAGATTAGTGTGGAGTCTTCAGATCAAAAGGTTATGCTAATTTTAGAACTGAATGATTGATTATTGATGAGTCATTAATAAAATTAATATTAATTAAAATACTTTCAATTACTGATACTATATTTTTATAACTAATTTTTGCTATCTACAATATTAAAATGTTAGCGTGGATCAACTCTCTCACTTGTGATAACCTACACAGCAGCAAACCTTTTGACTATATACAGTATTACTAACTAATGTTAATATATTGCATTTATTTTCAATTAAAACATTCAAGCTAGTAGTTGTTGAAGTGTTAAGTCTTTTTGTAATATAAGATGTCATGTGATATTTCAATTTTGTTTATCTTAGTATTTTATTAATTTATTAAACTATTGTTCCTGTTGGCTAAAATATGTTTTTTTAATGTATTTCTTGTCATTTCATTTTTCATGTATTATGTTTATGTTATTTCGTTTAAGATTAAATTAGTTAGTATATAATTAAAACTATGATCTTATAAAAACTGATGCTGCATTAGTTTATGATATATATATTGTTTTGCCTTTTTTATATAGAAGTTCTTGCTCATTAATTTTTTTAAAAGTACGTAATGAGTCACTAATGCATGAATGGTCAAGCGTTGGTGGTCGAGAAGTCATCACAGCTGCCTTACAAGCAGTCATCCCAGGTTAGCGGGTTCGCTTCCTGGCCGATGCTATGACACATGAAAAAAAATATGAATGTCACATTTTCAATAATTTTATATACAATGTTATTTGTCTACTATTCGTTAATTTTATTCTAATATTACAATGATCATTAATCCGATTAAATTTTGTAATTTATATTAAAATTAATGTTTGTTCTTATCTACTTTTGTAAATGTATTTTTAAATTTATCAATAATATTTTAAATCTCATTAATTTTACAACTTCCAGCCTATATTTCCTGTATTTGCATTGTTTTATTTTAAATGAAACATAATTTGATTATGAAACACATAGAGTTCAAATAAAGAAAAAAAGTTCAATTACTATATGTCTAAAATCTATGTGACATGGCTTTTATTTGGTAGAGTGGAAAAGCTATTTGCAATGAACTAAAAAATAATAAATATGGAAGTGATAAGACATATGATATAGAAAAGAATATATGAGAAATATAGTATGTAGATTTTACAAATAAAAATATCAAATGTTATAAAGCAATTTTAGATAAGGACACCAAATATAAAGTGGCAAGTAGGGCTTTAGGTGAGAATATTCAGAAGAATAAAAGTCATAAAAAAATGAGAATTAGTAAAAGTGTAAAAGAGAGGAAAGAAGCATGTAGAGAATATAAGTGTGCTATTAAGAACAAGGAAAGTGAAAAAGATATTAATGTTAAATGAGAAAAGTACTTAAAAATGAAGTAGTTGGCTAAAATAGATAATTATAGAGAAAGAATGAAATTGAATAGTAAATTGTTGGAGGGTATTAATAAAGGTGGAAGAGATGGGAGTAAAAAAATTTGGAATTACATTAAAAAGAGGAATGTGGGGGAGAGAGAGATAGTATTGCTAGATGATGAGGAATTAGAGTGTAGCTCTAGAGAAGATTTAGAGAGAATCTTAAATAGATATGTAATGAATATAGAAAAGATGTTAGATGTGAATGATAGAGTGATAGAAAACATGAAAGCATATAGTAATGGGAATATTAGGTTTTCAGAAAATAAATTGGATGAGGTAGAGAAGAAATTGAAAAGTGGAAAGGCAAGAGATTTAGATGGATGGGAAGCAGAGATGGTAATGAATTTAGGATATAGGGCAAAAGTAAAGTTATTATCCTGTTTTAATAAGATGGCACTAAATAGAGTTTTTCCGAGTAGTTGGAGTAATACAAGAGTAAGATTATTATTTAAAAGAAAGGGTAAGGATCATAGAAAGTTAAATAATTATAGACAGATAGTGGTAACATCAGTTTTATAAAAAGTTTTCTTCTTATATAGTGGATAGAAGAGTTGTAAAATGGCTGGAAGGGAATAATGTGGTGGGGGAAATGTGAAGAGGTTTTAAATTAGATAGGCATATAGAAGATAGTTTATTTGTAGTTACACAACTTATCAATATGAGTAGGAATTCAGGTAATCAGTTATATATGAGTTTTATAGATATAGAGAAGGCATGTGATAGTATTTGGGAATGGATTAAGCTTTAGTGGATATTATTAAGAAATTATATGAAAATAATTATTAAATATATATATATATATTGTAACGATATATAATATGTCGTTACATTAATTTAAAATAAAAACTTAAAAGTTCGCAAATAAAAGGAAAAAACTAAACGCTAAAATTAAAATGTTTGTTAAACATATATATATTCGCACAGATGCTAAACTTTAAAAATATTTTTTTCATAAACAAAAAAAAAAGTATTTGAACGTATTTTTTTTTAATAAAAAAATACCAGATTGAAATATAAAAATATTTTAATAAAAAAATAACGTAAGTTAAAGTAAAAACAGGTATTAATTAATTCCTGTAATCTATAAATGGAAATGATTGTTTATTAATTATCTAAAAGCTGTTTAATTAAAAAGTCAGATGAAAAGTTAGATAAGAGAAGAAAGAGATTTTAGCTTGACCAATGGAAGCACTAAGCCTTGGCTCGGACCCTAACGAAAGTGATGGATTGGTGACGTTTTGTTCATTGAATCCTTGTGGATAATATAAAAAGGGAAATACAGTTTTTTCGGACAGTTCCAGCGTTGGGTGTTTGAGAGATGTGGTATGACGCACATACCACACTCTCTATAAAAATAAAAAAAAAATGAAAAGACTGTGATACCTTGAACCAGCTATTGCCATCTCCAGAACATTACCTTCCAACGGAGGCGTCGCGGGAATTGAAAGCAAAGGCCTGGACTCTTATACCATAAGCTATAGGAAATTAACAATTATTAAAATCAATTACGAACTTTCGTCAAGTTTTATAAATTCATAAACAAGCCAACTTAAATGTTAAAAAACGGACTCTTATCTGACTTTTGTAAGTTTTTAAATCAAATTAATAATGTTTAATTTTATATGTTTCCCGATTGATAAACATCATTTCCATTTTTTTTTCCTTATTGTAAAGATTATTTAAATGTATGAAATTTAAGTTGTTTATAGACGCTTGCATGGATTCGTTTGCGGTTAATTATATTTTGGTTTTCATATTTGATCAAAATATATAGACATTCGATAAATAATGATACCTTACGGTGAGTATCTAAAATGTATTTATTCGGATGTCTTTTAAGTTATTGGTGACAACGCAAGTATCTTATGGTGAATACTATTGGGTTACTTATAAGTTTCCCTCTGCGATTGTCGGTATCAATAATTTTGTATTTTGATCGTTTATGTTTATTTTGAAATGTTTTTGACCGTGGAATCTATGTAATCGATCTATACCCAACATTTTTAAACAAATCTGTGCGAACGTATTTAAATGTTAAAATTAAGTCGGGCGTGAATGGCTATATAGTTTTGTAAAGTTGTATTAAGGGAGGGTAATCTTAGGTTATTCATTTCGTAGTTGAATTGGTTCAATGGATTGGATATATTTGTGTAATTAGTAGATGTAGTATGAGGTCCGCTACGGGCAGGATTATAGATATACGCCACACACCCTCTGTTTGCCTATGGATGGGTTTGTAAGTCGGCAGAAGACCGCAGTCCATTCCTATGGAGTTTTTTGTTAATTGTTCTACTTGCCAACAGATGTCACATTCCTGTTGGTGGAGAGTCAATATCTTCTCTAATTCTACTTACTGTTCAGATGTACTTTCCTGGCAGTATAGTATTTTGTGTTGTCGTATCATGCTACATTGAATACATGAATATATCAGATGGATTGGCGCCAGTTGATTGCGAAATTTGTTGCCTAAGGTTAAATCAGGGAAGAATTTTTTTTTTTCAAATGCAGATCTATGTAGTCTATTCATACTTGACTATCTAAATAAAAATTAAACTTATTGAAATCTTTTTAAATATAAATTTACAAGATCAATATAAAAATATAAACATTAAATTTATTCCTCAAAATTTAAATATTATTTTATATGTGCGTAAATAAATATTTTTATGTATTAATTTCTGGCAGTGGCTTTTATTCTTTTATATTTAAGATATAAAATTTATATTTTATTATCTCTGCTGCTCCACTGAGCTAGTGACTTGGGCTAATGATCTGAATATTTAAATAAAGTGGAATCTTAACAGCGCGTATCTGCCTACTCTATAAATTTTTCTAGGCTCAAATGCCTAGATGGCGCCCTTGTAGAGCAGATATTGTGTTTGCGGTTAGATTCGATCTTCACTTTCATTTCGATCGTTATAATTGGTGCCCAACATGGGGCCTTACCTCAGAGATTGACCCTGAGAAGGGGAATTGATGATGAAATTTTCTATCTTTAATAAATCACGAGTGCCCTGAGAATTTTAAAAGTGAATCATGCCCGTAAATTTTTTTCTGAAATTGTATAAATATATTTGTTGTATTGACGTGGAGTTACAGTTTGAAATTTTGTCTTAAAAGTGCTGCCAGTAAGAAAAAATGCGCATATGTAGAGATAAATTCGAGGAATAAAAACTAATAAATAAAACGTAATAATAAATCTAAATCATATTTTTTTTTTTTAAAAAAAAAAGTCTTGTTAAATTAAAATCTAATCGTTCAACTTGCCTAAGTAATAGTTAAAGGTAGGAGAAATGAAACTTGGAAGGGAGGGGGCAGAAATTTAGCTGGTAATAAGGAATCAACAGTCAACATTTTTTTTAATCATTATATTTGTGTGTAATTACTGTTTTGTCTTGTAAAAAAAAAAAAAAGTTTTGTCCTTTTGAAATTTTCATATATAATCAATTTGTGTAACGTAATTACTAACACTAAGTAAATTCTTTTTTTTTTTTTTTAATGTTTTTGTTTTTTGAGGAAGTTTACTGATATGTAACGATATATAAATATGTCGTTACATTAATTTAAAATAAAAACTTAAAAGTTCGCAAATAAAAGGAAAAAACTAAACGCTAAAATTAAAATGTTTGTTAAACGTATATACATTCGCACAGATGCTAAACTTTAAAAATATTTTTTTCATAAACAAAAAAAAAAGTATTTGAACGTATTTTTTTTAATAAAAAAATACAAGATTGAAATATAAAAATATTTTAATAAAAAAATAACGTAAGTTAAAATAAAAACAGGTATTAATTAATTCCTGTAATCTATAAATGGAAATGATTGTTTATTAATTATCTAAAAGCTGTTTAATTAAAAAGTCAGATGAAAAGTTAGATAAGAGAAGAAAGAGATTTTAGCTTGACCAATGGAAGCACTAAGCCTTGGCTCGGACCCTAACGAAAGTGATGGATTGGTGACGTTTTGTTCATTGAATCCTTGTGGATAATATAAAAAGGGAAATACAGTTTTTTCGGACAGTTCCAGCGTTGGGTGTTTGAGAGATGTGGTATGACGCACATACCACACTCTCTATAAAAATAAAAAAAAATGAAAAGACTGTGATACCTTGAACCAGCTATTGCCATCTCCAGAACATTACCTTCCAACGGAGGCGTCGCGGGAATTGAAAGCAAAGACCTGGACTCTTATACCATAAGCTATAGGAAATTAACAATTATTAAAATCAATTACGAACTTTCGTCAAGTTTTATAAATTCATAAACAAGCCAACTTAAATGTTAAAAAACGGACTCTTATCTGACTTTTGTAAGTTTTTAAATCAAATTAATAATGTTTAATTTTATATGTTTCCCGATTGATAAACATCATTTCCATTTTTTTTTCCTTATTGTAAAGATTATTTAAATGTATGAAATTTAAGTTGTTTATAGACGCTTGCATGGATTCGTTTGCGGTTAATTATATTTTGGTTTTCATATTTGATCAAAATATATAGACATTCGATAAATAATGATACCTTACGGTGAGTATCTAAAATGTATTTATTCGGATGTCTTTTAAGTTATTGGTGACAACGCAAGTATCTTATGGTGAATACTATTGGGTTACTTATAAGTTTCCCTCTGCGATTGTCGGTATCAATAATTTTGTATTTTGATCGTTTATGTTTATTTTGAAATGTTTTTGACCGTGGAATCTATGTAATCGATCTATACCCAACATTTTTAAACAAATCTGTGCGAACGTATTTAAATGTTAAAATTAAGTCGGGCGTGAATGGCTATATAGTTTTGTAAAGTTGTATTAAGGGAGGGTAATCTTAGGTTATTCATTTCGTAGTTGAATTGGTTCAATGGATTGGATATATTTGTGTAATTAGTAGATGTAGTATGAGGTCCGCTACGGGCAGGATTATAGATATACGCCACACACCCTCTGTTTGCCTATGGATGGGTTTGTAAGTCGGCAGAAGACCGCAGTCCATTCCTATGGAGTTTTTTGTTAATTGTTCTACTTGCCAACAGATGTCACATACCTGTTGGTGGAGAATCAATATCTTCTCTAATTCTACTTACTGTTCAGATGTACTTTCCTGGCAGTATAGTATTTTGTGTTGTCGTATCATGCTACATTGAATACATGAATATATCAGATGGATTGGCGCCAGTTGATTGCGAAATTTGTTGCCTAAGGTTAAATCAGGGAAGAATTTTTTTTTTCAAATGCAGATCTATGTAGTCTATTCATACTTGACTATCTAAATAAAAATTAAACTTATTGAAATCTTTTTAAATATAAATTTACAAGATCAATATAAAAATATAAACATTAAATTTATTCCTCAAAATTTAAATATTATTTTATATGTGCGTAAATAAATATTTTTATGTATTAATTTCTGGCAGTGGCTTTTATTCTTTTATATTTAAGATATAAAATTTATATTTTATTATCTCTGCTGCTCCACTGAGCTAGTGACTTGGGCTAACGATCTGAATATTTAAATAAAGTGGAATCTTAACAGCGCGTATCTGCCTACTCTATAAATTTTTCTAGGCTCAAATGCCTAGATGGCGCCCTTGTAGAGCAGATATTGTGTTTGCGGTTAGATTCGATCTTCACTTTCATTTTGATCGTTATAATATATGCTTTGTGCACAGATAATGAAGCTATTTAAAATTAAATGTTGCTGCTGCCGAGCGCTCAGCAGAAGCAACATTTAATTTTAAATAACTTCATTATCTGTGCACAAAGCACATATATATATATATTGATTTCAAATGCTAATGAAGTAAAGCTGCAACTATTTCAATAAGAAAATAATTAGTATATATATATCAATTAGGGAATATAGAATCTGTTAAAGTTAAAAATGGGGTGGGACTAAGGCAAGGATGCCATATGTCACCTATTTTGTTTGTGTTGTATTTAGGAAGAGGGATAAAGATACCATTGATAGGTGGTAAGAGAGTATGTATTTTGTCAGGTCTTTTTTTTTTGTAGATGATATATTTTTGTGCGTAGAAAGAAGAGAAGATATGGAAGTTATGCTGAGGATATGTGCAAAGGTAAGTAAAGAGATGGGAATTAAATTTAGTGAAGAAAAATCAAATATAATGATGGTTAATACTGGGGAAAGAGAAGATGTAGAATTTTTATTGGGAGATATTAAGTTAAGTGTGGTGAATAGATATAGTTATTTGGGAATTATTTTAAGTAATCAGAAAAATTATTTGGGTGAATGGGAGAAAAAATTGATAAATGAAGCAAAGAAAAAAAAGAGATTGATAAAGAAATTAACAGTGTTTTTATATAATAAATGTGATGTTGCTAGAATTATATGGAAAGGAGTTGCAGTAGCTGGGTTAACATATGGTAATGATGCATTATGTGTTAGTAAAGGAGTATTAAATTACTTAGAAAAAGTTGAAAGGGAAGTAGGAAAGCATGCATTGGATGCAGAGGTATGGACAGCAAGGGATGCAATTCAAGGAGAAGTGGGATGATCAAGTTTTCATATGAGAGATGCAAAAAGTAAATGAAAATGTTTGGTAGATTGCAGTTTATGGATAATAAAAGAATAGCCAAAATAGTACTTAATTGGGTTATGAGTAAAGGGCAGGCAACAAGATGGATGAGAAAGGTAATGTGGTATCCAAAAGATTTGGATAAAGAATTTATATCAGTATATTTGTACAAAAGATGGGCAGATTGTGTTAGGAGGATTGTTGAATGTTATAGTGGTAAGGAATGGGATAAAAGAATAGATTTATTAATAAAGAATAGGGAGTTAGAGAGATGGAGAACTAATATGAAGAGTAAAAAGAGTTTAAATATACATAGAAATAAACAATATTAGGTGTGAGTTAATATATGATAATAGTAAGGAAAGTAGTTTATTGTTTAAGGCTCAAACGGGATCTTTAGCAACAAGAGAATATACATGTAAATGGAAAAATATAGGTGATTTAGTCTGTAAATTATATAAGGACAGAATAGAAAATATTAGGCATCTGTTAATGTAAATGCTTGAAAACAGAAAGAGTACATATAATGAAGTTATAGAAGAATAAATATGAAAAAAGTGATTATACAGAAAGTGTATTATTGGTTTTTATGCTAAATTTGGGAAAAGATAAGGGGGATTCAGATATAAAGGGCATAGAGTTGACAAAGATTATGTTATGGAAATGTTATGGAGCAGAATATGAGAAAACTTAGACTGGGGAATGGAAAATAAAGTGGCTAACATGTTTCTCTGGGCATAAATGCTGAGAGATTCTTGACTTTGTTTAAGGAGAAGCTACAATACATCACCTCACATCACATCATCAATAGAATAAAAGAATAGATGCACTAATAAAGAATAGGGAGTTGGAGAAATAGAGAATTAATATGGAGAGTAAAAAGAGATTAAATATATATATAGAAGTAAACAGAACATTGGGTGCAAGTTAATTTATGATAATAGCAAGGAAAGTAGTTTATTGTTTAAGGCTCAAATGGGATTTTTAGCAACAAGAGAATATACACGTAAATGGAAAAATATGAATGATTGCATCTGAAAATTGTATAAGGAAGATAGAGAAAATATTAGGCATCTGTTAATTGAATGTAAATGCTTGAAAGCAGAAAGGGTACAAATAATTAAGTTATGGTTTGGGAAAAGATAAGGGGGATTTTGATATAAAGGCCATAGAATTGACAAAGATTATGTTGTGGAAATGGGTTGGAACGGATTATGGGAAAACTTGGGTGGGGAATGAAAAAGTAAGATAAAGTGGCTAACAGGTTTCTCTGGTCATAGTTGCTGAAAGATTCCTGATTCCATTTAAGGAGAAGTCACAGTGCATCACATCACATCACATAGACCAGTGTTGTTCAACCCTTGGTCGGGCCGCGGAACTTTTCTGCAGGTCCCTGTGCTAGATGGGCAGTAAAAAGTTTGTAATAGTAAATAATAAGAGTTTAAACTTTTAATTAATATAGCCAATTTTTATTTATTTTTTCATCTCATTTTTACCCAATTAAAAAAAAAAGAAAACAGAACGAAAACAAAATCTAATCAATCATTCCATTCATAAATTAATTTTCATTCCATTCATAAATTAATTTGTTTTTTTATTACTTTTCTAAAAAAATTTTAAAAAAAGTTTTTTATTATATAAACTCCATATATATATAAAACTTTATCTTATATATTTAACATTGTTGTTTTGATCAGTTATAACAAGTATGCTTATCTTTAAGAAAATTTAGCTATAGACTTCTGCCGGTCTGTGAAATCTTATTCTTATTTTTGCTGGTCCGCGGACCCTTATCCTTATTTTTACCGGTCCGCAGGTGTGAAAAGGTTGAAGACCACTGACAAACTTTTTTCTAGAAAAAAAAAAACAATTATTAAATCAATAGAATAGTAATATAAAAATGTCTGGATCATGATGTATTATATGATTACTTTCATCACTTCTGAAGATAGAAACTTTACAGCAAAGCAAATTCTATAAACAAATTTTTTGCTTACTGATGCTAATGTATATTCATTGTATTTTAAGACTAGTTAAAAAATATTTATAAGTAAAAAAGATAAATTATATTTTTAAAAAAGACAGATTTTTTTTTGAGCAAGTGGAAGTAATCAAAGAATTTTTGAAAAAAAAAGTTACATGTGATAGTTTAGCTAGGATCTGTATTCTATGGAAAAGATATCAAATGATAATAATTAAATCATTTTAATATATTCCTCACAAAAAACCATTTTCTGACTTAAATGGCATGGTTTGTTATTGTATTCATAAATTTGCATTTCTTTATATATATATCATTCATATAATATTAATATAATCTATGTTCTTTATTACTTTTACAATGTTTTTTATACAACTTATGACAGTTTTGATTGCCCTAGCAATCTTCCTCAGAATTTGTATTTATATCACCAAATCTAAGTATAAGTAGGAGTTCTGAAGAAGATTGCTGAGATAATCAAAACTGTCATATTAGGTTAAAAAAAAGCATTGTAAAAGTAATAAAGAATAGAGATGAGATTAATATTATATAGATTTGACAATGCAATAAGAAAGATGAAGTTATAATACTTCATAAAGAAGATCACAACTAATATGCTGATCTGCAGTATGGTCTCTATCTAAAGGTAGGTTAAAATAATGATGGTTTTAATAACCAGGTTATAACACTAGATTATCTATCATTGGTGGCAATTTACCATTTATTGATACTCTTATAAATAATGTAAGGGTCGCATTTCAGTACTGAGAACTACATTATAAATTTTGTTGAACCTTTTATGTTTTGTCAGTCTAGAAATAATTAGGTGAAATCTTTTTTATCTGGCAGCATCTATTATGTTGGAAATTTACAACTAACATAGTTTTATCATTTATGCCTATATATATATATATATATATATATATATATTTTATCATTTATGCCTATATATATATATATATTGGGGGGGGGTCATTTTGCCTATATTGTATTTTGTGTTGTTAATTTCATTCTTTTAGTCCCCATTGTTTAAAGCAATTTACAACAGCTTAATTTGGAAAGCATCAATATAAAATGATGATAAGGTTTCTGAATAGACCTTAATTCAAACTCTAAAGCAAAGATAATGCTCAACCAGTTCTGCACTTTGTTATGAAAATCAGACTTAGAAGAAAAGCAGAATTGAGAAAGTGTGGAAAATGGATTTTTTTATAAGATAATTGATAGTTTGTCAGTAAAATGTATACTTGAAGACAAGAAAGAAGAAACTTTAAAAGTGCAATCCACAATCATAGTGGCATTGGAAACTTACAAAAGAAGGATCAAAAACAGTGGGAATTAGTAAGGATGAAAATAATTTATTTACATATTTGCAGCTGAAGTGTATAACAAATTAAAATAGATAGAACTGGGAGACTTTTTTCTTAATGAAATCAGGTTGTCAACTATAAAAAGAGACTTGATTTGTAGTTGAAATGTTTTCTAACAAACTATTATTGGATACAATGATATGAGGACCAATCAAGTTCATCATTTTATTTCTTATTTATCATTAAGAATTTCATTGGATAGTGATTATGGTATTATAGAATTCAAATTCTTGGGTGGAAATATTCCTAGGTAGCTGATGTTCTCAATTTCATACCTCCACCCACCCCCAGATAATTAGCTCATATAATAAATAAATTGAACTTGAGCATTCATAAGAAGTTTGAGTATGGAAGTGAGAGATATTACTTGAGTACTGATTGGTAAATAATTATTTTAATTATTATGTAAAAAGTCATTTGGATTGATCATTAAAAAATTGAAAGTGATATTATTGATGTTTTGTTGAGAGCAGTATTATAATTAAATTACAGGTGTTTAATCAGTTTATGTCTGTATTTAACATTTACAGTATTCTTTTAACTGATATAATTTCTCATTCTACTTTTTAAAAATATTAGATAAAAAGAAAGCTCAAAAGCTTTTTGGTTAGTGTAAGTTTAAAATAGAACAAATTACCATTAACTTTCCATTCTTAGCATTAAATATAGGAGATTTGAACTCAGATTTTCAAGCTATTTCACTATCCACACTATCTCATACTACTGATACACATGACCACACACATGCAGAAAAGATAAATAATCACCAATATACATATTTCGTGCTAAACCAGCACTCATCAGTTGGTCCAGATTACCATCTCTCATACATATATATAATCAGTGCTCGGTTTATATTAAGATAGTAAATCCTCACACTTTAATGAGCAGGCTTCAACCTACTCCAACTTCCAACTCTTCAACCATCCATGCCATTGAAAATCTGATGATAGAATTCCAAATCCCATGCTGATGCCAGTATTGTTGTCATACCCATATTAACCTGAAGTCATTCTGACCCCTCATGTATAGGACAGTATCCATTTTAAATGCATAGAAGAGGGATGAGCAGAATGCAGGATTAATATATAAGATTTGAAATACCAGGTACTCTTAAACTTGGAGCCTAATTGTAAATATATGTATGAGAGATGGGTGTATAATTGTGTATGTATGTATATGTGTGTGTGTGTGGGGGGGAGATGGTAATCTGGACCAACTGATGAGTATTGGTTTAGCACAAAATATGTATATTGGTGATTATTTATCTTTTCTGCATATGTGTAGTCATGTGTATCAATAGTAGGAGATAGTGTGGATAGTGAAGTCTGAGTACAAATCCCCTATATTTATACAATTAGGCTGCCTGATATTTTAAATCTTACATATTAAGCCTGCATTCTGCCCACCCTCTTCTATGTATTTAAAATGGATACTGTCATATACATGAGGCATCAGAATGACTTCAGGTCAACATGGGCATGATAACAATATTGACATCAGCATGGGATTTGGGAATTCTATCATCAGATTTTTAATGGCAAGGATGGTTGAAGAGTTGGGGGTTGGAGTACGTTGAAGCCTGTCCATTAAAGTGTGAGGATTTACTATCTTAATATAAATTGAGCACTGAATATATATATATGTATGAGAGTGGTAATCTGGACAAGCTGATGTGTGCTTGTTTAGCACGAAATACATATATTGGTGATTATTTATCTTTTCCGTATGTGTGTGTGGTCATGTGTATCAGTAGTATAAGATAATGGGGATAGTGAAGTGGCTTGAAAGTCTGAAAACAATTGTATACAGACGCTATAAAAAATAAATGCTGATTTATAATGGGGATAGTGAAGTGGCTTGAAAGTCTGAGTTCAAATCCCCTATACTATATTTGCAATTAGGCTCCAGATTTAAGAGTACCTGGTATTTCATTCTTAGCATTACAAAAAATCTCACTATTTATAAAATATGCTTATATTACAGTATTTAAAAATAAAATTGCAATTCTTAGAAAAAAACAGCCAATTAATTACAAACGGTTTATAGATATAACTAAACTAGATTTTTTAAAAAACAACAACAAATATCTATTAACGTTTATATGGAAAAAAAAGTAGTACATGTGTGTTTGAATATATATTATAATCTATAATGTGATTGATATATTACTCTGACATTTAATCTTCTCAATACTTTTTTTAAAAATTTCATTAGTAATAAAAACAGATAATTATTTTTCCTGCAGGATATGTTTTCATTTCCCAGATAAACATATTAGGGCTCCAGCTGACCAAATTCCTGACTTGGTTTGCATTCATATGTAAAAATTAATTATTAATTCATTTATATTTTATAATGCGTTTTAATTTAAGACTAAAATTTATTTAATTAAAAAATAATTAATGTCGGAAATACTTTTAATTATATACAGAATCATTTATAGATTATTTGTGACATTAGCAGATATAAAATACTTGTAGTTAAGAGGAATCGCTGAAAATTAATTTAATTCTGCAAAACTTTCTTTCTAAATTAAATAACTAGTGAATTTGAATAAGGAATTCGTTTATATATATTTTTTGTGTGTGAATTTTTTTTTTAAATGTCTATCAAATGAAAAATAATAAATAATGTTTTATTTTAATTAAGAAATATGATGTGGCGATGCCATTAGAGCACCACCTACCGGTATATAATAAAAATAGGATTCTAATTCCCGAGAAATTAAAAAAAGGGGATAGAGAAAAATACAAAGAATAAAAAGTGAATTTTATGATGACTTTACAAACCGATACATAAAATGAAGGTACTCTCACTTAGATTATAGTCTTTTTATTTGATATTTTGTGCTGCTGCTTTCTTCTGCTATCAATCCTTTTTCCTAAAATACTTCAACTTATTGCCAATTTTTGTCTCTCCATTGCATTCTATCCTCAACTACTGTATAGTCTCCCACGAAAGCATTCCAATATTGTACTTTTTTAGAATTAAAATGTGTTTGAAATATGTTTTGTAAAGTAAACACGATCTGCCTCTTCCACAAAAACCATGCTCAACATCACAATAAAATATTATGAACGTAATGTCCTAGGTCCTCACTGACGAGAGCCATAGCTCAGAACCGGTCTGGGGATGAGGACCATCATAGATAAAAGGCTTCAGGTATTTTCTCTTGTATCATTTATCATATTAAAAAAAAATCACAATAAAATATTTTTTAGAAATTCTGCTACTATTCATTTACTTGTTTTGTTCTACACCATATTCAATAGTAAATTAATTATCATTACTTCAACATACTAAAGGGCATGGCAATTAACATTACATTTTTGTCATCATATTTTAAGCCACAATAAATAGCATCTTAAATGTATATTATGTACAGTTTTTACATTATATTGATCCATAGTCAATGTCTTTCTTTTCCATAATACATTTTGTAAATTTTGACAATTAAAATCAAATAGAAAAAAAACAAAACAATTTTCCAAGATGGTTAGTTACTTTTAAAAGAAATCAATTAATTTATAACTATTTATAGATCTTGGTTTAAAAAGAAATTAAAATCATTGCATTCAAAGATTTACACAGAAGTAATGTGATGTAATGCATGGTGACTTCTCCTTGTATGGAGTCAGGAATCTCTCAGAAACTATGCTCAGAGAAATCTGTTAGCCACTTTAACTTCCCTTGCCATTCCCTGTTCTAAGTTTTCCCATATTCTTCCCTATCCTGCTCCATCCCATTTCCACAAGATAATATTTTGTCAACTCCATGGCCTTTATATCTAAATCCCTCTTATCATATCCCAAACCCAGAATAAAAACCAATAACACACTTTCTGTATAACCACTTTGTATATATTTATTCTTCCACACCCTTTCTGCTTTCAGGCATTTACATTCACTTAACTGATGCCTAATATTTTCTATACCTTCTTTACATAACTTGCAAACTAAATCACCCATATTTTTCCATGTAGGTGTATATTCCCTTGTTGTTACAGATCTTGTTTGAGTCTTAAACAGTAAACTACTTTCCTTGCTATGATCATAAATTAACTTATGAACAATATTCTGTTTATTGTCCATACTAGTTCTCCATCTTGCCAACTCCATATTCGTTGTTAACACATCTATTCCATTCCTTAACACTAAAATACTCAACAATTCTCTTAACACAATCATCCCACCTTTTGTATAAGTATACTGTCATAAATTCTTTATCTAAATCTTCTACATAATTCATTACCTTTCTCACTCATCTTGTTGCCTGCCCTTTATTCATAACCCAATCAAAATACTATTTTGGCTATTCTTTTATTATTCATAAACTGTAATCTATCAAACTTTTCATTTTGCTTTTTTGCATCTCTCATATAAAAACTTGACCATCCCATTTCTTCTTGAATTGCCTCCTTTGCTGTCCACACATCTGCATCTAATCATGTCTTTGTACTTTTTCTAAGCAATCTAATACTGCTTTACTAACACAACATATTGTTATCATCGATTAACCTTGCTACTGCCACTCCCTTCCATAAAATTCTATCTACATCATATTTATTATATGAGAACACTGCTAATTTCTCCATCACTCCCTTTCTTTTCTTTGCTTCATTTATCTTTTTTTTTCTCCCATTTATCCAAGCAATTTCTCTGATTACTTAAGATGATTCCCAAATAGTTATATCTATTCACCATACTTAACTTTATATCCCCCAATAAAAATTCTTTGAGTTCTCTTTCCCCAGTATTAATCATCATTACTTTTGATTTTTCTTCACTAAATGTAATCCCCATCTCTTTATCCACCTTTGTACATGTCCTCAGCATAACTTTTAAATATCTTCTCTTCTTTCTGCACACAAAAAGACATCATCCCCAAATAAAAGACCCAAAATGTATATATTCTCTTGCCACCTATTAATGGTATCTCTACCCATTGCTCTCTTCATGTCTCTCAAATGCAACAAAAACAAAATAGGTGACGTAGAGCATCCTTGGCTTATTCCCACCCCATTTTTAACTTTAACTGATTTTATATTCCCTATTTGATATATATAATAATTATTTTCATATAATTTTTTTAAAATATCCACTAAAGCTCCATCCACTCCCAAATTTATTAAACTTACCCATAATCTATTTCTATTTACTCTATCATATGCCTTCTCTATATCTATAATGAAACAGACAGATCGAAGGATCGATCTTAGTTTCATAGTTTTCATTTTGAAGTACGGTAATTCTAAATCACTATTTACCCGCAATGGGGCTTTTTCTATTCCAGGCCACATAAATTTTAAGTTAGTTATTTTATGCTTTGTTTAAAAGAATTTAATGTAAATATTACAAGTATAAATATTACAAATCATGATAAATAATATTCGTGTGTGTGGTTTGTAGGTTTATATTCGCTCAATTTAAAAGTTTCATTGCGTGTATATTTTTTTTTAAATTTTAAATCTTTCAAAATTATACAAAGTCATTTAAAAATGCTGATCAAAGGTCACATTCTTTTGATCAGTATTTTTAGTCAAATCTTACGTGTACAAAATGTATAGAATAATTAGTTTGTACTTTGAAAGTTAAGATAATGAATTTCAATTTTGTATTCACGAATTCCTATGTAATTATTTAGTTTGTCAATTTAGAATCATGTATTGAATTTAGAAATAAATGTAAATCAAACAATGGAAATGAGAAATGTAGGACTCTTATCAAGAAAGGCGAATGCAATTGTATAGTCAAAATTAGATATTGCTGGAGGCCAGAAAATCAAAGGAGGCGGAGTCATGAACAAAACTATGCAGAATGATCAACCGTAGCCATCTTATATTATAATATACTGGAGGGTTCTACTTTTGACTTTGCTGTGCGTAGACCGTCTCGGGCTACAGCAAAGTAGTTGTTCCAGAGAAATCATCTCAACTGTGATTAAGAAGTTGCCCGGTAGATTGCAATAATGTTGGGCTAAGTCCAAGAAGCTGATCCCTGTTCTGCCGATTTAAATCTTTCGAGCCGCTGATCTATAATGTTTCCTGTGCTTCCAGTTTTCTCAATTCCAACCTTTAAATTAATCATGCCGTTCTAAGGAATCCAAAATGCGCGCCTACGTTCTGCATAAACATTACCGCAAGGAGAAAAGCCGGACGAAGAAAGAATGGTAACTCTTGTTACATGAACTTTTTAACTTTCCTCTAAGCTTAATAATTTTATTATTTAATCTGTTATGAATTAATCTAAGTAATTACATGTAAATTTCTTGTTTTCCTTCGTTAAAATGTTACACTAAAGCCTGTCAGTAAATTTCTTCTCTAATATTTCTGTGCTCTAGTCTTTAGATGATAATTTACTAATATTTTGTGCCTAATAGTAATTCATTAGTGAATATACTTATATTTTTATTATTACTTACATTTACAAACAAAGCGATGCCAATAATAATATTTTTCAACTCTAGTTAAAGCCATTAAAGTTTATTTCATAGTATTATTATTATATTCATTTTAAAAGTAATTTTCTTTTATCGAACTAAAAATTGGTTCGTTTATGTTGAGTTGAGAAATATTCAAGTACCTGTATTGTTCCTTTTATTTTGTCAAAATGATATTTTAATCTCTGCTCCAAATAACTAAAAATTGGTTCGTTTATGTTGAGTTGAGAAATATTCAAGTACCTGTATTGTTCCTTTTATTTTGTCAAAATGATATTTTAATCTCTGCTCCAAATAACATTATTTGGAGCAGAGATTAAAATATCATTTTGACAAAATAAAAGGAACAATACAGGTACTTGAATATTTCTCAACTCAACATAAACGAACCAATTTTTAGTTCGATAAAAGAAAATTACTTTTAAAATGAATATAATAATAATACGAAAAATATTATTATTGGCATCGCTTTGTTTGTAAATGTAAGTAATAATAAAAATATAAGTATATTCACTAATGAATTACTATTAGGCACAAAATATTAGTAAATTATCATCTAAAGACTAGAGCACAGAAATATTAGAGAAGAAATTTACTGACAGGCTTTAGTGTAACATTTTAACGAAGGAAAACAAGAAATTTACATGTAATTACTTAGATTAATTCATAACAGATTAAATAATAAAATTATTAAGCTTAGAGGAAAGTTAAAAAGTTCATGTAACAAGAGTTACCATTCTTCTTCGTCCGTTTTCTCCTTGCGGTAATGTTTATGCAGAACGTAGGCGCAATTTTGGATTCCTTAGAACGGCATGATTAATTTAAAGGTTGGAATTGAGAAAACTGGAAGCACAGGAAACATTATAGATCAGCGGTCAAAGATTTAAATCGGCAGAACAGGGATCAGCTTCTTGGACTTACCAACATTATTGCAATCTACGGGCAACTTCTTAATCACAGTTGAGATGATTTCTCTGGAATAACTACTTTGCTGTTGCCCAGACGTTACCACAGCAAAGTCAAAAGTAGAACCCTCAGTATATTATAATATAAGATGGCTACGGTTGATCATTCTGCATAGTTTTGTTCATGACTCCCTCTTGTTTTCTGGCCTCCAGCAATATCTAATTTTGACTATACAATTGCATTCGCCTTTCTTGATAAGAGTCCTACATTTCTCATTTCCATTGTTTGATTTACATTTATTTCTAACTTCAATACATGATTCTAAATTGACAAACTAAATAATTACATAGGAATTCGTGAATACAAAATTGAAATTCATTATCTTAACTTTCAAAGTACAAACTAATTATTCTATACATTTTGTACATGTAAGATTTGACTAAAAATACTGATCAAAGGAATGTGACCTTTGATCAGCATTTTTAAATGACTTTATATAATTTTGAAAGATTTAAAATTTAAAAAAAAATATACACGCAATGAAACTTTTAAATTGAGCGAATATAAACCTACAAACCACACACACGAATATTATTTATCATGATTTGTAATATTTATACTTGTAATATTTACATTAAATTCTTTTAAACAAAGCATAAAATAACTATCTTAAAATTTATGTGGCCTGGAATAGAAAAAGCCCCATTGCGGGTAAATAGTGATTTAGAATTACCGTACTTCAAAATGAAAGCTATGAAACTAAGATCGATCCTTCGATCTGTCTGTTTCAATAAAACCCATATATAACTGTCCACCTGTATTTCTACTCATATCCATGAGTTGTATAACTACAAATAAACTATCTCCTATACGCCTATCTTCTCGAAAATCTTCTTGCATTTCTCCCATTATATTATTTTCTTCCGTTCATTTTGCAACCCTTCCAGCCACCATATATGAGAAAACTTTGTATAGCACTGATATTACCACTATTGGTCTATAATTATTCAACTTTCTATGATCCTTACCCTTTCCTTTAAATAGTAGCCTTATTCTTGTATACTTCAACTACCCAGGAAATCTCTCTTCTGTACTATCTTATTAAAACATGATAATAGTTATAATTTTTGCTATGCCCTAAATTTATTACAATATCTGCTGCCCATCCATCCAAATCTCTTGCCATTCCACCTTACAATTTCTTACCTGCTTCATTCAGTTCATTTTCTGTAAATCATATAATCCCATTACTATATGCTTTCATGTTTGCTATCACTCTGTCCCTCACATTAACATCTTTTCTATATCCATTACATACTTATTTAAGATTATCTCTAATTTTTTTCTAGAGCTGCATTCTATTCCCTCATCATCTAGTAATACTATTTCTCTCTCCCCTACATTCCTTCATTTAATGTATTTCCAATTTTTTTTGCTCCCATCTCGTCCACTTTTATTAATATCCTCCAATAGTTTACTATTCCATTTCATTCTCGCTATATAATTATCTATTTTAGCCAACTTCTTTTTTTCTAAGTACTTTTCCCATTTAGCATTAATATCTTTTTCACTTTCTTTGTTTTTAATAGCACACTTATATTCTCTGCATGATTTTTCCCTCTTTTTTACACTATTACTAACTTTCATTTTTCTATTACTTTTATTCTTCTGAATACCACACCAGTCCTTATACTCCTCCCAACCAACTCTTACCATTGTTTCTTCAACTTTAATTTTATACTCTTTTAGCTTATTCTTATCATGCACTTATCTTTCACTATCCTTTCTACTTTTATTATTTTCCATCACAGTAATAAACATTTCTATTATAAAGAAGTTATGATCACTATTATATACTCTCTCTTCATTTTTAAACACCTTAAGTTTTCATACTTTATTCATTTCCTCTTTCTTTACTAATACATAATTGTGTGAAATATATTATTTCTAGACTGTCCCTCATAACTATTTGATAAATTTCCAATGCTCAAATTCACTCTCTGACAAAAACTCTTCAAAAGCTGTCCATTCTTATTATCTACATCATCAATTTCTTCAATATATCCATTCATATCCCCTATAACCATTATTCTCTTCCCCTTTTTTTTTTGAAAATCTGTATATCCTTAACTAAACATTCATATATGCTACTGTTCCACTCCATTATAGTTTGACTATCTCTAGTGGCTATATACACTATAGACACCATCCATTCTTATCTTCCTAACCTTATCTCAACATCACATATATCGAGAGTTTTGCTTTGTTTTGAATTGTTTAACCTTATCTCAAACCACAAATGTTCTTGACATTTAACAGTATTTAAATATTTTTTGACATAACTCTTATACCACCACCCCTTTTTTTATTTTTTTTTTATTTATACCCTGCCATACCAAGTCTTCCAGAATATTTTCTTCTTTTTCTCTTAGATGTGTTTCTACTACTGCTAATACCTTGAGCTCTTCATTTTTAATTGCTTTGTTTAATTCCAGCCATTTTTCAGGTCTCCTACTACTTTGCATATTCAAATACCCAATTTTAATAATTTCTTCTTTCTTAACTAATCTTTTATAAATTCTTTTGACTCTTTTTCCTCCATTACATTTATAAATAACTTACTTACCATTAATTTTACAGACCCATTCCTTATCCGTATATACATTTATATCTAAATCAGCTACCCTTCGATTATTTCTTACATCCTGTCCATTTTTATTCTTTCTGATAACATTGCCACTTAAAAGACCACCTCCCTTAATAAGTTTCCCAAACTATATTCTTTATAAATCAAACTTCCTAAAATTTCATTTCCTTGATTTTCTAAATGCCATCCATCTTTACTATATAACTCCCTCTTTCCAATAAAAAAAACCCCACACATCCACAAACATGACATCATTTCTCTCACACAATTTTTTCAATCTCTCATTTATAGAATATGCCCTATCTTCCATATACTTCTTGTCAAATCTTGGTAATCATCCAACTATTCCTTCTCTTTCTTTAATCTTACTCAAATTCCTAATCAATTTGATGTACTCATCCATTACTCTCTCTGATAGTTCTGACAAATAATTAGTCCCTACCATAATATACACACTTCTACTCCCTTGCTTCTTTACTTTATCTATAACATCCCTAATTCTAACTCCAGGTAAACATACTCTTACATACCTGTTTCTGTTTTTCCCTGCAATTATATCTCCACATTCTTTAATTAATGACTCTCCTATCAATACTGTCTCATAGTCTACTTTCTCTGCTTCATCTATAACAGTCTCTACCACCTTCTGAACTTTCTTATCTACTTTTTCCTTATCATTACTACTCAACAATTCCTTCGTTTGCTCATGCTTCCTCTCTAACAATTTTAATTTTGCTTCTACATTCTTTACCTCTTCTTCTATCTTACTTATTCTTTGACTAACTATCTCCATTTCACTATTTTTCCCATCCATATCTCCTGTCACTCCACTACAACCATACTCTGGTCTATCTTCCTCAATTACATTTTGCTCCATTTCTCCTAACTTTCTCTTTAAACTATCTACACTTAGAAACCACTTTTTCACCTCTTCTATCACATTTACATACTGTCTACATAACCATAAATCTGTTACATCCTTTCCGAGTCTTATAGAGGTAAAACTCTCCATACAGTAGCACCACCTAGTGCAAGCCAGAGTAATCAAGGGATGCAGGAAGGGTTTGTGTCTAAATTCCCTATCTAATTCCTAGTCATTCACATCCCCAGATGGTGATCATGTAAAGTTTAGTGGTTCATTTAACCCTGCGTAGTTTGACATAGTTGGTAGAGCATCTGACTTGGAATTGGAAGCTCCCAAGATTGATTCTGGTTCTTGCAGTTCTGGCACTCATACTTTTTATGAACTCCCAAGCAATAACTACATGCATTCTTTTTTTAATTTTTAAATAAATATCTAAACTTATAGGTGAAAAATCAAACATAAGTGGATTCATTTTATGTATGCCAAAAAATAATCAGATAATAAAAAGTCATGCATTAATATAAACAATGCAGTGAAAACTTATATGTATGATTATAAATATAAAACTGAAATGATAGTAACTATATCTTCCAATGAATTATGTAACGTAAATAACCTATTAAAAGCCAGAGTGATATCGCATGTCCTTTAGCATTTATTGGTATTTATATTTAGTTTATTTACATATTTTAAAATGAGACAGTGAATTCAATCCTTTGATTATATGTATGTATAGGATAAATTATATAGAATCCCTATTTAAACTTTCAGAGGATCAAGAATGAGTGTTAGTTTTAACAATCTCCAAAGTGAATTGAAAACCCAGTTTAGTATTTAATAATAAATAATTGTACTCAGACAATCTGTAACTGAAATGGAAATAACTGTACCTTCCAATGAGTTATGTTGAGTAAATAAGCTATTAAAAGATAGAGTAATACTATCTGTACTTTAGCATTGTTGGTATTTATGCTTAGTTTATTTATATAATTTTAAATGAGTGAATTTGCTCCATTGGTTATATATAAAAAGTTTATTTGCTATTATAT
The DNA here is from genome assembly GCA_028023455.1 of Epiperipatus broadwayi. Lineage (NCBI taxonomy): Eukaryota > Metazoa > Onychophora > Udeonychophora > Euonychophora > Peripatidae > Epiperipatus > Epiperipatus broadwayi. Next base: position 14,949,228 of record JAQFVV010012396.1, read on the forward strand.
AACTCACTGGAAGATACAGATATTTCTGTTTGTTACATAAAATCTGAGTTGTAAATATTTATTGTGACATTAGAGATATTCTTCTTTTACATAATGTGCATAAATTAAGATAGAGTAGACCTTTTTTCCCCATATGTCAAAGCATTGGCCAGGAAGCGAACCTGCGACAACTGTCTGCAAGCAACTGCTTGCAAGGCAGGTTCGCTGACCTCTCATCTACTAACACTTTTTGTATCTACAAGTATATACAATCTAAAAATGTCTAAAAAGCATTGTATATATCAAATCTGGTAAAAAATGAGAGAATAATTTATTTAAATCCAAATACTTTTTTTTGTTTAAATGATTTTATTAAATAGAAGTAACAATTCAAATGAAGAAGTATGTTAAGTAAAATAAATAAGAAACAGAAAGTAGAGATGAACAGCTCTTTCAACATTTCCATCATCAGTATCATAATCACAAAATAAATATGATATGAGTAAATGATTGTCAAAATGTTACACTATTTTTCATTAAAAACCTTTTGTTACATGAGTAAATAAGTAAAATGACTCAAATAGAATATCATTTCAAAATTTAATTAAATAATGACAATTTGTATATTTAAAACTGCTAAACATCACATGATCACTATCTCATATTAGCACATAATTGTTATTAAACAAGGCAAAGCAAAACTTGCCACAAGCCAGAAACTAGTATGGGGATATTGGAGGAGTAGGCACTAGATAGGGGTTTTAGGCACAAGCCTTCTGGCATCCATTGATTGCTCTTGTTGCACAAGATGGCACTGCTGTATGGAGAGTTTTGCTTTGCTTTGTTTAATATTTAAAACTGAAAAAAACCCTGAACCATGACAAGAATTTATTACAAATAATGAAGGAATATATATATTAAATTAAAATTCAGATGAATGAAAAACAGGTTAGTGGAGATAAGATTAAAAATAAATTTCATAGTTTGAACAGCAAAAAGATTTTGAATGTTGTTTTTGTTTTGTGTATAACTGTATGATTGATAAGAATATATATAAAGAAGGAATCTTCTCTGAAAGAAGGGAAATGATCAAAAGCAAAAGTTGACATCTATAAAATTTATGCTTGTTAAATATATAATTGAAGCCAGCTAAAATTATTATCAAAGATAGAGATTTAGATAAAGATTAGCCATGCTGTCATCAATGATAAGTATAGGAAAATCTGGTAGAGCATTGCAAGGAAATCATGTGACTTAATAGTTAATTATTGGATAAATGCTGGGCTTGAGCTGGCATTTTTAGATCTAATATCTGAATATCCTAGTGTTTCACTGATGACAGCCACAGCTATATAACTGTTTGAGCATGTTTAAATTAAAGATCAACCTCTATTAATGCTTTGGCTTAGCTAATTTATATCACAAAGTTCACTAATGTAAAGGCCTAAAATTCTTATTAAATAGGTTTCTGGATGAGCTAAATACATAATCATCCAACCTGATGATATAGTAATATAAGTGAATGGTGTCTCCATGGATTTCTAGATATAATGGATGTCTTTGATCATATTGACATGTCAATTAGACAAAATATCTGATATATAGAATCTTCAGATTTAATGATAAAACACATCTATTAATGCTGAAGATTCAATTAAAAAAAAGATACTTGTAAGTTTCCCTGTAAATCAAGATGGCAGTCTGTATTTTTGATAAATATACAATTTTGAGAATCTACAACTATCGAAAATATGTTAGTTGTTAAATTAAAACAAAATTAATAAATTGATTTTAAGTTTAAGAAAAGGTCTAAATTATTTCATTAAAAAGCTTTATTTCAAAATGTGGGAAGTGATGAGATACTCTTAACATTGTCATATTTTGGTTCAATTCATCATGTTTCTTTTCATTTGCAGATTTATTTCTTTTTTTAATAAATTGACATAATGATAAAAATTTGGGATCTTCTTGTCACAGAACTTAATGCAGTGGACTATTTTCAGAGGGACTAGATCATACCTTCTGAAAACTATACATTAATAGTCATAATATGATTGTATACTGGCTGTTAATAGTCATAAGCGCTTGAGAAGTTTGCAGTCTTTCACTTTAATTTCAATACCATCTGCACTTTATAAAATAAATATTATTTACATACGTTGCCAAGTTATAACATCAAAAAACTACTGCATAGTAAATCGAAAGATTTCATGCTGTATGTTTGTAATTTCAACTCAGTGAGTTGAGTGTGAAGATATTTTAAGATTCACGCTTTCAGATCTAAGTACTTTAGACTGGCTTGGATATATAGAAAGACAAGTAAAGAAGAGGGTGGAACCACCATTTTCTTGTTAAATTCTCTGTCTCAGTGTTTACGATCTGATTGGCTGATGATAGTCATAAGCGCTTGAGAAGTTTGCAGTCTTTCAGTTTAATTTCAATACCGACATGAATAAAATATAAAAGTATTTTTTTTCCTGTTAATTAAGTTAGTCAAAAAATAAAACAAAATAAACTGTAAATATTGTAATTAATTTTTCTACAATGATTTTTTTTTTAAAAGGAACAGCATTAAAAAATAAAAAGAAAATATTAAATATGATGTTTCTAGCAGTGTTTTTTGTAAACGTTTTTGGGGATCCCTAAATCTGTAGATTTATCAAAAATACAGGTTGCCATCTTTGTTTAGAGGAAAATTCATAAGTACAAAAAAAAAAAAATTACTTAAAGTTGTGGAATTCCAAAAAAAAAAAGAACATTTAAAATAAAATGTATAAAATCATGAAGAGAAAATATAGTTACAAATGTTCCACGTATCTTTAGAAACAAGAAAGACACAAAATGTTTAGTTGCAACTTCTGGAATTCTAGGTAAGGATGTTCAAAGATTTTATTATAAAGATTTTTTTTAAAATAAATATATTTTAAATATTGTTTGGCAAAAACATTTTTGTTGTGTATTTCACAAATAATTTAACTAATATTATTTTTTAGTAATATATATATTTGGTAGGTTTAAATTGCAAATCATGAAATTATATGCATATTGTTTGTTCTCTCTTTTTTCCTCCCAAATCTTGATTTCATCTTGTTAGCCTATAATAATATAATTCAAAGTGCAGTATTTAATTATATATATTTTTGAATCATATATAGATATAGACTGTCATATGGGAGTAGGTCTTTGGAATTTATTATGTCAAAATGTCTCAAATAATAATATCATGAACTTATTATGAAAATTAATCTAAGAATTTTATTAGTAGAGAATAGAATTATATTTAAGAGCATATTGCTATAATTGATATATATATATATACATTATAATGTTATGGAATAGGGGTGTACAGTGTGATAGAAATCATCATCATTGCTGAGCATAGAGAAGGAGCAAAAATCAGCATCTGAATTGAATATAAGTAATGTCATACCATTAATCATAGCATCACCATAGTACTAATTATTAGGAATTAACAGACAACTCTTATGAGTGTATTTAAAAGAGGTATACTATAAAATGTGAGTCTAATCATCATATAGTCAATGCCAAATTTAGATTATAATATAAAAGCAACCATTAAAATTATATCTGAACACAGACACATATGCTTAAATGCTAAAATATATACAGTAATAAAAATAAAAATGCTGGGAATCATAATAATCTATCTGATCATTATTAATGCTTAGGACCATCAGGTATCATGAATATACTCACTATCTGTAAATTAATTACCAAATCTATAAAGAGACGTATGCTGTCTTTAAAGATGGCTTTTATGACTTTAATATTTATCCAAATAATTCTACAAGGAACCATCTAGTTGTTTACACACAAATATACACACATATATATTACAACTACTGTTGTGCATATTCTAACTAACTTTGAAATCACAAGGATCCTAGAAACTATGACTATGAACAAGAGAAAATATACGTATATAAAACTTAATCTATTCTAGAATTAAGTAACTTTGTTGAAATAACTTAAAAATAATAATTGATAAATTTATTTAAAAAATGAAAGATCTGATAAGTAATTTATAAATCATTCTGATTTTGATTTACAAATAAGGATATTTCCATAGATTGACGTCAAGACTTTATCTTCATATTATTTAAAAATTTAGTTTACGGGTATATAAATTATAATACATAAACATGTATACAAATGTACATATGTGGATCTCTAATAATATAAAATACAGTTTAATACACAAGTAGCTCTTGGACCTAGTTTGCACTTTCAAAACGCGAGATACCAAACTAGCTCCACCTCCACTCCTCACAGACATTTGGGCAATCCTCCAACTTCCATCATCTCAGCCTCTGTCATAGGACTCAATCACAAAGATGTGCATCTCTGACCGGCCTGGACTACACACCATTTCCCCTCTTTACTTCCCATTCCCTTTTTGCATGTATCCTTCCTCTCTTACCATGTTGCTCCTGAAATTTCATTTATTTTACTGTATCTGTTTTTTTTTTTTATGAATAAACATTTCATCACTGAGAAAAAAAGTGGTGAATGAATTTAGATACATGTGTTTCTATCCACATACACACACTGCATGCATTACATTTCAAATTTTAGTAATAATTTAACCAAATCTCTATGCTAATATTATTCTACTTTAATTATATATAATTCATCAAATGAAAAATTATCACATTCAAAATGTTTACAACAATTTTTAAAATTAAAAAAGAAAACATTATTTCTTTGAAAATTCTTTTTTCTTTTCAAAATCACACCTAAACTATAAACAACATATTTAACAGTTCTGCTTGAAAATTCTTTTGTTTTTATCTTTTGTCCTTAACTTTCTAAATTTATTTCCATTTATTAATCACTGTAATCTTATTCAAAAGTTGTTTACTGTTAAATCAGTGTAGCTGGGGTTTAACAGTTTCTTTGGGCAGCAAGTGGAAATAGATTTTTATTAACTGCAAAATTAAAGTTTATTAAAATAATAGGATAATTACAACTCATCTACAGCAAACTTTGGGTTCAGACCTTCCAAAAAAAAAAAAACCAAGCTGGGTTTAAAAGTAGTTTTAGCACAATGGATTATATCTGAATATTAAAAGAAATTGTAAAATTTGTAGATTATAAAAAAGTGTTTGATTTTATAAGTATTTTGGTTAGTGATTAATGCTTTGGGCCATCAAGAAATAGATTCAGGTTATTGTCATATTCTGAAGAAGATTTATCAAAACGCAACAACAATGATTAGGGTACATGTTGATACAATATGATTAGCATTGGTAAGGATGCACAGGAAAATGATTCTATTTCTCCAAAACATTTTATAGCAGTTTTATAAGAATTTTTTGTGAACTAAAATAAGAAGCTAAGTAAATAAAAATACATGGAATATATGTAAGTCATCTAGATTTTGCAGATAATAGTTTGTTTTTTTGCAAAGAGCTTCAGAAAATGTTGTTAGAGTTATCAAATGAAAGTAGGACTAAAGATAAATACTAAAAAGACAGCACGTAAGTAGATTTTATTAGAAGATAATAAAGTATGATAATCATGAGTTAGGAGAACATCTTCAAATACTGTGGTCATACAGACATAAATATAAAAAATGGAATTAATCATAGAATTAAAGTTGTATGGAAAGAAAAAGTAATTTAGTATTTAAAGTAAAGGTATATATGTGTTTGAACATGAGTAGAAGAATATCTTCAAATGCCATGGTCATACAGAAAGAAAAATACTAAATGGATTTAATCACAGAATTATATTTAAATGTAATACCATTGACAAAAGTACTTTAGTATTAAAAGGAAAGGTGCTTATGTATTTGCAAAGGAACATTTTTAATATATGTTTGATTAGTTCTTACTTATAGATCTGGAATTTGACATTTAACAGAAGAGCAATTCATAGACTTCAGACCATTCAACAAAATATGGAGAGAGATATATCAGGAATAACAAGAAGGGATCATAAGCAAAATATTTGATTGAAAAAACTAGCAGGTATCATTAAGATTGGTGAAAGAATTAAGAGCCTGAAATGAAACTGGATTCAGCTTATTGCTAGAAAACATAATAGATTAACAATGGAAGTCTTAAACTAAATCTTAATAGATCATAAAACATCTAGATAAGATCATATGTGAGATATATTGATACAAGAAGGAAGTTTGTTGGTATGCTATGGAGAAGAGAGGCTATAGATCAGAGAGAGAGAGAGAGGATTAAACATAAAGAGAACCCCATTCTTTAATCAATTTATAATGAGTGAAACTGATGAGGTATAAATATAAAGAACCTTATGGTGTAGTAATTAGAGCTATGTGTAGTTAATGTCTATGGTGTTTGAGTCCAGATAAAATAAAACTTACTAAGATCCAAAAAGGGTTAGAATTATTATTTCAAATGGGTAGCCATATAATTCATTTTTGATAAATGAATCTAATTATTTTTAGTTAGAGGATAATCAAATGATCCAAAAAATACCATCTACTTGACAATGAAAAAAATACTAGTAAATGACAGCTTTTCTTTCATTATTTCTCTTTAGCAGCTGTTGAATTTATATTAAATAACCTATACTTTCCTTGTTTATGTATATAAAATTGTTATATTTTTATAGATTTTTTTTTTTTTTTTAATTTACAGATGATAACAATTTTTGTGCCTGGAGTGTGTACACGCAAGTTAAAATTATATATAACAGGCCTTTTACGTAATAATGTCTCCACTCCCTTCTTTATTAAATTTGAGACATTTTTAAGTTTGTTATCAAATGCTTGAGACCTGTCAATTCCCAGCCATATGATGAGGATTTTAGTATTTTGCATCGTGGTTTTATTTTCTAAAGCGAAAGTTTTAAATACTCTTTTACCAAATATTGATGGGAGGGGGTGAATTAGTTTTGGGCTGATTATATGAAAAAATAATTCAAACACTTTTTTGGAACATGGAACATTTTTGGATTCCAAGCAGATTTATAATTGTTAATTTTTGCCCCACCTGACTTTAACCCCTAGTTCACAAACGTAGTAAGCAGGTAAATATCATAATCACTACTACTAGTTGTGTTTATCTGAATTTTTTTGAGTGTTTGATTTTTATGATTATATCATATTCTTATTTATTATTATTGTCACGAATTGATATATGTAGATATCTTCCCTCATTATTCCACACCCAATATCCGTTATAAACAAATCATGATTATTGTGATATGTGAGAATATAATTATTAAATTAAACAAAACGGGAAAAAAATGTTTATAATAATGATTAATATTTTTCTACATTTGCTTATTTTTCTCGTAAACTTTTTTTCAATAATTTTTGTGTGTGGTATCATAAAATTTATCAAAAAATTATTTTTTAGATCAATAAAATTCACCATCAACCTATCTCTAATTTTTTCTTCTAAAATTAAAATATGTAAAATACATATCTTTTTATGTATATTTAAAAGATTGATGACAAATCACAAATAATAATTGTTTAATATTTTCCAAGCCTTCGTTCACTAGCATTTCTTTTTATGATATTACGCTATTGTGCTAAGTTTCATCTAATTAAACGTTGAAGAGTACATATACACTCTCTCACACACACATTTTTCTTAACTTTCAGAAATTAATTTCTTCTGTATTTCATCATCTTAACAAAAAAACACTAACAGTAATAATCCATTCTAATTCACTTTTCTCTAAAGCCATCTAAATTAGCATGGGCACAACAATGGACACCAGTTGGTATTGCCAACCAGATTTCCAGATTAGTTTATGGTTATTCATCAATAGGGAGGAATGGATTGCACGTATTTATTAACAACCATATTTTCTTATATTATAACATTCAAATTAATAATTAGGAAATTTCAACAGTTGAAAAGTTTGAATCCCATCTGAACTGCTTCTCAAGTTATATAAGTCTAATATTAAATATAGTACTGCATATTTTAATGATTCATTTATATGGTAATTATAGTACTTTTAAACCTTTGGGAAAAAAGATAGTATATATATCAAACTCAGTTTATATTTATTAACAATATGTTGAAGTAATTATTAAATCTGAGTTACTCAGGTATCATCCTAATTATAATTTTACTTATAAGGATTAATCCAACAAGTTTAAGGTTAAGGTTATTACAGATATTATTAATTAAAGAATTTATACATAATTCTTGAAACTGCATTACTAATAATTTATGAACAGCATCACTTGCTTTATGATAAAAGTTTGAAGAATGAAGTTCTTCTGTTAGGAAGAGTAATTCATCTTAAAATATATTCAATAAAACACTGCCATAAGAATCACCCTAAGCCAGGGGTTGGCAAATAGTAACCCATGGATCACATGTGGCCTGCTAAGAGTTTTTTGTGGCCCACCAAGACAGAAAAATCCACCTTGAACCGAGATTTCTTTTCCTGTGTGCAACCGAAGATTCATCTTGTATTTTCCACTAGGAGGCCACGTCAATATGCATGCACAGTGTAGATATGATGTGCACTGCTTTTCCAGATGATCTGATTAATTTCAATTTTGTCTTTGTAACAGTAAATATATAAATTTCTAACTTTAGTGAAACCATGAACCCTCTGAAAAAATGTAAAATCGGTGATGAAAGTCATGTGTTTAATGAAAAATGGACAAACAAATATTTCTTGGGTAATACACAAAATAAAGCAGTGTGTTTATTGTGTCATGAAAACAGGTGCAGTCCTCCACTAACCTCCACTTTTACAAAGTGGTTCCTGAGCCAAAACAATTGCCCACCCCTGCCTAAGCTCATTAAAGTCTGCTATAATCCTCAGCTTTCAACTTTAAGCAATATCAGACTACCTAATATCAGATGAAATGTAATTACTTTTTGACAATAAAAAAAATAAAACGAATTGGGTCTATTGTCTCTTTTCCAAGTGATTAATTGTAAATATAAATAATGATAGCTTTATGTAAATTAAATTAAAGCAGAAATTATTATAAACTCCACGAAAGGGATATATTATGTAATATAAATCTTTCAATAAATGAAAAAACACAGTGGACTCCATATTCTTTAGCTCCAATCATATATTTAAGCATTTATGCAATAGTGTGTTACAATGCAGACCACGAATTGTATATACTAATGTGATTTCAGTATGACTGCAAACCATTCTGAAATCTTTATAAACAATTAAAGGATAAAGGCCAGCCTTATTTTTAATAACCCTTCAATATTAAATGAAACCTTAGTTAATAAATATATACTTAAGAATGACTTAATATAAATGAAATTAAAGTGGAAATTTTATAAACCTCCAGTGAGCTATATAATCTATTAATAAATAAATAAAAAAAAAAACAAAGAGTCCATGCTGGTTTTTTTTTTAATATATTGATAGGTTTCTATTAATGTATACATAGCTCACTGGGGATTTATAGTAACTTCCATTTTATATTTATTAACTGATGCTTCATTTAATATTCAGGGGTTGTTAAAAATGAGGCACAACCTTTATCTTTTGATTACTAAGAGTGATTTTAGAATAGTTTGCATTCATACTGAAGTTATGTTAATATACAGAGTTCACACTCTGTGTTATAACATGTTAATAAATTGAATGGTAAATATTATCCAAGCTAAGAATAATGTGTCTACATGATTCTTTTTTGTTTATCAATAGTTTTGTATTAATTTATATATAATTCTCAAGAGAATTATAGTAATTTCTGCTTTAATTTTAAATGATTTATTGTAATTATTTAGATAATTATTGATTTTATTACAATATTCTTTCTTAAGGCATCATTGTGCAATTCAGTTCATCTCTCAGTTATCTTGTGATCAGATTTTGTTTTATAGATTATTATTTAAAGTGGTGGGTTTTGGGGAGATGTATCATAGTAAATTCTCTCCATCTCATCATAATTACCTAAAATCAGCACTTTTAGTGTTAATCATAATTTTGAGCATATTTATTATATTATCTGTAATGAGGATTGTAAAATTTGAATAACTCAAATTTTATTGTAGAAAGTGTATAGAAAACAACATAGTCAAACTACAATGGTAAGAATAAACATCTAACTACAGATCATATTGAAAATAAAATGGTTTCAAAATAAAGTAGGAGTGTTTTGTTTATCTGTTTCACACTGTCTTCTTTTGTGCATATGAAAAAATTGAAATTGTGGTATATATGGTTGACAAGTAAAGTCATCTATAAGTTCAGTTCCCATGAGAATATGACATCTTTTTTGGCAGCAATAAAAGGCATATTATAACATTTGTTAGCCCGCATATTAAGATTTAAACCAAATTAATCTAGGATATTTATTCTCTAGCCAACAGCAGCTGGATATAGGCTAGTTATCTAAAATAAAATTGTAAACCTGTTTGTTCAAGTTTTACTTAGTTTGGAATTGAAGCAGATGTTGGTTTTGTAGAAAGATACACTAAATAGTATACTAGAGATTTATCATAAATGCTGACAGGTTACCTGGTTTTTTTTATTCACAAAGATATTTGATATACTCATGAAATGTCTTTTAAATCTATTATAACATGTATTGAACTAATTGAATAAATAATCAAATGATTAATAGTTTGACATATAACATGAAGATCACATACCAAAAGTGCCAGGTTGAGCTTAAATCAAGAAAATTTCAGTTCCTTATTTTATCACTGAACTTGTAAAAATAATAAATTAAGAGTAGCATTAAAATCTTATTAATGGCAATATTAAAACATATATTATAAACTTCAACAAGCAACTTATTCAAAAATATACAATCATGAATAAAAAGCTTTATCTGTTAAAAAGATATATCAATTAGTAAAAATGTATATTATTGTAAGATGTGATATGTTGGACTATTTCCATCATTTTTAAGATTGAATGTTGAATGTACAGAAAATTTTAAACTTTATTTAAACTTTCCAAATACAAACAACTTGTTAGTAATAACACACAAATAGACAATACAGCTTAGTAATTACACAACGTTTCGAGTAATATATTCTCCACTCTTCTTCATGTGTTGCTGGCCTCTATGCACAGTGACAATATTCACTTAGAATTTGAACTCACACCTTTAGATTCTTGAATATCGAATTTTAAGGCAAACACTCTACCAACTGAGCTAAGCCTTTGACAGAATAGCTCAGGTGGTAGAGCGTTTGCCTTAAAATTCAATATTCAAGAATCTAAATGTGCAAGTTCAACTTCTAAGTGAATATTGTCACTGTGCATATAGGCTAGTAACACCTGAAGAAGAGTGGAAAATATACTACTCGAAATGTTGTGTAATTACTAACCTGTATTGTCTATATGCACAGTGACAATATTCACTTAGATATTGAACTTGCACCTTTAGATTCTTGAATATCAAATTTTAAGGCAAACATTCTACCAACTGAGCTAAGCCTTTGACAGAATAGCTCAGGTGGTAGAGCATTTGCCTTAAAATTCAATATTCAAGAATCTAAAGGTGTGAGTTCAACTTCTAAGTGAATATTGTCACTGTGCATATAGGCTAGTAACACCTGAAGAAGAGTGGAGAATATACTACTCGAAACGTTGTGTAATTACTAACCTGTATTGTCTATTTGTGTTTATTACTAACAAGTTGTTTGTATTTGGAAAGTTTAAATAAAGTTTAAAATTTTCTGTACATTCAACATTCACTCTTAAAAATGATGGAAATAGTCCAACATATCACATCTTATAATATACCATCATTACAAACCTTCAGACATATATTATTGTAATCTCTTTAATTAAAATGGTTTCAATATATCCATTTAACTCAAAACTAACAATTACAAAAGTTTGCCAGTTTTAAAAGTAGTTAACTTGAAGCAAAAGAAAGAACATTGTAATATATCATTTTAGAAGAGAATTCTAAATGAAATAGCCTCTACCAACATTAAAACAACATTGTCAGTCAACTTAGAAGCATGAATAAACAAAAATTATTAAGTTTATTCTTCAATACTGTGACTAGTTTGGTCAAAAAATATCTGAAGCATATTGATCATTTTTGGGTAATTTGAATTGTGTTTAAACATACAAGCATCATTTATCTATTTTTTAATATGTGAAATTTTTTATGCTAATTATTCACAAAAATTATAAATAAATATGACGATTTCCCTGTCAGAGAACAAATTATTTTAGTAATTTTATTAAGTCATTCAATTCTACTATTGCTTGAACAATTGTTAATTACCTAGTTATATATTGGACTATTAAAGATTGTTCAAGCAATAGTGAATAATTAATGAATAATTGTTAAATACCTAGTTATATATTGGACTATTGTCAAGTGTTTGTGGCCTAGCAGTTAGCATAGCTGCCTTCCAAGCAGCTGGCCTGGGTTCACTTCCCGGTCAACGCATTTGACACATATATATATATTGGACTATTTCCAACATATAATTGAATTGTTAAATGTTTTTACAAAATTTGAAATCTTATTTGTTATATCTTTATGAATGTCTTTAAATGTTTTCAATGGCACATAGATTAGTGTGGAGAAACATAAAAGTTTGGGGCAGAAATGAAAAAAATTTGAAAAAAAATTTAAAGACATTCTCTATTTGAGATCTGAAATATAGCTTGGGGAATATTTCATATAGCTGATGATTTCTTCAAATTTAAATTTTTAAAGTAGATGATTCATAGTAATATCCTAACTAGACATTCACATTTGTTAAATAATATCTATATGTCATTTGTTGGAATGTAAAAAAATAAGTTTTCCATGACAATATAAATTGGTCATGTTAAAGCTAATGCTCAGATCATAAACAATAAATATGATTATGTGTAGTGATTTATTTTCATCATTACATTGTATGAAGATAGATTAAACAATGTTATGTAATTGGCAATCATTGACAAACAATGGTTACCACCTATCATTTGTTTAGTTATAATACTCTATTGTCTTGATTGCTTTATTTGGTTTTAAGTGTATTATTTCTCTGCTAATGATATAAAATGTATGCCGAATTGAGCTTAAACTTTACAAATTCTATAAAAATAAAGTAATGATTGTCAGATCATATGATCTCTGAAGAAAGGTTGAACACAATTGTTCAATTTCATTAGGATTATCTAAGCCCCCCCTCCCCCCATTTTATTCTATTGAAAATTTATTCAGAAACCTTATACTAAGCTACATGGAAATCAAAATCTATCTATGACATGAAAGTATATTGCTTTGTGTTGATTAATGAATAAGATTCAGCATTTCATTTTTAATGCTTGATTAACATGTAATCTCCCAAACAACTGATCACACGACACATATAGTCAATAATGTAATGCGCAGTAAAAATGAATTAACTTTTTTTACATATCTTTCTTAATTAATTTTTACTATTTATTTATTAACAAGAAAACATCTGGTTAATTTTTTTTTCTTATGTCAAATGCGTTGACCGGGATGCGTTGACCACATCTGGTTAATATTTAAAAGAAGAAATAATTTTTTTTTAATCTTTTATTATAATACTTTCTTATTCTTTTTTTTTTAATATTTGTTTTTTGTGTATATGTTACTATCTCTGTTTGTTTTTATAAATTTTTACTTGAATGTTTTTTAAATCTCATTTATAATTGTAAACACTTATCCTCCTTTTTGGAATGTTTTCTGTATTCAAAGTAAAATCGTTATTGTAACATTTCCCATCATGCTGTTCTCCAAAAGTCCTTCTTTCTCTTGATTGCCTAAAGTAAAGACTAGTTGTTTTTCCTTCTTGATCTGCTGAAAGATGCTAAATCAATGAAATGAAAATATCAGCCTGTCAAAAGATTATTGATAACAGAATTTCATAAGTTTCAAAACACTATTACATTTGAAGAGAATGTTTAATTTGTTTTCTGACATTGTTTTGAAGAATTGTCTGGTAAAATTCTCGTTTTAATGTAACAAATTGTATCTATTGAAAAATATGTCTTAGTTGTACTTTAAAGATATTAATCTCTTACAAACATAGAAAATGAATAAAATATATGTTTTTATCTTGGTAGTAGTTTAATAAAATGTCTATTTTTAAATAAAAAAATTAATATGAGTTTTATTTTCCCTAATGTTTAGGAAACACATTTTTGAATGTTTGTTTGTGTGTAAATATAATGGTTACATATATTATATTTGGAATGAAGAGAAATAACTAAACCTTTTTACATAAATATTGTCTATATTAAACTTAATTAGAAGTTTCTTAAACTCACGAATTTCAAGCTCACTACAGTTATCTACTCTATTTTATACAAGCAGTACACATAATCACATACATGTGAAAAAGATAAATCTTCAGACTTTGTAGACAGTGTATGGTCAGAATCATAAACAAGGATATCATTTTTTGGAAAACTTTATGATAGATAAAGTATTCATTTTTTAAGTCATATATTTTATAAATAATGGAAAGGTACTTATGTACACATTGAGGAAAAGCTCCGCCACAAACAATTTTGTAAATTAACACGTATCAAACACATTTACAATGTCTAAAAATGAAAATTTAAATGAATATTAGATAATATCCCAATCTGGAGAAAATTGTTAGTCAAAAGATTAGTTTGTTATCTAATATTCACAGTTTAAAAAAATTGTTATCGTTTTTAGATTTTAAATGTGTTTACTTCAGTCTCTATTTACACATTCGTTTCTGCTAGTATTATTATAAAAGTGTATAATTTTCTCCATGTACAAAATGTTTTCTCTTACTATCTATCACTGCCAAATTAATACATATGTGAAATCTTCAACATTGGACTAATATGTAAGTCCAATGTGAATATGATTGTTTATAATTCACTTGTTAATCACAACTTGAAGTATGTCTGATTTAGTTTAGTACTATAATAGAGTGATGGATTTAGGATTAAATGTCATCTCTATCACTTTTACTGTTCAAACATCACATGTCCTCCCAAGCAACAAATCATATAATTATTTTGCTCTGCATAGATTAGTGCTAAGGTAAAGTGACAGAATTGAGAACTGAGAGTCTACAAATTATAGTTCAGTCACCCAAATATCATATGATTTGCTGAATCAATCTATTACTATTTTATTTTTGTTTCAGAACAATTATTTTTAATGTTTTTAATTTATATTTTTAAAAAGCAAATTAACCCTTCATATTTTGTTCTTTATCATCATCATTTTCAACCATTATCGATCCATTGCACAATGAAGATTTCTCCAAGTTTAATCCATTTTCTCCAATCTTTAACCTTTCTTCTCCACATCACCCCAGCACACTTTATTTCATCTATCTTACAAAAAAAAAAAATCAAGTCAGATGTCACATGACCTATCTCATACTCACTTTTAAATAATAAAACTTGAGCACACACACAAATTTACATACAGTAATTGGAAAGTAAGAAATGGTAGTATTGTTTACATACATATTAAACAAGGCAAAACTCTTCATACAGTAGTGCCACCCTGTACCAACCAGAGTAATCAATGGATGCCAGAAGGCTTGTGCATAAAATCCCTATCTAATGCCTACTCATCCAATATCTCCAGACTAGTTTCTGACTTGTGGCCTTCTCAGTGATGAGCTTTGGATCTGAGAGTAGGCATTAGATAGGGATTTTATGCACAAGCCTTCTGGCATCCATTGATTACTCTGGTTGGCGCAGGGTAGCACTACTGTATGGAGAGTTTTGTCTTGTTTAATAACAATTATGTGCTAGTATAAGAGATGATGATCATGCGATGTTTAGTGGTTTTACATACATATTCACACATAAATTCTTATTTTGCTTTTCATTACTTCTGAAAATGATGTGTCAGTTATGAAGTACATGTAAGCATTCTCCTTTGTTTATATAAAATGAACTAGTAAACAAAGTATTAAAGAAACAAAAACAAATAGCTATCAACAGTTTAAAATTAGCTCCAAAAAAAGAAAAAGAATTCTGTTATCGATGTCTTTGTTAAACAAAAAAAAACAAACATATACTATATTCTTAAAATTATTCATATCTAAAAATTATCATCTGTCATAATTTTCTAAAATTAATATATATATATTTATCATGTGTCATAGCATCGGCCGGGAATTGAACCCGCTAACCCATGACAACTGCTCGTAAGACAGCTGTACTGACCTCTCGACCACCAATGCTTGACTTCTAAAATTAATATTTTTATAACAAGATCAATTTTATATCCAAGTATCATTTATTGTAAACTTGAGTAATCAATATAAGGAATATTTTAACTAACTTCTTAAATATTTTCAGGCACATTAATTTCATTATCAAATTTTTGTGTGTGCTTACCTATATTTTATTAGTATAATAAATACAAGTATTATATTAGCAAATGATATTATCTTTACAATAATTAACATTATCACATCTGACTGAAATATTCAACTCATGATGAAAATGCCAATCACAAACGTTAAAGCCTTTTGATCAATTTCCAACTATGGACATTTTTTAAATTAGTTGAGTGTGGATAATTAATAATGGAAATTATTATGCTCTGACTGCCATATGTGACAATGAAATAAAAATTAATTATCATTATAAATTGGAATGATAAGATTTGACTAGAACAAAAAATACATATATACTCAGAATAAAAAATATTATTTATTATGAAAATATGAAAATAAAAGATGAATTGTAAATGGAAAGATACGACTAATACAAAAAATATGTTAGATGGGTCTCTAAACTATAAGAGAGAATGATTTGGAAAAAGAAAGCATTGCTTGGTAATTGTTAAAAAAGAGATGGCTAGGAGTATTTAAGAATAGAGACCAATACCCCCAAAATTTAAAGAGAATGAGTTAGATTATGGAATCTGCCTTATAACATATAATTAATGTTGATAAAGAAATAATGATAACTATTATTTTGTTAAGATACCTTTTTTCAAAATACATTTTTATAATTAAACAGATTTATGTTTTTTAAAGATGTTTAGGGTAAACCAGAACATTATATAAGATGATAATGTAAATAATGTGGATTTTTACAAATGATGTGACTATGGAAAAGATAGTTGCCATATATAATAGATTATAAACAAACTATACAAAAACATGATACCATATTATAATGGTGTAGTGATATATGGAGAATTGAAGGGCCGGCCAAATGTAACTCTCAATACTATCTCTCTGGAAATTGCCCTACGGATGATGTATCATCAAAAGCCTTTCATAGAAAAACAATGAAGTAAGCATTATTAATTAGTCACATTGATTGTCACATGATGAGATTTGGGTGGTTTTATTCTTTTAGCTAAAAATTGCTAGATTTCTAGTTTTCAACTGATATTTGATAGAGTGATAGATTGACTATGAACTGAAAAATGAATTCTAAGCCACTAGAAATTGAAAAAACAAATGTCAAATTTTACAGATTTGAATCTTAGGTTATGAGTATAACAGATGGATCCACTTTCAGAGCACCATAAAGCTCATACTAATTTTAATACATTATGGTGATTATAAAATTTATTATTTTGTAACATACTATAGTTTAAAGGTGAAATTTATAATTTAACTGTAAATTGAATAGTGATATACTAATAATTATGTTATTTGGTTATATTCTACTATAAAACTATATGGTCACCTCTACACAGATAACATATATAGTTAGTTAGTTTTGTAATAAAGAAAGTAATCAAATAAAGAAAAATTATTTGAATTGAGCATATACTTGAGTTTTTGAGAGGAAGTCTTAAAAGAAGAGTGAAGATGGAGGAAAAAAGATTTTATAATTTAGCTTATCTGAAGTAGTCTTTAAACAGTAAAGTATGAAAAATCTGAAGCTCGAATTTAAAAAAAAAAAGTCATTAGTATGTAGACTTTAATAAGTAATTTGCCACTTTGTAATAAAAATTACAAATATAAAATTAAAAAAATATATACTAAGAATATAAAATAAAATGATAATATTAAAATTATATTTTTTGCTTCAGAACTTAACCTAGTATTGTATATTTGTGAACCCAGAAATTATGTATATATAAGCTTACATCTAAAAAAAATACCAAATGCTAAAAGTTATGAGATTTAAACATAATTAGTTTAATAGAGCTGATATTGAGTAATAGTAGTAGTGAATTAACCATTAAGAATCAAGTTTGTTAATTGCCTCTTGGACCATAGACAAAAAAGTCTCACTATTTTTGAAAAGAACATTAAAAGAAATATTTAAAAATGTAAAGCAATTACAAATCTTTTTTGAGATCCTTAATTATATCATTATTGTTGCTCATATAAACAAAATACTATGTGCAGTTTAGTACAGTTGGTTGAGCAACCGACATGTAATTGGGAGGTTCCAGGTTCAACTCTGGTGCTTGCAGTTTTGGGGCTGATACTTATGAATTTCCCAGCAATAAAATCATTAGCATTTTTTTAAACAAAGTGATAATTTATATTTGAAAGTTTTAATAGCAACAATGTAAATATCTACCAAACATACTATTTTTTTATGCCATATAAACAATAATTAACAATAATTTTAGTCTCAAGATTATTTTTGGTATAAGTTTCTTATAGCTGTTTGTAGTGTTAAAGATTTAAAATTTTGAATCATTTGTTAAAAATTAACATTTTACACTGGATTATTATGTAATTGCAAGTCAGTCAAATAATAAGCTACTTTTAAGTTTGGTTCCAAATTTAAATTTACATTATTGCAAACTACTGAGATGGATTGATTTTATGGTGCACAATGTAGCATATATAGATATATTTAAACCTTAAAAGGAAAAATACAACTGAACACAGACATAATTTACATATATAATTATTTAATATAAAATTCAAAATAATTAAAATATTGATACTACAAATGATTTAAAATTAAATATAAAAAAAGTCTCTGATATAAATATTTTAATTATTTTTGGTTTTAACAAAAACCTAATTTTTGGAATAATAAATAATTTTTTTTTTAATAAAATAAATATATTTGTAAATGCACATTAATTACAGAGCTAATTCTATATTCTAATTTACTTGAAAGATTAAGAAAGAATTTTTAAAGTAATACTTGTTTTTGGTTATGATGAAAGTAAATCAAAAAATAAAAATTGTAATTTAGTTATTATCTTGTTTTTATTAATCAAGAAGAAAAAGGCTGATTGTCAGTTTTCCTATTTATTAATTTCATTATATATTTTATGTATAGCCTATTTATTTTAACTGATATTGGAGTGTATGTAAAGCTTCAAAAGAAGGACAGTTGCTGTCAGTCTTCATGTCGGTCAAGTTTGAATTCCTGGAGAAGTAAAGAGATATGACTTCTTCATGATTTCATAACTTAATATGTGGAAAGAAGATACCACTTTATCAGTTGAAATTGATGAAATTATAGGAGAACTGAGTTGAAGATTGTCAACAATTTATCTTAAGTGTCAATTAACCAGGCTTTTTATACTAGTAACACAGTCTAATTTTTAATTCCAATGCTATACTGTATACTTATGCTAATTTATGGGTGCATGCAAGCATGGATAAAAGAAATTTATTGGCAGTTATATATATATATTCCATGCTTTAGATCTATTTTATGTAAATATAAAAACACAGGTAAAAAAAATCAATTATACTATATCTATTAGTTGAATACAGTGCTTAAGAATACATAAAAAATATATATTCAACCAGAGTTTTTTTTACTTCAATATCCTTTTTTTTTTTGTAAAAGGAAAATTTCTTACAATAATCGGAGATAACTGATTAAGAAATCAGTCAATAGGTGGATATGTATTTGGAAACCATTCTGAAAGTTTGAAAGTAGTAGACAAAAACTTAAAAAAATATTCAAGTAGTGTTAATGTAATCAGAATTAATAATTGAAATATTTTTAATATTAAACTATGCACATATATGCGTGCATATTATATATATATGTTTAACATTTAATTATTTGCACTTTAATAATAATAGAGTATTTATTAACTTATTAATGCATTATCACACATGATTTATAAATATACATTATACAAACTAGTTATTGATATATAAGTAAATGGTAATCCTAAGTATTTCAATCGACTGAAATATTTTTAGATTTTTGTAATATCGAATATTTATCAGAATGTTCATTTTTTTATTATTATTTTTATTTCTTATTTATTTGTCATTATTTCAAATTATTCATGAATGTATTCAATGTTAGGATCCATTAAGTATTGTATGTTTTCTATTGTTCATAGTTACCATAGTCCTTGTGATCCCAAAGCTAGTTCCAGACTGATGGTATATTAAATGTGTGTGGACATCCATATAACAATTTTTAGAATTATTTAAATTATACAAAGGTAATGAAGGTCACACTCTTTATTTTATAGTTTTTGTGATGGTAACATTAATGATAATCAGCATTGATATAATACCAATATTTTTGATATACTTATTACTACAGTTATTTTAGTATTTATATACATTCAGGCAATAGAAATATTGATGATTATTCTTTTATAATATCATGCCATAAGTTAGGTATTGGTTAGTTGATATTTGCCTGATGTTTTATAATAAGCTTCTTTTAAATCCAGTAACAAATTTGTTGATTATCTTGATGATGATTTGATTTGATTATTTACTTCTCATGCTGATTCTTTATTGCGTTCATATTTATTTATTTGCATCCACTCCTATCATTTGATTTCATATGGTTATACTCTTTCTATATTTTTATATATACATTAGATAGCAATTTATACTTTTTCTTTATAATATAATTTATTTTATCTGAAATACTTCACCTTTAAAAAAAAGCATTCGTCAGAAAGTGATGCAGAGAATCATTTACATTACTATTCACTGCCTATTAATTACTTATCACTTACATAGGTCTGGTTTTCACATAGAATGCTGTTTAAATATTATAGAAGGGAATATTCTAATGTATGAATTATTAAGTGGAAACTACTGAAGTCATGTGATATATCGTTGTTGTTGTTGTTTTTTTGTAAATACACACGCATATTAATGTTTATAAATGGAGTGCATATAAATGTATACGGAAGAAGTTAATAAACAATGACGTTGATAAATAATGTTTGTTAATTAGAATATTACTATATAGCCTGAAAATAATATAAAGAGATGAAATAAGTATTGTGGAAATTATAAATTATGGATACATATATACAGTATAATAATTAAATATTTAGTCATTTAGGAGAATTTGTGATATTTAAGCATCAAAATATACAATTTGCATTTTGATCAATGAATCTTTAACTCTAGAGTTCATAATATTAGGATGGCTCTAAATTGTAATGAGGCGAGATATATTATTTAGGAAATTAATGTTGCTGGCTACATATATATATAATGAAATTATCATCAAACAAGCTAACTTGTTTAAATATAAATAACAAAAAATAAAATAAATTTAACGTTGATGTACTTATAATTAAAGTAATGTCATATTGTTAATTAAAATAAAGCTGTTTTTACTATTTTATTATTTATTACAAAGTAATGTTTCGTTTTGCTTTGCCTTTTTTTTAAAAAAAAAATTTCTTGAGCTATTAAAAGTTTGTCATGCATATTTTAGTTAAACATAGCAAATGTGGTTGAAATTTATTTATTAAAAATGGCAATTACATTTGAATAAGTAATTACATACAATAATTATCAATTTTAAAACAGTTTAATTTTAATGAATGCCTACTTTATCTATAAGTGTATTTCTATGGACAGAAATAGCTATTTAACTATTATAATTATTTTTATCATTTTAATATTTATGAGTAAATATGTGTAT
Source organism: Epiperipatus broadwayi (assembly GCA_028023455.1). Taxonomy (NCBI): domain Eukaryota; kingdom Metazoa; phylum Onychophora; class Udeonychophora; order Euonychophora; family Peripatidae; genus Epiperipatus; species Epiperipatus broadwayi. The sequence continues at coordinate 14,970,969 of JAQFVV010012396.1, forward strand.
ATGTCTGTCTATTTTAATAGTCTAAGCAGGCTTTTACAAGTTAGATTTCACATTTAAGTACAATTTTATCTCATTTATAAATGACTTACATATCGAAAAATATATGTTCAACATTTTTTTTTTTCATTTGTGTTATTTGCAGTAGCGAACTCTCCAAACAGTAGTGCCACTCAGTGCAAGCCTTTGTAATCAATGGATGTAGGAAGGGGTATGCATAAAATCCCTATCTGGTGCCTGCTCATCCAATATCCCCAGACTAGTTTCTAGTTTGTACCTTTCATCAGTAAGCAGCTTTGAATCTGAGAGCACTGCATCCATTGATTACTAAGGCTTGCGCTGTGTGGCACTGCTGTCTGGAGAATTTGCTACTGCTGATAAGAAGAAATGTTGACCATATGATGATTCAGTTGTGTTAACAAGTTTTTGCATTTACAGGAGCTTTGTAATATTTAATGCCCCAGTAGACAATCCATATTACAAATAGCTTGGCTGTTACTATAACTGAATACTAAAATACCATAAACAACATAATAATACTTTGTCAATAATGACATTAGTTTACCCTTGTTTGCTTTCATCATATCAGACTTTATTCTTGAATTTTTGAATAAAACTATATCATAAACTATAAGCTTCGATATCAGAGTTATTTATTAAAATAAGTTTTTTACAAAAATTTTAATATATGTTTATATATACGTTTTTACATTATATATGTATATAAGGTGATGATTGCTTATCATATGCATTGTTCATGAAAGATAATACATTACCATATTTATAGTCTTTTTTTGCAGAAGAGACCACCATATGGAAGAAATCACATACCTTGAAGATCTTGTATGATCTGTTGCTGCATAACTTTTTCCCTAATACATATAGAACATAAGCTTATAAAAACTTATGGATAATGTTAAAGTTATTAAAATAAAATAAAAATATGAAAATCAAAACAATGCCTGCTCAATACTTGTTATAAACAATATTTTAAAAATAGTGATGACTTTATGATTACTTTATACATATATAAAATATCTTAGTGCTGTCTAAATATTTCTGCATTTGAATGTATTAAAATTACCAATGAAATGTTTTAAACTCTTGTAATCCTACTGCATTCAAGTCCAGAAGTATTTAGACATCGTATTTAGACATCTCTACACACACACACACACACACAGTAATTATAAAGTTACCCCTGTATTTAAAATATAATCATTATTGGGTAACATGCTGTTTTATAAATAATTTAATACATTTTGTTTTTCTCAATTCTGTCACTTCTGATGCTCAAATATTATAGTATCTCCTAAGCAACAAATTATTAAATTGATCTGCAAGATGTAGTGCAGAGGTACAATAGGAGATTTAAGAACTAAAGAATTTTGAATCAAACTTCAAATCTTCACTGCTGCTGGTCAAATATCACATGACTTTCAGAATGAAAAACAATTTAATTATTTTTGTATTTTTATTGATCTTTAATTTCTTTCTTTTTCTTTTTTTTTAGCAATTAATAAGTCTGTACACACATATATATAAACAAATAATAACTTATAGTCTTTATAATTGCAAATAACAACCAGATCATCTGCTAAAAATATTCCATAAGAACAGCATGTTAAAATTTCACAAATGTTAATACCCAAATTATTATTGTGAATATTTGAAACACAATTACCATGCTATTATTATAGAAGACTTTATTATATAATTTAGTAATTATTTTAAAATGTGTATATAACATTATATGCTTTACAAATCAATACTGAGTACTGAGTCCGTCTTTTTATAAAATTTTCAAGTTAATATATAAAAGTAATTCAGTTGCTATCTTTGTGAAATTTGTAAAGATGTTTGTTTTTTCCTCATGTGTCATAGCATCAGCCGGGAAGCAAACCCGCTAACCTGGGACAACTGCTTGTAAAGCAGCCGTCGCTGACCTCTAGACCAGACTGTTCCAACATCATCCTTTACTGCTTCTATTTTAGCAATTAAAATATTAAGAAAGAATAAAATTAAAGCAAAAAAGAAATTAAGGGAAAAATAGAAGATAACAAGAAAAACAAGTCCAAAACTGAATTCAATAATCACTCATGATATCAAATGTATGCATAAGTGGCAGGAAATGTGGTTTGTGACCAAGAAATAAGCAATTTCATTGCTATCAAACATTTTTGCCAATGTTGTTTATCTAACACTTAACAAAATTATTATATATAGCATTAACATTTACAATTAATTATAAAGAGTGATTTCACTACCACAATATATGTGTGCAAATATTGATACCTTTAATGGAATTTTTCATATATTAATTTAGATTCCACTATGATGTGACTGGGCAAATAACCACTTGAAAATGGTATTGCAAACTGAAATCATATCATCTATTTTTTTATTTTATTTTAATAGCCCACCTATAATTAAAATGGAATTGCTTTTAGTTTACACACTGGTTTAAATAAAGAAGATAGATCAGATGTTAATGTTTTGTATGTGTAAAAATTGCAAATATCACAGTTCTCAAATATAGTAAACAAATCTTTTCCCAAAATTTCTGATTTATCTCCCTTATTTAACTTAGAGCATAAACTAAAAGCAGTTTCACTTTTGGTTAGGTCACACAAATAAAAATATTAGTAAATGATATGATTTCAGTTTTTGTTGGTTGTTTGCCTGGTTAGATCATAACTGAAAGTTACATAGATTAATATACAAAAAAAATACCATTAGAACTTATAATATTTACATGTATAAATCCTTAGAAATCTTCTAATCATTATATATATATATATATATATATATGATATATATATATATATATATATATATATATATATATATATATATATATATATAATTACAATTTGATCTACAAGTATACATTTTTTGCATTCATATCTTTGTCTACTATCCAGTTTGTAAGTATACTAATAATTTATTAGAGACAAAACTCTCCATACAGTAGCACCACTCAGTGCAAGCCAGAGTAATCAATGGATGCAGGAAGGCTTGCACAGAGTGGTGTTAACCGTATGGTGAGTTTTGCCTCTGTGAAAAACAGCTTGAGTAAGCATATAGAATGTGATGATCATGTAATATTTGATGGATTAATACCAATATTGCTCAATAGAATTATGGTGACCATGGTTATTAAAAAACCAAAGACACCAAAAAGTATGGATGCTGAACTGAGTTCAGATTTATATAAGCTAATTAGCTTAGCTTAAAACATTATTATGTTTTCATTTTGGACTTAAAGCTTCTATAGTTAGCCAAAAAAGTAAAAGGTGGTTGCTGAAGGATTGCATTAGATCCTAAGATCTAGGAGCAGTGCTCTCACATCCAAGTCTTTGTCACTGATGAAAGCTACAAGCTAGAAACTAGTCTGAGGATATTGGATGAGTAGGCACTAGATGGGAATTTTATGCAGAAACCTTACTGCATTCATTGATTACTCTGGTTTTTACTGAGTCGTGCTACTGTATGAAGAGTTTTGCCTGACTCCGTTTAAGGAGAAGTCACGGTACATCACATCCTCTGTGAGAAACAGTTTGTGTAAGCATATAATGGTAATCATATGATGTTTGATGGTTTAATAATTTATTAGGTTAGAGATTATCATGTCATTTTTAACCTTGATATAAACCTTAAATTCAGTTAAAGATTAATATATCTTTTTTAAATGAATACAACCATATCATAGATGCAAAACTCTCCATACAGTAAGCATCACTCAGTCCAAACCAGAGTAATCAATGGATGCATGAAGGTTTGTGCATAAAATCTCTATCTAGTGCCTACTAATCCAATATTCTTTTCAGATTAGTTTCTAGCTTGTGGCTTTCATCAGTGAGAAACCTTGATCTGAAAACACTGCACTAGATAGGGATTTTATGCACAAACCTTCCTGCATCCATTGATTACTCTGACTTGAACTGAATGGTGCTACTATATGGAGATATTTACCTCTGTGTAAATAGCTTGTGTAAGCATAAATAATGGTGATCGTGTGATGTTTAATGGCTTATAATCATATCATTATCAAAACTTTATTTTTCCTACCATGTGTATTATCTTTTTAGATATATTTAAAACTTCATTCAATATGTTTCAAAAATATATGGTGGAATGGAAGTTTAAATGGATTCTCTATATATGTAAAATAAAAAACAACTGCTATACATCATCTACATATAAATATAATAATTTAACATTTATATGCTTTTCAATTTCTATTTAATAAATTATTGTTCTGTGTAATTAAAAACTGAACATTTCTGGATGGAATTGCAAATCAATAAAGTAAAAAAAAAAAGATTACTGTAGGCATTTATATGGAATTGTTATGCCCAAATTGTGACATATTGCCTAACAACTAGCTATACGATTGTTATTTAGATATTTTTAATGGAAAAATAACATAATCTGAATTGGTGTATAAGAAAAGAAATGTTATACAGCTTTCACAACTTGTTAGAGAAATATATCTGATATTACAGATGCATATTATCTTTTTCTTTTCTATTTTTTAACTGGTTTTAATATCTCAGTTTATTAAAACACACTCTATCACATAATCTTATGGTTAATTCTTTTCAATCTCAATGGCAGAATTCTTCAATATGCTAAACAAGCTTTTTATAAAAATCTGGCTGGAATTGTAGACTACATCTCAAAGTTCTATCCAGATTCATAGTCCAAGTTATAAGAATAGTAAGCATGTATGCTAACTACTACATTATCAAACACTTCTTATAATACATGTGTGTATGTATATATATATAAACTTTTTCCATTGGTTAATATTGTTTAATATACTAGATTAACATCCCAACACTGTTTTATTAAATAAATGAAATACTCTCAATCCAAAGCACAAGATAAAACTTTTTAAGAGAAAAAAATAGTCCATCTTATCTATTTTACCTAAATTCATTTATATAGGCAAATCTGAAGCACTTTGAAAAGAAAGCATGAAGATCTTAAATATCTCATATTACTTCTTTAAAGTTATATTTCAAATAAAACAATATTGGGATGTTAATCTAGAAAATTATAAAATATTAACTGCTGGAAAAAATTTATATATTTATTATTTGATGTGATATTGTCAAGCTATAAATTGAAAATTTTTGCAAATATCATTTAAGTTAATATAAAGCAATTTGAAATATAGCTTTAAAGAAGTAATATAACCAATTTAAGATCTTCATGTTTCTTTCCAAAGTGCTTCAGATTTGCCTATATAAATGAATTTAAGTAAAAGAGATAAGACAAGTTGTTTTTTTTAAGTTTTTTTTATGCTTTGGATTGAAAGTCTTTTATTTACTAATAAACCAGTGCTGGAGTATTAATCTACTATAATATATATATATAGTAACATTTTTCATTAGATTAGATCATCTACATTATACAAAATAATGCATTAGTTAATCAAATTATGTAAATTTACTCCCTTCATGTGTGAGTTTGGAAATTTCTAAAACACAGTTATATTTCCTGACTAACTGATCTAATATTTTATTTGGATTTGCATTGCCAGTGGAATCAGTTGTTTGTTTGTTTAAGAGGGTACGAGGGTCTGTAGACTCACTGATTCCAACCACATCACATCTCATAGATTTACAATGAATAACTAAATAGAATTTTCTAGAAAATTTGCTTTTGTGTCAGTTAATCTTTTACATTAATTTCCCCCAGGCTTTGACTATTAAACAAGCATATTAGCATAGGTAATTTATACATTTCTCAAAACAATTTTTTTAATAGTAAAATCTAATAAACTAAAATTAAGAATGTACAATTGTGATGTACTTGATTTAATGTTACTTACGAGAAATAACCAAATACACCTAATTCAAGTAACTATTACTCTCTTGCATAAAATTAAGATATCTCACTTAACAGATACAAGATTTTATTAGTATGAAAAATAACAATTATTTTTAAACAGAAGTATCATTAGTTTTACTAGCACCTGTAAGGCTTACAAAAATAATAATAATACAGGTATAGTCTGTATAATTACCCTAGGTCGGTCTTTTTTACCTTCAGACCCAAATATCTGGTTCTCCTCCCATCGTTGGTCCTGATCCGAAAATCCTGCTACACATAAGTCTCTCAGAAAGTCAGGACTCACACTGACTTGTCTTTTCTGCTAGATTATATCTACTTTTAGTTCTATTGTTTATTCCTTATCAATTTTCAATCACTAAATTCTTCTGGGGTTATTTCTGAACTAATTAATTAATTGTTCTTTACATTTCTATTCCTTCATTTAATTAATTATTTATTCGGATCTTCCATCTTGTTTCACACCTTGCTTTTTATAAAATCTATATATGAAAAACCATTTGTAATTTCTAATTTTCATTTTTATTAAATCAACTAGTTTACTTTTACCTGTAATTATTTAACACTTTTAACTCCTGGAGTACACACAGTTTCAAATGTATTTTTTCTTAATGTTAATTGTACTACAACATAACAATTCCTCCCCCACTCCAGAAGTTACGGTTTATCCGTCTTATACATATTCTTTTAGGTACAAAGGTCTTATTTTACATCATATTGGTCTAGGTAATTTCCTCTTTTCAATCTGTATCTTATCCTCTTCAACTGCATCTTCTTTGATGTCGGTCAATATCATCTGTTTATTTGAATTCTTTTCATTTGCATGTTGGAACTGCTGAAACATATCTAATTGTATGTCATCTTCACTTTTACGAATATGATTTTTGTGACGCTTATATATGTTTCCATTTTCGCCTTTAATATCATAAATTTGCTTTGATCGTGTCCATTCAATTTTTCCATTAACCCATTGTTTATGTGGTATATCTCTGAATATTACCACATCTCCAATGTTAAAGTTTTTCAATGGGTCTTGGTTATATTTATATATATGTGTATCAGGTCGCAAAAAATCTAAATTAGTTCGTATTTTCCGACCGAATAACATTTCAGCTGATGATTTTCCAGTCGTTGTTGATGGAGTTATATGTTGATACATCATGAATTCCTGTAAGATGTTTTTTATATCCGTATTTTTGTTTTTTCTTAAATATTTCTTCACTTGCCCTACCGCATTTTCCGCCAAACCATTTGATTCAGGGTGATAAGGGGGTGTAAATACATGTTTGATGTCCCTTTTTCCAAATTGTATTTTTAATTTTTCACTCACAAATCTAGTTCTATTGTCAGAGATGATTACTTGTGGAAATCCATGTATATAAAATATGTCTGTTAAACATTTTATTGTTTTGTTTGCACTAGTATTTTTAACCTTGTGACATTCTATCCATTTAGAGAAAGCATCGATTAAAATTAAATAATTTCTTCCTTCTATTGGACCCGCATGGTCTATATGAAGTCTTTGCCATGGATATATTAGTTTAGGCCAAGAAGAATATTGTTTATTCAGCAGAGCTATTTCAGACTTACATTTATCACATTTCTTAATATACTTTTCAATATCATTACTTATCTGCGGCCACCAAACATAACTCTGAGCTAGAGCTTTAGCTCGCATGATGCCTGGGTGCCCCTGATGCAAAAGTTCTAGAACTTTTATTCTCCCTATAGGAGGTATAACTACCCTGTCTCTTATAATAATACACCCTTTACAGACCGACAATTGGTCTCTATTGACCCAAAACCCCATTGGGTTTTTTATTAGGCCAACCTTTGCTTATCCATTTCCTAAGTAACACATACCCATCATTTTCATTTGTCCATGTCTGAACTACTTTACTATTTATGACTTGTGATTTCATATTGTCAATGTGATTAACTTCCACATCAGTTTCATAGTTGTCATTATTTCCGGGCACTCTAGATAGAGCGTCCACATGAGAAATTATCTTTCCTTTTTGATATTTTAGATTGAAATTGTAAGCAGTAAGTGTATTAGCCCATCTGAGCATGCATGGTTTTAAATCCTCTGGCATCAGATGATCTTTTCCTATAATCCCTAACAAAGGTTTGTGATCTGTTACTAATTCAAATTTTCGTCCATATATAAACTGGTGAAATTTTTTCACAGCAAACATGACTGCCAAAGCTTCTTTGTCCAGCTGACTATAATTTTTTTCAGCTTTAAACAAAGTCCAAGAAGCATAAGCTACAGGACATTCATGCCCATCTATTTGATGCGCTAAAACTGCTCCGATTCTGTATTGTGATGCATCCATAGTAATAGTGATGTCTTTGTCACTATCAAAATGCACTAATAAGCTACTAGAGGTTAACAATTCCTTAACTGCTTTAAACACTTTTTCATGTTTGGTATTTCAAATCCATTTCTGATCTTTGCGTAGCAGTTCATATAGAGGAGTTGCAACCATCGCTTTGTTCTTTAGAAAAGGTTTGAAAAAATTAATCAAACCTAGAAAAGCTTGAAGTTGCTTGACATTTATTGGGCTTGGAATATCTTTGAATGCTCTAATTTTATCAGTTAATGGACTTTTTCTGAAATAAGATGGCCTAAAAACTTTAATTCTTCCGTTTCCCAAACACATTTTTTAACATTTAATTTTACTCCTGTGTTATTTAGTTTTTCACATACTTCCCGAATTTTACTTCTTAATTTCTCCGGTGATGTCGCAGCAATCAAAATGTCATCATAATATGGCATCACTCCTTCCAAGCCTTGTAATATTGAATTTATTTTTGCTTGAAAAATGTTTGAAGCTGATGTAAGTCCAAAAGGGAGATGATTACATTTGAATAATCCAAAAGGGGTCGTAATTGTCAATAACTGAGCTGTATCATCTGTAACTTTTAGTTGGTGATATGCTGAATTTAAATCCAATTTCGCAAAATTTTTTGCTTTAGCTAGATTACTGAAAATCTCACGTACATTTGGCACCGGGTAAGCTCCATTATTAAGATACTTATTTACTGTTGTTCTATAATCTCCACACAGCCTAATTTTTCCATCTGGCTTTGTTAACACAACAATCGGCATTGCCCAATCTGCCTCTTCGACTGGGGATAACACGTCTTTTTTAACTAATACTTCTATTTTTTCCTCTACTAACTGCCTTTGGGAAAAAGGTATTTTTCTTGGTTTACAAATAACCAGTTTAGCATTTTCATTTAAGTGCAATTCAATGGGCTTTGATTTTATCAAACCTAAATCGTCCATAAATAAATTCGGATATAACTCTATCATTTCTTTTTCAACCGACACCTTTTTAACTATATTAAATGTAATGCCTAAGTCTTTAAACCAGTTTCTTCCTATTAACAGACTAATATCTTTATTGACTATATATATAGGTAATTTGTAGTTTTTATTTTTAAAACCAACTATTACTTCGGATTTCCCAATTAACTTGATCGGGTTCCCATTGACATCTCTAACGTTTATGTTAGCTTTCTGTATTTTAATCTGAGGGCTATCTATGGATATTTCCTTCCACGTTTTCATAGATATTAAAGAAAGTCCTGAGCCACTATCTATTTCCATTTCTATTCTTTTGTTACTTAGCTTAATCTCTAGCATTAATTGATCCTGCTCATTTTTAAGATATTTCTTTTAATTACTGTTTTCCACTGTTTCTGACCTTTACCATAATCAGGTTTTCATTTAGGTTTTTTGCACACTGCTGCTAAATGGCCTTTGCCCTCACAATTGTAACATTTTTCATTCCTCCATTTACAGCTTTTAGACAAATGACCTACTTTTCCACAAGAAAAATTTTATTTCAAAACTTTTCCCTTCTTTAGTACAATCCTTATCCTTTCTCTCTATTTTAAAAATAGTATTCCTAGAGTTTTCCTTCATTCTATTTGAAAAAGCTAAAACTTGTTCTACCACTGATTCATATACTATTCCCTTTTGAATAGCACCTTCATAAGTCATCTGAGTTTCAAATAATAACGATTGATGCAATTTATCATCCTTCATTCCCCATAATAACTGGTCAATAAGAATTTGTTCCACCAAGTCGCCGTACTCGCAATTCTTTGCCAGTTGGCATAGAACAATATCATATTCTTTAATCGATTTGAGTTTGTCTTGTTTGCGGTTCCTCAATTTTAACCTAGCTAAATACTTTGATGGTCTTGGGCTAAAATAATCTGTTAGTCTTTGAACCAGCTCATCGTAGTTACTACTATCTGTAACTTGACCATTATACAATTTGGTTACTATTTCAATAACTTTTCTACCTGAAAAACATAATAACGCTGCTACTTTCCTGTCATTTTCAATAATATTATTTAACTTAAAATAATTTTGTAATTGAAGTACATAAAAGGGCCATTCATGAGAATTATCTATCCCAAATTCCGATATATTAGCTTGTCCTATCGACATTTTAATTCTTTAATAACTCACCAACTTCTGAATTACTGTTTGGTGTACTTCTTTCATAAAGCTTGAAAACAGGTTTTCTCCTGACTGTGCCAAAATTGTGATGTACTTGATTTAATGTTACTTATGAGAAATAATCAAATACACCTAATTCAAGTAACTATTACTCTCTTGCATAAAATTAAGATATCTCACTTAACAGATACAAGCTTTTATTAGTATGAAAAATAACATTTATTTTTAAACAGAAGTATCGTTAGTTTTACTAGCGCCTGTAAGGCTTACAAAAATAATAATAAGACAGGTATAGTCTGTATAATTACCCCTAGGTCAGTCTTTGGTACCTTCAGACCTGAATATCTGGTTCTCCTCCCATCGTTGGTCCTGATCCGAAAATCCTGCTACACATAAGTCTCAGAAAATCAGGACTTGCACTGACTTGTCTTTTCTGCTAGATTATATCTACTTTTAGTTCTATTGTTTATTCCTTATCAATTTTCAATCACTAAATTCTTCTGGGGTTATTTCTGAACTAATTAATTAATTGTTCTTTACATTTCCATTCCTTCATTTAATTAATTATTTATTCGGATCTTCCATCTTGTTTCACACCTTGCTTTTTATAAAATCTATATATGAAAAACCATTTGTAATTTCTAATTTTCGTTTTTATTAAATCAACTAGTTTACTTTTACCTGTAATTATTTAACACTTTTAACTTCTGGAGTACACACAGTTTCAAACGTATTTTTTCTTAATATTAATCGTACTACAACATAACAACAATAAAAGGGTTATATTAATGATAAATATTTTTATTAAAACAAGCTAAAATATTTGATGATAATTATGAATCATTAATAAAATGGAAGGAACATACGCATACACATCGAGACAATAATGTTAATCAAATAATGTATTACAATTTTCTTCTTAAATTTTCTCCAATAAGCCATAAATGAAAAAATATCTTGAAGAATAAAAAATGAAGGTCTCTTATAATTAGTGCTTAGTTTGTGCACATATTAAATCACATACAAGTTATGGTATGAATAATATCTTACTGGTAAGTTCTCAGGATTACGTAGATCGATTATTATATCATGCATGTTCTTGGATAAAGAACTCAGTGGTAGTTAATTTTGATTTTATTCTGTTGACATTTTCATGTTTCTGGTCTATAATAAGATACAATTAGACTCAAAGCTTTTAGATGACCTTTTTGCAAGAGAAAGTGTCCACAAATGCTCTGGTTTTTACTCATATCTGACAAATTGGTCCACATAGGAGTAGTCCTGGATGGAGATATTTTATTGCAGCTGTGAGGACAAGAAAACTGTGATTAGTCCCTCCTGTCCTCTCACTCCATCCAGGATCTAAGAAAACCACCAGCAAAGGACCTTGCTTGAAGTTATCTGCCTTTTTTATACCCTCACCCAGTTTGAGATCTCTGTGCATATTATATTTTCATCTTTTGTTTTTTTATCGGTTTACAAGTTGATAATCTTGTATATTCCTTTTTGCCTCTTATTAAGTTCTCTTTTTCTATAAATTTTTTCAGCCATATTTAATTATTGGTAAAACTGATCATAATCACTTGCATTTAAATGAAATTTATTTCTTTTGTTTATCTGGATTTACCATCTGCATGCATTTCTATTCCTTCCAATTTTAACTCTATTTTAATTAAATAGATAATAGGAAACACACAAATAACTTTCATTGTACATTTATAAAAATAAATTATACTTAAAAAAACGAAATAGTGTTTATTGAATGACTTTTTAATTTTATTTTTTTTGCTTTTAAATAACTGCCAACACTCTTAATAAGATCCACTAAAGCTCCATTCATTCTTAAATTTGCTAAACTTATCCATAATCTATTTCTATTCACTCTATGATATGCCTTCTCTATATCTATAAAGACTATGTGTAACTACCTACCTGTATTTCTACTCATATCTATAAGTTGTGTAACCATAAATAAACTATCTCCTATATGCCTATACATTCTAAAACCTTTTTGCATTTCTCCTATTATATTATTTTCTTCCATCCATTTTGCTAATCTTCCAACCACCATATATGCAAAAACTTTACACAACACCGATGATACTGCAAATGGTCTATAATTATTTATCTTTCTATGGTCTTTACCCCTTTCTATAAATAATAGCCTCACTCTTGTCTTATTTCAGCTGTCTGGAAATTCTGTTTTCTGTGCTATCTTATTAAAACATGATAAATAGATTTAATTCTGTCCTATTTCCTAAATTCATCACCATCTCTGCTGCCCATCCATCTAAACCTCTTGCCTTTCCACTTTTCAACTTCCTCCCTGCCTCATTTCAATTCATTTCTTGTAAAACTAACATTTCCATTACTATATTCTTTTATGATTGTTATCATTCTGTCTCTCACATATAACATATTTTCTATATCATTACATACCTATTTAGGATTATCTCTAATTTCCTCTCTAGAGCTACATTACACTCTTTCTCCTCATCATTCAGTAATACTATTTCTCTCCCCCTACATGGCTTCTTTTAATATATTTCCACATTTTTTTACTCCCATCCCTTCCACTATTATTAATCCATTAATTTACTATTTAATTTTATTCTCTCTATATAATTATCTGTTTTAGCCAACTTATTTTTATTTAAATTGTATTCCCATTTAATATCAACATTTTTTTCACTTTCTTTGCTCTTAATAGCATATTTATATTCCCTGCATGCTTTTTTCTTCTCTTTTTTACTTTTACTAATCTTACTTTTCTATTAATTCTATTTTTCTGAACACTCTCAAAACCCCATTTGCCACTTTCCCACTTTTTCTACTTCACACTAATCCTTATATTCATTCCCAACAAACTATTTCATAATTTTTTCTACTTTTAATTTATATTTCTCTAACTTATTTTTATCATTCACTCTCCATACATATCTTTCACTCTCCTTTCTACTTTTATTATTATTTTTCACCACATTACTAACCATTTCTATTATAAAGAAATTATATACTCTCTCTTCATTTTCAAAGATTTTAAATTTCCATACTTTATTCATTCCCTCTTTATCTACCAATACATAATCTATTATGTAGACTAGGGGTATTTCCCCTCATAAATATTTGATAAATTCTCAATGCTCAAATTCACTCTCTGACAAAAACGTTTCAGAAGCTGCTCATTCTTGTTATCTAATTCATCAATTTCTTCAATATGCCCATTCATATCTCCTATAACCATTATTTTCCTTGCTCTTTTTTTGAAACTATGTATATCTACAAATAAGCATTCATATATGCTATTGTTCTACTCCATTGTAATTTGACTATTTCCATATAAACTATAGCCACCATCCATTTTTGTCTTTCTAATTTTATCTCAAACCATAAATGTTTTTGGCACTTTACAGTATTTAAATATTTTTTTGACATAACTCCTATATTACCACTCTTTTTTTTTCTATTTATATCCTGCCGTACCAAATTTGCCAATATAGGTTATTTTTATCTTCAATGTGTTTCCACTACTGCTAATACCTCAAGCCCTTTATTTTTAACTGCTTTGTTTAATTCCAACTACTTTTCTAGTCTCCTATCACCTTGTATATTCAAATCTCCAATTTTTACTTTCTTCCTCTTTTCTGCACTTTTATAAATTCTTTTGTCTCTCTCTTCTCTATTATATTTGTAATTAGTTTACAATGTGATGCATTGTGGCTTCTCCTTTATTGGAGTCAGAAATTTCTCAGCTACTATACCCAGAGAAACCTGTTAGCCATCTTACAATCACTTTCCATTTCTAACTCTAAGTTTTACCCATATTGTTTTCTATCCTGCTCCATCCCATTTCTACAGTATAATCCTTATCAACTTCATGGCCTTTATATTTAAACCTCCCCCTTATCTTTTCCCAAACCAACATAAAAACCAAGAACTAACGTTCTGTATAATCACTTTGCTTATATTTATTCTTCCACATTTTCATTATTTGTACCCTTTCTGCTTGCAGGCATTTACATTCAATTAACAAATGCCTAATATTTTCTATGCCTTCCTCACACAACTCGCAGACTAAATCACCCACATTTTTCCAGTTATGTGTATATTTGCTTGTTGCTAAAGATCCTGTTTGAACCTTAAACAGTAAACTACTTTCCTTGCTATTATCATAAATTAACTCGCACCCAATATCCTGTTTACTTCTATATATATTTAAATTCTTTTTACTCTCCATAGAAGTTCTCCATCTCTCCAAATCCCTATTTTTTTTATTAATGCATCTATTCTTCTACCCCATTCATTGCTACTATAACACTGCAACAATTCTCCTAACACAATCATCCCACCTTTTGTATAAGTATGCTGACATAAATTCTTTATCCAAATCCTCTGCATACCATATCATCTTTCTCCCCCATCTTGTTGCCTGTTCTTTACTTATAATCCAATTAAATACTATTCTCTTGGTACCCCTAAATTGCAATCTACCAAACATTTTCATTTTGTTTTTTGCATCACTCATATAAAAATTCAAGGAGTTTGATTGAATATTATGCAATAGGCCCATCTAGAGAGCTAGGTTATCACAAATGTACAAGCACTGAATCCCTTTTTCTTTTATCTTTTATGGTGATAAATTCATGATATATTATTTAAATTAATGTTGCTTTTTTACCTGACATTATAAGATTGTTTATTAAAACTTTTGTATTATTTTATAGCATTTAAAGCGTGACACTGATATGATTTTAGTATATACGTGTGTGTGTGCACGCTAATGGTTGGCAGGCAAGAAAACAGTAATATTTGGTGTAAATATGGGGATAATAAATATATACATGTATTTAATCTATGGAGAAAGTGCTTATTATTACCCCCACTTCAAACAAATTGAAAGTTCAGTTTAGAAAATTTAAATAAAACTGAGTTTCTAGTATGTTGTAATTTCCTTTTTAATGAAATTTTTTTTTCCGGTTTTCCAATGAGATTTATTAGACTCGTTTCCGCAATTTTTTTAAAAAAAAAAACATTAAAAAAATATTTAAAAATTACAGACTAGAGATTTAAGTAAGGGACAAATGATCCCCCGCTAAGGTTAAAAATACTATATTTTTATTAATACGCTCATGTCATTTAGAAAAGATTTTCTAAACAGTTTTTTTTTTTTAAAGTAAATATCAAATCACAGTAAGGCAGGAATTAGAAAAGGATGCAAGTATTCTAATTTAGAGAATTTTAATTTTATAAACAATAGTGTATTGTTTGTGTGTGTGTCAGCTATTTTTGGAAATCTTTGAAATTTTAGAAATGTGTACACAAAATTTTAATATAAAAACTCACTCCAAGAAGAGAATTCCGAATTATTCAGACAATATGATTTTTTAAAAATAATAGTGTACGGCTTGACTCTTTTGAGTTCTGAGTCGAAGATCAATATTTATTAAAAATTAATGATAAATCTCTCTCCCTCTAAGAGAGTAAATATTTAAAAAAATTACACAGCAATGACTAATTTCTCGTTGGCTTACAATTAAATGGTTTAAAGCTATTTCTTATTAGTTTCTGTTATTTATATATTTATTATTAGTAGTAGTATTTTTTAAAATATATTTTTATGGTGAACAGATTTAAAGAGAAATATTTTCTTTATACAAAAAAATAATATTCTTTTGGTAAAAATATTATTCAATTCAGAAGCCCTTTGTATTGGTCAGTAAATGAGTATCTAGATTTTATTAGATAGAGAAAAAAGATCCCCTTAACTAGGTTGATCAGATGAGTGAGGATTAGTATGTAAAACGTAGGAGACATGGTCTTCATTATTGAAGGGGGAAGATATAACCTTATGCACATAATATTTGAATCTGAAAAATATATCAAGTATGATTTTTTTTTTCAGAATAGCACTTTTATATATATATATAATATATCTCACAAACTTAATCAAGTCAATATCTATTGTGTACTGGATACATATTTTATGTTAATTATATTCTCAAGTTAAAAAGAAAAGTTGTTAAATATCCTAAATAATTTTGCTTAGTTTAATTAATTTACCATAGCATTATTTTTTAGTCACTTTTTTTGAATTGATAAACAATTCTGTATTTACATAAACCTGACATACTTAAATGTATCTTCAGTGATTAAAGCATTGGATCATCAAGGTATAGATCCAGGATATTGTCATATTTTAAAGAATATTTATAAAAATGCAACAGCAACAATTAGATTACATAATGATACTAGGAAAGTCAACATTGAGAAGGGTATAAGACAGAGTGACTCCATATCTCTAAAACTTTTTACAGCAGTGCTGCAAGAAGTATTTTGTGGATTAAAATGGGAAGCTAAAGGAGTAAAAGTAAATGGAGATTATTTAAGTTATTTAGATTTTGCAGATAATGTAGTTGTTTTTGCAAATAATGCTTTAGAGCTGTAGGAAATGTTGCAGGAGTTATCAGATGAAAGTAGGAAAGTAGAGCTAAAGATAAATGTTAAAAAGACTAAAGTAATGTTCAATGGATTTTCTCAAAATATAAAAATAAAGATTGATTATGATGAGTTAGAAGAATTTAACAGCTACAAATACCTTGGTCAGATTATTAATACAGATGGAAACATAATGGATGAAATTAGTCATAGAATTAACCTTGGTTGGAGTGCTTTTGATAGAAATAACTTGACACTAAAGGGAAATATGCCTATGTGTTTGAAAAGGAAGGTTTTTAATAAATGTGTTTTATCAGTTCTTACTTATGGATCTGAGACTTGGACCCTTAACAATACAGAGACTTCAGACCATTCAAAGAAGTATGGAGAGATGCATGTTGGGAGTAACAAGAAGAGATTGAAAATGCAATATGTGGGTAAGAGAATAAACAGGTGTTACTGAGCTCATTGAAAAAATTCAAAGACTGAAGTGGAGTTGGGCTAGTCATATTGCTAGAAAAGATGATAATAGATGAACAATTCAAATCTTAAACCGGATTCTAAGAGATAAAAGACACAGAAAGAGACCACATGTGGGATGGGTGGATGAAATAAGAAATTGTGCAGGAGTGATGTGGAGAAGAAAAGCTAAAGATTGGAGAAGATGGATTGAACTTGGAGAGACCTTCATCCTGCAGTGGATTGATAATGGTTGATGATGATGATATATAACCTTTAACTTGTTTTATTTTAATGTTGCCCCCAAAAACATGATTTATAAAACATCATTTACCTATGAAAGCTTTCATTTCAATATATATAATAAATTATTGTGGCATAGGGTTAAAGAAAAACTTAAATACTTTTTATTATATTATAAATGTTATTACTATAAAAACTGTTATTATTTTATAGTATTTAATATATATAACATATTCATAAACTGTGTAAAACATTCTAAAATGCCATAGAATGAAATAGAATGGAAAAATATCTTTTATTAATAGCAAATTCACTTTACTTCAGATTGTAGCAGTAAATTAATTTTATTTTTTTATTGTATTTTTTAATGTTTTAATTTACAACATAAGCCATGTTGAATATTTCTGTATTAACTGACGATACAATTTTGTCAATAACTTCAGTTTGCATATAGTTAAAGATTAAATATTATATGTTTCATTAAACTAATAAACTATAATAAAAAAAACAAACAATAAAGCTCGGAAGATATAAATATTATAAAAAAATAATAGATTAAACATTTTTAAAGTTTATTAACTTTAAATTTATTCATAAGTTGTGAATATTGATGTATAAATTTTAAAAGAGGAATTTTGTTAATAGTTTTATCTTAACCTCTAAAAAATTTTTTTACTAAAGTGACATAAAAGTGCTTACGATTAATATTTTATGTTGCTTCTTTTATCAAAATCAGAATGTTTTATTTCATTTTTAATCAAATACTCATCTATGAATATATACGTTTAGAGTGAGCTCTTTCTTATATAATAAAGTAAATATTAAATTCTGTAATAATTTATTTTCAAATGTTTATTTAATAATAACATAGATAAATAATAATTCAGAAATGTCACTTTACATTATTAACTGCATTTGGGTAACCTACATACACATACATGTATAAAGAGAGATGGGCCAACATATATTTAGAGACATTTGCTTCTGCAAATTGTTGAAAAACACTTAATTTTGTTTATATATAGACCATCCAGTATGATGTTAATTATTTTTAAAAAAATATAATTATAAATATCTGTACTTACCCTGAAAATATTTATCAATGTTTTCCAAAATATTGAGTTTGTAAGAATTCTGTGTGGTTAATTTTTTTATATAAAAGATATTTTTTTAAAAGAAAAAAAAAATAGTTTTACAAAAAATATGATTGGAAAAAAAAGTGATTTTCAACCATTGTTCCCTCTAAGAGTAGACTGTTTGAGCTAAAAATACAAGAACTGAACTTACTAAACCAACCAATATGCAATAAATATATAGAGAGGACATTTGTTTATATGTTTACATATAAAATAGTTTATAATAAAATATAGTAGAACATAACTTAAAAATAATAATCAAATGTTCTTTATTTTTTCATGTCGTTCTTTACTATTTATCCACATTTATAAACTTTGTCTAGGTCTATCTGCTTTTCTGATAAGATATCATGCTTAATTTTTTATTAAATTATCCAAATATTTATTATCTAATCTATTATTTAATTTTTATTTTATCGCATTCGGTAAACTAAAAACACATTTACAATTGGTGCTAGAAGCTAGAAAAGTTGACAAATATCAAAAAATACTGAAAGTTCTTTATATTCTTTGTCTTTATGTAGTTAAATCATGGGTTGATTAGTCTAATTTAACATTTTTTATTCAATAAAAATTTCAGATTATTATATTGTTCTGAAATTGTACTTAAGCTTATATGGTTTTTGTCATTATTATTTATTATAGATTCATATTTTACAAATAAACATCTTAGACTATCTTTCCATTCTCTATGTTTAAATTATTTTTCACTACAAAAGGATTCAAGGAGTTCTAGTTTATCTTCCTCTGCAAATGTAGTATCCAAATGATTACAAAGCAATTGAACAAATTTAAGTATTGATGAAGTATCTATATAATCATTGGTATCTAAAGTTATTTAAATGCCCACACTCCAGCAGTTAATATCTTGATATTGCACTCTTAGTTTATTAATTTTTTTTTTATATGTCAAAGCATTAACTGAGAAGCGAACCTGGGCCAACTTCTTGGAAGGCAACTATGCTAACCGCTAGGCCACCAATGCTTGACAATTTTTGCCTTGGGAAATTAGTTGCCTCCACTGAGAATAAATTAGTCCTTTGCAAAGTTTTCTTTAATGCTAATAATTTCGCAAATACATTTTTTGAAAAATCAAACATGCAACTCAATAGTCTGAGTTTTTTTAAACAATATTTATTTATTGAGTCATTGAATTCTTCAATGTGTTCTGTGCAATAGCTTATTAGAATGTCATATTTTCCTACCAGATTACTTAATATCTAGATACCCATCTTACTTTACTCTGTAAAGATGCAGAGAAAGAAACCTAGAGTGTCTTTCCAATGTCCTCTCCAAGAGACTCACTTGCAGGTCTGAAAGATATAATGGCAATTTCTGAAGTGTTGGACAATTCTTTAAGTTTTTCAATTTTTATACATAATCTTGTATGTATTGTCCTTAAAAAGGTTTCAATATCCTTAATAAATGGAACCTGTTGAGCCACGCCATTTATTTTTTTCTAATATTCTAGAGACTAACAACCATTTTTTTTTATAAATCAAGGTCATTCTTTCTATAAAACTTTTTTTATCCCTATTACAATGGAATGACTATCACACTAGTAATCATAATAATGCTGAAAAATTTTGTCTGATAGCTGGATTTAAATTTTGATTTGCATTTTATATATTTTTTTTCTACCAAAATATCAGTACTTTTATCAACAATGAAACAGTGAAATGAAGATATCTGAACTTCAATAATCTCCTTATGTATAATTAATTTTATACATTCTATAAATTTAAAGGAATAATTCTTGCTATGCTATAATTTGAGAAAAATTAACATATTTTCTTACATGATCATGTATAGATTGTATAGAAAACATTGAAGAATTGATAGTAATCACTGGAATAACATTGTCTATTAGAATCATAATCATATTTTTGTCCACCTCTTGCATTCAATGTTTTTTAATATGAGATTACAATCTTCCAGGTTTTTAGTTAAAATTCTCAAAATTCCTCCATTGTTTTTATTTCAGATGGTGATAACTAATCAGTTTGAACTTTTTAACTTAAAAGTCTATTTTCCATTCATCCTATTTTTTACCAGTAGTAAATTTACCTTTTGAATTTGACTGCCAGCAAATTTTACAAATGGTCTGCTTTGATAACTAAAAAACATTCCCAAATTTAATATAGTAGTTATAATTTTGTTGATGATAGCATTTTAGTTTCAACTGATCAGGAGATCCATTCATACGTAAATTTATTTTTCTTATTTTTTGCTGAATGTTGTGACATTTGAAGGACCTTAAAACAGACAAAACTCTCCATACAGTAGGCCACTCAGTAAAAAACAGAGTAATCAATGAATGCCAAAAGGCTTATGCATAAAATCCCTATCTAATGCCTTATCATCCAATATTCCCAGACTAGTTTCTAGCTTGTGGCTTTCATCAGTGAGGAGCTTTGAATTTAAGAGCACTGCACCTATATCTTAGTGGCATTACTGTATGGAGAGTTTTGCCCATTTTAATAGCAGTTATGCGCAATCATAAGAAATGGTGATCATGTGATATTTGTAGGACCTAAAATAAAATATTTATACATTGAAGGATTTTTTAAAAAAATTACAATAATAAAAAGTCTTATTGCATTCAAACTGCAGTCCCAGTTGTGTCAAATATCCTGCCATAACCAATGACCAGCAGAAGAAAAGCAGTGCTCAGTCAACAATGTTATATATAGGTCAAAATGTAATAGTATTGGAATCTACTTTTAGATGCTTTAGACACGTCAAACACTATTAAACTGAAATTCCCATAGCAATATCCCCCCCACTCAATTCTATATATTAATACTTTTTATTAAAATTATTCATCTGGATTTAACTTTATGTCTTTAAACATAAAACAAATGAATGAACATTCCATTGGAATATGCAGAAGCTGCCAAACAGTGACAGGCTTTCAAAATTGCTGCACAAGTCCAGCTTAGATGAAATATGCTTTCAATCATTTTGACATTCTATTTTACGAGCTGTACTGTTGTTTTCTATTATATTATAAATGAAAAAATAAATTTACATTGATTGCTGTATGTTGATGGAGTAATTGATGTTAGAATGTTAAAACAAAAAAGGGCAATGCATTTTTTTGTTTATTAGCAAAAAAGTAATTTGGCTTTATCAATTTCTGTTCAAAATTGAATAATAATTAACACTGTAAAAAAAGAAAAATATATCTTTCATTTTAAAAGATGTTTACTTTATTGATTCTCTAAAAGTTGATATTTTCTGTTGTTAACCCTGGTGGAAGCTTTGTCAATGTTCAATCTCTTATTTTAATATAAATTCTTTATTCCATATCATGATTCAATAAATCAGGATTGATTTCTTAGACATTTAAGTTTACAAATGAAGGTGTAGTAGGGATTTTTTTCATAGTACAATGGGAAGAAAAGAAATCAAGTGTACAACTGCAAGAAAAATTAACAAAATATTTGTTGACTGAAGTTTGTTTTTAAAATGGGAGTGAATAAATCTGAAACATTGATAAATTTATAAAATTCTGTTATAAAATATTAAAATTGCATATATAATTTTTAGAATATCTGAAAAGATCCCATCACAGTTTTATTAAGCAATCAGTCTCACAAAGCATGGTTATTAAATTAGTTGTGATTTTGTTAACATTACAACCAAATTTATTAACTTTCAGTTTTAAAAATAAAACACATATGAATAAAATTAAAGTGTATACATATATACATTGGTTTTAATTATTATACAATTATTGGATAAAAATAATCAGAAATATTTAATAAACTATGCAAAAAGTTATGTTTTTGCTATTCCAATAATTTTCTTTTAGTAGCTTCACAAAGTGGAGATCAAAGAACTGAATACATCAAAAACATGGAGGCAGGATTAAATATATGGAGGTTGATCTAAATACACTTTGATTTTTACTGACTATTGGAAAATATTAATTTCTTCAGATTTTTTTAATCAATATTTCTTAGTTCATGGTTTTGCCATTTAAAAAGAAGCTAAGGAAATAACACTACAAATAGTGATTGAAGACTGATTTAAAATTGGAGAATAATCAGCATTATCTCTGAAATAAACAATCATTTTAAATATCACTCCTTATAATCATTCAGTTAATTATAAAATTGTTAATTACAGAGCATCCATTATTTTTAAATGTAATTGGTAATATGGTGCTGATTTAGTTTGTGTTCATGGCCATTTTGAAATCTAAAGGCCAGCAAAAACCACGGCTGACACATCCAAACGATAAATGACATAAATATTGAATAAAAGTACTTTAAATTCATATTTTAAAAATTATAAGGTTGAAAAAATAATATACTTTATTTCATATGAGCATATAATATTTTAGTATTTGGAAATTATAAGCTTGGTTTGATTAGACTTCTGCAACTTTTGGGTGATACTTTATATTGAGCAAACCATCCTTCCCCCTATCCGCAAATTCCGACACTTTGTGTCATCATATTTCAAATATTTTATGAAGGTAAATTTAAAAAAAAAATCCCTAATAAAATAAAGCATATTATTTTTACTAGTTTATAATTTATAAAATATGTATTTAAAGTACTTTTATTCAATATTTATGTCATTTATCAGTTGGATGTGTCAGTGGTAGTTTTTAAATTTCAAAATGGCTGTGAACACAAACTAAATCAGGACCATTTTTATAAAAACAATCATTCAAAAAACACATGCTTTAATACATCACAGCAATAAAGCTATATGTATTTTTTTTATAAATCAGGTTATGCAAAAAGTTGTGGAATATTATTATTTGTTATTTTAAAATTTTGTTTATAAATTTTTTAATGTGTTAATAGAATAATTAATGAAATATAACTCTACTGTTATTTGGCTCATATTGTATCATGAGTGAAAAAAGGATAATTGATTTAATGGCAATTTTTATTTAAAAACAAGGGTCTGGTCCCTACTCTGCTGTTATTTTGAGGTGTGACTATATTTACACTTACTGTATAGCTTTTATCTGATAGTATTTATTATATTTCTTGTAGTTCTAAAGCATTTTTTTGTGCGTGAAAGTAACTATATTACTTAAAAAATCATATCATTTAGATTTCAAATGTGATGTGTTTATTTTTGCAAATAATGGTTTAAAACTGCAGAATATGTGATTTGAGTTACTAGACAAACACAATAAATAAAATGAGGTTAAAAATAGGCAGTAAAAAACTAACATTCAACAGCTTTTCATCAAAGGGAAAACTAATACTAAAGAATTAGAATTTAGTAATTATAGTTTCTTGATCAAATTATTAATACAAATAAAAGTGCAATGGATAAATTAATGTTAGGATTAAACTTGAAAAAAAAGTGCAACAACTTTCTTTTATTTTGAAAAGGTTCTCACTAGCACTTACTATAATAAAAATAATTCATTGCACTATAATTTGCATTTTTGTTCATTTATGAAATATCACATATTTTTAGTATCTGAAAAAAATCTTAAAATAGTGACTTTGAGCATATATTTTTATGCATGAAAATAAACTTGCATGAATCTGAGCAAAATAAAAACAGCCAGAATGTCACTTGTCATCCAAATGAAGAGGACATCAATCAACCTTTCTTTTTTTATTACACTAAGAGCATATAGTATTTGAATAACCTTTTTTATTTATTTGCATAAAATATTGCCAGGCAGTTTTCATGCATGATCTTAAGTCTAATAGGAAATCAAACTGTTCTCCCTATTAATATTTTCCAGAAATCTGAGGGATGAATCAGAATTTATTTTTCTCTATGCTATTTCATAGGAAAACACAGGATAAATATATTATGTCATCCATGTTAATAATAATCAATTTATTATAACTGTCTATCTAATCAAAATGGCACTTGGAGATAAGTGATATTTTGCCAACCAAATTGATATCATGTAAAAATATTTTGAAGGATTTAATGCTTACACCTTGTGTAAACATTTAGCATCTTCACAATTTTGTTTATTCAATCCCCAAGGAGTGTTTAAGGTCTTAAAGAGCAAGAATCTGATATTTTGAAAGACCATGCATAGTTTTCTACAACCTTAAATGTGATGGCACTTTTTATGCTTCAATTTATGATTTATACCCATGATAAATACTGTGAGGTCTAGTACAATAAATAAATTAATTTCAGAAATGTATTCATTATATCATCAGTTTGTTATAACTTATATTGAAATACGTGTATATAAAATTAATTGCTATATATTTTAATCAAAATGTAAACCAAATTTCACAGATTAGTGAGTTCACAATTTCTACTTTCTTGTGAGATAATTTCAGTAAGTCTCATCTGCATTATCAATCTCATTATGTCTTATAATAGTAATGCCATTCAATTTTTTCATCTACTTAGTACTGTATTTATTGTCAATAAACTCCCCCATTGGAATAGTACTTGTACTAGAAAGTTGAGTGATAATTTCCATTTCTTCCATGATGTTACAATATAAACTCCTCAATCTGTAATCTCTTTTATTATCTGTACACTTTCAATTCATCGTTTTTTTTGAAATAGTGCAAATTGTTGATTTATCTATACTTTATCTAAAACTCTTATCATTGTTTTACAACTCTTTTAGAAATTATCTTTTTTCATGTTATTTCATATCAATTTTTTGATTTTCTGGCCAATAATTAAAATTAATATTTGCACATATACAAAAGAATTTTTAAAAACTAGTAAATATCAACAAATTTTAGATGAGAAGCTAGATGCAAATAAACTCACAAAATATAATAAAAATATTTGACATTTTATTCAAATCTTTGTCATTGTTAACCATAATTTACTTTGAAACACTTGCTTTTAGATGTTAACATTAGTCAGCTTTCAAATTCTGTTGTAACTCTTGACTAAAATTATTATGCACTTTTAAAAAAGCATAATATTTTTAAATCTAAATATTTGCTAATTACATGTTTAGAGATTTCCACCATTGTTACTATAATTATTTCTTATTAAACATTAATTAGCTTTCAAATTCTGCTTTTGTGGTTCATGCTAAAAATTATTATAGTGCATACATCTAGAAAATACTAAAATATCTACAGTGATTTCATCACTAGATATATAATGATTACATATTTTGCATTTATATTTCTGTCATTGTTGCTTATATTTTATTATAAAATTATTATTTTTAATGGCAACATTAATCAGCATTTAAATTATACTTTTATAGTGTATGGCTAAAATTATTACATTAATGCATATAGGTCAGGGTTCGGCATACTAAGAATCGAAAGGAAAGAGATGAAAAATAGGTTCAAGAAAAATACAAATTTCTGAATGGCTGTGAATATATTTGAACACTTATTCTTCCTATTGAAAATAAAACTTCTCTTAATAATAAATAAATAAGAACAAAAAATTACATTGAGAGTTTGATTTATTCACAAATTTCTAATATAATTAGAGAGGATTTGAATCCAGACTTTCAAGCTCCCTTCAGTCATTCACTATGTCAATACAACCAGTACACATGACCACATCTGAAAAAGATAAATGATTTCCAGTACATGTATTTTGTGCTGAATTCCCATATATATATATATATATATATATATATAATCAGTGCTCAGTTTATATTAAGATAGCAAATCTTCAAACTTTAATGGACAAGCTTCAGTTTTCTCCATACTTCAACTCTTCTGCTATCCATATCATTGAAAATTTGAAGAAGGCATGTTTAAGTCCCTTGTTTGCCAATTTTGTTGTCATATCCATATTGGGTCATAATTCATTCTGATCCCTCATATATAGGACTAATACCATTTAAATATACAAAAGAGGGATGTGTAGAATACAGGCTGAATCTGTAATATTTAAATACCAAGTGTAGTATATTTATTTAAGCTAGATGTAATTAGAGGAGATTTGAACCCAGACTTTGAAGGAAGTGTCTGGGTTCAAATCCCCTCTAATTACATCTAGTTTAAGTTTATATACTAGGAATTAAATAGTACAGATTCAGCCTGAATCCTGCCCATCTCTCTTCTGTATACTTAAATGATCTTAAGGTCCTATATGTAAGGGGTCAGAATGACTTACAATCAATATAGATATGACAACAAAATGGACGGCTGAAGAGATTGAAGCCTGTTTATTATAGTTTGAAGATTTGCTATCTTAATATAAATCACACACTGATTATATATATGTGTGGAGATGATTATCTGGACCAACTTATGAGTACGTTTCAGCACAAAATATGCATATTGGAAATCATTTATCTCTTTCACATGTATGTGGTCATGTATATTGATTGTATGGAGTGGATGGGTAAAAGGAGCTTGAAAATCTGGGTTCAAATTCCTTTTAATTTTATCTAGCTTTAATATATATACTATACAGTACTTCTATTTTAAATTTCAAATATTTAAATATTCATCATATACAATAATTACTAATCTATAATAAGGCTGAATTCAAGAAACACCATTGTAATGTGCATTTTTTCTCTCCTAGAGTCATCAAAATATTTATTTACAAAATTTAAAAGAAATTTTAAAATGTTTTTATGTTTATCATGATAAAGAGATGTGAGATTGGGATCAAAGACTTTATGTGGCTTGCAAGTTGCAGTTTGTTGATACTGATCTAGTGGTCTTCAACCTTTTCACACCTGCAGCCCGGTAAAAATAAGGATAAGATTTCACGGACCGGCGGAAGTTTAGATAAATTTTCTTAAAGATGTAACCTGCTTAGCCTTAGATAAGCATAATTGTTTTAACTGACCAAAACAGCACACTAGTTATTGTGTATTGTAATGGTGTTACTTACCTTCACATGCTAAACACTCTTTTTCGAGTTGCGCAATCATACTGCTACAGAAAACATACAATAACAATCATTCTCATTAATGTGCTTGCATTTTATATTTATTATTTCATTGTTAAAACATGCAAGAATAAAATGTTATTCTCCTGAATGTTGAAAAAGTCAAAAGTTTTGATCTTTTTTTTTGGGGGGGGGGGGTAAGAAATACTGAGATAAAAGATAGACATCAAAGTTATTTTTTGTTTGTTTTTATTTTTAGAAAAAGGTAACCGAAATTGGTTTTAAAAATAAAAGTTTTAGTATTTTAGCGGTATACAAATAAAGCCAAAAAAAAGTGGGTGTATTTTTAAACAAAAAAAGAAAACGATACTTGAAAAAGTCAAAAGTTTTGATCTTACTTTATTCTGGGGTGGTGGGGGTGTATTGAGAAATACTTTGTAAAAGTTAGAGACAGAACTTATTTTTGGTTTTTATTTTTAAAAAAAGGTAATAAAAATTGATTTAAAGCCAAAAAAAAAAAAAAAATTGCCATAGAAAAAATGTAAGAGATCAAAAAAAGTCATGTTACATTTTATTGTTTTAACAACGCTGATAAGCAGCCATGATTGGCTATCAAAAGACAACCGGAGTTTGTATAATAAAAAACTTTTTTCTACTCCCCCCCCCCCATAAACATCTGTGATAAATAGAAAAACAAATTAATTTATGTATGATTGATTAGATTTGTTTTTGTTCTGTTTCTTTTTTTTAAATCGGGAAAAAATGAGATGAAAAAATAAATAAAAATTGTTCATATTAATTAAAAGTTTAAAATCTTATTATTTTATTATTACAAACTTTCTTGCTAGTCTAGCTGCAGCCCAACAGAAAACTTCTGTGACCCAGTGCCGGTCTGCAGCCCGGTGGTTGAAAACCACTGATCTAGATGTATACTTTTTTAAGAAAAAAAAATCGATATTTTCAGAACTAGAGATTTAGCAGTTTTATGTTTAGCATTTTGATTTCTGCCATTGTTAATGTAATTTTGCATCAGATTTATGTATTTATTTTACATCAACATTAATCATCTTTCAAACTTTGCTTTTATGGTTATAGCTAAATTTATTATATGCAAGTTATACATATCCGACAGAATACTTTTAAAATGTAATATTTCATCACTAGAGTTAGAAAAAGATTTAAGTGAACTAAATTGACAATTGAATCTTATGTACCAAAAATGTCTGCCACTCTGGTGCTTGTTAAATATATTTGCATTTGCTGCTTAAATTATAATTTAGTGAGTAAAGATATTTGATGTATTGCTTATTCATTCTATAATCTTTCATTGTACCTAATCTCATTGTATATAAATTTTAAACAAAATTTTTTTTATTAATTTTTTTTTTTTAAGAAAAAGACTTTCTTTTTATTTATTTATTTTTTTGTTTTAATTTTTTTAATGTGGTGAACCTCATCGAAAGTGCATATTGGCTTTCATCAGTGAGGAGTCACAAACTAGAAGCTAGTCTGGGGATATTGGATGAGTAGGTACTAGATGGGGATTTTAGCAAAATCTTCTGGCATCTCTTGATTGCTGTGGATGGCATTACTGTGTGGACAGTTGTCACTGTTTTAATAGCTTGTATAATCATAGGAAATGGTGATCATGTGATGCTGCTTAGCATTAGATTATAAAGAAGAAAACCATTTTGATATGCAGACAAAGAAACAGTTACAAATTTGAATTATAAATACAAATGAAGAGCAAAATCAATATTATACACACACATGAATATATATTGTAACAATACAGAGTTGACTGAATCGGATAAATAATAGCCAAATATATGTAATGGTTCAGAATATAGAGTTATAAATGTAAGACTTAAAACCAAATATATACATGTAATATAACCAACACTGTGGTGATTATGACCAAAACACTGAAGGTTAAGTTAAATATAATGATTCCAAAAGTACTTTTAAATTTCTTTTTTTAAATTCATTTTAAAATTAACCTCTTAGATACCACTATCTTTTAAATAGATAGATTACTTCTGAATATTTTACTATCATTAGTCATCATTGTTTTAATTTAATATGTTATCCCTGCCTGTCCTTCAGTGCATTGTATAGCTTCTCAAGGTTATTAGTTTATTAAGACTTATGTTTGGAATGAGTTTGAAAAGCAAAAACAAACTGAATTGGTTAATAAAAATAACAATTTATTTACAATAAATAAGTAAAATACAAAATCATTGCTTTAATGTTCACAATTGCTGCTGTTGGGGGGGGGGGGGGAGATATAAATATTAAAAACTTTAAGCCTTATAATCAAACATAAAGAAATATCTTACTGTATTATAAGATATTTTAAATTAGGTCTTTGCAGAGGGTGTAAGCTTTCTATATCTGTGTATATCTTTAATAGTTGTCTTTCTCAGTCCAGTCCTGATTGTGATTATGTTTTTTGGATATTAGTGATGGTAGACAATGTAGATAGATCCCATTATAGATATATATTAGTTTTTATGGGGGAGTCCATTAAATTCCTAGTGTTATCATTTCCTTCTTAAAAGAAAATATTCTATGCAATTTTAATGTTTGTCTCTGGATACAACTGCATAGTTCCAGTTCTTTTGGCTGTCATATCTTTGGTTGTATTAGTTGCACATGATAAATATTTTTCTGGTAGTTAATGCCACCATAATGAATGGAATATTATGAATAGAGAAATTAATTTAAGTAGGGACTGTTCTTCATGAAACCAATCTACACTGCTCTCTCCTCGATTCATGATTAAAACACTACCGTTTTTCAGGTCTATTTATATGTCATGCTGTTGTAACATGTTTTTAACATTTAACACAAAATTAAGTTCATATTAATTTATTGTAATTTTTTACACATCTTTATTCAGACTTAATGACTGTATTTAATCTATTTTTACACAACATATTTTTTCATAAATATTTTTTACATTCATATAATTATTTTATAAGTGAGTATAAAAAAAAGTTTTTATTTGGGCTAGTGAGAATGAGCAATGAAATAAAAGAAAATTATGACTGACCTCTGTTATTTGTTTTTTAATTTTTTCACATTTATTGCTTTATAGTTTTTAATAACATATTCAAATTTGCCATTCAGTTTATTACAAAAAAAAGACCAATTATTTCTTTAAATCTATTAAAGAATGCAAATCTGAACAGTTACAAAATATAGTCAATTTCACTGAATTACACATCTCATTTGCATGCAATAATAATTAAATATTTTTTTTCTTGCCTTTTATTATACAAGTTATCATTTTACTACATAATATATATATATTTGATCAAATAGTATGTTTAACACTATAGATCAATTTTCTTTTAATTTCTTATACTGGCATAATTAAGTTATACATATATATTACATATGTGCTCATAGTATAAATATTTACTAATAAATTTATTACGGTCTTTTATTAAGCTTTCTTAACCATGCACTTTTTTAATACAATGGTTCGAACTGCAATCAAATTGGTAGTTATGATCTATGTGTATAATATTAAATTTTATTTACTAGAGCAGAGGTCATATGCAATTTAAACAGACGGGATTTACACCCTAAGCTCATGTGCTGTAATGTTGTTATAATATCTAAATGATCTCTTGTACTTTGATTTGAGAGTAGCCTCAGCACTCAACAAAGACATTGTTGAAATATTATAACAACATTACAGCACGTGTTTAAAGTTTAAATTGCTTCTGTTCAAATTTTTATATATGTGAAATAGACCGAGTGAATATTGTATCTGAAAATTTAAATATAAAATGTCAAATCACTCCTCCAAACATTATGTTTTTTCACCAATGTTACCTTGTGAATAGATATGAAGTTTAAAATTCAAACAGCGCAACCAAAAGATTTAGAGGAGTTATTTGATATTATGTATGTGTATATATGTATAGTTAACATCATCAGTAACAGGAGCTTCTTGCAAAGGAATGACTTTCCAATTCCAAGAGTGGAAAAAATAATAAAAAGACATATACAAAAAATAATGACTATGTAAATGAATTCATAAAACAAATGTATTCACATATAGAACATTATGATCTATTATTCTCTTTATTTCCCACAATTATTTATGCATAATAAATTAGTGATACTATAAATAATATTAAAAAATGAAAAAGGTATCAAGTCATCACAGTACCATTTACAAAAAAGATGGTATTTTATCTATTGCTATATTGATGGGAAAATATAACTATGAGAAAATAATGGTGATTTTTTTATCAATGTAGAAATGGATAAAATACTATATAATTTGTAGATGGCATTTTGAAAAGTTGACATTACTTCAGTTTATTGTGCAATTATATATATATATGATACAATTTTTCCCAGTGAGACCTTTATTCTATTGATTTTTATTCTTCATCTGATTTCAGAATTCGTTTACTTTCGTTGTTCCAAATTTCTGGTCATTGTAATCAGTTTTCAAATAACTTTTGTTATTTTTCTTTTATTAATATATGTACTTAGATAATTTTTTTAAAATAAGAATTAAATAGTCATAAATATTTTGGAAGTACCTACTGGTTCAAGATTTTTTGCACTAAAAATAGATATATGTTCTAAATATTCACAAACTCAAGAACTATTAAAAAAAACTATTTGTAAATATCATTAATGATGATAAGTTATTTGTTAATACTGTAGATAGTATACCTGTTATTTAATTGACTTTTTTGATTCACTAAACCCATTAAATAATCATATAATACTGTTATCAGAATGTACAAATGTTGATTCAATGTTAATTGTATATTCTGACTATTTTATATAAAATAAAAGAAATAAATATTTGGACAGGTAGTAATATAACGTAATAACAGATAAAAAAGGAAACACATATACTATCTTAAAAAATATCTTTTAAAAGGAAACTGATAATTTGTCTAGCTCACTAGACTTCTAGTGAACATACAAAATATCATATGTTTCCTTTTTTTTTTTTGTAATATAAATATTTATTATATTTCCTTTTTTATATCTGTTTATATGGGAAAAAAATATTATTAAACAATTTGTATTTTCTACAAATATATAGCAGTGAAGAAATTTCCATAAAAGTGATCAATCATTGCCACCCAAAAGGCAAACACAGATCAGTAACAAAGATTTAAAGAATCTACATATAAGTTGTTAATGTATAAGGTTTTCAAATTATAATACTTTAGTGAAAACAGTTGAAGAGTGAAAGATAGGAAAAAACTAAATATACATCCAGTTCTATTCGAGTTTTATTACTAGACTTTAATAGGAAAAAATATATATAACTGAAAAATAACTACATTAACAAGAGTTATAGAGATGGTTTAAATATAAATTCAGCAACATTTAAAAATGAAAAAAAAAAATCAAGAATAAAAATGAAAACAGAAATATATCAAATTAAGGTAAATGAACCATAAGATCGACTAAACATAACTTACTGCACTTTTGAAATATTATGTTGCAATAATTCTTCACATTTCCAACCTAATTCTTGCTTTTTTAATTTTTCCAAATCTAAACGCTACTAAGATGAACCATGTCAAATCTGATAGCTTTATATAAATTTGATCCCAACTTAATAGTAGAAAAACTTAGGTCTGCTTTTAATTATATTTCCACAGCCTTTTGTTTACTGCAATGAATTTAGAGATTATAAATGGCATTTTATATATAACATTAAACACAGTTATTTGTAAATGCTGTTATAATAAATAGTCCACCCTTCCATCTTAACATATGACAATATTGCAGTGGAAAGATGAAATGAGTTTTCCTTTGGTCTACTTTGTATATAAAGGAGATTGTGTACTACTTTGTATATAAAGGAGATTGTGTACAATGCTTAATGCAGAAAGCTTGGAAATTAATCAATTTTTATTGTTTTCATAGTGACCAAACAAATTGATTTTTATTAGGAAAGTAAAGACATTTCTTATTATTTTAATTTTAACTTTGTATAATGTAATAATCATTAAATGATAAATAAGTAATAAAGCAATCTGCAATGTGAGTATATATAACATTGAACACAACTGTTTGTAAATGTTACTATAGTAAATTGTTCACACTCCCATTTAAACATGTAATATATATATATATTACAAAGTTGGTTCATCAAATTCACACAAGTTATTGTAAATAAATTAACAGCCATATGCCCATAGCAAGATAATAACTATACCATCAGTATATAGTAGTTTATTTTAGAACTGTAAATTCATTGTATGACCCTGGATATAAAATATCAGTTCTCCTATACATTGGTGTAATTATGCTTAATATTTAAATCAAACCTTCATAATTTTATTTAAGAATGAAATAAATTGAAATTCTTGCAAAATGCATATTTATATTATTACAGTTTGTAAATTTAGGGATTATACCCATTGAAGCTAATATGATTAATGATTATTATATGCAAGTATTAATTTCAGAAATGTGTAACCCTGCACAGTTTGTTATAGTTAGTAGAGCATCAGACTTATTGGGGGGTCCTATAATCAATTCTGACACTCTCACTTCTAATGTCTGAACGTCTTTATGAATTCCTGAGCAATAAAATCATTAGCTTTTTCTTTAGAAATGTGTAATATATGTATATGATTATTATGTGCAATTATTAATATCAGAAATGTATGATTCCCTCGCATACTATTTATAAATAATAATATGTATCTAAGTATACATTTTTCAAGCTAAGTAGAATGATGAAATTTTAATTTTAATATTATATATCACCATGATAATGCATGGGACCAATTGATCCTATAGTTCCAGAATTATCTAATAAGGTTCTAGTTTCAAAATGAATTACTTTCTATATGCATTGATATAAATGACAAAAAGAAATCAATGAGTGCTTTCAGTTATGTGATGTCATTTGAAATAGTTGTCACTAATGTAAATTAAAATATAATGAGTACAGATATGGATTGAAGCTTTCAATCTAGACTAAAGATTAGTCAGTTTACAAAACTTGGAAATATTACATGATGTTGCTCTTATATATGCTATTACTTTGTTTAAATTACATAAACGTTGAAATTTTTTTTATAAAAACACATGAAAAAAATCTTGAAAAGATATTAG
This sequence comes from Epiperipatus broadwayi, assembly GCA_028023455.1. Taxonomy (NCBI): domain Eukaryota; kingdom Metazoa; phylum Onychophora; class Udeonychophora; order Euonychophora; family Peripatidae; genus Epiperipatus; species Epiperipatus broadwayi. The sequence goes on from JAQFVV010012396.1 coordinate 15,005,499, forward strand.
TGTTTAATGAAATTTTATAAAGTATATTATTCCAATACTCATTATATAAAAAAATAATTCTGTTTTTTAAGATTAGTAATTTTAAGCTGAATATCTCTGACTAAATCAGTATGAATTGGTATGATGTATACATTTTTAAAGGCAGTTACCTGAAATTCTTGTAACACTATTCAAAAGATGACTGAAATTCTTCTTCATTTTGAAGTATTACCAATATTATACTAAAAATCCAATATTTATAAAATAAAATAAATTTTATAAAATTGATTTCACATTTTTATATATGATAATAGAGTTTACAATTTAATCTTTATTTTATTAATTTAGTATCCTTTCAACACGTTAATATTTTTTTCATGATTATCAAATTATATAATGTTCCAATGTTAAATAATATTTAAAAACTTCACTCTTTATTTGGATGCTATTGACTCTCTGAGTCATCGTGAGTTCATTTTGCATAATAAATGTTACATGCTTCTTTAATTTTTTTCAGTCATTTTACTCTTTATAAACTACTTTGACAATAAATAAAAGTACAAAAGATAAATTAAATTGGATGAACTGATCTAATATTGTGAATGCTATGAGGTACAAGCAATTAGGATTATATATATATAATAAATAAAGTTTGATATCTGTATTCATTTCACAATATATGTAATATATATATATGCAATCAAGGAACAGAGGATAAGAATTGAAAAGAAAAAAGCACTTCTACATATATATTAATATAATCAAGAAATACAAGACCATCATAATTTAATCCAGGTGTTGTTGAAGTAATTTTGAAAAACAAAATAATAGAAAGAGATAAATTAAATAAACATAGTTTATTACACAAAATGAACACATGGTGAATCTGAGAGCCAACAATATTGAAATAAATAAACAGAAGGATTTTTACATGATATTTAAAGTTGATGACCATAAATAGAATGTAACATGTTGAAAGTATGCTATGTTTATTAAATTAAGGATTAAATATTCTGTTATAATATTTTTAAATCACTCACCCCTGAATGGTTTGGTGCAGTTGGTAGAGTGTCTGGCATGGAATCATGAGGTCACAGGATTGATTCTGGCCCTTGCAGGTCTGGCATTGACTCCTGAGTGTCAAAGCAATATGCCTTTTTTTACCCTATGCAGTTTGGTGTTGTAAATAGTGTCCAACTTGGGATTAGGAGTTCCCAGGATCGATTCTGGTGTTCCTACATTTGGTGCTTAAACTTCTTATGAACTTCTGATTAATAAAGCCAAACACTTTTTTTACCTTGCACAGTTTGGTGCAGTTGGGTAGAGGGTGTGGCTTGCAATCAGGAGGTCCCAGAATTGATCGGACACTCACAGTTCTAGCCCTCAAACTTCTTATGAACTCCCAAGCAATAAAACCAGTAACATTTTCCTTAATATCACATATGCTGATATTAATTGGAAGGGTTCAGTCTATTATATATATATATATATAGTAAAGTCATGATATACATTGTACCAATATGTACTGCTTTAATTATACACTATATCCAAAAAAATGTACATAAACAAAAAATAAAGACATTAAAATTTATAAATAAAATAAATTTTACAATATTGCCACTGTCATTTTTCCTGTGTTCATTAATAAGGTTTTTTTTGACTACATTTAAAATATTAAAACAACTAGGGAAGCTGTAGTTTGCTAATAATGAGATTACTATTTTTTAAATAAAAAAACAAACAATAATAGATATCATCCAAAGTGTATTTAATTGTGATGAAAGTCTAACATTTCACTGTTCATTATATTTTAAAAAATAAAGATGTATTATAGCAAGTTTGTTGTTGTTGTTCTTGTTGTTGTTAATATTATTATTATTATTATTATTATTATTATTATTATTATTATTATTATTATTATTATTATTATTTTGGATGAAATACAAATGGGTGAACACAAATACATGCAAATATCAGTGACGAAGAGTGACTTTTTAAGGAACAGAAGCACACTTCTTTTTTTAATGTTTTTTATTTGACTTACCACAACAATTTTTATGTAATAATGCCTAGTATATATATATTACACAAAAATAGTGTTAGAATGCATTAGTGAAGTTCATTCTTTCATTATATATAAAATGAATTCAACTGTTAGTGAAAAAATTGCATTAGAATGAGTTAATGAAGTTCATTCTTTCATTGTGTATAAACCGAATTCAGCTGTTAGTGAAAAAAATTGCATTAGAATGAGTTAATAAAGTTCCTTCTTTCATTATATATAAAGCAATTCAACTGTTAGTAAACAAAATGAAAGTGAATTTTTTAAATTGAATTTTAAATTAAAGCTTTTGAAAGTTTTAGTGAATTTTTCTACAGAAGCACTCATTCCGTTCAATACATGGACGCTTCATCCCTGATAAACATATGTGTAATCATGTGAGAGGAATTCAATCTTTCAGATCTTTTGTATTAGTATTAATTTGCTTACACTCATTTATTTATGTATATATTGTTTTTTCTCAATTTATTATTAATAATTATAAGATTTTTTTTAAAATTTTGTTTATCATATATGCATACTATAGCTATAGAAAAACATTTGTTATATATATATAATTCAGTAAAGAATGCACAATCTATTATAATCAAAACTTAAGCAACAAAACATGAACTGTTATATATGATGTATGATGTATATGATGGAGCTTGGAGCAAAATATAGGAGATATAATGACATCATTGTATTAATTGACTTCAGAATATAATCTCATATATATATATCTTATTTTATTTTACAATATATATGTAAAATCCACTTAATTATAAATGTTATTGATAAAATAAACGTCTTATATGTAGAAGTGGGGTGGTGGTGGTGGTGGTGGGGGGCATGAGTTTCCATCTAAATTTTGTGGTCTTCAAATATATATATATGCAAAATAATCTAAAACCCAATTTAAAATACAGGTTTAAATGTATATCAATTTTTACAAAAGTCAAATATATATAACTTTTAAGATAAAATATAAAATCTTTAAAATATTAACTAAAAACACGCATCTTTTTTGACCTTTAGAAAATATAAAACTCATTTGTGGATAAAAATATATAGAGTAATCACTATTTCTAGAAATTCTTGGAATTACAGGTTTCAGAAAACACTAAATTTTTTAGAAACTGATACAAGTGCAAATTAATATTATGATCAGAATTTATATATATTATTTACAATGCTGTTAAAGTATATGAGATGTTTTTAATTTAAAGGTAAGCTAAGAAGCAAAATCTTGCACATACACAAGTATAAATTTTTAGAAAGTCTTTTTAATGGTTTTAAATAAAATTTACAGTACAAATGAATACCTGCAATCCAGAGTTCATGCTAGTGAACGCTAAAAGACTAAAACTAATTTAAGGATTTGGTTGCCTCTGACATTTGGTGTTCATTGTCATTAATGCAAATTTAAAATGTAAGCTAGGAGAGTCGTGCTTTGTTGATATAAGTCAATTAACCTATGTTACAATAATTCACATTAAATTCTTGACGGAGATATTTAAATATTTGAGTAATTAATGGGTTTATATATATACAAATAACTTTTAGTATAATAAACATCACATGACCACCACTTCCTATGCTTGTGTACAACTGTTTTTAAAAAGGCAAAACTCACTATACATATTGCCACACACAGCAAGCTAGAGTAATCAATGGATGCCAGAAGGCTTGTGCATAAAATCCCCATCTAGTGTCTACTCATTCAATATCTCTTGGAGGGTTGCATTAGATCCTACGATCTAGGTGCAGTGCTCTCAGATCCAAGGCTCCTACTGATGAAGGTGACAAGCCAGAAACTAGTCTGGGGATATTGGCTGAGTAGGCACTAAGTGGAGATTTTATGCACAAGCCTTCTGGCATCCATTGATCTAGCTTGCTGTGTGTAGCAATATCTGAATGGCATAAAGGTTAAGAGTTTGCATATACACTCATGATACCAATGGCCAGAGTACTGATGATAATTAGCATCAGAATCCCAGCATTTTTATTATGATAGATATTTTACCGCTTGAGTATGTGGCTCCAGATGATTGTTTTATATTATGCCCTAAGTTTGGCATTGGTTAGAAGATGATTAGCATGATTTATAACATATCTCATTTAAATCTAGTTACTACGAATGACTGTTGTTTATTTTTAATTAATGTTGGTGAGATTGTTATGCTTGTAACTTATAATTATTAATATAACTACTTATGTTTTTTTCTATGCGGATTCTCATGCTTCTTTTATACCTGATTGTAATTATTCAGTTTACAAAATGACCATGATTGTAATATTCAGTGGAGATGATGATGATTTTCCATAACCCCATGTCAATCCTTTCTTACTTATTATTTTTTATATCTAATATATTATATTAAGAAGTATATTTCCAAAGTTCTCTTAAATATATTATGTAAATGTGAGTTCAAAAAAATCGGAATTGCTAACCTATATAATCTATGGATTGAGGTTAACTTGGATGTACAATTAAATTAAATCAGAATTCATTGTTTCATGATATAAATAAATAGAACAGTCAAAGATTATGTTATGTTCTATATTCGCCAATATATAAGTATTAATTGTTAGTTTAATTGTTAATATTGATATTGTCATAAAAATGGGGTAACCATGCACATGCATGTTGCATGAATTAGAATAAGCAAATATTGTTTGAAAAAATCATTTTAGTACAATATCAATAATTTTAAGTAAAGAGCAATATTGCCACAAATCAATCAAAACTGAAGATGCCTAATAGTCTTTTCTGTTAACCATGTTAACACCTACAGAGATTATTTTCTCACTTGCTGTTGATTTATATGTTGATTTGTCATCTGTTTGCTAGACAAAGCAACATTTGTATTTTGAATGAGCAATTATTGTAAAGTTAATGATATTATCATGGAGATAACTGAATCATAATGCTATAGCCAAGATTAAACAATAACATGAGCAGATAGCTATTTTTATTCTTAATTGTTTTAACTCCAAAATCAGTTTCAATACTGTCTATGTTATTAATCTCAGTTAAAAACTTTCTGAAAAAACAATAGACTTTTTGGAAAGGAATATACAAACTATACATAGTATTATATAGTTCTATTTATTTTATTGAAGATAAATTATATAGGTGCATTTTAAGAATTAACAAGAAGGTTCAAAATGATTGGTAGATTAAAACTGCAAAGAAAATTGGATCTCTTTGGATCTTTTTTTAATGCAGTGATAATAATATATGAACATGAAAAATTATATAATAATATTATTACATCCATAGTTGGTACTCTTTTATATTAATAATAATGGCATTTCAAGCAGCAAATATTTTAATTTTTTGAATAACAGTACTTGAGCAAAAATATCCAGCTTAATGAATTTGAAATAGTGTTTTGTTACCTTAAAAATTATAAAGCTGCCGGTTCTAATGAGTGAATAATTTTTAAAGCTATTGGAATATGTTAGGAATATATGGATCCATATATTTCCAATTATAAAGTATAAAAAATTAAAAAATATTTTTTTATACTTTATTATTAAATATCATTGTTATCCACTAGAATAAAAATACTTTTAAAGATCTTATTGGATAGGTTGCTTCCATTATATAGATTGCTTCCAATCATATGAATGATTATTGGAGGCTTAATATGATTTTAAAATACTACTGTATATGTATGGGGGAAGAAAAGTTGCGTAATCAAAGATGTGATTTATATATCATCATCTGATTGAGTTATTGATATATATATATAGCAATGTATGAAAGTTAGTTTATTCGTTAAAATTTATTTATATTTTATAGTTTCTATATAATAGAATAAGAGGGAAATGTCTTTATTACTGGTAGTAATCTGAGACATTTTTTGGAATGAGGATATGCACAACTTTATTTTGTTTTTTATAACTGATGTTTTAAACAATTTGTAGGCTTCTTCATAAGGAGGCGTCAGATTTGATACGAGCTTAATGGTGAAGTTTTTTAATTAAAACCAATGAAAAGCAATACAAGAACTTTTTTTTTCTGGCTTCTAAAATGTGGACGATTTCTCTATTCTGATCATTTTAAAAGACGATTTACAGACTGCTTTTAAGTTTTGTATGCAATCTATAAACATTTTAATTTAATAATTAATTCTAAAAAAAAAAAAAAAACTCAAGCGTTTTATAAATCAATGATAAAAGAAAAATCTTCGACAATTTTTTGACTTGGGTGCATTAGTTTGAGATGTAAATCAATTTTATTACTCTAGGTAATAACTTAGACTTATGTTGCAACACAGGCTCAAATGTAATATTTCATTTAACAATAGTAAATATATGGTATTTTATTACATTCATATTGCTACATCATCTAAATTATTTCGATCTAGTTTTTGCTATTTTGTCAGGTGGATACCATATTAATGTGATATAACAGTCTAAAAAAGTTTATTTTAAGAATGTTTCATATGATTCTAAAATTGCAATGGTAATATCATAAGAACAGATGATATGCTTTTCAGTTTGCTAGATATAATGTTAATGTAAAGGCACATATTTGTTGAAATATGGACAGGTGAATAATATTTCTAGAATATAATTTTTTACTAAACTACCCTCATGCAAGATAGGGACTGGTTTCTATCCACTTTTAACACCTTGTAAATACGTAATCAGAAGCATACCAAAGACATGTTCAAACATGGGCACGAGAATAATATCAGCATCAACAAGAGATTTGGGTATACCATCATCTGATTTTCAATGGTATGGATGACTGAAGAATTGGAGGGTGGAGTAAATTAGAGCATATCCATTAAAATTTGAAGATTTGCTATCTTAATATAAACTGAGCACTGATTATGTATATGCATGGGAGATAATGATCTAGATCAACTGATGAGTGTTGATTCAACATGAAATATGTAAATTGGAGATCATTTATCCTTTCCACATGTGTATAGGTGGGTATATCAATTGTATGAGATAAAGTGGATAGTTGAAGGGAGCTTGAAAGTCTGTGTTCAAATTCCCTATATTACATTTATTAAATTCCAAGCATATTAATTATGCTGGTATTTGAAAATTATTACAGATTTAGCCTGTTTCCTGCCCATCCCTCTTCAATGTATTTAAATGGACAAAGTTCTATACATGAGGGATCAGAGTGACTTAAGGTCAACATGAGCATGACAATAATATCAGCATCATCAAGAAATTTGGGCATACCATCATATTTTCAATGGTATGGATGATTGAAGAGTTGGAGGGTGGAGTAGATTGAAGTCTGCCCATTAAAGTTTGAGGATTTGCTATCTTAATATAAACTGAGCACTGATTATATATATGTATGGGGGATGATGATCTGGGTCAAATGATGAGTGCTGATCAGCCTGAATATATATATATTGATCATTTATCTTTATCACATGTGTGTGGCCATATGTATCAGTTATATGAGATCAAGTGGATAGTTGAAGGGAGCTTGTAAGTCGGCATTTCCCTATATTTCACTTAAACTTCAAGCATGTGAATTATGCTGGTATTTAAAAATTATTATTAACAGATTTATAGATATTTTTATTAAATATTATATTCCTAATAAATTCATGATTATGTCCTAACTCAATATAGTCAGAAGCAAATTGACATCTATAACCTTTATTTTCAAAATTATTAAGGCTTCTATTACTATAACAAAAATTCAATAAATAAAGTCTCTTATTAGCAGGGGCAACTTGTAACTAAAATTTATGTGGGGACTGCTTCAGAAATTTTTTAGCCATTGTTTTAATATTGTGTAAAATGAAATAAACATATATATATAAAAATTTATATAACATGCACTGAGTCAAAAAGAAACAATTTTTTGATAAACCAAAATGGCAGCCCATATTTTTCATAAATATAAAGTTTCAGGGACCTACAGAAAATGATTATAAAAGAAATGGTTTGCTAAGAAATGTATTTAATATTTACATTTTATTTTTTATTAGAACTTTTTTTTTTTTTTAAAAATCATTGTGTAAAAAATTAATTACAATATTTATGCTTTATTTTTTTTTATTATTGAAGAGGGTTTAAAATGAATACACAATAGTTTATATTTTAAATATAACAATGAATTTTGGAATATAAATGAAGGATGGGTTATGGGTTGTGCAATTAATGGCTTAATATCATTAATATTTATAAATGAATTAGAAAAATATTGTAATTAAAAAAATGATAATTAGTCAAGAAATAATATATTATTCTATATATGTTGATGATATTTTACTTATTGGTAATAAAAGAGTAATGAATAGTATTTATACTGAGTTTAATAATAATATATATAAAATTAAATTTAGTAGAATTTGAAGATAAGATTAAATATTTAGATATAGAAATTAAATGGATAATGATAATAAAATTACTTTAAAACATTTTATTAAAGAACATAAATTAAGAAAAATTATTCATGTAGATTCACAACAATCATGGGTATAAAAATTAGCAGTAATTAAAAATTTTAAATATAGGAATGATAAATACAATATAGATAAAAGTGTAGCTTAATTGCAAAAGAATCAATTTATTAAATTATATAAAGATTATGAATATAATCCTAAAACTATTAGCAATATATTTTTTACTTCTAAAAATTTTATGATAGATGATAAAATTTTTGAGATTAATGATGGTATTGATAATGGTAATAATAAATCAAGTAAGAAATGAATTAAACTTTCATATTATCCTAAGATTTATAATACTTTAAGGTATAATAAAAATTATATTGATTACAATATAATTATTGGCTAGTCAAAGAGTAAAAATCTTGATCATTTAATAGGAAATTATAGGTTAAGGGATGATTTACAGTTCAAAAAAGGAATTGTATATAAAATTACATGCGAAATTTATAAAATGATTTACTTTGGGCATACTGGAAAACAGTTAAAGGTAAGAGCCAAAGAACATAACAATGCTATTAAAAGAAGAGATGATAGGTCTGCATTATATATTTACTACTTGAAATATGGCCATAGAATAGATGCTACAAAAAGTATTAAATATTTAAATTTCATCAAAGATCCAAAAAGAAGTCAAATATGTATATGAAACATTATATTAAAAATAATTTGACTAATTGTATGAATATTTATAAGATTTCTACAAATTTGGTTAATAATTAGTTGATTAAAAATGAATGAAAAATTATATAGGTTGATATATATATAATTGTATAAAAAATGCACGTAATATTGTATAACATATTGTTATGATATAGTCAATTGTTTTGTAATTATTAAATTTATATATGAGGGTTTTCATTTATTTTAATTATTTATATTATTATTATTTGTTTTAATTCCATTATTGGACACTGGATGTTTTTATGTCAGGTGATTTGTTAACGTTAAATAGATTAGTAACATTTGAAAAGGGCACCAAAGCAGGTGCTGAAAAAAGCTTTTTATGTATAAAATTATTATTTGATTATATAGCTGTTGTAAAGAATTATTATTATTTTTTTGATTATTATTTTGTAGAAGAGCATCATAAGGATTTTTATTCCTTTCCAATTTTGATTTTTTGTTTGTATTAACTTATTAACAGAAAAATGAAAAAGAAAAATATAAATACAATAATTACACATTATTCATCTTGGTAGCATTCAATCCCTACCTATCTTTCGAAATACTCCATTGCATCATGTTATGTGATAGGAAGGTCCCAAATTTTGATCATGTTGACAATTTACCAAAAAAAAAAAAAAACTGCTGATAGAAAAAAACATGCTGAATTGAAAACCAAAGTATGAAACTGTTAAGAGTATATGACAATGTTAATAGTGTCTCATTACTTCCACATTGTAATGTAAGTAAAAAAAAAATTGAAATAAAGATTTTTAATGAAATTTATTGGAATTTATTCCTTTTTTTTAGATTTAACAATCAATTTACTTTTTAACAAATTTTATATTTATCAAAAATGTGGTAGAAGTGATGAGACATGCTTACTATTGTCACATGATCTCACTGACTTTACTCTCACACAGTAGCATTGGAACTTTGTGAATGACAGTGCATTCTCCCTAGCATACAACTTCTTATCTCAGACATCTGTGCATGCACACAATAGCCAAATATCACGCAATTTTATAAAAGGTTTTTTGTAGTTTTTTCATGAACTAGGGGATGTCTACTGATATTAAGCTTAAAGATTATATAATGTATAAAAATATAAAGAAATAATTTTAAAAAAGACTCATATATTGAATCTTATAGGAGGTGCTGCAGTTCTGCAGTACTTTACATATGCTCCACTACTTATGAGTAAAAGGCTAATAGCTATTTGACCTTATCATATTTCTTAAATTTTTTGCTTTAATAAAATGTGTACAAAATAAAAGATTATCAACTTTATCAACACTTAAATCTAAAAATTTTAACTTAACAAATTTAAATGTACCCTCCTCAATAGTAAATTTAATATTAGATTCAAAAGCATTCAATTTATTTAAAAAAATTATTCAGCTTTTTATTTAACAACAAACAATTGTCGATATAAACAGTGAGGATTGCCAATTCCTCTACAAGCTTTATGATAAATGCTTAGCCAGAGCCAGCACTTAAAATATCTCTGTCAGGAACCCCTCCCCAAACCCCTGACCATGGTTTCGTGCTTTGGCACTCCTCAGAGAGGTGTCAGGGTAGGTTCAGACACTAGATCTAAAAATACCAACCCAAAGCTAAGCACTTAGCTAAAAGTTATCTATTGAGTGGAAAATCTGAAATTTTCAGACATGTACATGTCTTCAAACCCAGCTATCCAACTCAAATTGTCAATATAACCTAACAAATAATGTTAAAGAAACAGAAAAATTATTAATAACACTATTTATAATTTTTCTTAGTCATTCATTAGACTCTAAATTATCCAATATTTTCTAAAAAAATCAATATTCTTAAATTTCTTTTATTTGGAAAAAGGGAAGTTGTTAATATACTCAATTTAAGTATAGAGTATTGTAATAAAAGGCTTGATATTTCATCTGTTTTAAATTTATCAATTTTTTTTTCATGTGTCATAGCATCGTCTGGGAGGCGAACCCACAACCGTCTGCAAACAACTACTTGCTTGCAAGGCTGCTGCGATGACCTCTCGGCTAACAACGCTTGACAAATTTATCTAATTTTGTTTTAAATAGTTTTGATTCAGCAATTTTAAGTAAAGGCCCTTCCTCTGTTTTTGTTTTTTAGCAATAGGAATGTGGTAGTTGATTTTATTTCTGCTATTGAATCTTGTAGAAATATTCCAGATAATATAAAAAGTCTCTGGGGGTAATTTGAATAGGCAGTGACTTGAGAGAGAAAAAAATGTTTTTGCCCTAAAGAAAATAGATTTTCTTTAAAAAAAAAAAAAAAGATTAAAGCCCAATGATGCCATTCTTTTAAAAGAAGACAAAGGTGGCTGTTTTGCATTGTTAAATAATACTGATTTTAAAAATAAAGTTTCTTTAGAATTAAATAATGGAAAGTATTCTATTTTAAATTCTGATCCTGGTAAGAAAATAAAATCTAAGTTAATTGAAATTATGAAAATTATGGTAAACAAATTTTTTTCAGATAGATCTATTTATTTAAATTGTTATCCTAGTGATTTTTTGGCTTCTAAGATTTTCTTTAATTTAAAATCTCATAAAGATAATTTTCCTTTAAGGTGTATTTTTGATTTTACAGAGGGATTGTTGATAAAATTTCAAAATTTCTTGTAATGTTTTTAAGAATTATTTAAATTTATGTTAATTTTATATATCTTTTTCTTTTGAAGCATATTGATAAAATTAATGGATTTGTTTTAGAAAAAGATTGTGTTTTTGGTAGTTTAGATATTGAAAACATATGCATCAATCAGTTGATAGGGTAAAAAACATTAATGTGTTTCTTAATGTTTTAAAGAAATGTGAATATTTTTCTTCAGATAAGATTAAGGTTATTCATGATTTGCTATTGTTATTAGGATTCTATGTATTTTTGTGTGTAATGATGTGTTCTATAAAATCAAAGAGGGTTGGCTTATTGATTATGTTATTTCTCCTTTAATGTGCTCTGTCTAAATTGATTTTTATTAATAATTTTTCTGTTTCTCTAAAATTATTTGTTAGGTATGTTGATGATTGTTTATTATACAGGAAAATAAATTGAAGATTTTTTTTTGATTGATTTTAATATTAATTTTACTATTGAGGGAGGAGGGAAGCATACATTTGAATTTGTTAAGTTAAATTTTTAGATTTAAATATTAATAAAGTTGATAATGTTTTATTTTGTAGTTATTTTACTAAAGCAAAAAAAATAAGAAATATGATAAGGCCAGATAGTTATCAATCTTTTACTTATAATAGACTTTCTTTATTCAATTTTTGTTATAGGAATGAAAGGCTTAATAATTTCAAAAATAATAGTTAAAGAAGTCAATTTGTTTCTGACTATATTGAGTTAGGATGCAATCCTTAATTTATTAAGAATATTACATTTAATAAAAATATCTAAATCTATTTATAATGGGGATTTAATTGTTAATAAGAAAAAAGAGTTTATTTCTTTGCCATATAAGTCATCAATTAGTAAATTGATTTATAACAATAGTTTTTTATTGGGTGGAAAATGGCTTGAAAGAAAGGTTTAAATTTAAATTCATTACTAAAAGTTAAAGCAGTAGTTGATTGCAAATCTATTCCTGGGGTCGTTTATAAGATACCTTGCAATTGTCATAAAATTTATATAGGTCAAAGTAAATTGTCTTAATAAAAGAGTTAAAGTTCATAAGAGTAGAGTTAAAAATAGAAATCATAACCTAGCATTGTATATTCATGAACTGAGCACAAGTCATAAAATATTATTTGGCAATGCAGAGGTTATTTCGATGATAAATTTGTTTGAATCTGTGTCCATCAATCTCATGAAGACATCCTTTGATGTTAAAAGAAGTTAGTTTTGAATGAATGATGGAAAGGTTATTTTGTTTTCTATATGTGTTTAGTTGAATTTCACTTGAAAGATCTATTTATTGATAGATGAAACTATGGATGTGACAGAATTTTAATAAAATTTTGTTTTTTGGCTAGTATTGTAATGTTATATGAATTTTTCTTTTTATAACATCTTCAGGATAATTCTTAATATCATCAGAAAATAGCAAACCAATCACTAATTAGTATCAATTTGATAAAGATTGTGTGATTTACATATCTAGGAATTACTAATTAATACAACATTAATAATATGTAACCACTGGATCGGTGAACTATTGGTAATAGTTATATCAACGCATTGTCCTATATTGTCAGAATTAGCTTATCAATCCAATGATTATATATTATTAGCAGTGTATGAATTAGTATATTTAGTTGTACACAAAAGTATTAAAATGAGTTGAAATTAATTCTATCTCTACTGACCGAGACTTTGTTAACATTTGTGAGCATTAAAATCATTTGTTAGATTTGTTATTCCTATAATAACTAGGATATGCAAATGTAAATTGGGTTTAATTTTGTTTTAGAAAGCTAATTCTGATAATAGGGGAAAGTGCATTGATATAACTAGCAATTGGGTAGTTTATCAACCCTGTGGTTGCATATAGTAATTACAGATTCAGCCTTAAATTAGTATTTGAAATCTTTTGTTGGGTTCAAAAAAATATTCCTATATTATTTAAAATTCGTTGCTATAGAAATTTTGATTTTATAGTCATTGTTCTGTAAATAATTTTTAATTATTACTTTAATTATAAAATTAATAACTTTTTAATTAGTTTTAATAAATTGGAAAAATTACAAAATTTTATTATATTATGTAATTTTGAAAAGAAAAAAATTGAAATAAAGTAAAATATATAATTGTTTCTCTACGGCCATTGAATCTGAGATCAGAATACAAAACTGTTGTTGAAGGTAGGATTTAATTTATTGAGCTCAGTTAAAATTAAAAATAGTTCAGTTTAAAAAATAATAATGATTACAAACATTTGTATTTTACTACAAGCAAATTCATTTTATTATTCATTATAAGTACTATTTTATTAATTTATATTTCTGATTTGCTACATTTTAGTTAACTACCCAATTATAATATTTATTTAGAATATCTGTGCCTTTTGGTCAAAATTTGAATGAAAGACGAATTGAGTTATTTAGGTCAGAACTTGAAAGAATGATAGTTTCCGAAAGAAGAGGGAAGGGGTCGTTTTTTTGCTGTTTAAATTATTTTAATTGCTAGTAATTACGCTATTTTTGAATAGTTAAAAATATTAAAGTAGTGTGTAAATTTTAAAGTCAATTAAAATAACAGCTAATATTATTTGCTGTTTTAATATTAAAGCTGCCGTTGTTGACAAATTCGAGTCAGTATGCGTTTAAATTAAAAAAAAAAAAATTATAGTAATTTTTTTAAAACATCTCTGTAATTAAATTATTATTTAGCGCTATGTTTTAAATGTAACGTTCAATTAAACTTATAGGATTTTTTTTAAAAAAAAAATACAGCTACGATAATAATAAAATTTAGAGCACGCGGTTGATTTAATGATCATTGCAAATAGTTTTCAACCATAAGGTCACGACATCAAATTTCAAATGAAAAAAGTGATCACTTGATAATTATTTCAAGCTCTGGTCTAGATGACACGGACTTGTTTATAATATCAGATCTAATTTGTGACAAAGTTTTCATGAATCAGTGACTTTTATTGTCCACAATCGAGGGGGAAAATCAACTCATAAAACAGTTGATAATATATACTTTCTACAAAATCCATTTCAATATTTAACTTTAAATGAATATGTTTTTTTTTAATAATTTACTTTATGGTAGAAATATGATTCAAGTGCTTTCATTTATGAATATTTAAGACATTAAAACAAAACACTATATGACTTTCTACCCAGTTTCAATGTTTGCATTATGATGATGAGATGAGATGCATTGTGACTTCTCCTTTTTCGGAGTCATGAATCTCTCAGCTACTCTGCCCAAAGAAACCTGTTAGCCACTTTACCTTCCCTTTCCATTCCCCACCTTAAGGTTTTCCCATATTCTTCTCTATCCTGTTCTATCCCATTAAAGCAGCAATTCTCTCCAGAGCCACCTATTGCACCACTGATGATAATGCTACATCCAAATCCACAGAGGAACATTTACAAGGGCAAAGAATGGAATCTAGAATAGAATTTGAATGTGACAAAAAAGCCTATTCTTGCTCAGGCTTGCAACAAGTGTGCGGAAATGGAATGGAATTAATTTCTATTCCAAACAAGAATATTAAAGATATTCTAACATGAATTTATTCTTATAATTTTAAACATCTTTTCCAGATTGTAGGATTTTTATGATAAATTAGAAGTTTAAAAACCATATCTATATATTAATTTAGTTGAGAAACCTAATAAAATTGTTTAGATATATCTACTATCTATAAATTCTTGAAAATTTGGGCATATTATAAAAAGTTAATTTTAAAGACTTTTTTCAATTGAGAATAGATAGATCCTTTAGGGCTTGAATTTATCACTAATACCATAAGCTAAACTGATCAGGGTATGATGATTGTTAAAAGCTTCCATCTATATAGACTTTTTTCCCCCAAAATTTTTAAGTCATTAAAAATGTATTGATCATCAACATAATATCACTCAATCACTTTAAATTGTTATTTATGCCTAAAGACAATTATTTGTATCTTTCTAAGTACATTAAAAAATGGGTCAGTCTCTAATATAGTGCCTGCTTTATCACCCATTTTTTAAATATTTAAAAACATTCTATTAATCATCTTTTATGTTTTAGTGTTTATAAAATATATACAAAAAGCAAAATATGTATATATGTTTAGAAATTGTTTTTTGATACTATAATGTTATAAAATAATATTGCCATTATGATAAGATAACTACATAATATTAAAATTAAAACAAATATGTAAACTTATGTCTTTGGAGGGGGGGTCATTAAATTTTATATATATATATACAAATCCCAATACTCAAGAGACTAATAAATATGGTGTTTTGACATATTCATATTAATATAAATTTAAATAGAAAACCAGGAATGATTCCACAAAGTCTAAGCAAACTGCAACATGGATAGTAGATTTCCAGAGGATTAACACTGAGATAATTAATAAAATTGTAAAGAGAAGACAATTAAAATGCATAGAGAAGTTAGATTAAAAAGTATATATTTAAAACATATATTGAGAAATATTAGAGTTAAAGTAATGGGAGTTTTAACTTGATTAGTAATGGAAGAATGCTTTTGCTAAAAACAAGTAATGTTTAAAGCAAAGAATGATCATTATTAAAAGATAAATATTTAATATAGAAGAAATATAAAAATTATTTTTAATGATAGAAATACGTATTTCATGCTAAACCAGCAATCATCAGTTGGTATAGATTACTATCCTCACACATATATATAATCAGTACTCAGCTTTATATTAAGAGAGCCAATATTTATATTTTATATATATAGGTGTGAGGATAGTAATCTAGACCAACTGATGATTGCTGGTTTAGCATGAAATACGTATATTGGTGATTATTTATCTTTTCAACATGTGTGTGATCAGGTGGGTCAGCAATATGAGATGGCACTGAGAGTGGTGAGTCGTGTGAAAGTCTGAGTTCGAACCCCGAATATATTACATATATAAATGCAGGTTTAAGCCTGTACAATGTATTAATGATAGAAATACTAAATTCCCACTTATGTTAAAAAACAAAGAATATGAAGAATCCAATCAGTAAAATAGATCGTATAATAATAATAAATTTGTAAAAAAAAAAAAAAAAGCAATGATTAAATTTCTAAAGTCTGTAGCAGAAATCTAACAGTGTAATTTTCTACTAAGGAGAATGGACAATAGACTTATTCAAAAGTTACTACTCTTTTTATCAAAAGATCTTATGCATTTAAAAATATGGGTAAATTTAAAAAGAGTAGGGAATAAGATATACAGTTAGGGAATGAAAACAATTGTCAAAAAATATATATATAGAAAGAAGAATCATATTAGTTGATCTTAAAAAGGAATTTTATAAAATAAATGAAGTTATTTTGCTGAATATTTTGAAGAAGAAAAATAGATTTATTGCAAAGAAATATGATATTTAAAAGTGTGAATATATTTGAAAAGATTATTGTAGAAGAATAAATAACTATATGGAATGACAGAATATTAAAAGAATATAAATTAGAGAAATGGAGGAATATAAGAAGGATATAAAATAGAGAAATTGTCTAGTCACTGCTCTGTGTATTTATTTTAGTGAATCTCTAAAATGTTTTTGAATAAGTATTGAGGGAGGTAAGATTATGCACTTTTTGAAATTATACTCAGAATTGATTTAACAAAATATTATAGGCTTTGTGATATAGTAGCTAGTGAATTTATGTTCATGGTATGGCATTTTCAAAATTGATCCATGGACATTTTTCAGGTGACATTGATTTACAATTTTTTTTAAATAGTCATTCAACATTGGGCAGTAAATGCATATCTGGTTGTTATTAGTTGTAGGATATATATTCTAGATTAATTTGGATAGATTGTAAAAGATCCAAAAGGAGATCACAATGTGAGATGGATGAATGAAATAAGGAAGTGTGTTGGGGTGATGTGGAGAAGAAATGCTAGAGATCAGAGAGATAGATTGACCTTGGAGAGACTCATTCTGCAGTGGATTGATATTGGTTGATGATGATGTCCAGATGCGGTTTTCAATTTTGTAATTAAAATCCAATGTTTTAAATTTACATCAAGCAAACATTTTTTCTAACAATAATTATTTATTTACATATAAACATTTAGTGATATATGATACGATTAATTATCTGAGAATGATAATCACATAACGTTTGTGCACAACAACTCCATTCAGTTGATCAAATTGAAACGTTTTTACATTACTTTATTGAATATTGATCCTAGAATCTTTTTACACTACTTTATTGAATATTGATTCTACAATCATTAGCTGAACTTATTAACCATAGAACAAACATTCAGTTATTGTATAACAATAGTGTCCAAAATATCAAATGCAGTTGACTGGTTGCTTTTGTAAAGATTTTGTTAATCATCAAAAATATATTTTTATAAATTTTAGAGACCTTAAGAAGTTCAGAATAATGCAGTTTTGTGGAAGGTTTTATTATTATAATTTTCTTGATAATAATGCTACCATTGAAAACTAAACTATTTTGCATTTAGCACTAATGTTTTTTATATAATTTTTATTTTATTTTTTAATGTAGAGGATTCATTAAACTTTTGATTGTTGCTCTTAAATATTTGGAATAAATTGTGTTAAAAGAACAGTAAGCAATATCATTGCTCATCATTAACAATGATATGATCAAGTTTTATTTGTTGATTTTTTTTTATCTACTTCCAGTCACTTAACATAATAATTAATAAACATGATGAAGTGATTAATAATTTTTATTAATCTTTTATTAGACTAGAGATTATCCAATAGTGAATAATCTTTTTATATTATATTTTTCACTACACCACTTTCATGCAAGGTAGGGATTGATCTCTATCCATTTTTAACACCACGACCAAAAAAAAAATATGAAAAAGGTATATGATCCCAAGATGCACATTTCATTGCTGAACCAGCACTCATCAGTTGGCCCAGACCATGATCTTTTATACATATCCTTATATCATTGTTTACATGTCCTTGGCTATATGTTTATGATTACATCCCTCTACAAGGTATTAAAAGTGGACCAGCCCCTACCTTGAATGAGAGTGGTGTAGTGAAAATTACACTACAGAAATATTATTCACTAATGTTTTAAAAAATCAATTTATTTTTTATTTCAATTTCAATTTCTAAATATTCAAATTTAATATTTTATTGTATATCAAATCTTAAATAAGTTAACAAAATGTTAAAACTAAGCAAGATAACCAATTGAATCATTGATTACTTAGGAGGTCATTTGATATTAATGCACTAGAAATTACAGCTTTAACTTCAATTTAGGAGCCTTTAGGTCTTGATTCCATCTTTCTATTACTGACCAAATCACACAGATAGAAAGGAATTAGACAATTTATATATATATATAATTATTGATGTCGTCTATTTTATTTAACAATCCCAATCTACCATACATTATTAAATATTGTAAATAAATATTTATTTTATAAGTTATATTGCTATGGGATTTCTCATCATAATGATTTTTTAGGGTTTTATATGGGTTAAAAACAATTAAAAAAATTAAGTAAAAGTAAGTAAACCTATAAATAATTTTTTAAGTATATAAATTTGATCACACATGGGTATTTATAAGGGAAGTAGCTTTTATAAGAAAAATAAATGGACATCACCATAATTTAGACAATAATTAGCCATGAAAAGGTATATACAGAAATATAAGGAATATAGAAGCTAAAAAACACATTATAAAAGAAAGAGAGAGAGAGAGAGAACAATGATTAATAATGTTGAAATAGCAGAGAAATGCATATTATATAGCAAATAAAAAATTAAAGCTATAAGATATTCTTCACTAAGAGAAAAGCCATGTCATATTATAATTATACTTTTTATTTTTACAATCAATATACTCCATTCATCTAATAACTTGGAATCTTTACCATCTAATTAATAATAATTAGCTACTCATTTACTGCCAAATTAGATAGCTGGTTCGATTATCTACAGTTAACAATCTGAGTTTAAAAAAATCCTAACTTATATGAGATTTATACAACATGAATTTGAATCACATTTCACAGGATAGAATGCAGGCAAGGTCTATCAACTAATTTTTCAGTTAATTCTGCCATTCGTCAATTAAGTCTTTTCATTATTTTTTGTTATCTTCAATATTTACTGTCCTCTTTATCAATATATTATAATATTTCTTAGCTATTTCATTGTATATAAGAAGGTTTTTTTATATAATTCTAATCTTGAACAATAATGGCAAGCTACCACTGATAGTTTTTGCATTTTAGATAGCCAAATATTCACATGTTTTATTAATAAAGCAGGAGAGATTTTAATCAGCAAATAGAATTTCTAGTGGCTTTATTAAGATCTTCAATTCTGACACTGAATACCTAGATTAGGCAGTTATTGACTATATGAATATGGTTTATGTATTTCCACAATTACATAAATCAAAGACTTTTAAATTCTATATCTGAAGCAAGTAACTATACTGATTATACAAATTCATGAATGTGTAATTTCTAAGAAGATCAAATCCAGTAGGCTTCAATATTTAATCTGAAAAAAAAAAAATACTGGGAACTTTTTCTTTTTTTTTTTATCCAAACAAAGATATATTCTTTCACAACAGATTATGCTAATTCTAAGACAGCTAATCTTAAAGTCTTTTTTCAATTTTAAATAGTGACCAACTTTCCAAGGAAATTTTAGGAATTATTTTAGACTAAATCTTGGAAGATAAATAAAATAAGTTATGGCCTAAGGCTACTTCTGGATAGAATAAGGTAGAGTCATATTCCAATCAATTATTGGATAAAGTTATATCAAATTTATGAAATGATTCTATTTTTTAGATAGAAATTTAAATGTATTGTTTTTGCGGAATTAAAATCAAAGTCACTGTCTTTGGAATATTTTCCATATCTTTATTAAGAAAGTTTTCTATTTCTGGGAAAAATTTCCTTTGTGAGATCAAAGCTATTTCACCAACAAAGTTAATTTTTTTCTATCTTAAATTGAAAAATCATTGTTGAATACATTAAATAAAGTAGAAGGGAAGGAAGCGATTTTGCAAAATTGTATATTTGCTATGATTATCATTTGCTGTTGGTCATACATTTAGGAACTTCAGAAGGTTTCTAAGTTTATTTTTCCAAACATAATCATAAACTGAAGTTATACCAGCAAAGATCAATAGTGTTGGTGGCTGAGTGGCTAGTACAGCTGCCTTACAAGCAGTTGTCCTGGGTTCGCTTCCCGGCTGATGCTTTGATACATGAAAAAAAAGATCAATAGCAATTTTTAGTTTGTTTTGAAGGTTTTTTTGAAAATGAGCAGTGCAAAGCAGCTTTTTCTAGACTTAGCCTGCATAATTCTTAAGATTACTTTTTAATGTGCTTGTAAAGAATGTAGAAAATTAATAATGGACAATAAGTTTGTGTATCATTATTAAGAATTATTAGTCTTTAAGCTTGTTGTAGTTATGCTTAAAATTAGAGAAACATTAATAAAAAAAGAAACTTGTGATTCTGCTCCAATAATGTTTTTTTTCTAGTGAACATAGGAATTTTGATAAAGTTTATAGTGAAAATTCTTTTAGAGGATTTTCAATATCTATCAAACTTATAGAGAAAAAATTCAGCTTTTTTATTAGATCATTTGAAGTTTTTACTTTTCATAGTCTCTTTATAGATTTTTTCCTAGCATTATCAGAGATTTTATAAGTTTATCATCAATTTTGGACTATTTGAAAGACAAATATCTTATATATGTAATCTGTAATTTCTCTGTTGTCTGATTGGTGAATGAATGTTTGTCTGATGATGTCACAACTACTACATTTATGCAAAGGAAGTAATTCTGCCATTAAATAAAAAATGCTGGGGAAAAAATCAATATGTGCTCTTAGTTACAGAAATATAATATGTATTTTGCACTAAAGGTTCCCCAGCTGCAAAACAACTACAAACACTGATTTTTAATTCTCATTAAGATGATCTATGCTTTCATGATCTATCAATCCCTAATATAATTTAGATGAACTTCATACTTAGCAATGTTAATGAACTTTTATAATGCAATGTTCAATAAAAAAAACATATTTACATTAAATTTAAAAAAAAATTGCTAAAGCAACCAATTAAAAAAAAAAATTACAAATATTACATTTACTAAAAAAAAGAAAGATTACAAAAATGGTCACCATTTTTGTATTCCATTCCAACCAGCTGCAGAAACAGCCACAAGTGCTGATTCATAATTTGACATTAAGGTGCTTCGTGCTTTCACAGTCTGTCAATCATCTAATATAGTTCAGATGAACAACATACCAATTAATAAATGGAGGATGCTCCAGTAAATATATATTTGAAACCATTAAATGATCAAATATAACAGATATATTTGAAAGTGTAAATTTTAATTTAGCTTTATTAAAATTCAAAAATTATATTTATATGATATTAAAATGTTTTGTTTAATTTACATTAAATCCAAAAAAAAATGTGTTAGAGCAACCAATTAAAAAACAGCATGGGCCTTTACAAGGCCAGATTCTGACATTGATAAAGAGTATAACTATTAATAAAGCTTAAAAAAACTTATGATTGACTGACTATTGAAAAAAAATACATTTTTTTATTCAGAGAGTACTCCAGTAAATATGTATTTGAAGTCATAAAGCTATCATATATAAAAGATATATTTTAAAATGTAAATTTTAATTTAGCTTTGTTAAAATTCAGAAATTATATTTATATAATATTAAAATGTTTAATTTACATTAAATGTTGAAAAAAAAAATTGATAAAGCAACCAATTCTGTAATAATGATAGTTTCCACCATTAAAAAACTGTTCGGAAAAAAAAACATGCTTTTAATTACAGAGATATAGATTTAAATCTTGAAGAAAATGAGATTATAGTACATAGATTCATGTTTGAAATGTGATATTTAATGAGGGGGGAGGAAATAGATGCTACAGTAACATATGTACATTTAATTTTGGGTTCACGTATTATTACATTTATGTGAAGAATTAATAAAAAATGCTCACAAAAAATTAGTGTAAGTGCTTTGAACTACAGAGGTATAGCATTTAAATCACAAAGAAAATGTGACTATAGTATATAAATTCATGTTTGAAATGTAATATATAGTAAGAGGTGGGAGATGCTTTAGTACTGTATTTACATTTGTTTTAGTTAGCACAGTGGTCCCCAACCTTTTTTGACTTAAGAGCACATTCTATAATACTGGCCAGGTGGCAGGCACCATTTGTTTTTTCAATGTAAATTTATAGTTGGATATTGTTAATAATACACATAATATACAAAAAAATATTTATTTCAAAAATAAACTTTTAACATTTGATTACAATATAATACAATAATTTATAAGAAATTTTAAAAATTAAATTTATTTGTATTAGTTAAATAATTTTTTATCGTGTTCGGATAGTGGCAGGCACATGTAAAATGGTCTGTGGGTGCCATGGTGCCCACAGGCATAGGGTTGGGGACCCCTGAGTTAGCGTATAATTGAAATTGAAATGTGCCTTTCAAAGCAGTTATATTTCTCACATTTAATATGTAATATTGAAATCTTTTGTTTATTGTATATTGAATCGTAAAAAGTTTTGACTAGCATATAATGGAAGCCGAAACAACAGCCTTCTAGTTGGCCACATTTCTCACATTTAATATACTATAATATTAAATTTTTTTATTTAATTTACATTAAATCTCAAAGTAATATTTATTAAGGCTATAACTTTAAGACTATGCACCTGAAAAAATGACAGTAGGGACCTCTGCAAATCTTTAACACAAGATTTATTTAAAATACATGTTATTTTAAAAAAAGGTTAAAGTAACCAATTAAAAAAAACCACCAGACTTTACCTAACTTGGGTGCAGTCTGGTTAATATACAAAAAGCAATGCTGTTTTGATCCCCCTGGAATGATTATTCTTTCAATGTCTATTATTATGACTGTATTATAGCAAGAAAAAAAGGTTAAAATTTTATTGAATATATTCAATACATTATAATTTCATTCCACGTTTCTTAAATTTCATTAGTGGAACTATTCAACTTTCAATTATATGTATGTATATTGTAAGGGTGATAAAACCAGCTTTATATTAGTTAGTTGTGAGGAAAATATGATCTATTGTTCCTTATTTAATGTTGTACTAAATTAGGTGTATATTGTTTTAACTGTGCATTCTAAAAATTAAAACCAGCAACAATATCATGCATTTCACATTTCCAAGAGTAATTCTCATTTTTCACTAAAGTTATTTACTATACTTGAATAATCAATAGATAATAAATCATACAGTGCTATAAAGTCGCATCTCCAAATCAGTTTCTGGTTTATGTGCTTTATCAGTAAAGATTAGGATAGAAAACCAGGACTAATGCATTTATCCTCTTAGAAGCCACTTTTTATTCCTTCAAACCAATTAAACTAATATTCTGAAATTAAAAAAAACAAAACAAGTTAAGCTTTTGAACCCAAATTGAATCACTTGTATAATCAATTATATAGAGTTTACATCAATTCAGTTTCTGTATATTTTAGAGATCTCTGTTTTACAAGACTGTAGATCTCTATTTTTTGGCTAGGAAGGTTAATGCTAATCAATACTACATGACTTTTTTTAAAATCTTATTTATATTTTTTCTGGTTCTTTTCAACCTGCTCTAACATATTTATGTGGACCTGAATAGTCACAGATAATTGTACTATAAAATCTCAATCTCCAAATTGCTTTTTCTCTTTTAAGAAACTTTTTATTATTACCTCCCAAGGCTACCATAAGCAATGAAATCTTTTATGAATCTTTAAGGTATATGCAGATCCATAAGGGAAGAGTAGATGTTTATAAATATGGCATACATAAATATTATTGAAAGGGTGATTGCTATATTACTTGAGCTATCTGCAGTAGAGGTAGTTAATTGCTTTGCTAAATGATTTGAATCAAATACAGCAAAGCCATATTTAAGATGCATTCAGTCAAAAAACAATAAAATGTAGAAATTTTTTAAATGAGATATGATGAATGATAAATCTTCTGAAGTGCAATTATTTTGTAGAGGATCGCTATTGTTTGACTTAAATATATACTCAATGTTTAGTTTAAATAATTTTATGGTATTTCCTTGTTAAAAAAAGATTGCTAAGATGTTGTTGACTGTTAATATCATGTAGTTATTTTCATTTCCAGAGCTCAAAACCTTAATCTCTGTGACTCTGATGTGTCTATATATTTGTTATGTGATTTCATAATTTGCTAACCATGAACTCATTGTACTATATAACCGTTTTGGATGTATTGCTTGCAGAGTTATCTCCAGGATGGCTTTCATCTATCTACTCCATCATTGATGGTGATCAAATCCAGAGACTCTTTGTAATAATAAACTTTCTTCACGTCAATTAGACCACTTATAATCCATACACACATATCTTAAAATGTTCTGCCCTAAAAAGATATGTAGGGAAACTAAGCAATAATGTATTACGACTTTGCTGAGTGGTTTAACATAAGTGTTGGTTGCAGCTACTCGGCACCTTTTTAATGCAATTCGTTTTAGTTTCACAAACTTTAAAGAGCACTGGTATTATTAAGATGCATATATGTATATTCACAACATCAAATGTGTGC
This sequence comes from Epiperipatus broadwayi, assembly GCA_028023455.1. NCBI lineage: Eukaryota > Metazoa > Onychophora > Udeonychophora > Euonychophora > Peripatidae > Epiperipatus > Epiperipatus broadwayi. Next base: position 15,030,940 of record JAQFVV010012396.1, read on the forward strand.
ATATATATTAAAGTTTATCATTTTGCAGCTATATATTTTAAGTAATACAGTTTTACTGAGGAGGGGGGGGGAGTAAACAAAGATTGTTGCTATTTTGGATTTTTTTTTTTTTTAAAGATTATTAATAAAAATCGAAGAAATTTATAAATAGTGTTTTTTTTTTTTTTTGTATAAATGGAAAAGTCAGTAGTTATTGAGAAAGCTCAACCGTAGCGGTTTTCAAGTCAAAGGTTAAATGTGAAAGGTTGAACGAGAAGAGAGTGGTCTCAAGTGTTGCATAAAGAATTGCTAAGAATGTTGTAATCCATTTGCAAAAGTCTTGGAGTTTAGCAGCTTCTGATAGGTTTATTCGTACATGTAGCTAGCAGGTGGATGACTCAGGGAGGCGTTCTGGCTGCAGGCTTTATGGTCTGCGCTAACCGTAAGAAAGCTCCGTGTAAATCTGGGAGAGTCTATTCAAACGCAAAGAAAAAATCAAAATTCAGAAAAGTTAAAAGAAACAAAAACGCGTTGCAAAATAATAATAATAATTCAATCCTATTAGTTAGCAAGTTTAGGAAGTTGGCATCCGGCCAGTAACAACTCGTGGAAGATTCTGTATTTTTCTCTTTGAAATGAGTGCTTTACTTCAGCACATGTGAAGATAACTTTTTTAAAAAACTTCTAATATATATATAATGAACATAGTTTTTTTTTACAAAGGGAAAAAAAGAGTAGTTTTTTAAATGAACGAGCTTTATTTAGTCCTTTTGAAAAGTTGGAATAGCTAAATGCTTTACAGGAAGTGGGATTTTATAAGAAAATATTTTATTGACAGGATTTATAGATTATTCTAATTACTGTTATCATTTATTAGAAGAGGTTACCGAGTAATCGACGAAATATTTTTACCGTCATACACATGCTGAGTAAACACTTTTGGGCTCTAATGTCTTGCTGCAGTTGCTGTAAGCGGTGCAATAATTCAAAAGGGCAAAATTGGACTAGCGCCCATTATAATAAAATGAATGAATATGTATCGAGACTTCCCAAGGAGGATCTGGATCAATCACAAGAACCGGGTCAGTTGTTTTACTTTTTTAATATAGTTCCTTATAAATACACTGCACAAATTATTATCTGTTGTAATATGAAATGTATTAATACCGCCTCATACATAATTTATATTTGTGTATTAATTAGTGCACATGCTCACAAACATAAATATTGTCCAATTCGTCGATAAATTAAATACAATATATTTAATGATTAAAACTAATCTTTAAACTATTACCGTCAACTGATTTAAACATTGTTAATGGAGAATTTTAAAATAGAATATATAGTTTTTGTCCGAGAGCTGGTATGATAACAAGGGTATAGAGTTGTAATTTAAATGATACCGATTATTATTTGAGAATAGTTCGATCCTGCTATCCTGTTAAACATAATTTATTATAGAATCTAAATTGGCGAGTTATAACATATAATGCAATGAACGATTACGTCATTAAGATGCACTGTTTAATTATGTTTACATCTATTTATTATTGATAAAAAGATACTATAAAAATTATTAATTTTTAGCAGTAATTATGATGCATATTTCATTACTAAACGTACCCACGCACACTCATATATATATATATATGTATGTACATGTCACTATTCTAAAAGTACATTAATAAATTAAATAACTGTTTCTACAACAAAAGATTATTCAACTCTTTAGTACCGATCTTAGATCAGCCAACGAAATTCTAACCGGGATCCCTGAATGTCACATCTCGGAGTTTTTTCCTTTGGAGGATTTTTATATCACAAAATATTGTAAAACTTAAAAATAGACTAAAAAATAAAATTGCTGATATAATTGTCATAAATATAACATTTATGTTATAATCTTTGAGAGTGTATAGGCTTGCATATTACACTCTTTATGAATACGCTTATTATAGTCACTGTGTATATGAAAAGCACCCAACTTAATTTTTTAAAATCCATATATTTATATACCTATTAAAATATGATCTAAAAAATCAAACCTTAATTCAAAAAATAACTTTGTTTAGTTTTCTTCTGTACTTTGTCTCAGGAATGTGTCTTTTAGAAGGCCAACATAGTTAATCAGTTAATCTGAACACTAAAACTGCTGGCTTCAATAATTTTTTTTTTTTTCATAATAGAAATGTGATGTGATGAACTATGGCTTTTCATTTCTCAGTGTCAGGAATCTCTCAGCCACTATGCCCAGAGAAACCTGTTGCCCATCTTATCTTTCCTTTTCATTCTCCACTCTAAGTTTCTTCTCTATCCTCCTCCATCCCATTTTCGCAACATTATGTTTATCATGTCTAGGGGGTTTATATCTAAATCCCCCTTATCTTTACCTAAACCTAGCATAATAACCAAGAACCCACTTTCTGTATAATCACTTTGTTTATATTTATTCTATCACAACTTTATTATTTGTACCCTTTCTGCTTGTAGGCATTTACATTTAATTAACAGATGCCTAATATTTTCTATGCCTTCCTTGCATAATTTGCAGGCTAAATCACCCATATTTTTCCATTTATGTATATATTCCCTTGTTGCTAACAATCCTGGTTGAGCCTTAAACAGTAAACTACTTTTCTTGCTATTATTATAAATTAACTTGCACCCAATATTCTGCTTACCTCTATATATATTTACACTCTTTTTATTACTCTCCATACTAGTTTTCCATCTTTCCAACTCCTATTTTTTATTAATGCATTTATTTTTCTATCCCATTCCTTGCCATAATAACACTCAACAATTCTCCTAACACAATCATCCCACCATTTGTATAAGTATACTGGCATAGTCTTTATCTAAATCTTCTGCACACTGTACTACCTTTCTCATTCATCTTGTTGCCTGTCCCTTATTCATAACCCAATTAAATACTATTTTGGCTATTCTCTTATTATCCATAAATTGCAGTCTACTAAACATTTTCATTTTGCTTTTTGCATCTTTCATATAAAAACTTTACTATTCCATTTCTTCTTGAATTGCCAACACACTCACTGCTCTCTAGTTGCCAGTATAAATAAGTCAAAAAAATAAAAAGGTCACCTAATATTATAAGTTTCAGCTTTGTGATTTTCTAATAAAATTGAAGATTCTTTTGAGATCATATGCAGATTTCTCAACTCATCTTAATTTTTTAATCTTTTAACATTTCTCTAATCTTGAGAGATATTTCTGAAATCTTCATATCTCTGATCTCAGGGAAGTTAAATCCAATTTGTATTTCATTAATCACAAAGTCTAGTTTAATGTATAAAGGAAGAACATACTTTGTTTAGGATCAACAATATTTTTATTGCAACAATATTTGTATTGCTTGGAATTAATTAAATAAATTTTGGCTGATTCTTCTGAAACTAGTGATTTTGCTTTTCTGGTGACTTACTTAAGATTTTAAAAAATGGCATTTGGTACAATCTATCTGTAATCCTTGCAAAAGAAGAAATGACTGATATTTCCCTTGTACTTTTTACATTGAATATTTGTTAAAATGGCTACACTCATATGATTCTTTTGTGTTCACAATGTATGTGATGTGTAATTTTTGAGAAATCAATGAAAAATGTCACTTGGTTTACATTGTATTTTACAATCAACAGACATCGTAATTGAATTAACCTAATACAATTTAAATTTTTTTTTTTTTCAAATTCATGTTGACAACTGCAGTAAAATCCAAAATTTACTTTAACACTTCAATCATGAATCTGAAAATTCAGCCCACTTATACAATAAAGTTATATCATGAACCAAGATGTTCAATCCTATCACAATAAATGTATTTCATAGGAAAAACAATTAATTTAGAATATTGGATTGGAATGGTTTCTTTTGGTTACTTATCACTTAAAACTGCATGCTATTGATACAAAATGTAATACTACAGGAAACTAATGTCATTGCAAATAATATTATTTTCACATTTGGCATAAACCCTACTGTACTTATTAGATGGAAATATCAATATATTATAAAGTGGATCTGTAAAATGAATAATCTACTTCTTGATCACTCACTTTTATGACCCACTTCTTGGCCATTCATTTTACATAAAAAATAAAATGCATGGTATTTTTAAAATTAATATTTTAAAGTTACACATCTGGAACTTGGAGTTAACTCATTTCATACAGGAAGAATAAAGAAATAATTAAGATGTTTTTTTCTCTGACCATTCTAGATCAACTTTGATATTAACTTTATTAATATTGAGTAATCCTTGAGAAATAGGAATCATTCATTCTAGCTAAGTATTGATGGATACCCATTAACTGATCATTATTAGATAGTCAATTGAGTTAACGAAGGACAAAATATTTTTAAAAATCCTAAGCTTACTTGGAAATTTTGCATTTATGTAAAAAACTCAGCTTCCATGATTAATGAGCCCAGTTTATGCCTCTAGGCTGCTTGTCAGGCTAACTATGTAACCACTATGATTTTAAATATATTTTTAATACATAATAGATATCTAATATATTTGATGAAATAAATGTTTATGTGCCAAATAGCATAGTTAATGAAATGAATATATATATATCATCAGAACATGTTTCTTTATATATTAATGATGTAAAAATTAAATATATATATATGTGTGTGTGTGAGTGTGTATGTAAAATATTTTATTACAAAATTATATCTTATAATATATTAAAGTATTGTATGGTCATTTATAGCTCTGAAAAAGATAATTGAAATATAAAAGGTAGATTATAAAAACTGCTTTGATTCAAAAAAAGTGTTGAATATGAATATTGTATTTTAAAAGTCGTAATAAAACATTTGATGATAAAAAGAAAGAAATATATGATAAAATATCTTCAAGTAAACTGTATCATCATAGAAAATATAAAATTCTCTACCCAAGTATTACTGAGATCTATGTATAGCATTAAATCAATAGAAATTAAATATAAAATAAAAAACATTGTTATTTACTAAACAGCCATTAAACTATTTTTCAGTGTGTGCATTAGGAAAGATAATTTACTCTGTACCCATCTAATGTAAGTTTGAATAATCAATGGACCCTAGATAGTAGTACTCTATCTAAATATGTAGCATAGTTTGATATTTTTTTATACATAAATACAAAAAATAATGTGCTTCATATGTAAATCAGTCATTCCATTGCAAGATAAAAACTTTCTAGCAAATATTTGACTCAATAATATTCCATTCTTTCCAAATACAATTGAGTAACAGTTTTGTAAATATATCAACTTCAAGACCACATGATCTTTTCTTATGCTTGTTCATATTTTTTATCCTACTCTGGAGTCATCAACTATAGGCTTTATTGCTCAGTAGATGTCATAAGGTCTAGACCATTTTCTGGTTTGTGCTTTCATCACTGAACACCAGAATTCACAGATGGATCTATTGTATTACTGCATTTAGCAACCAAAAACTTGTCTGGAGATGGTTTTATAGCACCATATCATCTGGTGCCCATTGAATACTCAATTCTATGACTCTGAAATAGGATGAAGATAATTGTTTTTGGAATTGTATGAATAAGAATATGAAAAAGTCATAAAATGTTATTTGTGATATTAACCTTTTTAGCCAAAAAGTGGAAAGGACGGTCTCAGATCTGTATAACTATGCAAGTGAGGTAGCCTAGATTTAAAGTTGTTCAGGATTATTTTTCTTTTAATTTCAGGTTATTAGTTTAAATAATATTAATAAAATAAAAGATAGCTGCTAGATGTATAGATGTATTGAATCCAGCTTTGAATTCTAGTTTTTACTGATGAAAATTAAGACCAGAAACTGATCTAGAGATGGGACTTTTATAACACTATATTATCTGATATCTGTTGCATACTTAAGCTTATGTAATAGGTGGTTTACAGTAGAGTGCAGTAAAGATATCTAATTGCTTTTAGTTTTAAAGGTGGTACAGGGAATGAAAAACATATGTACTATTTAATAATTAAGCCAAAGATAATATATATATAAGCATGTATATAATCTACTATGTATTGACTAGTTGTGTAAATTTTAATAAAGTTACACAGTGTGTGGGTACAAACTGATCAATACAGGCAATGTTGAATCACTCTAGAAATAATTATATGCAAAAAAAAAAAAAAAAAAGAATTAGACTAACTGCAAGTAACAACATTTTAATTTGCATTATAATAAAGTCTAACAATTAAGCAAATTAACAAAGTTAATAAAATGCCTGCAGAATTGCTAATGAAAGATAATAGAGAATGCAAAATGTAGTAATATTGAGAAAGAAAAAAGGAAAGCGAAGTCAGACTAGTGAAACTCGATGTGCAGAGTGAAAAGCTGCTAGTGCAGTTGCAGACCTGTATTAACAGTAGTAAGAGCTCCAGTTAATTCTAAATAGACTAACTCAAGGAAGCAGTGAGCAATAAGGTGTTTACTAGAAATTGCCAGTGAACGATTTTCTGAAATTAGGCGAATTTAAAAAAAACGCATAGTTATTGAAATAAATACTTTAGTAATTCATGGATCTAGAGATGAGTTCTAACTGTCTATCCATTTATTATTTATCTATCTACAGAGATATGAACTGTTCCATTATTAATATTGTTTTTGCTGTCAACTAGACAGTTATTACTAAAATATATATTACTCAAAGTAAATAATCTGATTAAGTTATGTATTAAACTTTGTGTGTATGTGTTATTTTGAGTGCCTGTTAGATTATATATATTATAATCATTGCAATGCTTCGTTTTTCTGGAAAAAAAAAAAAAAAAACATAACAAAGAAGTAATGACTGCAACATTTTACTATGATTTGAATTACCCACAATTCTTGTTTAATAATTGTGGGATTTTTTTTTTTTTTAATTCAAACTTTTGTTTGAATTTATTTAACTTAAAAGTACAAAGTCATTGTAAGGATAATACTGAATATGATTAAAATTGTATAAAACATTTTCATTCAAAATATTGTAATTACTTTAAGAATACAATTTACTTTTATTTTAGAATCGTTTTTTTTTAAAAAAAAATCCGTTTTAAAAATAAAAACATCCAAGTAAGTTTCTAAATGTAATTAAATTTGTTTTAACCTATAATAAGACATAAAATATAGGATAAAAATAGACTTAGTTGCACTCAGTTTGGAGGGAGAAGGACTTTTCTTTTCAGAAAATTTTTTAAAATAAAAATAAACTATCTTTTATAAAGAGTTGAAAAGTAAATTAAAGGATTTACTTAATATATATAAATCAGACTGCCAACTGCATGAGTACTTGATGTACGTGTGTTTTATTGTAGAATCAGATGAGGTTGTTTGAGAGCCAAAATATCGAGCAGATCGCATGTGTTTATTCGGCCAGTTTGAGTTTTTTCACCATATTTACGTATTAGACCTGATACGATGGCAGAATGCTGTAGTTGTCAATTTTTAATATGGCCTTTTGCCATCACAAACGTCCCTTTCTCTATATTGAAGAAAAGTACACATATTATCTTTACAAACACGGGCAGCAGGTCTAATACGCAAGTACCGTCTCTCAGCTGAAAAATCAAGTTTGTAGTTTTCCAATTAATTGTTTTACATTTGGCTGATGGTTCAGAGCACTTTCATGAAATATGTTGCTTTTTTATTTTAAAAAAACCTCCGACTAATAGAATTATTAATAATAGAGGATTTAATCATTTTTAGACTTCAAAATAAAGATATTGCTTTATTTAAATTGGTTTTACAGAATATACTGTAAACAGTGTGTTTTTCATCAGATATCCGTCTTTTTTATGTAATAATTAATTGATTTATTAAACCACGGTTGGTATGGAATTCTGCTTAGTAATAATATGATGATTTTATATATGAGGGTTCATTACAAATATACAAGATGATCTTCTGCTTCTTTAAAAGATCAGATATTGATTAATCAAATCGTAGGTACAGCTTTGAATAGTCTTTTTTTTTTTATATGTCATAGCATCGACCGGGAGGCGAACCCACAACCGTCTGCAACCAACTACTTGCTTGCAGGTGACTGCGCTGACCTCTCGGCTAACAACGCTTGAATACAGTCTTTTTTGTCTCAGAATTTTTTTCTCTCATTATCTAACCATTTCTTTTTATTTTACTGTTTTTGCTCACTGGTGTTATTTTAGGGCTGGAAGCCTATTGTGTCATTCAACATTTTTTTGGACTAATTGGATTGTTTGTTTATGTAGCGAGTCTTCCATCCTTTTAATTGCAATAATTCTTAATAATATATTCAAAAGAAAATGTCATTAGTTTTGCTGAGGTACTTGGAATAAAAACTGGTCTTGAATACGAGTATATAATACCTTCAACTTTATTTCCCATTTCTATGACAGTGGTCTTTGGAACAGTTACTTATATGAATTATAATTATCTGATAATTGCGCTATTCTTTTTAATAGAAAAAGTGATCTACATAATGTTTTTAATATTTTGAATGCAACTTATAAATATTTTACTAATTAATATTAAAAAATATATATTAGCAACCTAATGGCAGAAATTGCAAATACTGTATAAACTTCTTTTACATTGCAAAGACTATAGGAAGAATATACCATTCCTTGAAGAGTTATTAGAATATGTGTTAAAATCTTGCAGGAAAAAAAAATGAAAAAAAATCACGTCAAATAAACAGATTAAAGACCAGCATCTGATATATGTGCACACATTTATATAATTGTGCCAAAACTAATCTTTTTTTTTTTTTTTGTTCTTTTTCTCTCATTTTTTCCTTCTTCAGGAGTTAAAATGCTCTTATTTGTGAATGTCTGCTAATGGTAATATCTTTGATATTCATCTTAATGATATAAAGTATGGATTAACGATATGAATCATGCATTAAAATCTGCGATGTAGCTTTAAATATTAAGATGTTAGAGTAAATTAGCAAGTATTGGCAAACTGTCACTAATGGCGGTAATCATTATTACTTGGTCTGAGTAATTTATTCCTGATAAACTCACCCAGCTTTCAGACAGACACACATATATAATATAAATAATTTTTATGTATATTATTTTTATTATTCAGATCATGTGTGTGCATTATTTAAAATAGATTGATGGAGAAATATATATTAGTTGATCTTTTTTTTTTTACTATTATAATTGTTTTAAAATCAATGAAATATAATATAAATCTTTATTATATAATAATAACAACTTGTAAATACATCACAGAAAAATTATATATATAAAAGCCTTTTTCGGTAATTCTCAATTTTTTTTACCCTTCTCAATATGATACCTCGTACTAATACTAACACGTATATTACGTATATAGCGACATCTACTGACATTTCCTATAATTCATATTTTTATCATTTTATTTATTTCCCCTTATATTACTTTCCATTCTTTATCCATTACCCAATCATTCATTAAATCAATTGACTTTTTGTAAATGTTCATACATGTATTTATATTATATTTTATATAATTTGTTTCATATATTTTCCTTCTATTCATTTCCTTTATATAATTTAATGGTCTTATGTTTTTAATACAATCTATTTTATGTCCAGATTTTAAATAATGAACATATAATGCTGATCTATCATCCCTCCTTTCAATAGCACTATTATGTTCTTTTGCCCTTTGTTCTAATTGTTTTGATGTTTGTCCATAGTAAACCATTTTACATATCCCACAAGTAATTTTATATACTGTTCCCTTTATATATTTCATATCATCTTTAATCTTATAATTTCCTATTAATATATCTAAATTTTTACTATTAGACCATCCTATTTTTATATTTTTATTCATATAATTTTTATTTTTAGTTAATATATCATAAATTTTAAGTGATATGCAACATAAAGGAGTATTATTTCATTTTGTATTATAATTTGGGAATAACTTTTATTCAGTCATAATATTATTTTTATTCGGATGGCATATAGGAATATATGAATCTAATATTCTAGGATTTAAATGTAATGGCTAAAGTAAAATAACTTAATAGAATGTGTTTATATATCAGAATATTAAAGGACATTAGCGTATTTATAGTTGTAACGTTATAATGTCGTTCCTAGGTCTTTTAAATTTTACGTAAAGAATAATAAAAAGTTATCAAATAATTGGAAATTAAAAAGGAATATAGAAAATTATATTCTTAAAACTTTTATTGATGAAAAATACAATATTTTATATAACAAGATTAATAAATTTAAGAATTTAAAAGTTGCTATAAAAGCGTCATTAATAAAAATAAATGTGTGGGATAAATTAATAGTCTATTTAAATGGATATAGGGAAAAATGGAGTCATAAAATATATAAAAAATATAATAGAAAATGGATATGGATGTGGACGAAATATTGGAATAAAGATAAAGTAGTGACAGAATGTAAAGGATATATTAATTACAATAACAGAATAAAAGATAATTTTATAAATCTAACAAAATATAAATTCTCAACGGAGCAAAATCAACTATTAAGTAAGTCTCCTTATTTTATACCATTTGTGGATAAAGACATTAAAAAGAAGATAACTACGGACATAGAATTAGCAAATATTTCTACAGTAGATAAAAGGAAAATGAACTATTTATTGAACAAACAATTAGGAAATATTAAATGTTCACAAAGGGAATATAAATATAAAAGAACTACTAAAGAAATAAGAAATATATGTAGAAAAGAGAATATAGTGTTATGTAAAGAAGATAAAGGTAGTAGATTTGTTATAATGTATTCTAAAGATTATATAGATAAGATAGAAAATGAGATAAAAAAGGAAGGATATATAAAATTATTTAAAGATCCTACTAATAATATAAAAAGTAAATATATAGAGATATTACATAAAATGGAAGGGAAAGGAATTATTGATAAAAATAAGTATGGATTTTTGTATCCATCAATGTATGAAAATCCATATATATTTACTAAAGTAAAAACACAAAAAGAGGATAATCCATTAAGATTATTATTTAACTTTTCAAATTTCATTTTACAGAAATTTTGTAGATATATAAATAAATGGATAGCAAATATTATGGGGTATGGGGAATTTTGTATTAAAAATACTGATGAAATTATAGATAGGTTAAATATAATAAAAATGAATAGAAATCAAAGTATTTTTGTAATGGATATAGAGAAAATGTATCCAAGTATACCTAGGGATGAAAGTATTAAAATAGTTATACAAAAATTAAAAATGTATATACAGGATATGGAAATAATTGACATTATGGAACAGGGGTTAAATTTAATAAATAATAGCTTATATTTTAAATATAAAGATGAATATTGGAATATAAATAAGGGATGGGTTATGGGATGTACAATAAGTGGATTAATGGCTTCAATATTTATAAATGAAATGGAATTACATATTGTCAAGAATAGAATAATAAATAAAGAAATAAAAGAGTATTTTCGATATGTAGATGATATCTTAGTAATAGGGAATAAAAGAGTTATAAAAAATATGTATAATGAATTTAATAATAATAAAAATAATATAAAGTTTACAATAAAAGAAATAGATAATAAAATAAAATATTTAGATATAGAAATAAAGATAAACAATAACATGATTGTATTAAATCATTTTATTAAAGAAGATAAAATAAGAAAAATAATTTATAAGGATTCACAACAAGCATGGACACAAAAGATGGCAGTAATTAAGAATTTTAAAATTAAAAATGATAGGTATAACACAGATAAAAAAACCGCTGAAGTACAAAAAGAACAATTTATTAAATTATATTCTAGCTATGGATATAATCCTAGAAATATTAGGAATATATTATATGATAATAAAAATAATATTAGAGGGAATAAAATATTAAATAATATAAAATGGATTAAAATTGCATATACACCTAAAATTTATGATATATTAACTAAAAATAAAAATTATATGAATAAAAATATAAAAATAGGATGGTCTAATAGTAAAAATTTAGATATATTAATAGGAAATTATAAGATTAAAGATGATATGAAATATATAAAGGGAACAGTATATAAAATTACTTGTGGGATATGTAAAATGGTTTACTATGGACAAACATCAAAACAATTAGAACAAAGGGCAAAAGAACATAATAGTGCTATTGAAAGGAGGGATGATAGATCAGCATTATATGTTCATTATTTAAAATTTGGACATAAAATAGATTGTATTAAAAACATAAGACCATTAAATTATATAAAGGAAATGAATAGAAGGAAAATATATGAAACAAATTATATAAAATATAATATAAATACATGTATGAACATTTACAAAAAGTCAATTGATTTAATGAATGATTGGGTAATGGATAAAGAATGGAAAGTAATATAAGGGGAAATAAATAAAATGATAAAAATAATGAATTATAGGAAATGTCAGTAGATGTCGCTATATACGTAATATACGTGTTAGTATTAGTACGAGGTATCATATTGAGAAGGGTAAAAAAATTGAGAATTACCGAAAAAGGCTTTTATATATATAATTTTTCTGTGATGTATTTACAAGTTGTTATTATTATATAATAAAGATTTATATTATATTTCATTGATTATAAGATAAACAACATAAAGGAGTATTATTTCTTAGAATTAAGTAATTGTTTTAAAATATTATTAGAGATAATTATTAGATTATCTGAAGGAAAACGTCTGAACCAAATTTTAAAGAGGCAATTGAAAAATTTCCCACTTCTAACCTTTTAACTTTGACCTGGTTAGAGTAAGAGGTTAATGTCAAATTGCATAGTTTTGTGGACTATGAATTGCCATTAACCTTTAAAACTTTCCAAATGTTTTACATTTCAAAAATATTATAAAATACAAAAATTATGCTGTTAATTTATATATATAAATTTTAAGCAAAGCATCACATAACTCATTTAACATCTATATTAATAGCAGTAATTGATTCCAAAGTGGTCATTAATTATTTATCCACTATTAAATATCAAACCACAATATTCAGGATTTTCCATGTATCATCCATAGAAATACTAATTGAAATTAACATTCATAATTTAGTAAAAATTGAGTGATTTGTTTGGGAATTGTCCCAAGTCAGCTATTTGAAAAGCAATTGTGCTCTTGACTATATCACAGGTAGAATTGAATAAATATTTAGATGCAAATGAATTGTGAAGGTTGTGATGGAATTTACTGTGGAAGAAGAGTGGAAGATAAGTAGAAAAGGAATAGATGATTCTTAAGAAAGAAACTAACCAAGATCTTTTTGTATAACAAGAAATACCTGGAGAAACAAATCTGGATTCATATGTGAGACCTTTCTTTTGGTAGATAATTGATAATATCAAATATGGATAGGTTGACACAAAAATGCTATATAAAAATAAAATTGGTTTATTCCTTTGTAAATTTTTAACACTGAAAGGAGTTCATCAAATACAGGTTGGAAACAATTTTGTAAATACAATCTGCACTATTTTGTTTTGTATTTTATCATGCACATAAAGCCATATATACATATTGCTTGGCTGTTAAATTTTGTTTAATTTTTTTCTTCACAGTTTTATCAGTAATCAAAATGTAGTTTTACTTGTAGACATGTACAAATATGACCCTTAGATTATTTAGATGTCTTTTTGGTTTTTTATTTATCATTTGTCACAGTATATTAAGCAAAGATCTTCATGGTGCAGTAATTCTTGCATTTTTATGCTATGGTTTTGATTTCAAGTTTAAATCTTTCTGATTCTTGAAAATATTGTTCAGATGTGTGAGTATTTAAAAAAAACTTTGAAAATTTATTTTCTGAAATCTATACCATTGCTAAATTGACTATCTAGTAAATCACTGGTCAATAAATGGGTATCTAACTATATGAATGGCCTAATAAGGAATGTTTTTTATCATGTTTTAACATTGTGGAGAGATGTTGGAGAAGCTTTTGTCATATGGGAGAATTTTCAAATGACTTCATACAAATCTTTAATTATGATAATATGTTGAACTTAAACTGCAATGAATAAAATGAGTGAACAGTACTACACTAATTGTAAGTTAAAGGATACTTTATTGAAAGATGAAATTTGAAAATCTGTTTCATCAAAGTTGTAAAAAAGAAGTTAAAAGGGATCAAATTGTAATGTTTTATATAACATCTATATTTTTTATTTTACACAATGTTATATTTGAATATGATTCATCTTTTTCTTATAAGAAAAAGCAGTTGATTTTCTATTGACATGTTCAAAGCATAAACAATAGCTGTTATAAGAAACTTTTGAAGTGGTTTTATCTAATGAATCAGAATATTGAATTTTATCTGCAGCTGTGAGATAGATTTATTTTAAATTTATTATAATTAACTGTATTTTGTATATTTCAATCATTGTTAAATAAAATAATAATACTTATTATAATATTTTTTCAAGGCATTTTTTTTATATCAATTTGTAAATACCTATATGTATGCATAAGTTTGTGGTAATTTTCTGATCAGGAAACTCCACATAAATGGCCCAGAACCATCTCATTCTAGTAGTGGTATAGACATTCAAATCATCTTTAATATGGTATTCTTCTGTACTTTTTGTCTATTTTGTTATATAGTATAACTAATTCATGTGACTAACAGAAGAGTCTGGCAAAAAAAAAAATACCAGTGAAGATGTATTTTTTTTTCCTCATGTGTCATAGCATCAGCCGGGAAGCGAACCCGCTAACCCGGAACAACTGCTTGTAAAGCAGCTATCACTGACCTCTCAACCACCAATTTCTAAGCATGCAGTTTTACAAAAACCTTTATAAATTAGAGCAGTAGCAGAATTATCATATCCTTATAGTAAAAGGAAAAAATATCAATTGTCAATTAAATTTTTTGCTATCAGTTTTGATAAAAGTTTTATCTAGAATCAACAAATGCAATCTAAAATTGCTGAGAACTTTTTAATTTTTTTTAATTTTAAGATCTCATAATTATACAAACTTATTATAAATGGCACAAGAGTAAACAATTGCTCTTGTTTTATTCCATAGGATTAATAATATATCTCAATAAAATAAGCTAAACATTGTCTGGAATATATATATAAGAAAATGTGAACTTTATTCTTTTTTCAAATTATTAATTAAAGAGTCTCATGACATAGAAAGTTATGCATTTGCTTGCTTTTTCATAATCAGGAATTTAAACTTAAGCTAGAGAAACCATTAAATTTTTTTACAGAAATACATAATTAGGATTTTTGTCTTTCAATTAGACAGCTTCTGCAAGCCCAGTTAGATTTTCAATATTGATTGGTAAATAGGTGACTTTTTAATTAGAAAATAAAGATCCCAGATTAATCTGTGTTCATTATGTGAGTATTGATGCACTGATAAAATAAAAAATACAATTATAAATATGATGCATTTTTCACTTCTGGCAGACGTTTATAGACTTATGAGAATAAGAAATGGTGCTCATGTGATGTTAGAAACTTATGAGCACTGGGTCCACAGCTACCTTTTTTTTAAAACTTTAATCAGTAAGAAATAAAATGAAAAAGAAAATGAAACAAATAATTTTGACAATCTTGCAACTTCAGAAAATGAAAGTGGTTCTCAAATTTTTCATAAACTGGTTCTGAAGGAATATCTAGAAGAATACCAAAGCCTAAGCCCAATTACTATTTCTGTATTTACTTCTATGTACTTAAATAAGAAATGCTCTTTTTTGCAGTCATATAATTATATTTTTATTATATCTTTTTACAATAGTTTATCATTTTCTGTTCTCATGTTGAATATGACAGATATAATATTTTAATATCTAAAAATAATTCTTTCTGTCATTTGAATTAGTAATCAATCTCAGAGACTTCTCTTCAGTTACAATTATTTTTCACATTAATATGTAAATAATAAGCATTTATAATTGGAATTTTTTTTAAAAAATTCTTTTTATTCATAAATTAGTTATTAATATGTTAATCATTGAATGAGTCAAATATTTGTTATGACAGAAATTACATAGTGTTGTTAGAAGAAACGTTTTTTTTTCTTTCAAAGTCGATAGCGATACATCTTTATCTTGTCTTGGATTTTGATATGGTAATCTGAAAAAATGTAGTGTGGTGTTTTGCTTTATTCCCCCTTCCCCTCTTTACTCTAGAATGATCATTAAAGACTTGGTGCTTTTTGTGTATGACTTGGAATTGTCATGATTTAATAGATTCACTCTTATAACTACTGTACTGTTTCCATTACTCCATTTAATATTAAGAAGTAAGCTTCATTTACAATTTTTGTATTAGTATTGCTTCATAATAGCTTTTGCTTTAGTTTTTTTTTTTTTACTTTACTTTAGAATGACCATTAAATTTAGACTTAATGCTTTTTGTATATGGTTTGAACTAATGTCATGCATTAACAGATTCTATCTTGTAACAAACTGCAGTACTGTTTATCTTTACTCTATTTAATATTAGGAAAAAAAGTTTATTTATAATTTTAATAATTAGTATTGGTACATAACTGGGTTTTTGACATATGTCAAAAACAAAATACTACATTTATTACACTGAAATGTACAATGAAATCATAATTCATTGTATGTTTCAATTTGTTTATGTTATCTAATATGTATATGATTTGATGTTGTGGTTAAGTGGCAGACTCCAGAGCTTAATATCCTTGAATTGCAGCTCAATTTTGTTATTTCTGGTGCTTGAACTTCTTATGAACTCCTAAGTAATCAATAGCCATTTGATTATTGGTATACTTCTAATTTTATTTAATATTTGTTCTAATGGTGTATGACACCATGATTTTAACTGTTTTCTCAAGAACTAAAGATTTCTGGATTGGTTTGTAAATGAGGAATGGGAAGATAAAGGAAATCTCAGTTTTATTAATTATCTAAAAGTAGTGTACTTATCCTGCCACTTTGGAATTCAAAGGTGGTCTGACCTCCAACTATATTATAATTCAGGACAAGTGAAAATATTTTGTACCCTTTTGGATTTTTTAAAATTTAATCAGTAGACATTTAAAAAAAAAGATCTACATTATATATCTCTATCAACATATTAATGCTATAGATCATCATCATTAGAAACCAATAGATCTTATGGGGTTTTCTTCACCACCTCTAATTTTGTCCATTTGAATGCAAATTGGCCTTTTCTTATTCTTTAAAAGTATTCAAAAATTGTTCAAGGGTTCATAAGAAGTTTAGATATTGGCAGTTCCAATAACAGATCAATCCTAGACATATTCCTGTCATATTCCATGCATTTTTTGTTAAGAGTCTTATGTAATACCAATATGTAGGGTTTGGAGTTTTTAGTCATCTTTCATTTAACATTAAAGACCAAGCAATTATATCTTTTTCTCTATAACTTTCTTCAATAATTTTTTTCTCAAATTCAAGTTTTTTTCTAAAATTTATATCCAGATAATTCTCAATATTTTTTTTATTTTTTCAAATGATAATATTTTTTTAATTGAACGTTTTGTACTTACCTTATTACATAACCATACAATCCACTAGTAAATGTGTGGATTCAGTACATATAATTTCTTTGTGATTGTATATCTTTTATAGCTTATTTATGCTATTGCAATAAAAATTACTAATGATATTTCTTTTAAATTTCTAAATTGTCCCCCTTTCTTGATTTTTTTTTTTTTGCCCCCTAAGCATCATTGTTTTTGTTTTGACTATATTTATGTTATATAATGTATATACTGAATCTGAATGAACTTTTATACTTGTATATAATTTAGCTTATACCAAACATATCTTTCTTTGCTTACCTTCAGCATTTGCATTAGGGGCAGTAATTCAATCTATTTAAGAGCTTATCTCTTGTAAGTTTAAGAAATCAATGAATTCTAAATAGTAAGCTATATCCATATCCCAACTTGGATTGTATAAAAAAACAAAGATCCTTCTTGATGGATGAGTGCAGATTTTATTCTTTACTGAATATGGCTAATGGCCAGAAACTCCAATGAGAATATTACTTGAACATTGCTATCTGGTACGCATGATTATTCAAGCATATAAAAGATGATTCTGAAGTAACATAACTATAATTAAGCTTACATTATCATGATTAAAAAATGGTATGCAACCATATTATTCATCTTTTGTAATAAAGTATGAAAATCAATCATTCGCTCTTTATGGAAGTTTTATTAATGGCATTATGAGTGTGGCATTATGAATTGTGTGTGTGTGAAATAACCATTTGTTTATTCTATACCTGTTCATTTTTTTTATTTGATTAGCAAGGCCTTAGTCCAATGCAAAATACTAGATTGTTGGTTTTTTTTAAAAATCTTACAGTAAGAAACAATAAGTAATTTTATTACTGTATTTCAGAGCCATCTTCTGTAATTATTGGATGCCAGATGGTGGTATTGGTATTTTCACATCTCTCAATTAGTTTTTACAAATTGGTATCTTCATTGAGGAGTAGAATTTGCACTCACAAATTTAGCAATCACTTTTAACAACTTTTATACTATTCAAATTAATAGTCTAGAAGCCTAAAGTCTACTTTCAAAATTTTATATGAATTTCAGATTATTTTAGATAATATAAAAAGGGTAAAATGGCTATTAGATCCAAAAGTGCAAATTTGCTTTTCACTCATAATGCTTAACAGCCAGAAACTAATCTGGAGATGTGGTCCTAATGATACCATCTGGTATTCATTGATTACTGGAACTTACTAAGCATGATTTTTGGTTAAATAGAAAGTTGAAAATAAGCTGAGAAAGTCATATGATAATTTGTTAATGTGAAAACATTTTTATATACTATATGTAGAAAGTAATTATATAAGAAATTTGAACACAGACTTTCAAGGTTCCTTCAGCTATCCAATCTATTTCATACAATCAATACATGACCACACATGTGTAAAAAATAAATGATCTCCAATATACATATTTCGTCTGAACCAGCACTCATCAATTGGTCCAGACCATCATCTCTCACACACATATATAATCAGTACTTAGTTTATATTAAGATAGCAATCTTCAAACTTATCTTTTACGCTTGTGTGTCGTCATGTGTATCGGTTATATAAGGTATATTGGATAGCTGAAATGAGCTTGAAATAATTCCAGGTCCTTGTATTCAATCAAACATTGTATGTAGAAAGGTATATAATTTACATAGAATTTATAGTGACTAAATTCTTAGCAATAGTTTTTTAATAATCTGAACTTTATATACGGATTATAATTTTATCAAATGATGGTATCGTGGGAATGCTTCTCTTGACTGATTCTATTTTATTGTTTATTATGATTTTAATAAAATAAAAAAAAATTAAATTTGTATTTCTAATTTATTAAGAACTAGAAACAGGTTTTAGTTTGTTTAGTTATTATGCTTTATAGTTTGGTTTAATAGATTGTAATGATGATAACATGAGAAATCAGGTTCAGACTAGGTACAAATTTATAGGACTTACAAAGATCTCTCTATAATCAAGAAAATGACAATTTGACAAATAAACCTGTCAAAAAAAATATATTTAAATAAAAATCAGATGTAAACTACTTTTTAAAAAAAAAAAAAAAAAAATTGTAGTGAAGCAGTTATATATATTTTCATGTTATAATATAATTTTATGTTGCTTTATGTAATATATACTATTTTCAAGATGTTTAATGCGTTATATATATATATTAATTTCTACAATGTTTTTTAATAGCTATGCTACTTCTTATAGTTACGACTTTCTAATAGTCAATTTCAGAGCTATAATTGATAAACTGTGCATCCATATATACACACAGATCAGCACCTAAACTCATGGTCATCACTGCAACTATTACATATTATTTAGCTCTATTTAATTATAAATATAGGGGATTTGAACATAGTCTTTCAAAGACCCCTCAACTATCCACACTCGTACCATTGATACACATGACCACACACATGTAGAAAAGATAAATAATCAGCAATATACATATTTTATGCTGAACCAGCACTTATCAGTTAGTCTAGATTATCATCTACCAAGCATATATATAATCATTACTCAGTTTATATTAAGATAGCAAATCTTTATACTTTAATGGACAGGCTTCAATCTACTCCAATCTCCAACTTTTCAGCCATCCATATTATTGAAAATCTAGATGATGGAATGCCCAAATTCCATGCTCATGCCAATATTGTTATGCCCGTGTTGACCTCTATTTAATTATATATATATTCCCATTTAATACTTAATTGTATTGTTGTTTTGACAACTAATTGCTTAAATTTTATTGGTTTATTTAAACATGAGAGCTGCAGTATGTCATGTATGTATACCAATGTATTATATTTATGTTTATAAATTGAAACTATAAAAAATAATGAAATTACTATTGATATGTATGTGAGTACAAATTCTGCTATCATTGGATATTTCCCAACAACCAGAAATTATTTTGGGGTAAGGATATAGTTTTAGATTATAATATTCATTAATTATTCAAGCTTATAGATGGATTTGGAACAAAATTAATAGAGTGAATTAGTACTTCCATTGCAGATGTTCAATATAAATAGAGAAAGTCATGTGATGCTTTGCTTAATGCAAAGACATCTTTTTGAACTACATAAAAAGATAAGATTTCATATAAATAAAAGGTTCTTGAAGCTTTAATTTTATAAAAACTGCTAATTTTCAAAATTTATTTTAAAATATATACAACTATTATTTAAAGAAATAATATGTGGAGCTTAAATAATATTTCAAGATTGATTTTTCTTTAAATTATGTCTACATTAGTGATTCTCCTTATCAGTGGTGTAATTTCAAATTGAAATTTAGTGACCAAAATTCTAAGTAAATCTATATTATTTTAAGTGAATTATGTATATCAAAGGCAATGAATTAGTTACTTAAATTAATGAATCATAATGAATTATGAATGACTCTTAATTTAAAAATCAAAGGGCCTGGAGGCAGTTGTGTTTCTAACTATGATGCTTTGTTATTTGCTCCAAGGGTTGTATACTGATTCTTATAATTGCTATTTAATATTATAATAAAATTTCCATTATTAAATCATATTTTTGCAAGAGATTTTTTGGTACTTTTTTGTCACACTGGACAAGCTGCCCGGTTCTTCTATTAGCATATAAAATCTTAAAAATGTAAAATTTTTGTCGAACTTTCTATTAACTTGTAGTTAACAATCACAAATAGGCACAAATTAATAATAAAATGTATATTCATTTACTCTCTCTATTCAAACATAAAATTGACCCTGATTTTAAAAAAGTTTAAAAATTGAATGTAATTTTTTGTTAAACAATTTTTAAATATAACAAGTACAAAAATACTTTTTAGCTTATTTATATGTAAGTATATTCAAATAACTTGAGAGCAAGAGGCTAAATTATAAATAGCAACTGTGTTACCAACTCCCAACCAAAAACATTCATTTATGGCTAGATATTTTTGTAATAGACTTGAATAATTTCTATCATCTGAACTCAATATCTTATTTACTTTTTAAAATTCTTTTAAATTCAAATTATTACTGAAAATTAGTAAATGATGAAGTGATTGAGTATTAAGTACATACTTAGCAGAAGCATTATGGGATATATGATAAGTGTCTATTAAGAAAAAATGAACTAGGAGAAGAAAGAAGAAGTTTGAATATCTAAAAGAAAGAGAAGTAGTTATGAGTTTAAAAACTAGAGCAATTGGGCTGAAAATCTTGGAGAAGATTGTAAGATTGATGTGGATTTACTGTTTTAGAGCTAATTGATATAGCTACAATCTCACGATATCTCATATGCATAGATTACAATTTTACATTCTCATCAGTAAATGTAATGTCATTAAATATGGAAGAATGCTGATAGTTGTAGTAAAACTTGCAATTTGCAAGTCTGATAAAATATTTGTGCAAACAATTCTAATAGCTTAATTTAAAAAGTGATTACATAGAAGGAAAAAAATATAACTCTATTTTTGTATACTTTTCTGCTATCAATAGATAATTATAAGAGTTTATTATTATATAAAAAAATGTAGTTGCTAAATTTCATTGTGGTTTATAATTTAAAAAAGAAGATTTAAAAACTTTATTTTTTAATGTATTATTCTCAAAGTATTATTTCTTTTCATAAAACTGAGTAATTTTTAAGCACTCTTTGGCTTTAAGTTATGATGAAAAAGTATAATAACATAAACTAATTAAATGCACTGAACCAGCTTTCAGAAAAACACTGCCAGATTCACAGTGTTGAGTAAAGTTATGCAGTACAGGTGAGTTGTTATAATTGATGTAATGTAATATGTAAATGAGGTACATTATGCAAATAAGGCAATTAGATATTCTATTTTTTATACAATGGAACACATGAATCCTTTGCAATTCCATTGCTTGAAAAAATGGAATATCTAATTGCCTTATTTGCATATTGTACTCTTTTACATATTACATCACATCAATTATATAAGCATATCTGTATTGAATAACTCAGCACTATGATTATGGCAGTGTTTTGTTGCAAGCTGGCCCAGTGCATTTAATTAGTCTATGTTTATTGCATTTTTTAATGTATAGAAATATTGCCTTGGGATTTGATTATTTTTTATTGATATTATAAAGTATTAAAGGATTTTGTTCTCAAACAATATCCACAAACAGAATTTTGCAGGTTAATGATTATCTTAAAGGAAAAGGTACTAATTGGAGAAGGGTAACTTAAAAACAATACATGGAATAGAAAATTATATTTTAAATGAGCAATGATTTGTGTATAAAATTGATCCAAAAGATGACAGGATATACTGATTGTCATTTGTTCCATTAACATATGTAAAAATCAAATAGTTAGTTGCTTGAAAGGTCATGTGATATTTGAGACTTAGAAATGACTGGATGAACTTTAATCCAGAAACCTTTAGCTTTGAATCTGTTACCTACCTCTGCACAAAACTTCACAGGGTATTTGTGTAATACCCATTTAATTATTATTTCTAACTATAAAAAAAAAACTACTTTACATATGAGTTTTGCAATGACTATACAAACCAATCAATGAACCATAAATATATCCATATATAGAGCATGATGGTCCATTTTTTCAATTTACCTTGATATATTTTGTGTTACTGTTTTTTGACATCTTCTCTAGAAATCTTTTCTTTCTGAAATGCTTTAATATCATATCTAATTGTAGCTTTCCAATGTAATCTATTCTATGTTGCAATATTGTATTTTTTAAAACTATCCTTGAGACAATTTTTATAATGCAAATGGAGTCTCTCAAATCTTGCATTGTTCATTTGTTTTATATATCCAATCAACAAAGATAAGATTTTACCATAGTGTACTTGCTAGTATTACATCCAGCAAGTCGAACAACATATTAATTGCTTTATGATCTTGTACAGAACAAATGCCTTTGTATTGGAATGAAAGAGTGTTTAAGTCTCACTTCCATACAATAAATTAGATAAAATGACAGCTCTCTATGTAGCTAATTTTGTTGTGATAGTTATTACTGTATAATGAAATATCTTATTTTTTAACTTATTACAAGCAACAATAGCATATTGGAGTATGTCCTGAACTGCAACATTTAAGTATGTGTTTCTAAATTGGTTTACATTGTGAAGAACCAAAAAGTTTCCATCACTGGCTTTTTGAATATTAATTATTAAACCAAAACCTTTATATGTTACATTAAACACATTAAAATAAAATCCTTGTTTTTACTTCACCTTTGAGAGGTAAGTTTTAAATTGCACTTTACGCAAAAAAAAAGTGAAGCTTAGTATTATTAGAAAATAATTATACGGCTTAGTGCTTTCGGAGTACTTAGGTCTCCATATTCATAGCCTATCTTGGGAGTGTCAGCTTACATTGAGATTTTAAGTGAAGCTTAGCAGTAATTTATGCAAAATTTATTCTGTTTTCTTTCATAAAGACCATTTTTTGGAGATTGCAAAGTACAATTCTTTTCAGTTTATTGCATAGTTGTCATTTGCAATAAAGCATACCTCCTTTATCTTTCATTTCATATCATTACATTCAGTGCACAGTACCCTTGCCATAGTGAGTTCAAACACATTAAGTGCATTCTGTAGATTATTTGTAAATCTGGAATACAAAAAGTTGAGCCAGCTATAAACAGTTACAAAGACACTGTCACCAACATTGAAAACAGTGTTGAAGAAAGTTTGCATGCTTATTTAATACTAGTTTTAATTTTAAATGTTTTGGATTTTCCATCTATAGCAATAATACTTTTCATTCTGTCATGTAGAAACTGTATAATATGAATGAACTTTGGTGGAAAGTCATCTAATTTCAAACAATGTCTGAGTAAAATGTTTTGATTGGTATGATAATGAATCCAAACTATAATGATCAAATAACTATGTGTAAAATAGAGATTTATGCAGCATCACATAATATGGAAGTTTATTCTCATAGTTTTACTTAAATCAGAAAGTTGCAAAAAAAAAAGATATTTCTAAATTTTGTGGAAAGAAAATTGATAATTTATTGATAGTTCAAACCAGTCTCATTTCTATTTCTTTACTATGCATACAGATTATTGGGATATCTTTATATATTAATTTTATGAAGTCTCCATCTATTATCCGATGCAAAACTATCATGTGATTGAATTTTTTTGAAATTATTAATAAAAATGGTATGTCTTTAAAAGATAAGATGATAATGAGGAAAAAAAAACAATAAATACTGGAGAAAATTGAGGAATTATAAATGAAATCTTTTAATATAATGAGTTGAAATTTTAGAGTTATTAAAATATTTAGCTAGTAATTTTGTACAGTACAGAGCAGAGATTTTACCAGGTCAAAATTAAAAATAAAGATGAATAAAATTAAAGAAAATAAGATAAAGGATAGAAATGAAAAGTATTGTATCTTGAAAAGAATGTGAGAAAGATTTTGAAAAAAGAATTGCATTAATGGATGGTGAAATAGTTTATTACAATCACCATAAATATCTGTAACTTAAACTGTAAGTCTTAATGTTAATACACAATGTGAAATAGTCCATTTGATGTCGGGAATCAGATCAAAGCCAAATGAAAAAGCAATGGACAGTTTTATTTCTTCTTGAGTTTTAGGAAAAATATAAGTAGCAAGAATAACTACTGAATGGAAAACATTGTTGTTGATTATACAATAAAAATTTATGTAAAACAAAATAGAGGTGTGTAAAATATAATAATGAATTAACACTACATAACATCTTATTAGTTGTCTCAATGCAAGTTTAGTAGAACCAAAATTGTAAACAAAGTGCTTACTTTGTAGCAATTAGAGAGAAGAAGAAAAACTTGCCACAATCCACTTGCTCTTTGACTTAAAATTTTCTTTACTGTTTCTTTGTAGAGAAATGCTTGAGTGTCTTTTGTTCTGCTATGGCCTTTTAAAGGCTGTTTTATTTTTACTTATCTTAAGGATGTGGCTTGCAAAAAGATAGAACATAAAGTTATGCGTAAATTTTATAAAGCAAGCATTTTATAATTAATGTTATTGTTAAATGTCTGACTCAATTTTTTGCCACTTTTTATAGAGAGAATATATCTTTATTGCATGTCATTTTAAGCAAAGTTTTAAACTTTAGATGCTAAATGAAAAAAAATTAATAATGAATTATTTGAAACTCTATTATTATTGTTTGAAATTTTCTAGAAATATTGTAATTCATCTTTAAGTAGTTTTCAAACATAGAAAGAAAAAATAATAATAATTATAAGGTATATTGATTTATGATTCAGTTACCTGAATTATATTTCTTAGTCAGTCTACAATTGTTAGAATAGATATTTTTAACTATTTTTATCATTCATCCAGCCTTCTTGTCTGACTGAAACCAAATAATAAAACAGAAATATTTTAGGAATGTTACTTTTATAATATTATCTTGTGTGCTTGTAAGCATTTCCACTTACATATATATACTCGTAATTATTGTTATAATGATACAATTATATATAGAGAGTGATAATTTTATACATCTTTTTATTTACATATAACATTTTGAATCGTCCACCATTTCATATCAAAAGATATGTTAATATACTTTATTTGGATAGTCATTCAAATCCCATAAATTATGATTACAAATTTCTTCGTGAGATATTTCTGATTGCATATTAAAAATTCTGAATGATAAGATGTTACATCATTGTGGTGGTTTTAAACACAACATTTATGCTGAAAGAATAAACTCTGTGCAGAAATAAAATACCACTGTCTGATGATGAAACTATTACTTTAAACTTTTATGTAATATATAGGGTATATGAGCACAAACTTTCACACAACCCACCACTCACCACTCTATCTTATATCACTGATACACTTGAACATATGTGTTCAAGTGTATCAGTGATATGAGATTGCATGGTGGGTTTGTGTGAAAGTCTGTGCTCATATACCCTATATATTACACATATTGATACAGGTATATAATAAGCCTGTATTTCAGTTATTTAAACTTTTATGTTTGCTTATGATTAATAAAAAGAATTAAGAAGTTATGTAAATCAATCAATTGCAGAATAAAACATTTTAATCAGATATAGCTTATTGTTTATATCTACCAAATCATAATAAATTGGACAAACATGCTTTTATATTGCCATATGTTTAACTGCCTATAAGCAATAATGTTTATGTATGTGTACATATATATATAGCATCAAGTATTAATGGACAATTGTAAAACTACTTTGTACTTATTTATAATAACTTTTGCATGCAATTTTTTTTATTGACTGAACATTCTTTTTTAATGTCAAATGCATTTTCTTTATTATGCTTCTCCATTCAGGCAATCCTCCAAATCTATTATTATTATTTTTTGTATTCTGTGATTTTTAATTTTTAAAATTTTTTTCATGAAGTCTTGAAAATAAATTTGGATTCATATCCCTTCTCCTCCTCCATTTCTTTATTATTTCCAACATATTTTCCTTCACTTTTATTATATTTATATAAATTGTCAAGCAACATAAAATGATCATTTAATTCTCAGAACTTACAGAGATGGCAAATCTAACAAATGATATAATTCAAGATAAATTTCAAATCAAACTTGAATATAAACAGTCTCCTTCAGTACACTAAAAATTGAAAGTGATAAATTTTCCAAACCCTATTATTAGTTAGTATTTATTAAGTATTAAGTTATTTATTCACATAGATTTTTTAAATGATTAGAAAATTAACTTTACCCTAATTCTTAGCAATATTGAAGGAATTATGTTCATATATGACTTTTGATTTGAAGTTTATTCTGAATTATATTACTTGATAGATTTACCAAACTCTATAAAGCACTTTGTTTGCTCGCAATTTAACAAAGAGACCCATTGATATTGATAATATATGGCAAGTTTCTCTTTTTGTTTTTACATATATTTTAAAACACTGTATTTATTATTTATTACATATTTGATATTGGTTTATTAATTTATAACGGTTTTTAAAATAGTAGAAATTAACTCTTTGCTTAATCATGTTAAGAAGACTGTGTTTGTATCTGGATTTCATATGAAGTTCAACCCAAATTATATCACTTGTTCTAATGTTCCAAGAAAGCAGGAATAAATGATAATTTTGCTTGTTGGCAGTATAACAAAGAGATGCATTAATACTAACATTGTTAGGAAAGTTCATTATTTCCAGTCTTTATATATCATTTAAAATATTACATTCATATCGGCCTTTCAAGCCAATTGTGCAAACGCTTTGCGAGTGTTAAATAATAAATGAATACCCTCTGACCAATACAAGATATAGAATTTATGCAGGAATAAAAAGAATCCCTCTTATTCCTACGACTCAAATATTTATATATGAGCAAATCTGAAGTACTGGCACAGATTTGCTCATATATAAATATTTGAGTCATAGGAATAAGAGGGATTCTTTTTATTACTGCATAAATTCTATATCTTATATTGGTCAGAGGGTATTCATTTATTATTTAACACTCGCAAAGTGTTTGCACAATTGGCTTGAAAGGCCGATATGAATGTAATTACAAATTGTATACAGATGCTATAAAAAATAAATGCTCATTTAAAATATTATATTTATTTGTTGATATATGTTTATACATTATGTGCACTGAAATGCAATTAAAAGGAAAAGCTGTAACTAAATAATGTTAATACTAGGCAACTAAATGCTTTTGAGAGCAATTATAGCTTTTCCTTTTTATTGTATTTGAGCTCACATAATATATATTACACTCATTTAGGGAAATGATATTTTTATAATTACATTGATATATGTTTGTAACTAATTAATGGTCCATTAAAATTTATAACATACCTTTAAGACTGACATTTTAAAATAAATTGAGTAAAAAGGCTAGCAAGTAAATGGTAAACTTGCTCATAATATTCTTTCCCAATTAAGTGAAAATGTCTCTGGGTAAAAACTTAACATACAATGATAATAATAACAGTAAATAATTTATTATTGAAATATTGATAACTAACATAAAATTTGATAATTTTTTATTATCATTAAGAAAAGGAAAATTAGGAAAACAGTCTCTGTAGTGTCTATTAAGATTGTAGTTAATTACCAATTATCATGCCTTTAAATTCGGTATCTTGATCATGTGATTAATTTGTTTAATTTATGCAGACTAATAGGGTAGATATTATTATCAAAGATAATTGATTTATAGAATATAGAAGTTAACAGCATGTCAGTTTGATCAATGTGAAATCATATATGATTATTATTATTATCATTAAATAATTTATATATATAAACAATCACATTTTTGGGATCATTTTTATATTAATTTTTTTATAATTATTATTAATAAGTGATTGTGTGCTTTATATTGATTGTTTATTATGCATATAATATGTACAGTTAAAATAATCTTAAATAGGCTACTGTTAGCAAAAGCTTGTATAACATCCTCCACAGAATAACAATGAATTAGTGTATGAAGATATATATATATATTGTTGTAGCCTTTAGCTAATGATAGCTAGATATCTATTTACTGATTAATAATTTATAAATTTTGGATAAAATCTAAACACTAGGTACACCTTGAAAAGCAAAATATCTATAAAAGTTGTGCTAGAGTGTTGTGGTTCAACCAAATAAATGCATCAATGTAACAGTAAGGAATGTATGATTGCTTTCAAAGTTGACCACATTTCATAGGTATAGGTCATAATGCTAATTTTGACAATACTGAAATATTATCAAAATTGAAAATGTATGATTTATGTATTATGAGAGAAGTCTATAGACATTCTGAAAAGATCAGACAAGTTTAAACAAAAGATGCAAAGTACATTACATCCCTGTATTATAACAAAGACTTTTAAAACTATTAAGATAGCAAGGAAAACAAAGAAGTGATTACTTAATCAGATTAGACATGAACAGGTTGAAATTATTCTACTCTGATTATATACAAGATTATTTAACTCATTGGAAAGTTCATAATACTCAGAAAGGTTGGTGGTGCAAAAAAAAAAAAAAAAGACTATTGGTAAGTGGATGGATTTCATCATCATAATAAAGAATGTGCCTTTTTTTTAATCAAGAATTTTTATTACTTGTATATACAGAGGTTATTCAAAGGATACATCAATATATCAGTTAATAATTTTTACATCTATTTTGTATATGGCTGTGAATAAAAAATAAAAAAAACAGTCTAAATCTTATTGCATTGCCTCACATTTTTAAATGTCCTGTGATGACTTTATGCGGTCCACAGAACTGTCTCTGTTTGATTTATTGCATGCTTTTAATGTCTGCTTCAAAGTTCATCTGTATTGAGTTTACATATGTCCATGTTCTGGTAGAGTGTTTTTAGTACTGGTAAATATTCATTGTTGTTTTTGCTTTGTGCTCCTTGTCCTGTTGAATAGTTTAAGTTCATTATGTTTTTAGTCTTTTAAAGAACTAAATCCTGTCAGTGTATTTTTGCTGCTTTAGCTTTTCTCATATGACTCTCAACTTTATTCTTCCTTAATTGTTCAGATTGATTAGTTCCTATGTGGAATCAAAACTCATTTGTGAGGCTATACACTGATCTCGCTTTCTTGTATTTTTTAGTTTCTTCATCAATATCTGTGTTGGTGCTGTATTCTCATTATTATAGAGATCACATCATGTCAGCCATAGATTGTAGGCTACAAAGGTAGCACTTCTTATCATGGCAAACTGTCCCATGTTTATAGCTTGTTTTAGTAAGGTCATTATTAGTAATTTGTATCTGTAGATTGTTAGCATTGTATTTCTACAGTTTTGCATTGGTCTACATTGCTCCAGAATATGACTTATTGTGTTTTGTTCTCTTTTGCAGAGTGGGCAGACTGGTTCGAGGTTGGAATAGCCTCTGCGTGTTACTAAAAACTAATTTGTAGGCAATGCATTCAAGTTTATTTTTAGCAAAAAAATCCAAGTATTTCGGCTCTAGGCACCATCTTTTAAATTTTTTAATTAGGCCGTGATTGGTGACGTTGAGTTGAGTATGTTCTGGCGTTATGTTGTTTGTCAGCTGGTATGCCATCCCAGAGGCTATTTTCCCTGCGTTCTGCTGAAAGGGAAACATGGTGAAGAATGTGCCTTTGATCAGCCTGAAGAATCAAACAGACGATAAGTCTTTCAGCAGAAATGCTATTCATAAAGTCGACGGGAATCGATATTAATTAATTATGTCAAAGCTCCTAGATTGAAATATACTAATTTTATATATAAAGCAAAAAAGTTTATGGTATTCATAATTTTGGGAGAATAAAAAAAAACAATGCATAAAACTTTTAAGACAAAAAAATAATGTACATTTTAATATTTTTTAATTCAAATTCATTTTTTTATTTTCAATTTATTATTATTTTTTAAATAATATCTTCTTCCTAGAATAAATCTGCCTCAATTTACGAATAATTATTGTGGTTTTGTTTTATTACTATTAAGTATTTTAATAAATATATATTAAAACATTAGAAAAGATAATGCATACTTTAGCTATTTACTTCCTCAAAAATTGAATTAGATTGTTTAACTAGGTCAAGTCGACATTTGAAAATAAATCTGGTGATAATACAGTAATCATTACCAAAATTCAAAACGTAGAATATCTAAATTCGTATATATAATGTAGATTTTTAAAATAGTTTCATTAAAATTGATTACAACTTCATATAAAGCAATATGATATAATGATCACAAAATGTTAATCCAACTACGTTCTCGATGTTTTTCTGTTCATCGCAAGAATTTTCTTTAAAAGGAAGTTGAAATTTCACTTTTAATGTTTAATTGGCTAATGAAATAAAAAGGCCATCCTTTACTATGCTAAGAAAATTTAAACAAAACTAGATTTTTAAATAATTAAAAATTTTCATACTACCGAATATATTAAATTATAAAGCACTAAACTATACAATGCTATTTCAATTACATTTAATGATTCATTTAATGGTTATTGTGGAATTTATTAAGCAATTTTTGAACGTGTTTTAAAGGACTGTTTACAAAAAACTATATATATGTGTGTTTGTTTTCGGTAAACGTAAGTGTGCCGAATTCTTTATCCAAAGGCAGAATGGGTGAATTAAGTATGCAACGGATTACTATAACCAATTGATATATATATATATGTCAAAGTGTTGACCGGAAAGCGAACCCGGGCCAGCTGCTTGGAAGGCAGCTACGCTAACCGCTAGGCCACCAACGCTTGACAAACATTTGGTCATCGTTAATAATACTTACTAATCTTTTAATGAAATTTATTCTAGTATTCCAATTAAAGAGCTGTATTACAAATTTTAATGAGACTCACCTTATTAAGATACAATAAAAGAAATACTTTTGCTATATTTATTGATTTACTGTATTTTTTTCCTAGGTTCTACTAAATTTATATAAAGCATATTAATATATATTGCAATTAAATGTTATAAATATCAAGTTTTTTTTTAAAAAATGCATTTTTGCAATATTCTTTGACCAAATAATTTTTAGAACTGTGTGCAAGATCTATAGGATTCAGTAGCCATTACAGATGTTAGTAGATGTTTTACACTTTCATATAATCCTATTCTTTGGTCATTAATCTATTAATTTAGTGCACTGAATGTTTTCTATATAAGTAACTAGAGGGATTTGAACTTAGGATTTTTGTCTATATTGATTCTCTACTCCACCTCAAACAATTGACCCACTTGACCATATAATGTGAAAAAGACAGATAATCCCCAGTATAGTACTTAGTCCATATATGTGGTCATGTGTCTTGGTTGTTTGAAATGGAGTGGCAGATGAATGTAAAATCCTAAGTTTAAATTTGTCTAGTTATTCTTTGGTCAATAACTGGAATGCATTGCTTGAATAGCACAAAAGAAATATAAATGGCTGTTGAGTGGTTATGTGTAATAGAGTCCTTTTCACTAACTGAAGTTAATATTTATATTTATTTGGCATCATTGGTTACTCATAATTATAGTTTAGCGAAGAGTGAACTCAAATGGATTACTGTTGTCAAATAAATATTATAAGGTAAGGTAAAAGAATTATGTACTATTTTGTTTTGGTGTAAAATTTTGAGTTGGTGAGTTTTGATAGTATGGATATTTTAAAGCAGGATTTCAGTAACATTTTTTTTGCAGAGATTTTAGTATTACAGTCATAAATTAATTTAACGAAAAGGCAGGAAATGCACTTTTTTGTCAGATTTTTGTATATAATGTTGTATAAGAATTTCCCCTACAATCTGCAGTTGTCCAGTGGTATTTTTTATATATTGTCCCCAATCCACAGTTATTATTTTATAATATATTATAATTTTTATTCTATTATTCCTTTAAGTCTTTTTTTAATTCCAATATCAGTGAATCTCATAACTTTTTCTATTCTTATCGGAAGTATATTATCTTATTCTTCTCTTCTTAACAGAATTGCAGTCATTGTTGTTTTTTATTTTATGTTATCTATCCTTATTAGCTTTTCATCATATTTAAAATAATTATTTTAGGCATAGTTTTTTCTAATTCTTCTTTTGTTTTGTCCCATAATTGTAGTTTTTTCACTATTATTTTTATTCAAACTTATATAAGTGTTAATATTGCTTACATTTTTAAAAATCCAAACTGTTTTATTAAATATTCATCTTTTTAATAATAATGACTTCATTATAAAATCATTGAACACATATTGCTAGTGTTAAAATTACTTTGCCATGTGTGAATATTATTTAATTGAATACTTATGCATTTGATAAGTGGACAAAAGTCTATTATATTTTGTTGTTGCACCGTGACATGTAGCCATGTGGATCTCTAAAGATTTCATAGTATTATGTGTGATAAGTCAATATTTTCTTGATCCATAATCCATAACATCAGGAGTTTTGAAAATATGCTTGCAATTATTATCAAATAGATCTTTTAATGTTTGAAAATCACATTTCAATTATTGTATCTGAATTTATTTGACATTTGTAGGAAATGATACCAGTGTGTGATTATAAATTATCCTAATGTATGATTATTTTAGTGTTATCACATTAAAAAAACATAGAAATGATTATCTAATTTATGGCTTTCGGAGGGACACAAAAATGTTTTCTTCTGTGATCATAACTGAATCATCCATATTGCCAGTCACAGTTTAATAATTATTAGTATCATATCACATTTTTGTTCCATGAATTCTGGAATCCACCACATTTGTTACGCTTATTATCTAATAATGAATAATTAATTTCTCTTCTGACTGTATCAATCTTTAATAAGCATAAACTATGATCAACAATCACTTTTTTTAAAAAATATGCGCATCTGCCACTAGATTTGGTGGAAACAAATTACCTAATTTTAATATGTGGGTACCCCATCTTACTATTTGATTTATTTAAGAAGCAAATCTATTTGATGGCTTCTTTAAAATCTTTTGCTTTTAAATATCTTGCATTTACTGTTTTACATATGCTGATTTAGAAATCACTATCTTACTTTCTTCTAAATGAATCAATTTCTTTATGAAGTAATATATATGCAAATTAATAGGAAATCTTCAAAAAAATATATTCAAATGAAGCATAATTATCTTTTTCAGACCAATCAAAAATATTAGGAAGTGAAATTTAAATTTGTCTTTTTTTTTATTTTTATGCAGCAACTAAGAGTAGATAAACACCTATTTATTGATAAATAATTGAATGATTGATTTGGCTGTAATCCAACTATATGAAAGAAAATCTCACACTTGCTTGAAAACTGAAAAAAGTTTTAACATTTAGATACCAGTCTATGGGCATCCTATTTAAATTAGTCCAAGAGATTCGTAATTTAAACTACATATTTTACATTTTTAAAAATATAATGATTGCTTATTTTTTGCTGAGTATCCCATATGATAACTAGCAAAAATCAAATTGTTATCAGATTAAATAATATATTGGAAATCATTTATCTTTTTCATATGTGTGTGTGGTCATGTGCATCGGTTGTATGAAATAGAGTCGATAGTTGAAGAGTGCTTGAAAGTCTGTATTCAAATCCTCTATAATTATAAGATTTTTTTTATTTTTTCAAACAGAAACACTTGTATTTAAAAGAAGTAGATTAAAAATAAATCTTGACGAATTTAGATACTGTAGATTTCGGCTGAAAACTGGGAAAGTTTTTTTCTGAATTTGCTATTTAACTGCAGGAGCTAGTTAGTAAAATCTGCTGGGAACTGTGGCCTTTAATGTAAAGGCAGATAGCTTTACTACAAGCTTCTCTGATTTTTTTTTTTTTTTAAGCAACTATAGTTTACTTTATAGGATTAAACGAACAATTATTTTTTTGTGTGTGTGTGTGGATAGTTTGACTTATTGTTGCAAACATTTTGACCTTTCAACTGAGGAAGGGACGGGAATGTCAATAATGGCTTTAATATCTTTGATAGCAGTTGAATAGCGACAGAATTATCCCATGTACGACAGTTTTAATTATACATAAAACAAAATCTATCGGCAGAGGGGGGGGGTCTTGGTGTGAATACTTGAATCTAGCTTTGATTAATTCAAATTAAAATCTTGAACTTACTTTTTAAACTTAAATAATTTTTTTTAAGCGATTGCATATTTTAAAAAAAATTATACTTGATAAATTTTCATTTAAAACCACCTGGGCTGACAAATTGTCAAGTTATAGTGTGGGAAAAAATTTGTATTAGGTGCTTCGTTTTAAAAGAGTTGGTAAAGAACGTGAGATGGAAAAAAAAAAGATTCTCACACTTTTCACCAAAGTTAAAAAAAAACAACCATATAGTTTTAGTTCTTTAAATATTTTGGAATAAAAAAATTAATGTTATGTATCTTAAATCTATTTGTACTGTAATAAATAGATTTTTTAAAACGATTAAAATAGAAACCTCAATGCAAGTGTATCTAAGTTTATATTCCACGAATCTTTCTCATTTTATTGCTTTTATATATACATGTGCATTTATTTATTTGCAAATAATAATCTTTCTATTCTATTATTTTTTATATGAATTTTTTTTCATTCAATTTAAAAAAACAACAAACTAATGGTTTATTGTTGCAGTACAGTTGGTCCGTAATTCATGCACCTCGAGTTTCAAACTCCATCACTGGGAACAATCATGCAGCCTTTCATAAGGGAAGATATATCACTGCCATATAATGCTTTAACTATAATTTTTAAATTTTTTTAATTAGAACTTCCTTTTTAATAATTGTCGTACTGACATAAAAATAAAGACTATATATATAAATACTTTTCGTGGTTTACATGTTTGCTATATGTCTGTAGATTAACATTATTCATATTTATCAACTTTTTTTTTTCAGGATAAAGCTTAAATCCCCCCCCCCCTTAAGATCTTGTTTATAAGAAACCTATATATTTTCCCCATTTATATGTAATCACTAATTATTACTATGCAGCTTGTCTATTTCTTAGTTTCTTTACTCCTGTAATTTTATACACATTATTTACTTATGTTCATATACTGTGAAGTAAAACAACCCTCAGTGGAACAAAAACCTTTTAAGTAAGCTTTCAATGAATCTGAATAGTAAAGCATGAGATTACTTGCTAAGATTGTCAAATGTTCATTGGTAAGGGTATTAATAGGTTTTCTTTTTTCTTTTACCCTTTGGCTAGTTAGATATTTATTTACTGGCACATAATCGATTAACTAACTGGGTTGACTATAGATCTGTTTCCACTTGATTAAGATCTTTGGTTGTGAGTAGTCAAATATGCCATCCATTTCACTAAAAAAGATTTGCCAGCATATATATTAATTTAAAAATTTTCATTGACATATAGATCTAAACATGATTGCTATTGGATTCACATGCATTGCTAGATTTAGTTATTGCTTGGTTATTTTATAGCTGAAATTTTATCTAGATTATTACATGAAAAAAATCCTATTATATTTCAAAGTTGGCATATATAGAATAAACAAAGGAAATAAATCACTCTCTCCCAGGCTATGAACTAAAAACATTCTAATTGCTGAACAAATAATTAAGAATAGAATGAATTCACCTACTCTTGGGAGCTCTGGTGTTTATAAGCATATCTTTATCGATACTGTTGGTAATTCAGAATGAAATTAATTTATCAGACAGATGGAATATGACACTTAAGAGTTATTAAAGCCCAAATCATTTAAACAAGGCTGGAGACAGTATTCTGCTTGAAAAACATATTTGTGCTTGTGTTGTGTATTTGCATATATATATACATTATATGGATATCAACAAAAAAAATAACAAACAGAAATTTAATAACATATCATACTATTTACAACTTTCTTAAACATTTTATTATTACTTTTTATTTATATCAAAACTAACAGTTTTGACTGTCCTGCAGCCATCATCAGAGCTACAATATTCAAATATATAATTATATAATTAATACACTTATACACATATTCATATATTAAAACAGGCAAAACTCCTATACAAATTGCCATACACTACAAGCTAGAGTAATCAATGGATGCCAGAAGGCTTATGCATAAAATCCCCATCTAGTGCCTACTCATCCAATATCCTCAGACTAGTTTCTGTCTTGTGGCCTTCATCAGTGAGGAGCCTTGGATCTGAGAGAGCTTTGCACCTAGATCTTAGGATCTAATGCAACCCTCCAGCAGCCACTTTTTATCTCTACTTAACTACAAAACTATGAGTCTTAAATTGAAAACACCTTAATATTTTCAATTCAAGCTCATTAGCTTATATAGTCATATATACATATAGTGAGTTTTGCCTTTTTTAATAACAGTTATAAGCAAGCATAAGAAATGGTTGACCATGTGATGTTTATTGGCTTAAAACAAATCCTGCCTAATAGGATAGTGATGACTATGGTTACTAAAGAACCAAAGACACCAAAATGTATGGGTACTGAACTGAGTTCAGACCTATATGACTATATAAGCTAATGAGCTTGGATTGAAAATATTAAGGTGTTTTCAATTTAAGACTCATAGTTTTGTAATTAAGTAGAGATAAAAGGTGGTTTCTGGAGAATTGCATTAGGTCCTAAGATCTAGGTGCAGTGCTCTCAGATCCAAGACTCTTCACTGATGAAGGCCACAAGCCAGAAACTAGTCTGGGGATATTGGATGAGTAGGCACTAGATGGGGATTTTATGCACAAGCTTTCTGGCATCCATTGATTACTCTAGCTTGCAGTGTGTGGCAATATATATAGTGAGTTTTGCCTGTTTTAATAACAGTTATAAGCAAGCATAAGAAATGGTTGATCATATGATATTTATTGGCTTATATTCATATATATATATATATATAATTAAATACAGAAATGAAACAAAAATAAAATATACATTTTAACCTGACCATTATAAATAATCATTTCCCATTTTATTACTTTACTCTTAAGTAATTTAACCAAATCAATATTTATTTTATATCACTTTATTTTATTTTTTTTAAAAAATATTATTTATTATAATTATAAAATTTAACATTTATTATATTATTTAAAACATATTATTGTCATTTTACTTTTAATATAAATCAATTTCTAATCTTTTCTTATTTTTATTAAATATTTTAGAATTATCAATTAACTTTTTCTACATTACAAATTACTTTTTTACATTACAAAAATTACCTACCTCTTTATAATCCTATTTCTAAAAGCCCAACTGATAAAATTTTCAAAATTTTTGTACCCTTGTTTAACACCTCTATCTATTGTCATTTTCTTCAACTTTATTCTTTTAACCTTTTTCAAATTCAAATTATTGTAATAATAATTGTATTGTCTTTACCCCAAAATCCCTATTAAGATTTTGTTTTATATTCTTAATCAATATTGCCTCTTTAATTTTCCTATCCCATCTATTATTTGTATAATTAATTATTTTTATACTATCTTTCTCTAACCTATGACCTGTTTCTAATGAATGCAAATAAATAGGTGATCTCATAATTATATTGAATTAATCTTGTATAAATTGAATTCTTTGTTTTTCCTACATAACAACAAAAATTATAATAAGGGATTATCAATATTAACATGAATTTAGTACTAATCTTCACAGCAAAATATCATCAACAGCTATATTGATCACTCACTCAGCAGACAAAAAAATAAACCCCTATTTATATATATAGACCACTATTGGATTAATCTCTGACTCCAACAGTCTATCACTCAAGTCTGGCCAAGCATACTCGGTTTGTTCTGTGTTTTCTCCTATAGAGCCCATTAGGCATATAAAAACAAAATAAGATCTGTATAATCTGCTTTATTCTCTAGCCAGTTCTTGGTACCTTCA
This sequence comes from Epiperipatus broadwayi, assembly GCA_028023455.1. Lineage (NCBI taxonomy): Eukaryota > Metazoa > Onychophora > Udeonychophora > Euonychophora > Peripatidae > Epiperipatus > Epiperipatus broadwayi. Next base: position 15,069,762 of record JAQFVV010012396.1, read on the forward strand.
AAGACATGTTCTTTGGGATTGCTTCCCTCAGTGCATGAATTGCCTGCTGCTTCCCAGACAGCTTCTCACTGGCTTTTTTTAGCCTTGTTCTAACTCAAGTTAGCTCCAAATACTCAGTACTAACAATTCACAATTAAAATAGTTTGCAAAGAACACAAGTAATTCCACAAAAGCAAAAAAAAAAAAAACTCTTGTCACTTTTCTGTACGTACTATTTATATCTCTCACTGATTTCTGGTTTTCTCAGGTGTCATAGCATCAGCCGGGAAGCGAACCTGCTAATCCGGGACAACTGCTTATAAAGCAGCTGTCACTGACCTCTCGACCACCAATGCTTGATCTGATTTCTGCTTTTAATTCTTGATCACTATCTTATTTCCGCAGTTACCAATCAGTCTGTTTTGCCCTCTGGTATTTTTAATTAGTCTTTTTCAACTTCGATTGTTTAAGCAAATATTTTTTACTAGTAAATCTCTTATCATTTATCTAGCAGGATTTCTTATTATTTGTAAATTTTACACAACTAATTTCTATTGTTTCCTTTAACAAATATTTCTTATCATTTATATTAAATTCATTTAACTTTCTTTCAATAGTACACTGATTAATTTTATTCTCATTCCCCTTAACTTTATCTGTTAGCTATCTATTAAATATATTTCTCTAAATATAATTTCTTTGCCATATCTTTTTCTGAAATAATGCATATGTTGTTTACTTCTATAATTATTGGGTTTAAATTTAAATATTAGTACAAAACATATCAGTTTGGGAATTAGTTATTTGCCATTAGCCATTATTTGTTTCTTAGTAAGAATTTTATTCAGAAACTTTTGTTCAATAGAAAGCTACTTTTAGTAATTGACAACTACCCAAAGCACCATTATAAGTATTAGTAAAGTTGTAATGATTTATTAAGCGCACATGAAATATGTGTAAATACTTTTAAGACAGGCTTTAACATGTATCAAATGCACCTTGAAATTTATAATAGTCAAGTAATATCTTTATATTTTTCCGATAAGAGAACCTCTCAAACCACCACAAAGATGGCGACTTTTATAAAGATAAGAGCAGCCATCTTATCTTTAACCTAACTTTCCTCTTATATAGGCCAATCTGAAACATCTTGATTTGGGAGCTTGAAGCTGTTGTTCCCTCCACTGTTTAAGTCCACTAAAGTATTATAAGCTTTAGAGTTCACAGTCACAATACGTATAGTGGGAATCATTGGGATAACCAAATATATCTTTAAAAATTGCCCCAAATTTATGATTATGATTGGATAATTATTTTCACACAGGTGTATAGAAAGCAGAAGATTCTCACTATTAAATAGATTATATTATAAAGCAACCCTTTCAAATTAGTTATTATTATAAAAATAACATAATTAGTCAAAAAAACTATAAAGCTAATATAATTTACAGCTAACTTTTATATCAGAAAATAAGATATATTTATTTAAAAAATTATTTTTTTTTACAATAAAGAGACAAAAACAAAATTGAAAGACAATAGCTTGGATCAAATAAATAAAAGACTAGGCTTTGTTTGTTTGTTTGTTTTTATTCTTGTAACCTTTTCCCACTAGCTAGTATTACATTTGTGTATATTTTAAATGTAGAATCCATTAACACATAAAAACTAATTAAATGCTTGAAAGTATAGAACAAATGGTAAAATTTTAAGCTATTAATTTTTTTTATTAAGTTCTCTAACCAACTTTTTTATTTTATCTTGATTGAGAATCATAAAGTAGTACAACTGCATGGTTTTCTTGTTAATGAAGAATCACAAATATTTAAACAAAGATAATATTTTTAAAAAAGTAAAATAAAACTGATATATTTGGTTTCAAGGTCCCTGGTAGATATCCAAAATCCATGGACAGTACCAATATGTTATATATGTTTTCAATATATATAGTATAGATGTACAGTCTATACTTACATATTACAAATTAATTTGCAAATTAATAACTGTACACATTAAGACAAAAGTTATATAGTACATTTGTATAAAGTATAGACTTGTTTAACATTGATAAATATTTTAAAACATTTCTTTATAAACTTGTTTTTATTACAGTGAGATCTAGTAATTAATTATTTCAGAAATACATTTGTTATATCATCCATTCATTGAAATTAATAAAGGCAATCTATTCTAAGTTCAAAATTATCATTCAAAATAATAATTTAAGCAGAAAAAATAATACAAAACCACAAATATAAATCTAAAAATATGTATAAAATCAATTGCTGTTCTTATTATACAGTTAGATTTTAATGAAACCTGAAATTCTAATTTCAGTAGCATAAAATAAAAACAAACATATTTACATATCCGAATAAAAATTTGCATATGTTAATTTCAGAAGTTGCTGGGGGTTTTTTTTTTTGCAAGATAATTATTTTTTTATTAATTCCTCAAGATAATGTTCAATAGTAGTTATATTTGTGCTAGCAGCCTCACCATGTCTTACTATGCAATTTGATGCTTTTCTCAAATTTATTTGAACTATACTTTCCTGTTGACTTCTTTGCAAGAGCATCACTTATAGAGTAGAAGTCTGACAAAAAATTCCTAAAATGAGTGTTGGGCCTTTATTCAAATGATCATCTCATTGATGCTGTCATCTGAATTAATCTTCATTAATGAAAGAGTTTTCATTTGTTGTGTGATGTTATAACACAAATTGCTCAATTTGGAAATCTTTATTGCTATCTGAGCATTTAAATTCATCCTTATTTATTGATTTAGCCATATCATATTCAAAACTTATACCACCAATCATTTTACTGCTTTCTATTTTAGAACTTATTAACACAAAAATAAAAAAAATATATAAAGACAATATCTACATTCCAATCATGATAGCAGCATGCAATCATATCATGACTATTATCACACTTTTCAGGAGGCAGGATCCCTTACCTTTGGAAATAGTCTCTGCATAACATTCTGTGACAGGAAGATCCCAAATTTTTACCATTATGACAATTTACAAAAAAAACTGCTGACAAAAGAACATGCTGAATTAAACCAAAGTACAACAATGTTAAGTGTATCTTGTCGCTTCCCACATTATAATGTAAGCATATAAAAAAATTGAAATAAAACTTCTTAGTGAAATTTATCGACTTTTATTCCCTTTTTTTTTAAATTTAATAATTTATTAATTCTGTCTTAATTTAACAACTAATACATCTTTGGTAGATTATAGGCCATCGAAACTGTGCATTTATCAAAAATACGGCCGCCATCTTGGTTTACTTGAAAACTCACAAGTACCAAAATAGTTAATAACAAAAGTCAAAGACAATGTTTGTTTTGAGTGAAAATTTTGCTTTTCAAATATTTATTTATAGTTATAATTATGAAAACCAAATCATCTTAACTTTTTGAGAATCTTATGCTTATCTGGGGGAGAGGGGCAAATTAGCAAACTAAATGATATTTAATATGCATTTAATTTGTTTTAATTGAAAAAAAAAGAAATTGCCATAGATTTTTTTTTAAAAGATTTTTCATGGGTGTATACAAAATGTGAATGTGTTTATATATAATTTTTTTGTCAATTATATATTTAAAAATCAATATCATTTTTTTTTTCAGTAAATGTTTAACAATTCTAAAGCGAGGGGTTTAAAAAAAAAATCTTCATTAATTAAAATCAAATTTATTTCCTGGAAACTAGACTATTAAATATAGTAAAAAAAAAAAAAGGTTTCCTTTCCTGTATACTGTAATGAAATTAATTTCTCTATCATTTATAAACAATTTTGTTTAAAATTAATGTAAAGTGATCAAATTACATTAATATTTGAATAAACCTTTATTCTGAAATAATTTAATGATGATGATGATAATTTTGATTTTTCCTCCCTTTTGATGACCATTGTCTAATGTCAAAGAATAAAATATGAAAGGATGTGTGATAACATGTTATTCATTGGATGCAAGGATAGGAGCTTTGGATACTAGTAGGAAAATGCAAAAGTTGAAAAAGAATTTGAATTATAGATGTAGTTTATGTAAAATTCGGAGAGAGAATATTGAATACTTATTTTTTGAATGTCTTATGTTCACTGAGAAACTGAATAAATTGCAGGAAAAAGAGGTATTAATATGATTTTTTTAAAACTTTATAATAAAATCATGAAAAAATGAGGATAGAATAATGAAACTAATGATGGAAATGAAAGAAGAAAAAGATTAATTTAGCACTAAGGAGTAAAAAGTAGATGAGATTATTGTGACATGTAAAGTTTTGGGAGGAAGGAAATATTTGGCTAACCGAGCTCTCGTCATACGATCTATGCACAGAAACATTTGCCTTATTACAAAAAGCCATTTTATATCATTTTATAACACATAAATAATGATGATAATGATTTAATTTATAACTAATAATTACAATATTTATAGTATACTTACTATTATATATATGAACAATCACCACACACACATCATAATTTCACATCTACTATTTCAACCCCCCAACTATTTACTAAAATAATCTTCCAAAAATAGTGGGAATCAATATTGTGATTGTTTTATATTTGTGTAAATAATATTGTATTGAGCTTTGATTGCATACTGGTAAAAACTTAAATAACATCAATTTTTAATCCACCCCTCCCCCCATCCCACCCCCCAAAAAAACAGAGAAAACTATAATTCTATAGCTAAATAAATTTTTAGAACCTTTTTTGAAATAAAATTTTTAAATACAACTTGCTTTTGATATATCTAATAAAAATATTTGTTGAAGTGAAAAGATCAAAATAATTAAGTTTTAATGTTAATTAAACCCTCCCCTTGCAATCCTCTATAATATGTAAATCACTTTCTATTGATAAAATAAGGTAATAATGACAGATATAGAAAACAGTTCATATAAAAAATTATAAAAAAAAAACAAGATAAAATTAATAATATTATGTAAAACAGTAGTTGATTTATATCTTGATGTTTTTAAGTTTTTGTTATGTAATTGCTACATGTATGCCCTCTTTATGCATTAAAAAAATAACAGCTGTTTTTGTATATTAATAGTTTTATAGAATTATACCATTAAGTTTATAATATCTATTTTTTATTTTAAGTGTATAAATATGCAAGATTATTAATTGCATTAAAAATGTATATTTTAAGAAAAATGACATGGGGTTTTTTTTTTTTTTTTGGCTCCCTGGGCCTGTCTTTTTTTGCCCTATATAAAAATCCAGCATTATGTATTTGTTTATTTTTATTTATTATAGCTATATTCACAATTCAGTGTATGACAAATATTACTATACTACTACTACTGTTACTACTACTGATAATACTAATTGGTTGTATAGTAAACTATTAGAAATAAATTAGAAAGTATACATTATAGTAAAAATATATTTTACTTGCCTTTTTTTTTATTAACAATTAAAATTATTATTACAATCTCATTACATATAACTTTTATATAGAAAAAAATGTGCCAATGATAAAATAAATAAAAATGTTATTTATTATATTATTATAAAAAAAATATTGATTACATAATGAACAGAGTCAAGAATAAATTAGAAAATATATATTATCTAAACTCAAGTAAAATCTTTTATTTAATACATTTGTGCTTGCCCAACAAAATGTCAGTATTATTTTAAGCAACATTGCTCCATCTATGGTAAAATGTAACAATTTATAATAAAATGAGAGAAAGAGAAAAAGTTTATTCATTAATTATAAAAATATTAATCATATAATGAATTACACCAAAAATAAATTATAAATTGTACATTAGCTAAAACAAGTTTTAATACTTATCTTAGTACTGAATAGTAGATTTGCAAACATCATTTAAAGCAATATGGTTTTCTATACATAGTAAAATTTGATTGTTCGTGGCAAAAACAAACATTTTGCATAACTATATAAAATACAATATTATTTGTTAATAAACTGAATCAAAAAGAGTATCAAACATCTAGTTTGCTGCATAGTGAAGTACATCATATAGTCTTCTATAGTGAATGTGATTAGTTCGAAAATTTATTTATTGTACATTTCATTAATTTTCTCACTCATTGTAGTGTATGTTTTTAGATAGGCTCTCAGCTCAGAGCAAAGTTATTATTCAACACAACTAATTAAATGTGAAAAGTATAGTACAAAATTTTAAAACGTAAATATACAAATACATGTAAAATTAATGATTTATGTTTTGAAAATGGTACTGTAAAATTCAATTTTAGTAAAACCTGAGATTAAATTTTTAAGCTTTCACAAAAAGCTGTAATATGAAATCAACAATAAGTTTATTATATTTCAAATTATTTTTGCTTTTGTGTTTTTTTATATGTCAAAGCATTAACCGGGAAGCAAACCCAGCTGGGACGGCTGTTTGGAAGGCAGCTACGCTATCTGCTAGGCCACCAACGCTTAACTACTTTTGTTTTATTGTTGAAATGAATACATTTTTATTTTCTATTTTCATTCTAATTTTCGTCATAAATTCCATAAGTGCAAATAAACAAAAATGTTTAAAAAACATAAATAAATAGAAGTAAATTGTCAATAATAAAAAAGTTCATTTTAGCCTTTAGGCTATAAAAATGTTTATGAATGAAAAAAATAATTATTGCAAAATTTAATATATATATCTTACTAAAATATAACTTCAGATAATCAAAACACTCTTTGAAAAATTAAAATTGAACTTATAAAAAAAAAACCAGTGAAATATTTAAACAATATTTTGACAGTTTTCTTTAGTAGTTTCTGATATCAATAAAACTTTTCTTGACTAATTTACTCTAAAAAGTTACAAAAATTTGACAAAATCGACATATAAGATTCATCTATATTTTTAGAAACAAAAATTTAATAAAGTTATAAAATAAATATTTAAATACAAGCATAATATATACACCTAAGCTACATGTACTTAAAGAGGATTCTAACTTAGACTTACAAGATCCCTTCAGTAATTCACACTATCTAGTATAACTGATAGATGATCATATACAAGTGAAAAAATAAATGATCTCCAATATACATATTTTGTGCTAAACCAGCACTCATCATTTAGTTCGGATCATCATATACCACACATGTATAATCAGTGCTGTTTTATATTAAGACAGCAAATCTACAAACTTTAATGGACAGGTTTCAATCCTCTCCAACTCTTCAGCCATTCGTATCACTGACAATCTGATGATAAAATGCTCAAGGCCCTTGTTGATGCCATTTTTATTGTCATACCCACATTGACCTTAAGTAATTGTGACCCTCACATGTAGGATCTTAATATATCCAGAAAAAGGCTGTGCAGAATACAGCCTGAATATGTAATATTTAAATATAAGTATAGTATTTATACTTAAGCTAGATGTAATTAAAGAAGATTTGAACCCAGACTTTCCAAGTCTCTTCAGTCATTCACACTATCTAACATAACTGATATACATGATCATAATAAAAAAATAAACTGATTTTATATAAACTTATTATTTTAGGCAATTCAGTGCACACATGCTAGCATCCTTTCAATACTGCTTAATATCACTAGGTCTTGCCTTTATCATTTTTATTAGTTGAAAATAGTTTTTTTTTTTTTTGAATTTTTTTAGCTCCTGACATCTAACAATTATTGTTAGAATAGTAATTTATAAAGGTTAGGTTTATAATTAAAATTTCTCATACTAGAAATTGCAAACAGATTTCAGCCACTAATTGTAAATATTGTAACTGTGTCATATTTAACCTGTGGGATGATTAAGATGGTTAAAGACAAAAAATAAAAGGCATAAACAAATTTATCCAACAAATTTTATAGATATTTGATTTAGCCATTTCATATTTAGAACTTCCTTAATATAATTTTTTTTTTCTTACTGCTATTACATTTGTTTGTCTGGCTCATAGTGAAAACTAATTGAACTAAGCATAATGAACTTACAGAAATAAAAACTATAAAAAAAATTATAGATTATTGATTTGATCATTCAATACTCAGAACAACCATTTTTTTGTTTGGAATTTTTGTTGTTGTTATTATTGGCTATAAACATATAATACTTATATAAAGCTAAAACTTTAGTACATGCACCTCGAATCTCGTGTTATGATTTGTAGAGGTCTCTCTTGCTAAAATTAAGCACTCAAGGTGCATGTACTAAAGTTTTAGCTTTATATAAGTATTACGTGCTGACATTGCGCTTAATAAGAATTAATATTTATAAACATATAAGTAAACTAAATTAAGTAAGTAATATATAAAAAAGATGTCTGATGTCCTACTTAAATGCAAAAGGCTCTGAAACCTTTTATGCATATGTTAGCAAATAGCCTTCATCTTGGCATTTGCAGTTTTTCCACATTTTGTTGGGAGTTTCTTTTTCTAGATAACATTAAACAAGCTTTCAATTGTTAATAATTTTCTTCTTTTCTAAGCCAAGGTAATATCTAGTAAAATGAAAATACACACAGAAAAGGTAGTTTTTTGTAATAATATTTAACTTTATTACTGTATAGCATACTTTCAATATATTTTTACTATACCATATTCATGGCATATATATAGTGATGTGATTAAATGATTGTTTATATTAATGTTTAATTAACTGTTCTTATATTCAATTTTAATCTAAAATTTAAATTTGAATATTTAAATAGCCCATTTCTTTGAAATGGGTACTTGTTTCTTTTTTGTTAGTATAAAAACAGTCACCAACTATTGCATATGCTTCTTTAATCTTCTGCTTTCTACCCTCTCTTTCTGTATGTACACTATCTCTGCTTTTGTTAGCTGAAATCTATGATCAGTTTTCTGCTCATCTGTAAATATTGAAGTGGGTTTTTTGTCTCTAAGGGCTCTATTCTATAAATATCTGTATTGGGCAAGTCTTGTTGACTAATTGATCCTAGATTCCCCATAATATGCAGCATTGCAAGCTCATTGGCTGCATTTAATTTACTTTTTGGTTTTGTGATCAATATTACTGATTGTATTTGGTTAATGGAGCAAATATAGAATATATAAATCCATTAATGAATTGGGTATTGCATTTAAAACAATAAATTCCATGACTTTCTCTGTTTTCTAGCAACATAATGTCAATACTCATGGAACAATTGATAGTGTTATGTCCAAATCCCCAGATTATTTTCTGACTAATAACTATCTTTAATGGGGAATAGAATGTCTAGCAGCTATTTTTAACACCTTTATATCCAATAACATAAAATAATTTGAGATGCATAAATCTTAAGTTTTGAACTCATTCCAACTTGCTGTTTTATTATATAGCTCCAACTAAGTCAGCAACTAAAAAAGTTAGGATATCTTTTTGTTTTTTTTAAATAGCTGAAAATTTCTCAAGCATTCTGAGACTTTATTAGAAAACTACTTCTTAGTCAACCTATCCTAAGTCATTCTTTATTAGTCAGAAATCAGTATTCAGCTATTCTTAGCTAAATGATAAAGATAGTAAAATATTATTTTAGTCAGTTGAGTATCAATGCAATAATAGTAAAATAAAATCATGATTATGAATAATATTTCTGTAATGTAATTTCCACTATATCACTCTCACACAAGATAGAGAGACTGGCCTATCTGCTTTTAACACCTTTCAGAGGCCAAAGATGGATGATCACCAAAATACACATTTCATACTGAACCTTCACTTATTAGTTGGCCCAGATCACAATTTCTTACAAATATCTTTATCACTGTTCATTATATATAGATAATCAATTTCTACATTTTAATTGTTAAATGTCAGACTTACTGTACTTGCAACTTTGATACAAACCACTTCATTAGAATAGAGATTATCAACTTAATGAATTACACTGTATAAATATTATTCATTAAGTGGATAATCTCTAGTCTAATGAATGACTAATAAAAATTATTGAAAACATGATTATAATTTGATGGTATGATTTTTATCATATGCCTTGGGGATATTTATGTTATATTCTTTGTCCAAAATCAGATAGAATAACTAGACAATAAATTAAATACTGTAAAGAAGTGATTATTAATGATAGTAGATGGTCCTGATTGCCATTATTTTATCACAATACTGTCACCTCAACTTTAAAACTACATCTTTAAACTTCATTGCTCCTGTATGGTTCATGGTAATGGTAGAGACTGGAGTTCAACGTCCATGATTAGCAGTTGATCCATTATTTACTGTAATCTGTAAAAATGAAAGAAAAAAAAGTACCACTTGTCGTATCATCGCTATAGAACTCTATTATAAACTTACTAAAATTATCTTCAGATGAAAAACATACAGAAAAAAATTGCGTTTTGTTAATTTGTATTATAGAATAATTTATATAAATTACAGGCTCTATTTTTTTTTCATTCAATTACTATATTTCAATTGGTACATTTAAAATTAATCCAATAAAATAATAATTATTTATAACCCTTAAACTATTGATCTTTGTAATCCAGAAGTTATGTATGGGAAAATTACATTTTGACAAGAATGAGAAGAGAAACTAAAGTATTAATTATTTCAATTTACTTCTAATTATCGCCGTTTTTTTTTTTTTTTAAGACAATTCAAAACGTAAATGCATTTAAAAGATAATTACGTGTAATTACAGAATAACGTTAAAAAATATAATTCAAGATATAGATTAGACATACATTTATTATTCTCTAAAAACAAATATTTTAGTTATAAATGAGAGACCAATAATTTATATAAAATAATGTATTTTTATTATTATTATTTAAATTGATTTACATCATTTCGCCATATATTCATCAGATGCGAGCTTAGCTTCCGGCACTTTTAAAAAAACCTGTTGATTTATTGAAAGATTGTTGTTTTTTATATATATAAAAAATATACTTTGCCTTGAAGACATTTGTTATAAATTAAAGCAAATAGCAAGATGACATTAAAAATAAAATTTATCACTCATTTGAACTAATTTGAGAATAACTTGTACAAATTCTTTCCTAATACTGAAATTACTGTAATTATGGTTCTACATTGTCACTACAGCATATTCAATATTTCACTATCAATTTATCTTGGGTTAATCAACACAAGCAACTTACAAAAGTATAAAATAATAACAATAAAATATTTAAAAGAATTATAATAATCAAATAATTAATTGCTCTGGAAATTGTATGACCAAAGTGACAATTTAAACTTTGATCTTGGAATCTTTAGCTCTCGTGTTGGTCCTTACATCTAAACTGCGTGGAACACAAAAATAATGATAATAAGGAGAAAGAATTAAATTGCAAATCAAAATCTTTTTTTTTTCTATTAAGATTTATAAATACAAATTTTAATGTAGTGGATTTGAACCCAGAATTTCAAGCTCTCTTCAGTAATCCACTTTTATCTTATTCAACCGATACACATGACCACACACATGTGAAAAAGATAAATGATTGTTAATATTCATATTTCATGCTGAACCAGCTTTCATCAGTTAGTCCAAATCTTCACCTCCAACACATATGTATAATCAATATTTGGTTTATATTAAGATAGCAAAACTTCAAACTTTAATGGACAGGCTTCAATCTACTCCACTCTTCAACTCTTCGGCCATTCATACCATTGAATATCTGATGATGGAATACCCAAATCCCTTGTTGATGCCAATATTATAGTCATACCCATGTTACATTAAGTCTCTCTGACTCCTCATGTATAGTATGTTATCCACTTAAATACATAGAAGAGGGATGGGCATCAACAAGGGATTGCGTATTTCATCATCTCATTTTCAATGATATCAGTCTGAAGAGTTGGAGGGTGGAGTAGATTGGAGCCTGTCCATTAAAGTTTGAAGATTTGCTATTTTAATATAAATTAAACACTGATTATATATATATGAGGGAGATGAAGATCTGGACCAACTGATGAATGCTGGTTCAGAATGAAATAGATAGATTGGCAATCATTTATCTTTTTCACAGTGTGTGGTTATGTGTATTAGTTGTATGAAATAGAATGGATTGCTGAAGGGGGAACTTGAATGTCTTGTGTTCAAATGTTTTATATTTTATATAAACTCCAAATATATATATAAAGTATACTTGTATTTTAAATATTAAATACAGATTATATATATATTATTAACTATGTATGCTAACTGCTTTGGAAGGGAGGGGAGGTCATATGCATTGAACTCTCAAATAATTTCTGAGCATTATTCAATTCAAGTGGCAAATCAAGTTGTTGTTTTTTTTGTATTTTTCTTAGCTAAGAATTGGTCATGGATAGGTCAAGCGTTGTTAGCCAAGAGATCATCGCAAACACCTTGTAAGCAAGTAGTTGGTTACAGACGGTTGTGGGTTCGCATCCCGGCCGATGCTATGACATATGAGAAAAAAGAAAAAGAATTGGTCATGAAATGTTTAGCACTTGAATCCTTCATTGTTTTAATAGGTCTAATTAGATAACTATGTAAGCAAATTTAACTAAAAATAAACATTTTTAACAGCCCAAAACAATAATATACTAAACATGAACCTAAAATTATGGCAAGATGATGGCAAAATAATCATGACAATCAAGTATTCTATATTGCCCAGATGTTTTAATCTATTTTCAACTGAGAAGACATGAAAGAGATATACAGTAAACTTTATCTAGATGCATTTGGAATAATGTAGTTTGTCACTGGTATTCTTAATCTGAAAATATATCATCTTAATCTGTGTTGGTGATAATGCAATTTTCATCAGAGACATCTTAATACTTGAATGAAATTATTCTGGGTTCTCTTAATAACTCCTTTGCTTAGCAGATCTCATCTGTTAAGAGATTATCACTATGCTTACCCTCTAAATTTTTAATATTATTACAAATGCATGTAGTCCTCAACTTGTTGGAAGTAATCTATTATATAACTTTTTTGCGTAATTTAAATTTTACATAACTCAGATTATTCTTTCATTGCAATTTATCACTAGCCATGGTACAAAAAATAAAAAAGTTTAACAAATGAAAATTTGTCTACAATAAATCACAATAGATGTTCACATTTCACAAGGTGTATGATAACTGTGGGCTGCATCGGTTTGTGCATCATATTTTTTTCAATATTTTGTATTTTATAAATCATGTTTACCTAAGTGGATGATGCCTATATACTTGAGTAAAACTATTTTTTGGCTATACAAAGCTATTATTTATATATTTTTTAATGTAGTTGTTCTAAATCTTCATAAACATTACATTAGGATAAAAATTAAAGCCACAACTCAAACTTTCAAAGCATCCTGCTGTTTTACAAATCTGTTGTGCTTTTTTTCACACTCTTTTAAAAGAGTGGAATATGAGATCTTTTATTTTTTTCTTGCCATGTTCTTAGCACACTTGGTGCCAGAATAGACTCAGTCTTAGTGATCTTTTATTCTCACAATTTGTTCTTAAGCACATCTTATACTTTCTAAAATGGTTTATATATCATCCACATCTCCCTGATCATCTTACTATATCTAATTTAAGAATCATCAAGTATACTTATTTGTCTAACAGTTAATATAAATCATTGTAACTATGTTTTTAACAAAAGCTGCTATTATAATCTATAAAGGGTTTTTTTTTATTTTTAAGACAGCTCTTTGTTTAAATACCGTTTTGAAATTTCTATATGTAGCTTTTCCTATTTTTTTATTTAATACATATAAAGAAAATTATTTTTTAATTATGCCTCTGGATTTTGATATTCCTCTGCAGAGACTATAATCTGCATATTAAACTATTTCATTTATAGCTTCCAAAGCTATACTTACTAACATGCTGTTTTCATTCTGATACTGCATTAGGATCTGTAATCAATTTTATTAATTATATCCCAGAATTTGTTGTCTAATGATTAATAATCAATAGAGATTAGAACAATAAGGCCTTTCAAATCCACAAACTAGTGTCTGGCAGTTAGTCTTTATCATGGACTGCATTGGATTTACAACCACAAATCTAGGAGCAAACACTATTCAAGTTAATGCTTTGAAACTTTCAATCTTCCTAAAAATATTATATAGTTGTATATTTTAGTGATCTCTATTATTGCTAATTGTAGACATCTTTGGTTTAGAATGGTATATATCAATCAAAAGACTACTATTCTTTCAGGTTCTTTACATAATCTGCAGATGCTGAAAAGATTCTGGCAGAAATAATATAATACTTTATTTATAGTATTATACTGATTTCCAGGGGGAAAAACTATAATTATCTTTTATTTAGTATATGTCTCTGGGATCATCAGATTGAAAGTATCATAAAGATTTTAAATTCCTTCTCTTCTATCAACTTTTAATCATTTGCCTTAATGGTCTTTTTTAATAGACTCTACACTCAGCATAAAAATAACAAAGAATTTTTAGAGTATTCCATTATCATTTTGCTATGAATAATCATTCAAATGACACATACATTTTGATAAGTTTGATTTATTTTCAATATCGTATTGGCAATAAGTACAGATTGCTCATGTATTTGGCAAACTCTTGAATCACTGTCAAACACTATTATTACTATTAAACTTCATTTTATTAACTTTTAACATATGATGTGCTCATTGAATTGATTATTTATCATTAATCATATCACCATCACTAATCATTACTAGGCAAAACTCACTCTACGTATTGCCACACACAGCAAGCTAGAGTAATCAATGGATGCCAGAAGGCTTGTGCATAAAATCCCCATCTAGTGCCTACTCATCCAATATCCCCAGACTAGTTTCTGGCTTGTGGCATTAGATGGAGATTTTATGCACAAGCCTTCTGGCATCCATTGATTACTCTAGCTTGCTGTAAGTGGCAATACATATGGTGAGTTTTGCCTGTTTTAACAAGTTATACACAAGCATAAGAAGTGGTGGTCATGTGATGTTTATTGGCTTAATCATTACTAGAGTAATGCTGGTAATATTTCTAATGAAATGGAAATCATCATAACTGTTATTATCAAATCTTTCTCAAGGCCTATGTTTTCTAGGAAATTCTAGACTCTTTTATTGATTGCCACTATTCTTTTTCTAAATTTTAGACTATTTTCTGAAAATCTGTTTATATAAAGAGACAAATTTTAAATTAAAACATTGACTTTTTAATGGACATATGGACACATATCATTAATTCATCTTAGAGTGATAAGAAAAGATATGAATGTTATTACAAATATGGAGCTCCAAAAATCTGGAAAGGACAATGCTAAAAGCTGTAAGGTATGTCTTGTGCAAACTGATCCTTTGACAGTCATGAATATTTTATGATTGATTGATGATTCTTGGGTTAAAATTTTTTTTGAATGACTTAAGATGTTTACCAATAATGTCTAATATTCTTTCATATATCACAGAAGAATTTTCCTAAGTTGAATATAGTATGTGTGGAAGAGGATTGTAACCATTTTTTTTTTTCATATGTCAAGTGCATTGACTGGGAAGCGAACTCGGGCCAGCTGCTTGGAAGGCAGCCATGCTAACCACTAGGCCACCAATGCTTGACAGGATTGTAACCTTTTGAGATTTCTACTATTCAAATATCAAAAATAAAAGTTAAAAATAAAATAACTTATTATCAGGAATCAGTGTTGACTTCATGGCACCTAACAATTATAAATATTAATTATTAGTGAAAATGATTGATATAATCCCAAGATCACTTTTTGTGATATATACTTAATTAAAATAAAAGCAAAAAAAGATATATAAAGAAATTCAGAGCTCACATGAAAATTGATAATAAAAGGGTTGAAATGATTGATAAATATTAGTATTATTTACAATCAAGTATTTCTATTATTACAAATAAGGAGAAAATAAAACCACATTTATTATCTTTATAGAAATATAGTTGCAGCAGCTTTTTTCAGACAAGATCTAAAATGCGGAATTGTGGGTATTCTCATGAAAGAGAGACTGGTCCTTATCTTTATCAATGAATTAATCATTATTGCTCAGACAGACAGATATAACATTCATGACCATAAGACTTCTTGATGTAAATATAAATTTTTAAAAAGTAGCCATTTTTAATATTAAATATTTATCTGATCATAGGAAATCTTACAACATGAACTTAATAGAATTATTAGAATCTATTTTAGGTACATTCTATTAGACTATAAGAAGCCATAAACTTCAAAATTTACTTTGGAGCAAATTTATCTTTAATTAGTGTGACTTAACTTATGAACTTAATATATTAAGCATTACCATGTATGGATGTGAAGTGTGTTTAAATAAGGTATCAAAACATTGACATCAGTGAAATTGTCTTTTTGGAAACATCAGTCAGAGTATTCACACTACTGAAAATTAAAAATGAGAACTTAGTTAAATATTTGTAAAAAATTGAATGTAAGAACTAAAATGATATTATCATGTACTTAGAATGTCAAGATATCTGAAGCTTTAGAGAAACAAACAAACAAAGGTAATAAGGTATTAGATGTTTTCATTAATTCAGAGGATTGCGGTTGAAAACAAGTGAAATGCTCATATATAAACTGGGTTTTGGAACACCTTCCTTGCCAATAATAAATGCTGCATTATATTAATTTTTTAAAAGCGAATTCAACACTCATCTGTCCAAGTGAGATTACTGTGGCATCTTTACCTTCTAGTCAATAATAGATATTTTTTTACTGGTCAGTATTAGGTGGATAGCTATACTTAGTAATATCTGTTTATCTAAAAAAAAATGTCATGTCTGCACAAATCTAGAAAAAAATTTCAAACTTTCATGTAACTTAGATTCAAATAGCAAGTCATGGACATAGGAATAAGATACAATAATTACTATGCACTAAATTCTATTAGATTTTTTTCTGTTCACAGTATAGCACATCTTTTTTGTGCGAGATTAAATATGTAGTAATCAATTACTGAATTGTAAAATGTCACAGTATAAAGCACTAAGACCAGTTTCAAGGAAATCCCTTTCAAAAATTGTGGAAAATATGGAAATGTCACTAACCACAAATCAGAATAAGTTAGATTCATACTTAGATCATAATCATGGAAGCCAAAGATATTACAATAACATTCAAGAAGGCCTTATTTTTATATATATCATTAAAAATCAATCAATACTTAGACAATATCAATAACAATCATCAGTTTCAAATTGTTACCAAGGCAACCTCCTTTTAATGCTATATACATTAGTATTATATATATATTATATTTTTAATTATAATAATAATAATAAAGTTTTAATAGTAACAACTGTATTCCCTATACAATTTCAAGAAATAAGTCATTGATAATAAATGGCCCAACTGTTACATATACAAAATTAGGATAAACAACTTTATATCCAAATACTAAGAGTGATAATTATTATGTCAGTAATCATGACTGATAAAATATAAAAAAGCCAACACATGAAATAGGAAATAGATATGAATATATTTAATATTCATGTTTCTATACATTACCCCTAGGCAGGGAAAATACAAATATTTTATTATTGTTTCTGTCATTTGTATTGTTATTATTTTACCTTTTTTTTTTTTTCATGTGTCATAGCATCGGCCGGGATGCGAACCCACAACCGTCTGCAACCAACTACTTGCTTGCAAGGTGGCTGCGATGACCTCTCGGCTAACAACGCTTGACAAAAAGTACTCATGCATTGGCCAGGAACATCAGTTGTATAGTTTATTTATGTCATACTTGGGTTCACATAAAAATTGTTAGACAAAGATAGGAATGCTACTTGTTTCTATTTTTAAATTGTGTTGAGGTTTAATAAAGTAATTGCAGTGTTTAATTGTAGTAGATGCTCAATATAAATATTTTAAATATCTTAAAATAAATAAAAAATATATAAAAATAAAATGAAGATATCTAGAAAAATTTAATTAGAAAATTTGTTAGTTTTTTATATTAATCAACATAATGATTATTAATTGTTTTAATTTATTAAATTATAAAGGATTTTCAGTTAATATTTTTGCTAGCTACTATAAAATTATTAAAAGAATCGTTCTCAATTATTTGAGTTTAAACCATACAAATGGCCTTTTAAGTTTGTATCACATTTATGGGCAGCTAATATTTTCAGTCTATCAATAAATTATAGAGGATTGGATTATAAAAAGGTTTCGCTTTTATTCTTTAGTCAATTTATTGTTACATAATTATGGTGTGACTAGTTCACTGTAATAATGATTATAATTTTTTAGATGTAAAAAATAATATTTATAGTATAGATTATGCAGAAATTAGAAAAAATGAAACATGAATTATTGTAAATTTAATTAAAAGCTATATTTTGACAACACTTTTATAAAAGGTCTTTTACATTTTCACTACTGTCAGAATTAGTATTTTAGTATGAATTATGAATTATTATTTATTAAATCTTGAACACAATTCTCATTTTTAAATAGTAATAATAATCATAGTAAATACTGAATAGTAATATCAATATTTTAAAGTAGAATATATAAAAAAAGAAAGTATATGTTATAATCATCACCATTATATATGGTCATTTAAAAACTTGAAGAAGAAAAAGTAATGAGTAGAGAGAAAACCACAAAAAACAAAAAGCTAAAAATGAGTTTATAATAACCAATTCGCCCCCTGGTGAATTTTTTCGTAAGTATGATACGTTTTATTCGACATTCTGCAACAGTGTTTTTTTAATTTCTTATATGGTAATCTTTATTTTTCTGAAAAACATTAATGCTTATTTTCACTTTAATTGTCCATTCTATTCTATCTTCAGCTATATTTTCAAATGAAAGCTAATATTGCTATATCTTTAGAATAATCTTTAGAACAATTTTTAATATGTAAATGGTGTTCACTTCTGCCATGAAAATCACCTTTACTTCCTATTAAAGTATTTTTAATGAAATATGTTACTATTTATGTTACTATTTTGTCACCTTACATACCCAGTCCAGCTTAAACATCCCCATAAATAAATAGATTTAATATCATCATATGCAATAAGTTGAAAATCGTATTTAGTATTATGATCATTGCATCTTACTTCAGAATCTACAGGGTATTGTTAAATAATTCCCCACTATCTTTGTATTACATTGATAGAAAGTTTATATCTTTCATACAACAAATTTGGTAGAATATCACTTGAGGTGAAATATTTATATCTTTTACATTGTTGAAATCAGTCTCTATTGTGCCTCAATATTTAAGTCAATCTTTTCCTTTTTTTCTTCGTCACTGGCTCATAAAGAGTCTGAATTTTTTTCAACTTTTAGTTACTAAATCAAACCTTATGTAGATTGTCTTTAAATCTGTAAGAAAATTCAGCAGATCATTTTTTGAAGTGACATAAGAACTATGTCAGCAAACTGACAATCTAGAAACTGAGAAAATGAAGCTCTCATTTTTGCTTTTTAACAGAGTTGGGTTGACATTTCTATTATCAAATCTATGTCATGTCTTTATTCCTAATTCATAAAGTTATATATAAATTATTATAATATCTCTGTCAAAAAAATGGAAAATAAATTTGAACCACTATACTTCTGTTTAACATCACTTTTCATTTTGAACATGTACATTTTCCCCCCAATATTAAGAATGTTATTGTTGAAACAAATGCAAGTAATAAGTTGAAATGTTTTTAAATTAATAATCTTTCCATTCATATGCTATTTTGATTATATGGAAACAGTTTAAACTATTTGTGAAATGTTTAAAAAGGGAACGAAAGAATAACAGTCTTTATAATTTACTATAAGCAATACATTTAAATTTATCTTTTTTTTTTTCTTAGTTAATAATCTTTTTTGAGAAGTGTAATTTAATTTTTTGTTTAATTTACTTGTTTTTGTTTTGTTATTTTTATGAAATGACTTTTTCAAATCTAGACCAACCTTAGAATCAATGGTTTCCTTTGAATAATTTCTTATAGTTGAAATTGCTTTGGGATAATTTGACAGATTTATATAGTCTGATGTCATACTCAAAAACTATATACACAGATAAACTATACAGTCCAATAGTATCAAATCATCATTAATTATGTTAATTTTAGCTTCTTCTATAAAAAGCAGACTTAGAGAAATTTCAATAAAGCTGATGTATATGGATAATATCAAATTCAAGAATGTTAGAAAAATACCAAAGAATAAAACATTTATGTTTAATAGTATTCATCATCATTTTCAGAATGGTCCCCCAAATTTAATCCAGTAGTTTCAATCCATAATTGTTTTTCTCCATATCAGTCCAGCAAATTTTCTTATTTCATAAATGGTCTTCTTTTTTTTTTACAGTTTCTTGACAACAATCATCTTTCTATTGACATTTTTTTTCTAGCTCTATCTCAAATTCTGCCTCTTTTTGACAGAGAAATAATAAATTTGTAAATGTTTTTATTTAAAATAGTTAAGCAAAATAAGCAAAAAGTTATATATAGAGTTTCACTTCAAATGGTCAATTTCATGCTTAAATATTGCTTACAATATTGTCTTCTTTATAAAATAATAATCAATTTTAAACAAAATTGAAACAAACAAGTTGAAAATAAATAAAAAATTTATTCAACACATCAAACCAACTTTTTGTTCCTTATAAAAACCATATTAAGATCTCTCCTCTTTTACAATCACATGTCAATCTATTCTGTAGCAATTGCATCTAATTTACATTATTTAAAATATAATACAATAAACACACCAACAGTAAAAATACATATATAAATTCAAAAATTAATAAAAGAATAGAAACCTATTAAAATCCAATTTTTCAATCTCCAAAGCAAATAAAAAATAATAATAATATTTTAATTATATAAGTCTAAAGTTTACAATAATTTAACAATAATCATTTCCCACCTCATTGTACTAAATGTGAGAAAAATATTCATATAATTCCATCTTTATTGTTAAAAGAAGAGGTTGCCTTGACAATAGTTTGATATTGTTGATTATGATCTATATTGGGATTGCCTAAGTGGTTTCTAATGGATATAATAAAATATATTAAAAATTACAAATAAAAATTTTTAATGAAATTTTATATATACAAGAACATTTAAATAAGTGTGTAAACATCGTTAAAGATCTAGTACAATTAGGGAAGAAATGGTTATTGTTAGATTATTAAAAACTTTATATTAATTTTGGTAGATTTATTTTGTAGATTGAAAAATTGGATTGATATATAGGTTATATATACAGTATATGTATTTTACTATTGGGGTCTTTATTGTATTGTAATTTAAATAATGTCCACTGGGTGAAATTACTATAAAACATTGAAAAAGATTTGCATTAAATCTTCATTTGTTCATGTATTTCATTAGCTTTTTTTAATTTTCAGAATTATCACTATATAATTATTTGTTTTTAAATCATCATCTAATCAAATTGTTCATTGGTCAATCAAGGAATTGATGTAGCATTTTTTTACATAGTTAGATTTTTTTATTTATTTGAAATTACTTGTCTTAATTCTCCATTCTTTGTTGTGCACTAGAAAAAGTCAATCACATTATCACTGATATCATGTTTCAATACAAAACAATTAAGTTGTCTTGCGTTGTTAGCCGAGAGGTATCACAGCCACCATGCAAGCAAGTGGTTGGTTGCAGACGGTTGTGGGTTCGCATCCCGGCCGATGCTATGACATATGAAAAAAAAAAAACAATTCAAGTTTGAATTCATTGAAAGCATCTATGTTCATAATATCACAGTTTCATTGTTAAGTCGTTTATATGTTCAATGTAAATAGAAATTGAGAACTCTGTATGAGCAATTGAAACTAGTAAAGAAGTAGAAATTAATCCTTGGAAGTAATATATTGATCTTCCTAAACATCTTGGATTGGTTCCAACAACAACTGGCTGATGTAATAAAGTACTGATGAAAATAAAGAAGTAATAATACGAATTTTACAAATGTTTTGAGTTTTGAAAGATATTTTGATTGAAGTCATGAATTTTGCTGGAAAGCGCATGTCCACAAAGTGTTTTTTTCTATGAGTCCTGATGTAAACTTTTTTTAATTTTAAAATTAAATGAAGTAAAAATAAGTTTGCTACTTTTTTAATAAAATAAGATTATTTCTGATATAGATACTGAACATATCTAATCATGATTTTTTAAATATAAGTAGAGATTTATTAATAAAATTATATATATGTAAACACATATTTTGTAAATAATAGTTGTGGAATGTTTTGAGTTATAACATGAATCGTATTTAAAAATAACACATTAAGTTGTACTGTACATATATTTAAACGCTAAATAATTATCATTAAATTGTTATCTACAATTTTTAATATATTCCGCTAGTATTGTTTTTCTATCGTTTATTTTTTTTCATCCTTTTGAAAAAAATGACGGAAGTTATACAAAGCATTTTTAATTTATAAATAAGCTATACAAAAACAGTTATTTGAAACTTTGTAAAAAAAAATAATAATGCATTCAGTTTATTTTTAAAAAGTCAAATTATTAAAAGTTTAAACTTAAATATTTTCTGTCTGTTTTATTTAATTGGCAAGAATCATTTTAATGATTCAAAGTTGAAAATAGAAATGAATGTAAATTCAAACATGTGCTTCAAGCAATTTGCCATTTGATATTATATTAGCATAGTGACATAAAGAATATGAAAAAAAAAAACATTCGCTAATTAATTAAAAATGCGAAATAAATTACTGTAATTATTTAAATTGTTAATGGATTTAAAAAAAAACACATTAATGTACACATGTAGTTTATAAAATATTTTATTTTAAAATAGAAATTTAATGTGGGAAATTTCCCATCCTCAATTTTAAGAAATTTTTAATTTATTTACAAATATTTTTTTTTTCTTTTTAAATATAGTAATAATAAAAAATATCCTCATTTTAAGTTTTCACCTCAATAATTAGAATTTAAAAAGAAAAATAATTAACACATTACAAAACTTATTTTCTACAATTCGCTTAATTGAGATATTTTAAAAAGTGAGACACTGGAATTTATGTATAATTTATTTAGCCACATTCTTGTAAACTTTTAATTGTGACTTGGTTGTTTGGAATAAACTTCTGTTACGGTTTAAAATACGCCAGCTTCAGTTGTTTAAAAATTGTCAACTTAATTATAAACACTAATCTAATCTTTTGCAAAAGATTAACATTCTCGCAGATTAATGTGAATATCCATAGATGAGACAAGGTTGAATTTGCAGTTTGAATAATGGATATAATAATTATTATGGAACTTAATAAAGGTAATTTATAATCCTATTTAAGTCATTGATTGCATGTATATATAATTAATAATAATCAGAAAAAATTAAAAGATAATATTGCCAAATTTCAAATAAACAGAATATTGGATAACCATGTACTACATGTGGATATATAGTATTTGTGTTTTACAAATTGTTTTATATAATTAATATAAAACTCATCTATATTATTATTTGTTTTGTCTTTTTATTTTCTTACTTGAAGTTGGAATGGCCATACTTATTTGCAAATGGTTGCTATTGAGTACTTGTCTTTAATATATTTATCTAAAGAAATTGCTATCAAATAGATGAATACCAGAAATTTGCATTTGTACATTAAGTCATAGTAATTCAGTATTAAATGCTGAATAAAAATGATATGTGAAAAGTTGTGACTAGACCAATTGAAAAGTATTAGTTAGTCAGAAGTGCATATTGGGAATCATTTGACCATTTTCTTATATTTTTATTTAGATGTTTGAAGTGAGCATGATGAACCTATATTGATATAAAAAGTTTTATTGTTTTAATAAATTGCTCTGAATATCTGGGCTTTTAAAGTTCATTTAATAGCTGTAAATAAATGGTGTACCCTCATATCTAAAAGACAAGATGTACAACTTCATTAAGTCCTACTTTGATGTTTGTGTAATGTGGTAGTGCCTTATATTCTGTTCATATTTATTTTTACGGTTTAAAAGCTTTCAATTGTCTTGAGGAATTTAACTCAGTAGTTAAATGTGGATTCTAAGCTAAATATTCCAGAGAAGGAAAAAAAATCTCAATTTGGTCGCATGAATAAAAAACTGTCATGCTCAACTTATGCTTAAATGTAGCATGAACTTTGAAGCATCTAACAGTACAGTTATTTTTAATATTTGTATATCCACACTCTTTCAAAATTCTATTAACATGTTGTGCATTTAGAAATTTTTTATATCTGATTTTGATTGTTTTTGATAAAAAATAAAAAATTTTTTTGTAAAACTATTCCTTGTTTTAATTCCTGCAGTATTTACTTCATTTTTAGATATAAATTTGAGCAATCGATATTGTATTTTGTAACTAAAATAATAGAAATGTATTAATAAGAGAGATTTAAAAATCTTACATGCCAAATATTTTTTTCAAATTATTCTAATCATTAGTTTTACAGTAAATTCTATTTTATAAAGTACATTAAAATACACGACTTATAGTTGTTAGTAATAGATCTTCCATAGATTTTATACAAATTGTAGGAACATTTCTTTATAAAAACAAAATAGATTATAATATAAAATGTTATGATCAAAACATAAGACAAAAATAAACAAATATTGTTTATGATGGTATATAAAGAAAAATAAGCTATTTAAAATTTTTTTTTGTTATAAGTAAATTTAAATCTATAAACATCACATGACCACCACTTATGCTTGTTTATAACTGTTGTTAAAACAGGCAAAACTCACTATACGTATTACCACACACAGCAAGCTAGAGAAATCAATGGATGCCAGAAGGCTTGTGCATAAAATCCCCATCTAGTGCCTACTCATCCAATATCCCCACAAGCCAGAAACTAGTCTGGGGATATTGGATGAGTAGGCACTAGATGGGGATTTTATGCACAAGCCTTCTGGCATCCATTGATTTCTTTAGCTTGCTGTGTGTGGCAATACGTATAGTGAGTTTTGCCTGTTTTAAATTTAAATCTAATTATATTTTTTATATACAATATACATTTGTTATAATTTTTTTTTTTTTTGGCAAATAAAATTAAAATATTTTTCAAAAATTACTTTCTAGACTAGTCTCTGGTCATAAATTTGTAAATAATGAAAAATCCAAATAAAAAAATAAATATCAAATGGAAAGGGGCTTAATCTATAATTTTAATTTTATTATAGAAAAGAGATTGGAGTTTAAGGAAAATAATATTAAATATAAAATAGCATTTTAAAAACAACAGTATAAAGTGAATAAAAGAGGTGGCTCTAATGATTCGGAAGAACCCTCTCTCCCATGTTACTGATAAGTGTGTTGAATAATGTTATAGAAGATCATACTATGGTACTAATGTATCCAGTGTCAAACTATATTCTGACAGCTGAATAATGATATAATTTGTTTAAAGAAACAAACACAAAAGTTTAATACGGCTAATACTAGTTTACCTGCACACTCTATACTTAGAATCTTTAATTTTCTTTCCATTAGAAGTTTTCTCTCTCTTTTTCTTTTTTTATTAGAAGTTCTAGGGGCATTTTAATAGATTTTCTAATTTGCATAATGCTAGATTTCATTGATATGTAAAATGGCATGTTGCTTCTTGCAAATCATGATTGTTTTTGGGAGTATACTAACACTGTCTGTACTGACCAGCATATATACACACACACACACACAAAACTTTATTAATATATATATATACAACCATTCAATAGACAATAAGTACTAATTGTGCGTCTCTATTCATATAATCCAATGCAGGGAAACGGAAAATAGTATATGGTTTCTTAATATTTGCTAATTATTCTCATTATTAGAACATTCAGCAGAGTAAATAATTTTTAAGCATACAAATTTAATTTAAAATTTCATTTGTTGTTGGGGTTTTTTTTAATTGTATAACATAAATGCTGGTTTTTTTATATAAAAAAGAGACGCACATTTATCTATTCATTTATAACCCAAATTATTATTATATATGTTAATTATATATGTGTGTGTGTTGGAGATGATAATCTGGACTAATTGATGAGTGATGGTTCAGCATGAGATATGTATATTGGAGATTATTTACCTTTTTTACATGTATGTAATAATGTGTATCGGTTATATAGGGTGGAGTGGACAGAGTAAGAAGCTTGAAAGTCTTGAATTCAAATCCCTTCTAATTATATTATATATGTTATATCTTGTTTGTCAAAATAGAAGTAAACCAACAGACATTATGTCAAAATGAATTTTTTGTATGATTTAGTTAACGGTAAAGTGACATATTTCCTACAATAAACCAATTTCATTATTTTATTTATTTACCAAAATTGGTAATATTCTTGATTATCATAATACAATTTGTTATAACATTTAATATTTAGAGTTGATGTATATATAAGATTGAATATTGTTAGGATAAAGTGCTAAGGATTTCAATATTTTTTAATGTCTATCAGATTTCACATTTATTAAAATATGGTCCGAGATAATGTATTAAAACTAGAGCAGTATATAAAAAGTAATCTAATCAATGCTATTTAAATAATACATATGTAATATGATGTAATTTTTATCTCTGGCATGAGAGATGTTATATTCCGATGAGTGATGAACTAAAGATTTAGATTTACCTTTATTTTGGGAGAGTTAGTATCACTTTCCCTAAAGTAAAACTTTGAATAACCCAATATTTAAACGACTTTGCTACTCTAAAAATTCCTTTTTGCTATTTCTTATTAGCTATATAAAATAGTAATATGCTTTTTGAAATAAGTTTCAAATGGTGATTATAAAATAAATTATCTTAGAATATAAATGGTATTTAAAGATTTTATATATATGTTTAAAGTTTTAAAGCTTAATGATGTGGGATTTGTCAGATTAAATCAAATTAGATTGTTACTGCTTCTACGAATAGTATGATTTTCTATTTCTCTGGTAAGCACTATTTCAAATGGCTGTTATCTTTTAGCTTCAAAACAATTTTCACTTTCTTAGAACGTAATTAGTTTCACAGATATTAAAATTACCACAGTAATTAATTTTGTTCACTTGTTGTAGCTGATCTTATTACTTAAATAAAACATGAGATATTTAATCTAAAATAATTTTCTACTGCTCTTAAATAAAGTATTTATCAGCTTCGTGGAAATAAAGCTTTTCTAAAAATAAAATTCATGATCGTAATTTGGTTTTTTACGTCTAATACGCAATAAACAAAAACTAGGGGGGGGGGAGTTAAAATTCCTGAATTATGAATTGACTTTAAATAGAAAAGGGGAGGGGAGTATATTGAATGAAATAATCAATGCTCACACGAATGAATATATATATACACAGTGGTTCTCTCTACAAACTGCCTTTCAGCTCTATACTCTTAATCAAGGCAAGCGTTATGTAACGATCTAATTTAATCATCACAAAAACTTTTAAAGCACTAGCTGTCTAGATCTCGAGTTACAACATAAAATGTGATTGTATTTATCTTAAACTAAATTCTACTTTAAACTGAGTAAACATTTGAAATGATTTCAGCTACGTATGGCAATGATTTCATGAGTTGCAAGACTGTTTTCAAATGGTTTGCAAGATTTCATAGTGGTAGGGAGAGCACTGAAGACAGTTTTCAAAGGTATAAAACACATTTTTATATTTCATGTCACAACTCATGATCCAAGTGTACTAATGCTTTAAAATTTGTGTGATGAATAGCTAAAAAAATGTCATTAAAACAGGCCAAACTCTCCATACAGTAGTGCCACTCAGTGTCAGCCAGAGTAATCAATGGATGCCAGAAGGCTTGTGCATAAAATTCCCATCCAATGGTGATCATGTGATGATTAGTGGTCTAAAAATATCACTACATAACAGATGCATTAATTCAGAGATGCTGTTTGAAAAAGAACCAGTCATCTTTTCATTGAGACCCACTGTGTAGATGAAATAAACTGTGTTTAAATAGTCCACAGTGAAAGAAAGATCTCTTCAGCAACTCTCTACAAAGAAACTAAAAGGAAATACCAGACCAGACAAATGGTTGAGTTAGTCATTTTTTCTATTTTGTTTTATCTTTATCTAAGATTAGCTAAGTATCCTTTTGTCCTAAACAATAATTGCATTCTTAGAAGAGTTGGCTATGGGATAACTATCTAAAAAAATCATAGGCTACTTAAAATATGAAAAAAAATTCCAAGTTTTATCTAGCCCTGACTTGAGCCTCATAGTATAAACATAAAAATTAATCACTAGCTTAATTTATGTGAAGATAAAATCACAAAACAGCCATAAATAGTCCATTAGAGAGCAATCTCTTATATAGAAATAGTGAAAAATAATGTTCTCACCAGGTTTTCCAATTGCCAGATGGTGAGGGTTTGAGCTGTTTTGTATTCTCTAGGTAAAAATAGATAGTTATCCATTTAGTGACCAATATTGACTATGGATTGACTGCCTGAAAGAAAAATCTTCTACTTGTTGGAAAAAAAAAAAGTTTATTTAACTCAGATTTGAGTTCAAGTCATGCATTATTGCATGTTGAGGCAAACACCCGGTTACATCAATAGGAAATAAATGTCTAATGTACTTGACATTTTAATATATATATATTAAAAACAGTGTTTACTGTTATCAGTGAAAGTTTTTCATAAATAAACATTAATTTGGCAATCAAGTTAGCAAAAAAAAATTTCCTTCTGTGAATATAAAAATTATCTATAAGAAAGAGATGTGGTAGAAAGTCAAAATTGGATGCATGAAATTAAATTGTCTGTAGTAAGTACACTTTTTGAAATATAATTTTAAATATAAATTTGTAATATTTATATTTCTCCAATTAATAGTTGATTTTCTTTTAGAGAAAAGTGAATTATTGTAAGGTATACCATGCGCAGTGATCAATGTTGTGGTTTTAGTTATTGTATTTGTATCTTAATCAAACAATTATAATGACTTTTTAAATAAATTCATTTTTCATTAATATTAGCATCTATTATTAAATTTTATTAGAATACCAATATTTGTCTCTTTTGATCAATTAAGAAAAAAAATTACTAACAAATATATTGTCTTAATTACAATTTATACATTATTATAAATAAAATGCACACATTGGAATATTAAATAAAAATTAAAGTAGAGTAAATGTTTGATTTGATTAGTCATCTAGATAAAATATATATAATATGGTAAAATTATATATTGTACTGGACAGTCATCTGTGTATTTAATACATGAGGGCACCACCAGGCTTTTACTAGCCTAGGAATTTTTTTTTCATGATTAGATATATATCTTGATGGGATCAATATGACTGTTCATAGATGTAAATTTAATTATCATGGCTTGGGCAATGGTATAGACAGAGATTCTTCTCTAGAGAAACAATTGGGAGGCAGATATCAGCAGCAAACACCAGGCAATGGATTGTTGATATTAGGTTTATTATTTAAAAAAATATGTTGACACAAAGACTTAAATAAATATACATCAAACAAAAGCAATATCAAAGAAAAACATATTAATATAAAGAAAAGTTCTGACTGAGACAACCCTTCTTTATGAGTAGTTTATCATTCTTAAATAAATCACTTTTTCAACATAACATAAAATTCCATAACGAATAAAATAATTTAAAAAAACTTTTTTAAGCGGTAATCTTGTACATGTACAACAATCTAAATAATGCTCACAGAATCATGTGAATTTTTTATTAAATTTTAAATAAGTTATTAAATCAAATTTTAGTAGCATGTAAAAACGATTACTAACTTGATTTTTAGCAATAAAAGATTTTCATTTGTGTAATATAAATGTAATATGTCTAGTTATAAAAGTTATTATTGATGTATACTGTATATTAATAATTTTAATTAAATTACTATTTAAAAATTTTAATTATTATTTTCTTTTGTTTTTTCTTAGGTAAGAAACTATTTTGTTCTCAATCATTAATACTGGCAATTCATAACTTGGGTAACTATACAAATGTATTTTATATTATTTTTGTTATCATTATTTCTTTTTTAATCACTATCAGAAAATTTTCATATTATAATTTAATGTTGTAATTTAATTATTTATAGTCATAAAACAGCGTAATATCTTGTTTTCTTAGAATGGATATTTATTATTTTTATTTGAAAAAACAAAAAAACAACAAATTTTGTACTCTGCCTTTATAATGAAGTGATCTTTTAAATATTTATCATGTGTAAGTATATATACTGTATTATAAATCAGTAGAAAATTCTCAGTAAGAACTAGTTTTGTAGAATTTAATAAATACAATTTAGAATAATTTAAAATAGGGATGGCTAAAGTTTCAAATCTGTAAAAACCCACATGTTAAAATTGAATTATATTTGAGGGCTCAGTTAAATTTTTGAATCAAGAGGGCAGAATTAATAAGTGAGAACAAAATCATTTATTATTCATATTATATGAATAATAAATGTAAATATATCAAATTTATTAAGCGCAAGCAAATTATATTGTAATAACGTGAAAGGCTTAAACCTTCAAAACCTGCGCCTTAAACATGCTAATGTACAGCCAATCAGATGTAATAATAACTGTATGTAGACCTCTTCATTCTGAAACACAAGTCAAAACTATCAGAAAAAGATGGGACCCACCTTCTTCTATGCCTCAATTTATATATAAATAAGCCAGACTCGAGCATTTTGAACTACGAGTGTGAAACTTAAAGTACTTTCACATTTAATTCACTAAATATTATATACAAATAAACAATTTGAAATCTTTCAATTTACTACACAGCAATTTTTAAATCTAATGAAATTATAGTAATATAATATTTAATATTATATAATATTTAGTGAATTAAATATGAAGGTATTTTAAGTTTCACACTCGTAGTTCGAAATGCTTGAGTCTGGCTTATTTATATATAAATTGAGGCTTAGAAGAAGGTGGATCTCATCTTTTTCTGATAGTTCTGACTTGTGTTTCAGAATGAAGAGGTCCACGTGCATTTATTATTACATCTGATTGGCTGTACGTTAGCATGTTTAAGGCACAGGTTTTGAAGGTTTAAGCCTTTCACATTATTATGAATAATAAATAATTTTTTGAATTGTATGTGATTGTATTTGATTAGAAAAAACATTAAAATTTCATGTATAATTTGTTAACTAAGCACGCAAATCTGTTCTGTAAGGTATTTTTTGGAAGTTGTGGTCAATGATTTGATTTTTTAAACTTAACTGTTGATTCACAAGTCTATATTGCCCCCAAAAGTGACATCGGCTTACAAGCAGCATCTTTTAAATGAAGATATTTATAGGGATAATTTTTTATTTTACTGAATATAAATTAAAAGTAATTATGTCTATTCCTTGGTTAAAGTAGGCAGTTGATGTTCAAAAGTCAAAGTAGAAGAACACATTTGATAACATTAATTTAAACTGTACAAAGAATAACAATATCACTGGAATAAAACCATTGAAATTGACAATGTAAGCAATCTATAAATATGCCACTAAAAAAAGAATAAAACATGTATGGTTTCAAAATAAAATCTAAATGCATCATGCTAATAATATATCGTGATTTTATTTCAAGAGTTTCATGAAAGTCACATTGGACCATCTAGGCAGATGCATGCGGCTTCTGAGTCACAGTGTCCAGGGTAGATCTAAGATATGAGGGACTAAAATAAATTGTCAGATCACATATGATTAACTTTTGTTGATAGTGGACTTATATAAGAATTAATCACAATAAAGTTGTTAATTTATAATTTGAGAAGTTTTAACTTGATTTTACAATAATTAAAAGACAAAAAGCTACTGCTGTTTATTATTTGTGTGTATATATATATATATTAGTGGCAAATGTGTAACTACAATTTTTTTTAACTAAAATTAGAAATTGTTTTGTTTATAATAATAATAATAACAACAACAACAACAATCAACTACATTAATAAATAATCTGGAGAAACTAAAAATCAGGGATAAAAAGACCAGCCTGATAGATATATTTGCTACCATCTGGACATTCATGAAGTAAGGATATAGATTATCAATCACAAATGAACTTTATTGGACAAACAAATATCCATGCAAAAGGATTTTTTACAATGTGAAGAGCTACAACAGTGTAACCAACTTGTAATCACATGTCTAGAATTTTCTTACTATCTTACACTCTCCTATCTATTCATGTGAAAATTTGAATCTGAATAAAGGCCTTTGAAACTAATAATAAAAATAGCAGTAGTAATCGTAGTAGTGATACAAAGAAATTAATTTTGATCTGCCTTATGAGTTTCAGTTTATTCTATATACTCTACTCCATAGTAATCTAGTGTCTATTAGTGTCTAAGATTATTCAAGTTAGTTAACGAAAGTGCAATACCTTGTTAGTATTGGAATTATTTCTTGTAAACTATCATATGACATTTTTAAAAATACATTTAAGAAATCATTTTATATCGGATAGAAATGAAAAAAAAAAACAATTAGAAAGAATCTTATTAACAAAAGTACTGTTTTAAGTTACAATTTGTTTTAATTAAAAGAAATCTTAAAATTGACTTCCATTTTCCATATAATAAGTCTGTTAAAAAGTTCATGCTTTATTTCTATTGTTTTTTTTTTTTAAAAAAAAAAAAAAAAACCTATATTTTAAAACTCAGAAATTGAAGTATAATATTTTTAATAAAGTGTGAATTAAAAATAATTAAATATCTAATTTATTTAAAATAATTGTTTTTATTGTTATTTTTAAAAATCTATTATTTTGTTTTTCAAATTCAGATTCACTTATATATTATTATTAAGAACCGTCCAATTAATAATTTATTATCTTCTCAATGGCAACTATATCAAAGAGATGAAAAATCTTTGCAAATATTTTTCTGATAATTTTAAAGTTAGTTATTTATCAACTTGAACAATGTTATTTATAAAATATGTGTGCGTATAAGAACATACTAATTAAAAATATAGAATACTAACATCTGTATTGAATGTCCACTTGTTTTTTATGCCACATAAACAGGAAGATAAACTGTTTCAGGATGCAGGTGACGTAGATTGAGCAGTTTAAAATCTGTTTTGTTTATATAGAATTCACATTTGTTGATAGGAAATAATAGAAGTGTATCATCCCTCGGTTGTAGATGGATCAAATTAGGCATGTAATAGATATTGGAGTGTGGGAGGGAGGGGGGAAGTCTACCACCTACAGTTGTGTATCATATGGTTTGCCTTTTAAAACATCCAAAATTATAGGCTAATATTTCAAATTTCTATAATAAATAACATATTTTATGTATTTTTAACTTCATAATTAAGTTAAACTTATAGTCATTATATTCAGTTCTATAAATCATAATTTGCTTATATGCTTATATAGATACATGGACACAGATCTATCTTCCATCATAAATTTTTATAGTTGTCATTGATTTTTAAACATTGAAATCCTCTTTCTATAATGATTTATTTTCAAGTAAGTTTTTTAAAAAAGTAAAATCTATATTAAGTATTTTCTTTATATTTTAAAAATGATTTTTTCAAAGTTATATTAAGAAAACAAAGAAATATATATTAATTGTACTTTATTTTTATTTGTATGAATTTTATATACTAATTATATATGACTAAGCATGTTTCGTTTTCTTAGCTTCTTTTTTTATATAATTAACCTTTCAAGGTTTATTAAATTTGATAGTTTTTTTTTTTTGTCTTTTATTAATTTTTGAATTATAAAATAATATTGTTTATACTTTTTATTTAATATTTTTATTATATTATTAATACAAGGATCCACGATATCCACTATATTTTGTCCTGAGTTCCACTCATGCACAACTCACATATAATAATTTGCATGATATTGTTTATTGAATTTCGACATATTTAGATGGTTTATATATATATATAGAATGCATATACAAATTAAAATTACACTATAAGTAAAATTCAAAAGTAATAGGGATGCAGTTATTAATCATAAATTGAAAGAGTACATTTGTATTTATTTACTATGTATATTCTTACTCATATACATTTTTGCAAAAATAAAAATAAAGAAAGATTACTGTACCATATCTTTATTTTTCTAAATAAAATGAATAGTAGAATTCCAATTTTCATTGCAATTGGGTGACCCCCCCAATGACTTTTCTTATAGAAATATAATGATAGTCTCATTTTTAGGGACTATACCCTTCCTATTTGTTTTGATGTCTGTATCAACTTTATGAATGTCCTAAATTTCATACAACTGTTACTATTACACTCAGAAGAAATTTTATTATGTGAAATAATACTTTTATAAAGCTAAAGCTTTAGTACATGCGCCTTGAGTGCTTAATTTTAGCAAGAGAGACCTCTACAAATCATAACACGAGATTCGACTTTATAAAGATAAGAGGGACCCTCTTATCTCTAACCTATTTTTTTTAATTATATAGGCAAATCTAAAGCATTTTGATTTGGGAGCATGAAGCTAATAAATTCTTCACTGATTAAGGCGCATGTACTAAAGCTTTAGCTTTATATAAGTATTATGTGCTGACATTGCGCTTAATAAGAATTAATATTTATGTGAAATAATGTAAATTACATTCTGAAAAAAATAATAAGTGAATCTTTCAATGTAAGCTGAAGAAACATTATTGATAAACATGATTAAATACTATGGAATTCTGGGATGAAAAAATGGCTACAGCCATATAGTAAAAATGACCAAATTTACAAATTTTAATGTTTAAATATGATAATGTACAGTGTTGCAATATGAAAAGATGACTTTTGCCTTATTGTAAAATTTATTATATTTATGAATTTTAATGTTTTTATTTTGTTTATTTACATTGTTGTTTTCTTTATTTACGTGTGCTTATAAGTATAATACTGAAATGTACTTAAACCGCAGAGCAAACTGTGGTTAAGTAAGTGCATGTTTGAGGTTTGAGAATGTTATATTTAATTATTTAAAAAAAAAGGCTGTGGGCATATCAAGAATCATAAAATTTAATAAGTTTGGAAAATTCAATGTTTTGATTCTTTGTTTGTTTATATTTTTGTATTTACTTTTTTTTGTTGGATAGTTTATAATTGAAGTCATGAATACTGATATAGCATTACTGAGCTTCACTGTATTTAATTTTTTTACTTTTTAAATAATTAGAAAAAGCACATGGACATATAGACATAAAGCAAAATATTCATCTATTATTTTTCAAAGGGATAGTGAACATAAATGACAGATTTGGGGAAATGATTACACTAGAAAATCACTTAAAATTATAGATAACTAATTTAATGATTATTATTTTTTTTTAATATATATAAAGTACACTTAACTATTATCTTTAAATACAATTCATATATTATGAGTTAAAACATTTCACAACTATTATTTGTAAAAATATGTGTGTCTTCATATATGCATATCATAGTATATACACACAATTTTAATGTTATTGTAATTATATAGATTTAAAAAATCAGGGTTAATATTAATTTATAGTATAGCACTTATTTTTATAACACTCTTATTTCATATTTGTGTTGTGAAAACTTTATGCCTAAACATAAAATATAATCTTTTAAAACTTCAATATTATTCTCTACTTTTTTATTATTTTTAATCAGTCATAGAATTCTCATTTGCTTTTTGGGTTTAGATATGGTCTAAAGAGAATAAAATAGTATTACATAATAACAAGAATAAATAAATGACGTATCATGATAAACGTTTTCTGATTGGTCTATTTTTGTTCCACTGATAGTTTATTCGTTACATTTTTTTCATTATGTGAATGTTATTTAAAGTAAATGTTGTGTTAGGAGTTCTTTCCAGGTTCATTTTTCTCTTTATTAAAATTTGGAATTTAAGATTTAAAATATTCTGCCTTTTTATCAAATTGTGAGAATTATTTTCAAATACATTGGCAATGTTTTGATAATATAATATTTTGTTAATGTAACCATTATTTGTTTGTTTTTTCCAATTTATATAATGATTAAAAGATTTCACATTTAAAAAAATTTTATTGTGACTTTTTTACATCATATAAATAAGGCAGATCCACGAAGTTTGAAAAAAAAATTAAACTAACCAACAGGCCAAATCTATTAAAACTAAACAAACTTTCCTGAAACTCAAATAAACTAAAAGAGCTGTTAAAATCACTGATAAAATTAAGATTCTTACATTAATTTTTAATTAAAGAAATTCAATCAAATAAAATCAATCTTTTATGCAACTTTTTTTAACCATGAAAAAAGAACTTCAAGGAAACCACATCAAAATGAATCATGTAATTTTTTTATATTGTAATTTTCTTGTTAAATTTACATTTTGAATCACCAGAATATTTTATATTTTAATAAAATCTTTTTTTACATCCTCTTATATTCTAACTAAATAACATCTGTATATATACATATAAGTATGAGAAGATGATATCCATTAAATAGAGAAACACTATTTAATGGATATTTCCTCGTATTTATATAATAAAATCTATATAAACATTTAATTCAACATATATATACACACATATATATATATTAAAACTGTAAAGTACTGTACAACATTCTAACTTTTTATTAAATATTTTAACCACCTTATTGTGAATATGGATTTTTAAAATTAAAACATTACAGGTGTATATACATATTGTATATAAAAGCTAAGTTTTTTTTTACTTTATATGCATATTTTAAATATATGTATATTATCTATACTGAACTTAATGTAATTAGAAGGGATTTGATTTCAGCTTTCAAACTCTCTATAGCTATCGATTCCCTCATATACAACTGATTCGCATGACTACATAATGTGAAAAGATAAATTAATGTAATTAGAAGGGACTTGATCTCAGACTTTTACATGTGAAAAAGGTAAATGATCTTCAATACATGTATTTTATGCTGAACCAGAACTCAGCAGTTGATCCAGATAACCATCTCTCACATACAGTCAGTGTTCAGTTTATATTAAGATATCAAATCTTCAAACTTTAATTGACAAGCTTCAATCTTCACCACCCTCCAACTCATCAGCTATCCATTTCATTGATAATATGATGATGGAATGTATATGTATTTAAATATTACATATTCAGCCTGGACAAATTAAGGACGCTGTATGTGAGGGATCAGAATGACTATAACATGGGTATGACAATACTATTGGCATCCACAAGGGCTTTGAGCATTCCATCATTGGATTTTCAGTGAAATGGATGGCTGAAGAATTGGAGGATTGTGAAGATTGAAACATGTACATTAAAGTTGAAGATTTGCTATCTTAATATAAACTGAGTACTTATTGTATATATGTGTGGGAGATGGTGATCTGGACCAACTGATGAGTGCTAGTTCAAACACAAAATATGTATATTGGAGATCATTTATCTTTTTCACATGTATGTGGTCATGTATATTGGTTGTATAAGAGGGAATAGACAGTTGTAGGGAACTTGAAAATATGAGATAAAATCTCTTCTAATTATATTTATGCATGTATGTATATAATACAATAGTCATACTTTCCACAAAAATAGATTATGTATGGGAGTCTTGGAACCACATTCCATGAATATGGTGATTCTATTGCATATCAAAATATCTAAAATCTAATAAAAGTTGATAAAACAATACAATTTATTTTTAGAGTAGTATTTATATATGTTGTGATTATTTAATTTTTGTGTATTTTATTTTGGAAAAAATATGTAGTTATTTCAAGTTGTAATGAATTGTAAGATATGGGGTTTTGACAGGAAAAAATTGTTATTGAAATTGATCAAATAATTGATAATTTACAAAGAACAACAAAAAGAAAATGCTTTTAATTTTTTCTTAAGAAAGTGATATGATTTATTTATGGTTAGTAGGATATTTTTAACATTTTGTACATATTATAATTACAATGGAGTACTTTTAGATATTTAATTGTTCTTTAATCTTGTGAAGTAGTGTAATTATTTTGCAAAGCTTGTTTAGTCATTGGTCGCTAATCTTAAATAGGTTCCACATATCCTTGTGTATTGTTCTTGGAGCAAGCAGTCCATCTCTTTTTTTTAGTTTTATTAGTTTGGCCTTCAAATAATTTTCTTTTTGAAAGTCAGAGTTGTTGAATACTTTTTTACACCTAATTGTCCAGAGTGTGTACATGAGGTATATAGAGAGTCTAATTATAACAAAAGTTTTGATTTTAATTGAGTTCTTTAGCGATGTAATTAAATAATAGTCAACTTTGGCACTTTGATAGATCTATCTTTTAGAAATCCAAAGACCTGAACAAGTGTGTAGTAGATGCTCAAATGACTCATCACCTTGATGACAGAGTTGGCAGTGAGGGTCAATCTTAAAAATTCCATGTTTGGTAGCCAGGAACCAATTTGTATCTACTGATTGTAAGTTTATTTTGATGATGAAATCGAGATACTTTGGTTTAGGTACCAATATTTAAACAGTTATTTTCTGGTTTGAGAGGCCCAATTTCCCTTGAAAGAGATTGACTGGTGTGTTTATTATTGTATAGGCCTCCCAGATAGTGATCTTGCTGTTAAATGTGCTGTCGTTTATATCCTTATGCTTTTTAATTAGGTCAAGTATTATGCCCAAGAAATATTTAGTGGAAGGTGGTGGTCTATCTGTAGGAATTATTGGCTGCATAATTGTCTGGTATCCAAATTATTTGATTGATTAAAGTGATATGATTTTAGCAGAAATCCAGCGCAGTTAAACTAAAACTGGATAATTTCTAGCAATTTTTAAACCAGACAAAAAAATGCCTTCTCCATAGTTATGTTTCTTTATGAGGGTTGGAAAGGCTTTTAATCTAAAATAGATTGTTGCTGCGGTAAACTACACACTTATATGACTATATAGAAAAAAATTAGAAAAGATCCATATATATATATCTTTGTTTGGGTAT
This sequence comes from Epiperipatus broadwayi, assembly GCA_028023455.1. Lineage (NCBI taxonomy): Eukaryota > Metazoa > Onychophora > Udeonychophora > Euonychophora > Peripatidae > Epiperipatus > Epiperipatus broadwayi. Next base: position 15,108,635 of record JAQFVV010012396.1, read on the forward strand.
ATTTATATAAATAAAGCAGTTTTACATAGACCCTTCATTGCTTTGCAAAGTTCTTCCAGGTCTTGTCTACATAGGAACAGTGAAGCAGAGGGCGTTACTTATTAGTCTGGTCAATGCCAGCTACCAATTGTTTTTATGTGGGTTCTTTCGTTTTATTGTATAATTAAGAATAAGTAAAGATCTATTTACTGATCAATAATTGAATGATTAGCTAGGCTATCTATAGATATGATCTGGAAATTCTTAAACTCATTATGTTTATTCTGAAGTTAAGAATAGCTAGATACCTATTTATTAACCAATAATTGGATGGCTAATTAGGATATCTATAAGTATGATATCTGGAAAAATTTAAAACTCACTTGAAATTCTCATCTACTTAAAAAAAAAAAGGAAGCTCAAATTCCATTTATATATATATAGATTGACGTATGCATACATACATATTTTTTTAAAATTGCAAAATGTTTCCTGTGAAATTTAAGATTTATAATTTTAACCACGTTTGCATTAATTAATTCTAATTGTAAATGAAAACAAAAAACTTAATTTTAATGAATCTAATTCAAATAACTTATCTTTGTTAAATTTATTTTAATACTTACAAAAATTTCTTATTATCGTGTTCTATATATAATTTGTAATTCTAGCTGTAATTATTAAAACTGCATTTATACAAAAAAAAAAAAAACTCATTCATCTGATTTAAATAATAAATAATAAATTAATTCTTAATGTTTTTTTTGTTTATCATATGACTCACGCTGATTAATTAAAATCTTGTTGTGGTATTAATTATTCAAAAAAATTTATTCAGTTGATCATTTAAATTTGCTTTAATATCGTTAATAAAAATATCAACAACAACAACAATAATAAAAACATTTGCATATAATTTCTATCTTCTTTGAAATAATTTCCGTAAAAGTCTACGGTTTATTTCAAATTAATTGAAAAAAAATATTTCAATTTCTTTATAAAAGAATTACTAATATATAATTTGGAATCACTGAGTAAGATTAATATGTTGATGTATTTCAAAGTAATTTAAATGGAATTCGTAGAATAACGATTGCACAGGAAGAAAATGGAAACGGACATTTTTATTAACATTTATGTGAAGGAATGATGATTAACCACAATATTGCATCATTTGTATCGCAAGCAACAATGTAATCATCATATTTACCAGACATTGGTATGTCATTCTCTGTGATAAGAGGAAACTATAAAGTGTTATTCTTTGATGATCAAGATACATATTTGGTACCACACTTATGAAACATTAGTTTGATATGACATACATATAAGCTGGTAAATAAGTACATTACAAATACACAGTTAAAATGTTTGTGATGATTAAAACTCTAATAAAGAATAGATGAATAGATGACTTCCTTTCCATAGTACACCCTGCATATAGCATGCATGAAACTATTGTAGTATTATGGGGAATAGCCATACCAGAAAATACAAAGGTGAGGATCTTAAGCTCTCAAAAACAACTGTGTGATGGTGGTAATCGCAGAACATCCCAAGTGACATGTATATCCTCTACAGAATGATCTCCACCTAGAAATACAATAAAATTACCTCAACTTAATTTTTATGTGTATCGAAATCAATATCCTCTACAAATTAACTGTTCAGCACAACATTGATATATTGGCCTTATTCTTCTCTTCCAGATCACCGTATATTTTCTGTATTCATAGGAGATTTCAGTTCTCATACTAATCTTTGATTTGTAAATAAGAATCAAGAAGATTGACAAACTTTTAGAATGGAAACAAAAGTGTACTTGGTTTACGATGCCAAGCAAAGAGGAACATTTCCCTCAGGCAAATGAGGAACAGAAATAACTCCAGATTTATATTTTGTTGAACAAAAATGGTTCAACATAATCTTTTGAATTGCTGATATTGAATCATTTCTCTTATAGACAACATAAATCAAGTCTAATCATCTTTGGAATTTACATTTTTATAAATTTATTTAATGCACATTGATTACGTAAGTAATATTTACTAAGGTAATAAACCTAAAGCATGTGTGGTTGAAAATGTGAAGGTAGGGTTAAGACCTGTAGAGATCCCTACCTTCGCATTTGCAACCACCCATGCTTTAGGTTTATTGCCTTAGTAAATTTACATTTTTATAATTGAAAGTTATTTGATATGGAATTTAAGACAAGCTAACTGAAATCAATATGCAGTAACTCAAAATAACAGCTTCCAGGCAATCCATTCCTCATAGGTACAGAAAGTATTTCATATCAGGTTGAAATAAACCAGTAATATTTTTTTAACTAAATTTTATCTATCAAAAATCTGGATTTTGCTGATTAACTTGTAAAATCAGATGATGCTAGAAAAGAATAGTGGAGACTTATGGACAAACAAAACTTTAGAAGATCTAGTTGTAAGATCTGATCACTTTTTGAAAGCCTGATGGATGTAAAAGTACTTCTAAAAGTGTAAAAAAAAAATCAACATTGGAACAAAATTGCAAGCTTTTCTTCATATAATATAAATCTTATAAAACCTGTAAATGTTGATGGTTTTAAAGCAGAAAAGATCCCAAGGGCAGATAACACACTTCTAGAGTTTCTAAAAAAAAATTAGGTTATAAAACCAATGCATTGTTGGCAAAAATATTCAGTAATGTCTTTAATATATTAACAATTACACAAATATTTGATTTTAAAAAAGAACAACTGTAGTAATCTTAAAATCCAGCAATAATGAAAAAATATATATAATTATTATGAATTCCCTATGAACTTTTTGAGTCATATTAACAAAAATTTGGCCAATAACCGAGAGCCAGTTACTTATGTAAGTAGTTTGAGCTTAGGCCAGGAAGAAGTCATTGTAAGCAAGTTTTATCTTTAATAACTCACATTGAAAAAGATTTTCATAATAAAATATGGTGCTATCTGTATTCGTCTAACTTTAGCATATAATTCTATTTGAAAAAATGGTCTTTTAAAAGTTTTTAAAATTCTTAAATGCAGGAAAACCATTAATTTTCTTGACAAAATGATATCCTTTAGAAAAATTCAAGTGACATTAAATGATAATCATAGTATACATAAAATTTTACAAAACAGTTTACCACAAGATAATTTTTTTTCACAAGTTTTATTTAAGGTATTCATCAGTGATCTTTCAGATACAGAATGCAGGGAATCTGTCTATGCTGATAGCATTGTTCTGATTTCTCAAAAGAGATCCTTTCATAAAAAGGAAGTCTCTCAATAAGGATATGAAAAAATTGGTAAAATCTTTTTCAAAGATCGGAGTCTTATTCTAATTCAATGAAAACAATATGCTTAGTTTTTCATTTAAACAACTGAGAATTATCTTGTATAAATATAATCTTTAGTAATCATAAACTGAAATCTTTACCCCATGCCATATAGGAGTAGCCCTTAGATTGCAGCATAGTTTCTTTTTTATTTATGTAACATTAGATCAGAATTCATTTCTAGGAATATCTTCCTTGGAAAGCACTGTTTGGAATTGTTATGCAAACATTTTAAAGACAGTTTCCTTAGCATTAGAATATTTTTTTGATGATTACTATATCTCTATTTGGAAAAAGCATTCTCACACTAAACTTCTGAATATTCAGTTAAATATATAATATTACTGGCACATTCAAGTCTACTCCTTTGCAGAGGCTGCTGGTAACTAATCAGACTTATCTGTATTTCAAAATATAGTTTTACCACATAAGACTCATCACAAATTAATATCCCTTTATTTGATATTCAACTAAGAATTTAGTCAAAGAATTATGGCATAAAAATAGAATTCTTATGAGATTCCAAACAATTTTTCCCCCTGATCCCTTAGTAAAGCTAGCCAAATTTGGTCTTTCTAGGTGCAAGTAAAATCTCATCAACAGATTCAGAGTAACAGCATTCATCAGCTTCATAAATGGAATTAACGATCATTGACCTATGTAAATGCCAACAAATGCTGGATATGGTCCATATAGTTAATGACTGTTAGATCTATACATACAATGGCAGAATTTAAAGATTTAATAAAGCTGAATGAGGTTATTTTCTGGTTGGAATCTTTAGTTACCTTTATGATATTTTGTTAATAAATAAACTGTCCAAAAAAAGGTCTATACATTATATAAATAAATATCACTCATGTCCTTATGATGATCATAGCAGAATATTTATTCTTTTAGAAATTCTATGGATAGATTTCTATTATGGATATTGGATATATTTCCTGTTCATCATTAATTTGCAGCCATTCTCCACTTATCATCTTAAGTGCCTCTTTCCAATTTTTTCTTGTTTACATTTCCTAGTAGTTTATTTTGTTCATGATCCAAATGATAATTATTACCTAACAATTGCAAGGAATGAGAAATATTTAACTAAAATAATGACAATAAATTACTTTAAATAACAATAATGAATTTTATTAATTGGCATGGATTGATAAATAATATTTGTGATTACAAACACTAATTGTCATTTTTAGCAGTCCACTTCAAGATTAAAGTCTCTCCAAGTTTAATTCAGTTTATTTGTTCTCAAGCATTTATTCTCTATTACATTAACAATTTTTCTTATTTCATCCCTTCTCTTTTTTTTTTACCACACCAGCAAACTTTCTTATCTAATCCATCCATATCATATGTGATTTTTTTTCAGGTCTACTTGAAATTCAATTTAAAAATAATTATCCATCTATTATCATTTCATCTAACAATATATTCAAACCTGCTCCTCTTAATATTTAAAATGGATGGCTGAATTAACATGAATTATATACAAGATATTGGAAATTTTTTTAAATACAGACTAAATTTTAATTCTAACAGATTATAATATTTTACCTTCTTGAATATATTCCATTACCAAGCCTTTCAGATTAATTTAGTTCATCCAATAATAATAATATGTTACTAACTAACTTCTGCACACCCATTCTCACATGACCAAGCTTAGGACAGTTTTTCTTTAAATAATTCAAAGGGAGGATTAACTCCCAATGAACTAAAGCAAACTGTATTTGAATTAGATGTTAATATGTTTAAAAAATAACATACAGTGTATATACTGCATAATAGAATTTTACAACCAAAGAAAAATGATTACCTTAGAAAAGAAAAGATGAAAAAGTTTAGGCAAAATAATAATAAAAAATAAATAAATTTTTATCATGGGTTTTAAAATGATTGTAAGCTTACAAAATGAGTTGCACTGCTGTAGCATAATAATTTAATGCTAACTATTTTGGTGATCAAGAATATGTTCAAATTCTAGTGATTTATCATGGGTTACAATTACTCCCTTTTTGCAAAACATCTCCAAACATTTTTGGTCAGATACTTATTCATGGTACTTACATAAAATCTATAGTTTTATGATTGATAAAGTAGGCAAATTGTTAGCATAGTTAAACATGTTCCAGGGAATAAATTGGTAATAAGATTTTTAGGACATCATTTTTTGAATCAAGAAGCATAGCATTTCTCTACTTCTTTTAAGGACTTCATGAAAATGGCAACAAATAACACACTTTGGCTGGATGCTTGGCATATCTTAAATATGACCACAGTATATGAATTCCTATCATATTCAGGTAGGATTAGCACTAAAAAGTGCTGTCATCAATAATCTTGCTACAAAATTGTTGGTAACATAAGCTACCATTTTCTTAAATTCTTGAATCTGTCTGGTTTGATAATCAGAATAATCCTTTTTATTGACTTCTATAGTTTGTCTTAACTCACTTAATTCAAATGAGTCTATGTATAATTTAAGTTTAATTGTGTTTAATATTCTTTTAATTTACAGAAATCTTATTAAAGTAGACAACTCAACAGTATGTGAAAAATAATATCTTGTAATGTTTTTCAGATATAGATAAAACAAAATAATTAATTATAAATAATTTTTTATGATATTTTTTAGTTTGAATTAATAAATTTGGACAAATTTTGTTGCTTATTTTACATATTAATTATTTCTGTGATACATTATTAAAAAGTAGTCTCTTTTTTTGCATTGCCTTTTCCACACTTCTTTTTATAGCACTTTTACTGTTATTATAAGGTCTTACAATTTCTACAGCTAGTTATCTTCTTCAATACTCAACTACTGACACTTCATCCCAATTATAGCTGATTTTTAATTAGCTGAAAATATTATAGCAGGAATACAATCATTGTAAACAAAAATGCTTAAAAATGAATATTGAGAAATTAAAATACATATTAATTATTACTTTAATACATAATAACATCTTTCAAACAATTTCTAATTTTATCAATCAAAATCAAGATGTATACATTTAATTATTACTTCAATTTAATTATTACATTTAATTATCACTTCATATACATATGTATTTATAAGTGTAATAATGTTCAAGGCTAAATGGGTTTAAAAATACACCTGGGTCTCATTTTATGTGATAGATAGGTTCCTCAGAAAACACGTGCAAAAAAAATCGCTCAAAAATAGACGTAACTTACCTTGAAAAAGGGGGGATACGGACTGTGATTTTTCAAAAATCGTGTAAAAGCAAAGTACCAACGTAAAATTACTTTAAAATTCGTGCAAAAAAAAAAATAAGGAAATAAAATGTGACTAATAAAAAATTTCAAATTTGAAAAAAATTGATAGAAGACAAATTTTTTTTAACTATAATATTTAATTTTATTCAAAACAATATATTTTTATGCATAATTTACAGTAATTTACATTTTTTTATACACGTTTTAATTATTATCGCTATTTGCCGATAAACGGGTTCATTTGCAAACTGGTAAAAAATCAGATTCTTCACAAGAGGAAATACAACTAGTGCCAACTTCACTCTCATGTTGTGTTAATGGTTTTCTGGTGACAATGTAATTAGTAATTAATCTTTGAGATGATGATTTTATTAATTGTTTATGAAGCTCACGATATAGCTCTCATTGGAATTTAAGAGCACTCATGATTAGTGTCATTAAATTTTTATTTTTGTCTTTAATTTTCAATTCCATTTAAAAATCAAATTTAGTTTCACATCACATTAATTTCAGGTCGCCTTAAGTAATTTTTAAATTGCTAATTACAATTAAAAATCAGATTTTAATTTTTAATTGTCAAATTTAATTGTGCCCCTGCTATTACTCACCTTTTAAAAATAAACTTGCGGACACTAAATCATTAATAATTGATTACATTCTTTTTTAAAAAGCAAAAACAGAATGTGATTTAAAATGCAAAATTAACACACACACAATGTTTGAACAAATTTACATTATAATCTTGTAAAATTTAATGTGTGTATACATAAAATGTGGAAATCATGATTTTAATTGCATAAAATCTTACTATTATAAAGCACTGAAAATATTGAAATTACTAAGATGAAAGTCGAATTCCAATAATGTGCTATTACTTTCAATATGACGTAAGTGCACAAAATTTATTATTTAAAGTAATAGCACATTATCGGAGTTTGACTTCCGAAGAAACATGAATCGCGTAACTTCAAAATCGTCTTAAATAAATCTGCGTAAAACGAGACCCAGGTGTAATCATTAAAAATCAGTCAACACTTAGACAATCCCAATATCAAAAACAATCAACAAATTCAAACTGTTGTCAAGGCAACCTCCTTTTAACAAGGGATTTCATCTTTATTGTTAAAAGGAGGTTGCTTTGACAATAGTTTGAATTTGTTGATTGTTATTGATAATGGGATTGTCTAAGTGTTCACTGGTTTTTAATGATATGCATTTATGTATTATTGTTAAAAGGAGGTTGGCTTGACAACAGTTTGAAATTGTTGATTGTTATTGTAAGTGTTGACTGTTTTTTAATGATATGTATTTATGTACACATTTATTTGCGATTACTTCTTCAGTAATACTTTAAAAAAATAGATATTTCATTTCAAGTTAATAATGTTGTAAAAGCATAATCCATTAAAGTTTCACTTTTTTCTCTTTTATTTTTTTAATCGGTCCTTAACATGTACTTTGACTGGATTCTTTTTTTTTTAATACCATGAATTCTTTGAACATGTTTATAAAAGAAATGAATGTAAAGACAAATTATTTTAAGTGATTTGAGATTTGCTGATGATATATCTCTAGTTGTTTCCTCTCCTAATGGACTCATAATGAAAAATGTCAATTAAGGAAACTGGACTTCAATAAAATAAAAATAGTTTTTAATAATTATATGTAAATCCAAAATAAAACATTTATTTATAAAATATTTATTGAAATAATTGGATTATGTATTAAGCTAAGACCAATACTTAATATAACACTTAATTTTTTTTATTAGAAGCAAATTATATTTTTTCTACTTCACTAAAATTGAGTAATTAATAGATACTAGAAGGTAGCAATTATTAAATCTGTCTATAGTAATATCCTATCCATATTTCCTAACTAGTTAATAGGTTAGCCCTGGATAAACACTACCAATTAGTATCTATTAATTGCTAATGCTTATAATAGATGGCAGCAGAGGGGTAGAAAAAATAGTTTGCATCTGTTCAAGTATTATGTAAACTGAGTGTTATATGATGTTTTTTGGTTTAAGATTTCAGTAAAACTGACTTTTAGCGGTCACAATTTTTTGCCCTCTTTTTTTAAAAAATTGAACTATATTTTTTTCATACTATGTAATTGTAAAGTATATCTAACTATAAATGTATTTTTTACAAGAAAGTTAATTAAAAAATTTTTTAAAAAACTTACATTTTTATGCATAGTTTTGAGCTATGCACACGAGGAAATTCCTGAAAACTGTGGCATCTTCATGCATAACCCTAAATGCAAATTCCTGCAGGTAGGATGAAAACAATGCTCTGCTGGTACCAAATTGGTATTTTTAGCTTATGCTTTGCTCTCATTGACATATTTTCCACATTATTAGTGTGGATAAGTTTGCTGTCCAGGTCAACAAAGTTGTCTTGGTGGACGATGACAGAGTGAAGGTATATACCATTATCTATACTGTTTATATTTATATATATGCACATCCACCATCAGTGATTATATGTATACCAGGTAAAATGTATTGCTGTATGATCAGTTCCAGAGTGGCAACTAATTTATCTTCAATTTCTGTTAAAAAACACTTTCTTGACCTTCTCTCGATCCCACTGAACACCCAATGGCCTTCTCTCATTGCCCCCTGTGTGAAAGAAATATGACTCATCGATCTCCACTATCCGTGTTTCACTGTTGTCATCAAATTCGCTGAAAGGTGCTTAATTTCTGTTGTAATATGTAGCACATTCTTCCAGCAAAAATGTCACCAGTCTATGACCACTCGTTTGTTAACTTCAGTCTCGCAAACAGTAAAGTACATTGGCAAATTATTTTAGGTTTTGCTACATGTGAACGTTAATATTTAATAGTTTATAACCTAGCTCAAAATTGCACATAAAAATGTGTTTTTTTTATTTTTTTTTATTAACCTTCATGTAAAAAATACATTTATAGTTAGATATACTTTAAAATTACATCGTACGAATAAAATGTGGTTCAATTTTTTTACAAATAAATGCAAATTCCTGCAGATAGGATAAAAACAAAATATAGTTCAATTTTTTAAAAATAGAGGGCGAAAAGTTGTGACTGTTAAAAGTCAGTTTTACCAAGATTTCTTCTTTTACATTTAAGTTTTATATTAGTATGTTTATATATATTCTAAAAATAATCCATCTCTGCTTTATTAATCATTACAAAGTCTAAATAAAGTAAATAAAAAATTTAGAATTCTCTATTTAAAATCAAATTAAGTGAAATAACTATTGTAATGCTCTGTATAATTTAATGTAGTTGGTGGAATTACAGACTCAAGATAAAAGACTCAAGATAAAAGTTTTTCAATCAAAGCTCAACTTTATTACTTTTGGGCTCAAGCATTGCATGACTTTCAAAACAAATAACAATTAGAATATTTATTTATTTATTTTTATGTAATTTCTTGTTATCTTTACTGTACGTTGTCTATGATCATCGCTGCTTTTTCATACCTAGAGTCTACAGTCACAGCAATACTTTTGTAATATATATGGATCACATAGCCTTTTTAATATCATGAGGAAATAATATTTGAGTCCTCCCTTCCACTCACCTTTTTTATTTCTTTGGAATGTTATTTAAAAACATTTAACCTAAGCTTTTATCCAATTGATTTATATGTCTGAAATAAATAAGCAAAACTCACTATACATATTGCCACACACAGCAAGATAGAGTAATCAATGGATGCCAGAAGGCTTGTGCATAAAATCCCCATTTAATGCCTACTCATCCAATATTCCCAGTCTAGTTTCTGGCTTCCTTTGTCAGTGAGAAGCCCTGGATCTGAGAGCACTGCACCTAGATCTTAGGATCTAATGCAACCCTCCAGCAGCCACCTTTTATCTCCGCTTAACTACAAAACCATGAGTCTAACTGAAAACACCTTAATGTTTTCAATCCAAGCCCATTAGCTTATATAGTCATATGGGTCTGAACTCAGTTCAGTACCCATACATGTTGGAGTCTGGTTTTTTAATAACCACTGCCACCACTATCCTATTAGGCAGGATTGGTTTTAAGCCAATAAACATCACATGACCACCACCTCTTATGCTTGTGTATGACTGTTGTTAAAGCAGGCAAAATTCACTATATGTATTGCCACACACAGCAAGCTAGAGTAATCAATGGATGCCAGAAGGCTTGTGCATAAAATCCCCATCTAGTACCTATTCATCCAATATCCCCAGACTAGTTTCTGGCTTGTGGCCTTCGTCAGTGAGGAGCCTTGGATCTGAGTGCACTGCACCTAGATCTTAGGATCTAATGCAACCCTCCAGAAGCCACCTTTTATCTCCACTTAACTACAAAACTATGAGTCTTAAACTGAAAACCCCTTAATGTTTTCAATCTAAGTCCATTAGCTTATATAGTCATATGGAAAAAAAAGGTGGCTGCTGGTGGGTTGCATTAGATCCTAAGATCTAGGTGCAGTGCTCTCAGATCAAAGGTTCCTCACTGACGAAGGCCACAAGCCAGAAACTAGTCTAGGGATATTGAATTAGTAGGAACTAGATGGGGATTTTATGCACAAGCCTTCTGACATCCATTGATTACTCTAGCTTGCTGTGTGTGGCAATATGTATAGTGAGTTTTGCCTGTTTAACAACAGTTATACACAAGCATAAGAGGTGATAGTCATGTGATGTTTATTGGCTTAAAACCAATCCTGCCTAATAGGATAGTGGTGGTTGTGGTTATTAAAGAACAAAAGACACCAAAATGCATGGGTACTGAACTGAGTTCAGACCCATATAACTATATAAGCTAATGGGCTTGGATTGAAAAGATTCATAGTTTTGTAGTTAAATGGAGATAAAAGGTGGCTGCTGGAGGGTTGCATTAGATCCTAAGATCTAGGTGCAGTGCTCTCATCAGATCCAAGGCTCCTCACTGACAAAGGCCACAAGCCAGAAACTAGTCTGGGGGTATTGGATGAGTAGGCACTAGTTGGGGATTTTATGCACAAGCCTTCTGACATCCATTGATTACTCTAGCTTGCTGTGTGTGGCAATATGTATAGTGAGTTTTGCCTTTTTAACAACAGTTATACACAAGCATAAGAGGTGGTAGTCATGTGATGTTTATTGGCTTAAAACCAATCCTGCCTAATAGGATAGTGGTGGCTGTGGTTATTAAAGAACAAAAGACACCAAAATGTATGGGTACTGAACTGAGTTCAGACCCATATAACTATATAAGCTAATGGGCTTGGATTGAAAAGATTCATAGTTTTGTAGTTAAATGGAGATAAAAGGTGGCTGCTGGAGGGTTGCATTAGATCCTAAGATCTAGGTGCAGTGCTCTCATCAGATCCAAGGCTCCTCACTGACAAAGGCCACAAGCCAGAAACTAGTCTGGGGATATTGGATGAGTAGGCACTAGTTGGGGATTTTATGCACAAGCCTTCTGGCATCCATTGATTATTCTAGCTTGCTGTGTGTGGCAATATGTATAGTGAGTTTTGCCTGTTTTAACAACAGTTATACACAAGCATAAGAGGTGGTGGTCATTTGATATGACTGAAATAAACTGGCTAATTTTTTGTAGCCTATCCATAATGTTTTTCCCCATGTCAGTCTATCCAGTATTATCTTCTTATAGCTTTTTTTTAAATTAATTTCAAACAATCAACTGTTTAAAGAACTTTGTGTCAATGATTAGTGCACTTGCCTGTCAGGTCTATAATCTGGGATTCAAATCTATGTTAAACTCTGAATTTTTTTTTTTTTTTATATTTCAAACAGGCTCATAAATTTTTCTTTTGGTAAATAACTTTGGAACACAACCATTCAATTATTAGTTGATAAATAGATATCTCTTTCTTTTTGACTGGAGGATAAAATAACGGGAGAATACAAAGATATGCTTAAAAATATTGTTTGGTAAATTGTATTTAATATTTTTACTAGAGAGTTAAATATATATATAGACAGCTGAATCAATTTTTATCTAATAATATGTCACTTAAACTGTGTTTTTACATCATATGAATGTCTGCAGGGGGGGGGGGGCTTGAAAGTCTGGGTTCAAATTCCCTTTAATTACATCTAGATTAAGTATATACATTATACTTGTATTTCAATATTAATAATTTACAAGTATTTGAAATGTTCAGTATATTTTCTACTTAATATATTGCTGTTTGTTTGTTTTTTTATTATAGTAGTACTAAAATATTATGAGTGGAGTAATAATTTAGTATTATGATCCTCCAAATTACAAATTTTAATTTACAGCTTTCACTCGACGAAGATAGATTAATATATTTTTTATCTCTTCCACGTGTCCTCCAACTTCATAATTATCATTTATATTCATTTCTTTATTGTTATTCTTGAAGATCCGATTTAATACTTCATTGACCCATGGATGCTCTTTCTATCCATTATGATTGGCCATTGACATTATGATCCCTAAAGACCGCTGTCTTTTCAGAGTCATTTTTCATTTAAAAAGAATATGGAATAAATTATTTTCTTCATTTTCTGTCATTCACTATATCTCATATTAAATAATTAATATTTAAACACATGTATATATTTTTAAATTCAATTTTAATTTTTAATTAAAAGGAAGAAAACATTCAATATAATGTAATAAGGTTTTTTTATTTTTTCACATATTTATCGCCATCTTGTGAGGATTATAGATACTACTGTTATATTTCGTAGATAACTTAAGATAAATTTAAATGAAAACAAAAAAATATATTTGCTGGTAAATAAATAGACACACACGCTAATTAGTATTTTCTGCGCATTTATATATGTTAAATGATCAACTTAACGTTGAAAAATATTTTATGTCTTTGAATATGTAGTAAAATAATTCTTCATCATTGTCAATAGTATCTATCTTTTCATTGTTTCCAATAATCTTTTTTTTTTTTAATTATTTTAGCATCTTACATCCAAGACGCATCATAAAACTTATTAATATATAAAGAACTTCACTATAATAAAATTGTCAAATATTATTGTCAAAAATAATTTTTATAGAAAATGTTATCTTTTTAAAATAAAATTTCAGTCATTTAAATTATTTTATTGTAACTTACTAATAACAATCAACCCTTAAGCTATCAACAATCCCAATGTATAGTCAAGGCAACCTTTTTTAACAACGTGGTTGCCTTAACTACAAGTTGAGATTGTTGATAGCTTAATGATTGATTGGTATCATTTACATTTATAAGCCTATTAAAGCCTTGAATAATTGGATTTATTCTCTTAGTAAATATATTAATAATATTTTCTTCATTATATGTATATTTTTAACTTTTATCCTCAATTGTTGAACTTTTAGCCACTTGAGATGTCATGTGATGTTCTGCGCTAGGAGTTTGAGCTTCAGATTCCATAACCTTTATCTCTGGAGTTTGTCACTATCGCTGTGTAAATTAAATAGGGCATTATTTTTCTGACATTACATAAGAAAATTAATTGAACCACTAAAACATTAAATGATCACCATTTTTTTATGCTTACACAAACTGTTAAAATAGTAGTAAAACTTTTTCTGCACAATAGTGCCACCTAGTATAAGCTTTAGTAATCAATAGGTGCTAGAAGGGTGTGCAATTATCCCTATCTTATACCTTCCCATCCAATGCCTTAGAGTAGTTTCTAGTTTATGGCTTTTGTTAGTGACTGGATCTGAGAGCATCACACCTGAATCTTTGGATCTAATGCACCCACCTTTTAGCAAAAATTCAAAAGCAATACTCCCAGATACAAGGTTCCTTAATGATAAAACCCATAAGCTAGAACTAGTCTGAGAATATTGGATGGAAAGGTACTGGATAAAGATTAAAATGCACAACCATGTAGCATCTATTGATTACTAGAACTTACTCTAGATGAAGCTATTGTGTAGGGAAATGTTTGCTACTGTTTTAAAACAAATTGAAATTGCTTTATTTTTTGTAATGTCATTTGCACAATGTCATTTAAAAAAATCTGTCATTCCTTTGAAATGGAGCTTACACATTATTGCCTTATATATCCATTTCATAATTGATAATTTATTAAGCAGATTCTTACAAAAGTGAACAATAAAGTTCAAAACTGTAATGTAAGCCATTTATGGTTTTTGTTTACAGGTGCGAATGAAAGATGGATGCTCAAATTGTAAGTTATGTGTTTAAAATGTTTATAACCTTAAGTATTAATCATTAGTAAATACTGGGTTAAAAATCAATGATACAATGAAACATTTTTATTTATATCATTTTTAAAAAGAAAATGTAAATATATAATGCTTTTCTTAATATAAGATTTATTAATGGATTATTTTCATTTATGAACTGTCCTATGATTTCATTTTTTGTTTTTGAAAAATACCCAAATCAATTGCTCAATTCATATAATTAAAATAATGTTAGGAATAAAAAAAAATTGTATTGATTGAAAATATTAAGATTTTATATTTGTACTTTGATGAAACCAC
Source organism: Epiperipatus broadwayi (assembly GCA_028023455.1). Lineage (NCBI taxonomy): Eukaryota > Metazoa > Onychophora > Udeonychophora > Euonychophora > Peripatidae > Epiperipatus > Epiperipatus broadwayi. The sequence continues at coordinate 15,123,668 of JAQFVV010012396.1, forward strand.
TCACCTCTTTAAAAAGTAATTGAAAGAGCACAAATTGATAATTAGAAAAAAAATATACATATCTAAAGTAGCAGAGTATATATGCTTCAGTGAACATATATATTCAATTGAGAAAATACAAAAATATTAGATAGGGAAGAAAAAGTGCAAAGAAGCTTCACATATGACAGTGGCAAATAACCCCATAAATCAATCTAGTGTGACAATATATGATGTCTAGAAATCACTAATTCAACTTGCTCTTAAAAAAAAGTGAAGAAATCAGGAGGATCCTTGTAGATAACTATGTGAAATTTCTATTGGTTGATGCAGAAATATCCCAGTTGATTAGACTTAAATTTAATATTTATGAATCTAAAGGTCTGCGTTCAATTCCCATGCTAGTACGGTCACTGGTTAGGCCAGAAAAGAGCAACGCCATGCAAAACTATTTGATACATTGTGTTATATACTAACCTATATGCTTTTACTAACAGTTGAATGTATTTGGAAAGTTTAAATAAAACTTTCAATTTTTCCTAAAGATATTAAATATTACAATTATTTTGAATTCTAGTATTGAAGAGGCTTGCTTAGAAGAGCATCTTACTGATGTAAGTTTTCAACTAATATATTTACTCTTATTTTTATCCAATGGGACTCATTATCTTAACTCATAAGCTTTCTACACCTTGGGACTAGCTAGCAATATAATCAATTGCTGAAGGTTTTCACATTCTCAGTATTACATAAGGTGTGACTGTAGATCAATGTCACTAATATACAATGCAGAGAAAATAAATAAAAGATGATGTGTGCAATACTAATCTAACTTGTATATATTTTATTTTATGTAGCATGGCAAATTGTTTTCTTTTTAAAATATATATATGTAGAGTTTTTGGTACTGATTTAGTTTGTGCTCACAGCCATTTTGGAAATCTAAAAACCACTGCTGACACATCCAACAGATAAATGACATAAATATTGAATAAAAGTACTGTAAATTTATATTTTGGAAATTATAAGCTAGTAAAAATATGCTGTATTTTATTAGGGATTTTTTTTTAATTTACTGTCATAAAATATTTGAAATATGACAGTGCAAAATACCAGAATATGCAGGGAGGGGGAAGGAGTCCAAAAGATGCAGAAGTCTGATCAAACCAAGCTTATTTCCAAATACTAAAAGATTATATTATGTGCCCATACGAAATAAAGCATATTTTTACTAGCTTATAATTTCCAAAATATGAATTTAAAGAACTTTTATTCAATATTTATACTTAAATAAGACTATAACCTTAGTACATGCACTTTGAGTGCTTAATTTATTACAAGAGAGACCTCTATAAATCTAAATGCAAGATTTGACTTTATAAAGGTAAGAATGACCCATTCTTATCTTCAATATATTTTCTAATTATATAGGCAAATCTAAATCATTTTGATTTGGGAGTGTGAAGCTAATAAATTCTTCACTGATTAAGTCCACTATTTCTGTTAAATATTAACGATCATGAAATCTTTCAATTTACAACAAGTTAATAGTCAGATCTTAAATTTAGAAATATTTTGAATCAATTTAAAGTTGTAAATATTAATTCTTATTAAGCGCAATGTAACATGTAATACTTAAATAAGGCTACAACCTTAGTACATGCACCTTGAGTGCTTAATTTATTACAAGAGAGACCTCTACAAATCTTTATATTGATTCAAAATATTTCTAAATTTAAGATCTGATTATTAACTCATTGTAAATTGAAAGATTTTGTGATTGTTAATGTTTAACAGAAACAGTGGACTTAATCAGTGAAGAATTTATTAGCTTCATGCTCCCAAATCAAAATGCTTTAGATTTGCCTATATAATTAGAAAAATAGGTTGAAAATAAGAGTGGGCCACTCTTATCTTTATAATGTAGAGGTCTCTCTTGTAATAAATTAAGCACTCAAGGTGCATATACTAAGGTTATTGCCTTATTTAAGTATTACGTGCTGACATTGCGCTTAATAAGAATCAATATTTATGTAATTTATCAGTTGGAGTGTCAGCCGTGGTTTTGGCTGGTCTTTAGATTTCAAAATGGCCATAAGCACAAACTAAATCGGCACCAAATTTTTCAACACACTTTTTATCTGTTGCTGTGATAAGCTTCTAGCATACTAGCATAATGCAGTGCAAAGTAACATTATACTGGTTTTGTTTTTAGTAATTGTTTTTTAAAATTAATTATACTTTAATTTAATAACTACTTTTTATTTTTCAATTATAAATTAAACTATTACTATATAAAAAAAAATTATACAATTTTTTTTTTATAGTACAATCATTATTAATGTACAAACTTCTCTTTTGTTTGTTTTTTATTATATTATTTGAGAAATTTTGATTGTTCTTGGTAATTATCTTCAGTATGTTCTTAGTTTGTATTTGACATGTTTCAGTTATTGTAGGCAATCAACTTCAGTTTATTTTTTTGTTTATATTTGGGATGTTTATATTATTCTAGACAATCATACTTGATAACTCTTATAATATCAGCTTACTGAAAATGATTGTGTAGAATAATTGTAATATTTTAAATATATAATAAAATGTATGTCCATAAGTTTTTTGGTGATGTTTAACAATTTAACTAATATATGTAAAGGAGGCACATTTATTATCCATAATCTGAAAATCTTATCTGATTTTATTTAATTTAAGCTAAATCTTTTGAAAAGCAAATTGTTTTATTTTTTTACATTAAAAAAAATCATAGGAAAATGTACATAATTACTACTGACTGAAATTTGCATGAATTTAGGATTTCTAGAATTGATTCTTGAGTCATCTTTTTTTCTAGAAGGTATATTGCTAGCACGTTGCTCTATATACTTGCATTTTTATGTTTATAGTCATATATATGTATATAAAACTGAAATAATATGTAGTTTTAATTAACAGTAAGAGTATCAAGAGGATGGGCCGGTTCTAACTATCATTTACAATATGTAAATAAAGACTTGAACTAAGATTATCTTTATAGTCAGGTTAGATTTTAAAACTCTATATGGTTTTGTGCATAGATGCTTACATCATAAGAAGGAAAATTAAATTAAACAAGATATTAAGAAGTTCTGTTTAATTATCAAACAATATTTGTTATTGTAAGTATATATAAATTAATAGTGCACATGCAATGAGACACACAAGCATAAAATGATTTATTTTAATTTCTCTGGAAAAAATTTTTTAAAAAAATTATTAATATTATTTATACAAACCCAATTGATTAGAAGAAATTGAAATGTTTTGTTCTGTGCGCAGACCACATATATATATTAATTTATTTAAAGCGTTAATGAAGTAAAATCTTAACTATTTAATTGTTAATAGATGGATGAGTTTTATTTAGTACTTTCAGTCTTTGCCAATGGAAGATGGGATCATATATATTGTAACGGTCCGGAGAATAGCCTAACATAATCTGTACTACAGGGCGCCATCTAGGCATTTGAACCTAGAAAAATTTATAGAGTAGGCAGATACGTAAGTCAAAAAAAAAATTTTTTTTTTTTATATTTTGCATCCGGTCGTTAGCCCATGTCACTAGCTCCGTGGAATAGCAGAGATTTAATAATATAATATAAGAGTATATATAAAAAAAGAATAAAATAAGCCACTGCCAGTAATTAACACACAAACATTTATTTATGCACATATATATATAAGATTGAAAATTGTTTTAGTATCAGTTTACATTTTAATATCTAACATTATTTTTAACTTTACTTTGAATTTTAATTTGCATTTTAATTTCTATTATATTATAAGTTTACATTTTAATTAAGTTTGCACAGATGGGATTATAAAAGCTTGTTTTAATATGTTGAGTATAGATCGGTTACATAGATTACAACGGTTAAAAACCTTTCAAAATAAACATAAACGATCAAAATATAAAATCATTGATACAGACAATTGCAGAGGGAAATTTATAAGTAACCCACTACTATTCACTATAAGATACTTGCATCGTCACCAGTAATTTAAAAAACATCCGAATAAATACATTATAGATACTCACCGTAAGGTATCATTATTTATCGAATGTCTATATATTTTGATCAAATACGAAAACCCAAAACATACTTAACCGATAACCAATCCATGCAAGCATCTATAAACAACTTAAATTTAATGCATTTTTATTTAGGGTTGAGTATCAATAGACTACATAGATTTGCATTTGAAAATAAAATATTATATCCCTATTTAACCTTAGGCTAAAATTCGCAGTCAAACTGGCATCAATTCATCTGATATATCGATGTATTCAATGTAATACGGAATACGGCAGCACCAAAAAGATTAAGAGAAGACATTGACTTTCATCAGATAGGAATATTACATCTATCTAACGAGAAGAACAATAAAAAAAAACTCCATAGAAAAGAACTGCATTCTCCATCTTATAATTCCTTCCATAGGCAAATGGGTGAGTGTGGCGTAAGAAGCGATTCTGCCCGTAGCGAATCTGTACTACATCTACTAAATTACACCAATATATCCAATCCATTGACCCAATTTAACCACAAAACAAATAACCTAAGATTATCCTCCCCTAATATAACTTTACAAATCTATACAGCCATTCACGCCTGACTTAAGTTTAACATTTATATAATTTAACTTAACGGAAAACAGAAATCATAATAAAACTTAAAGAACAAAAAATAAATAAATGGAAATGATTTTAAATAAAAAAAAAAATCAAATAACATTATTAATATTGATTTACGTTGGTCAGATAGGATTCTATTTGTATTTTTTATATATGGAAAGTTTTTAATTTAATGTTCATAAATTATAAAGTTCTTACGGTTTTTTAAACAGTTCATCTTTATATGTTCCTTGCCATTTGAACGTGAATTCCCACGCCATCCTAAAAAGATTGGTATCCATTTAGCCATTGTTTTATTTATTCATTCGGAGGTTTTTTAGTTTAGTTGGTCCTCAATGTAGAAAACAATAATTCATTTCTCTTTCTTTCTTTGGCAAAACTGAAGGGATTGAAGAGTGCGTCTTTTCAATCCCTTCTCCTTCACTTCTGCACTAACACATATCTGTCACATCGTAAATAATCAATAACTAATAATTTTCAAACTTGTCCTTTTATATTAATTTGAAGGATTGAATTTACATTAGTCATCGATGCGATGGTCCTTTCGCTGAGGTCCGATTCCATAGGGATTTCTTTTTATTTGCTAAAAGTTTTTATTATTTTCCTATCTGACTGATGTTTTTACATTTAAATGCCCAAGGCTGGTTTACATTTAAATAATTAAAACAATCATTTCCATTTCTGATTAATTAATGTGCTTTCCAAGATTATAGATATATTTTTATCTCTAAATCTTTTTAGGTTTTTGTTTTTAAAATACCTTCTATTTTTAATAAAGTTTTATTTTAATAATTTTTTTTTTATCTGTGCGATTTATATATACGAATTTAAGATGATATTTAATTTCAATTTTTAATTCTTAAAGAAAATTTTTAAATGCGAACATGTTTAATAATAAAAAACAATGTAACGTCATCTGTGCTTGTTACAATATATATATTTGATAAACATAATTTTAGAGATTGCCACAATGTTTTTTTTTGTGTAAGATTTATTTTAAGCTTATCTATAACCTTATATCACTGTTTGTAATTAGTTGTTTAGGCAGTTACAATTTTGAAAGTATTAGTTGCAAAAAAAATCTAAAGATGTAAGCATTATGTGGACCTTTTAGGCAATGACAATAGCCATTTTCATGAATGTCAATAGAAATGAGAATTTCTGATTGGTTGAGGATTTTAGCTCAAGGCTAAATACCAGAAAAATTGTAATTATCAATACTTTATTTACAAATTAAAGGTTATTTATGCAATATTTTTATAAAATATTTATTTTAAATCAAACTTTTTTTAAAAAAACAATTTACTGTTAAAAAGTCAGTTCTTGAAAAGTTCATTATGATTTGATGGAAGCAGTTTCTACTGGACAAACTAAAAATTGCTTTTGTCAAAATGGTAAAGAAAATATTTTTTAAAATTTTAATAATAATAAATAATATTAATTTTTTTCTTGATAATTGTAAAAATAAAATGATCAATTATGAAGGAATATTACTGATAGATTGTTAAGTCCCATTCAAAATAGAAAAGTGGAAATATGCAGCCGAAAGGCTATTTTGTTTATTAAATATTTTTTTGATTCATGTACTGATTTCTTATTAATATCTTCTCCCCTTCCCCATCCAATCTGTGCATTTTTGAAAAATAGTAGCTTCCATATCTGTGTCTATAGTTCCATATTATGTTGCAGTTATCAAAATCCATGATCAATAACAAACTATATTATATGTATTTTTAACATATATAGATATGTGTAATAACTTTTTTTTATATTATTTTATAAATTTTTCAATTTATATATATATTTTCAATAAGGGATAATTGAAACTCTGAAATTGTTAGATGGAGAACTATTTTCTTCAACAATATATTCCAAATCTCTCTACCAAAAGCCTTTACAAGATATTGTGAAACAAATTCCCTCCCCCCTTCTTTTTTAGAGTGTAGATCATTAATATCTCCTTATCTCTTCAAAATTCAAACTATTCTTCATGCATTGTTGCTCTGTATAAGATTAAATATATTCTTTAAAAATCTGATGGTTCCCTTGAATTAAACTCACTCTTAAATTTTTTTTTGCAATTTTTGAATAACAAATATTAAATTATATATAGGATGTAAAACTTATTATATATATATTAAAAGCCAGAAGCTAATCTAGTCAATGAAATAAGCAAACTCTATCTATTCAGAATTAAATAATTAACTAAAATTTAAAATTAAATTTTCATAATCTTTGCTTTGTGCTTTAGTGGTGAAACCAATAATTTGTGACATTTTAATTTTAAATTTTGTCTAATTTTTTAGTTTTGATTTGGTTTAATATATATATATTTAGTATTGTATATTGTTTCAGTGCATACTGCTTTGATTATATATTTATAGATCTCATGAAAGCTTATCATTTACCATGTCCAGGACTTGAAATATTTTGATTTCAAACAGGTATTAAGATTTTTCTTTCTGATAATATGCTCATAATCAACCCAACTATTTGTTCAAAATTGCTTGATAAATGATTATCTAAAAGTTATTCTTAGTTATGGAATCATTAAAACTTTTGCCACCCAACATTTGAAAATCATTATGATTAATGATTTTCTTTATTGTCTTTATATATATATTAAACATCTATTATCATTTAGAAATAATCTCGCATTTAGTTGCTATCTTTTATCCCATTTTAGAATTTTAAACTTATGTACAATATATATTTCTCGCAAAATTCTCAAAGTTATGTTTTATTAATACTCAATATGTCTAGAAATAAATCTTGTATTAATTAAAATATAAAATATTCATTTATTTTGCTAAATGTAGTTGATCTTCTTTCCCATAGATGTCACTATAAAAGTTATATTTATGTTCAGATAAATGTTTTAAAATAGAAATCCTTAATGAAAAATTAATGTAGAATCAGTGATATATGATAAAAGTTATATATAAAAAAAATGCATTTAAAAGATAGATTAGAATAGTCTTTAAAACTTTCAAAGTTTATTGTTGACGCAGTACTTGTTTAAAACACTGTGGATATGTTTTACATATATATACACACATGAGTGTAAATTAGTCGATTGATTATAAAACCAGGTTGACTAAAATTATTTTTTTGCTAATGAAGAATTTATGTTCTAAGTTCAAATTTACGTGTTGATTTATATTTATGAAGCAGATTTTGGTCACTAAATCAGGATTTAAAACATGCACGGACAAATATAATTTAAGCTTCAGTTCTAATAATTCATTTTTAAAATCCATAGTCACTTATCGAAAATCAAAGAAAAAAGAAATCTATTTAAAAAGCAATTTAGGCGCATGCTTTTATGCTATGGATAAATGATCTCAGGTTTGAAGCAGCTTTTTAGATATCATTTATCATAAAGTGAGAGAAATTGAATCATTATTGTTCATACTTAGAAGTGTGTATTATCCCAAAACCATTGATATCAGCGCAAAAATATTTATTACTATTCATTCTGTAAAAAATAGGTAATTTATTATGCTGATCACATAAGCATGAAATATCTTTTTTACAATACACTCTAGTCTGGAGAATAGCAATTTGTGATTTCTCTTTGCAAATGTGGATTATTTTTCCCAAAATCTAGTTGTTGTTTTTTTTCATGTGTCAAATCATCGGCCGGGAAGCGAACCCGGGACAACTGCTTGTAAGGCAGCTGTATTGACCACTCGGCCACCAACACTTGTTTATACAGCTTATTAACATAAATAACAATTAATTTTCAACAGCAACTTTCCTGAATGAATATGCTGTCTCTCATTTTTGTATTAGAATTTGATTTTTGTTTTTAGAAATCTAAATACTTTATTCATGCCAAAACATTACCATCACAATAGAGATTATTTCTGAATCCAGAGAAGTGAATTATATTCACATGCAGCAGAAACAAAATGTCCAGTCTTTGCTCTAATTAATTTTACTATAAATGTATTATTGACAGCCGAATTAATTAAATTCAATCTATCTTTTTTGATAGCAAGCAGTAGATATTGTCTGCTACATAATGAAGCATTATGCCTTCACTTTTCAGTCATTTTAAATTAAAATTCAATCAAGTAAGGCTAATTCTAAGCTTAGTCCAAATATTGACAAAGTAGACCATAGACCACTATGTAGTTTAAATAGCTTATTCTTTAATACAATTTAATCTAGACTCTTAAGTGTTCATTATTTTCATAAATATTTATTTTTCAATCTAAGTTAAATCAGTTTTATTTTTGATTACTACTCTGTGTTGTCTAGTAATACCCCCCCCCACACACACACACATGCACACGTTGTATCTACACATTGAAAGTGTTATAACAGACATACACATTTTATAAATGATTTCCTTTATTATGTTCTGTCATTATCATTGTATTACCTTTACCTTTATTTTGTTAGAAAAGCAGCAAATATAAAAACTAACGAGCATTTGTACCTATATAATATTAATATCATTTATAATCTTTATTACTTTTTACAATGCTTGCTGGGGCAATTGAAACTGTCAATAGTGGATTGTAAAAAAGCATTGTAAAAGTAATAAAGAACATAGACGATATTAATATTATATGGATTTGGCAATGCAATAAGAAAGATAAAGTTATCATTTGTATCTCTTATCTTGGAACTTGTAGATAGGCTGTCTTACGAATAGCATTAACAAGAGTCACATTTAAATCTATGTTAGATATAATTAAAGCTTTATTCAATACAACCAATAAATAAACAAACATAAAATAAAATCATTTCTACTATTTTAATACTTTTATCAGTAAATAACACTAATTCACATATGTAAATATTAAAATCAATTCAGCGCTCCAAAACTATATGTAAAGAATTTAAATAATTTTCTTTTTTACATGCTATCTGTCACATTAAACACTTATTTATTAGAAAACCAGCAAGTATAAAACAATCTTAATAATAATCACTATGCATGCTATCTCAAAACTTAATAGAGATTGGCATTCCAATAAATAACAATAAACAAAAGTTAGCACAAACAAAGATTCATTCAATGCAGCCAATAAACAAACATAAGGTATAGTCTGAATGAATAATATTTCTGTAGTGTAATTTTCACTACACTACTGTCATGCAAGGTAGGAAGGGATTTCTTGCCACTTTTAACATCTTGTGGAGGGATATAATCATAAATATATGACCAAAGATGTGAAAAAAGTGCATTATCCCCAAGATTACACATTTCATATGAATCAGCATTTATTAGTTGGTCAGATCACAATCTCTTACACATATCTTTATCATTGTTCAGTATATATAGATAATAAATTATTACAGTTCAATTGATAACTGTCAAACTTATTGCCCTCATAACTTTGACACAAACAACTTAATGGAAGTATATTAATAATTTTTATTAGTCATTCATTAAACTAGAGATTATCCATTTAATGAATTTCTATTTATTTTATAGATGCTGGCTTCCCAACAAATAAAAACAGCACAATGATATTGATAGCCCATAGGAAAGGGAATTTTTGCCACCTTTTATTTATAGTTTAAAATGCTGCAAACTTTTATAAATATTATAGCATTTGTTTTTAGAATTACAGACACCAAATTTTTTTATACCAATCACATTGCTCCTATTATGTCATCAAATTAAAATATATTTTTCAAAACTCCTAATATATGTATGAGAGGACATATTCAATGGCTGACTTAGTGAAAGATGTATTAAGGAAAATGTTACATAAGATAACCACGTTGATTTGTATTTCTATTGGCAAAAGAACAAATGCAGAAAAGGTATTTCATACTCATTATTTCAAGGACCTGTAAACTGTTTCTGTTCAATGAGAATGAGTTTTTATAATAATTTGTAACTTATTTAATGGTTTTCTTTTGTTTTTATACTTCATGTACAAATTTGACAATTTAGAATTTTATTATTATATAAGTGTTTTTATTTTAATTGAATAAGCTAATAATGGGAACTTAAATGCTTTCATTTATAGTAATATTAAGGTCATTATTAAATATGGGGGGGGGGGGGGGGCACAACATTTGCGATTTTTTTTAAAATGCTGGACAGTAATAAAAATTAAGTGTAGCTCAATGAAAAGTTTTATTATATGGATGTATTTGTTACTTTGGCTGTCATGTGACATTATAGCATCAAAGTAACACATTAACATTAGCAATCTCATTTAGTTGACAAAAGCAAGATTTTATTTTACTTTCCTCAGCTGAGAATTGGTCCAAAAGTCATTTAATTATGAGTCTACTATTCTACTATTGCATTAAAGTATACTAAGCAAAAATCATCCATTGAGAATTAAAACAAAGGCAAAACTCTCCATACAGTAGTGCCACCCTGTGCTAACCAGAGTAATCAATGGATGCCAGAGGGCTTGTGCATAAATCCTTATCATGTGATGTTTAGTGGTTTAACACCATTGAGAATTAACAAGTGTCTTCACACAGCTTGACCACACATCACTTGTTATGATATATTTCAGCTCATGAAGTATAATTTCTAGTAGGCTTTTTTAATGTAGATAAGAATAATTTATTAACCATTTAAATACCCAAGAAAAATTAAAAATATAACTTATGTGAATTGGATATAGCTATTTATCTGTTAAAAATCTTGGAAGTTTCAGCTGGACATTTTCATTTAACAGAAAAATTGTCTATACTCAAGATTTAAACTCCCAAATAAATAGTACAATCATGAAATATAATTATAGTTTTATAAAAACATTTACTTATTTGATTTAGAAAAAATAAGATTCAGTAATATCTATAAAGATTTGCTTCAATCTTAAATAATACATTAACAGTACACTGTATAAATGTTGCTCAATGTTTTTAAAGTATATAATAAAGTTATTCATATAACAAAAAGTGTAGCAAATAAAGGTGAACAACTTGGTCATAGCATTTTCTTGCCTAATTTATGTTGGTCAAAGTTACATAATTCATGCATCAGTTTTTTTCACGCATGAGTTCAGATGTGTCACACGACCATACAAATCAATATGCTAATATAATTAAATAATATTTAGCTCTATTTTCATGATATATCATATTTACTTTAATAATATTTCTGAACCTGATTTCATAGACCTTTTAATGTTTGGAATTAAGTTTATTAAATGAAAGCAGCGGAGTGTGTTTCATATTTGAATCAACCAATCATCACCTCATAGTGTTTGTTCTGCAGCGTGTTTCAAAATGAGAGACATATTTCTGAACAAAATGTTTACTTCTAGAAATTGTCCACAGTATGTCAACATTATTTATAATAGTGAGAAACTCATTAAATTTCATTTTTAATAATGAATTTATTTTTAAATCAATAGGTTCTGTTTGCATCTTCCAACTTTACGATTATCTGTTTTTCCTTGAACAAAGTCATTAAAGCAGCATTCAAATGATTTTGCAATAATCTGATTTTTTAAAATATATTTTTTAAAATTAGCATTATCCTTAATATATTCATTTACTTTATTAAATACCAAATGATTGGTTTTAATTTTGTCTTAAATGTATTGAAATTGTTACCAATCCTAGGAAACATTTTTTATTTGTTTTGCAGTTTCAGATTTAGATTATTAATATGTAATAATTGAAATACAGGCTTATTATTTACCTGTATCAATATATGTAATATATAGGGTATACGAGCACAGACTTTTACATGACCCACCACTCTATCTCATAACACTGATAGATTTGAACACATATGTCAAAAAGGTAAATAATAATCACCAATATATGTATTTCATGCTAAACCAGCAATCATCAGTTGGTCCCTCATATATATATTAAATGGATTATGTCCTGTACATGTGGGGTCAGATTGACTTTAGGTTAACCTGGGTATGATGAGAATCTCAGCCTCAGGGTGGCCTTTGAGTGTTCCGTCATCAGATTTTCAATTGGATGGATGGTTGAAGAGTTGGAGTGTGGAGTGGATTGAAGCCTGTTTATTAAAGTATGAAAATTGGCTATATTAATTCTGAACACTTATTGCATATATGTGTAAAGGTGATAATCTGGACCAACTGACGATTGCTGGTTTAGCATGAAATACATATATTGGTGAATTATTTATCTTTTCGACATATATGTGTTCAAGTGTGTCAGTGTTATGAGATAGAGTGGTGGGTTATGTGAAAGTCTGTGCTCATATACCCTATATATTATTAATATGGTTCATTATATTAACTAAGAATGATAGTTAGTTATAATCATCTAAAAGGTGCTTTCTTCCAGTAGTTATTTTTTTCTTCTAAAATGTCATGAACAGAATTTTTCAGTTTCTAAAATCTATTCAAAATCTGTCTTCTAAAAATCCAGCACATCTTAACAATGGAAGATAGATTATTGTATTTCAAGTCTAAAATTTATATTATTCTTTGAATTATCTGTTTAATCCACTTGCTCTAATTTTATTCATGCATTTTATAACCATTGCTGTAACTTGTTAAAAATTCAAGATATTTTATACAAGGATTAATAACAAATTGTTCTTTCCTTTTTAAACTTTTATTCAAAATCGATTGAATATCAACTTTCTGCTCATCACTCAAATTACTAGATTCAATAGACGAAATTGTATCAAAAACTATATTTTTTGAATGAAATGGAACAAAATTAGGGCCTTTACCAAGAATATCTAATTCTCTATCATTTAACTTCAAATCCGAAAGATTAACAACTCTATCCTCATAAACCTTATTCTCATACCCTTTATCACTACAATAAACTTTATTAACTTTCCCAAACATCCACTTTAATTTTCTTTCATATTTTTTACAATAGAAATTTGACCTATTCTGTCTAAATTGTCTCATAAAAAAATTCAAAATTGAATAATTAAAATCTTGCCTCCTTTCTAAATAATATCTATTCCTTTTATATAGATAAATAAATTTATAAAACCTTACAAAAGTATCTTTTAAAAAACTATTCAATATATATGTTTGTAATTTAAAAACTAAATTTTTATTTTGAAGCAACTTTTTATTTCTACTAAAATTAATAACACAGCAACTAGGAAAAACACTAAATTCCCTACATTTTTTAAGAAAATAAATCTGCCATCGTAAAGACTCTATCCTATCACTCAATTTAGACAAATTTTTAATCCTTCTAATATCATTAAATGGAAAATTATTAAAAACTAAACTCCACAAACCCATACTAAAAACCCAAATTACCAATACCCTTATAAATTAAAACCCAATAAAACCTACACAAACCTCTATATATATTTATAACTAAATAAACACAAATGTACTCTTTCAACCCAAACTCAAACAACAAACATAATATACATAAATGACATTCAAATATATCAATAATTAAAAACAAATATATATATATATCAATAATAAAATGTCAATAATAAATATCAATAATAAAATATCAATAATAAAAAAAAAAATCTTTACACTACATCAGCAAAACTACTCTTAAACGCAAAAAACTCATTAAAATGTAAACATTACAAGCATAAAGCTAAACTAGTCAATATAAAATCAAAACTACCCCAAATCTAAAATTAAACCAGACCAGCATAAAAATAATAATAAAACAACCTAAGGTTTCACTGCTACAAGCAGACTTCTCAAGTGTAAAGAACTACAAAAAAAAAAAAAACTACACAATAAATATATTATTAAAAACTACCCACAAATCCATTCACTTCCCATCCACCCTTAATATTAAAAGAACTCTTAAATAAGTTAAAATGTGATATTTTACCAGAAGGCACTCTCCAAACATTTCAGTTAAAGTGTAGTCATAGTGATCTTCCTAATAATTGATGGAGCTCCATCTATACAAATACTAATGAGTTTATCCAAACTGAAATGTAATTATTGATTTTTAAGCATAATTTTACTTTAGCAAATATGTCTGATCTTATTTTTTTCATAAATGATTTAAGATAAGTTCTTCATAGAATGTAAAATTGTCTTCAATCTCTTCTATAAAAATGCTTAATTAGACTCTATCAGATATATAAGCAGATTCATAAAGACCTGAAGGGGAAATGTGCAATGATACACACACTCTTGCAATAACTCTTACATGCTGCATGAGAATTCTTAAAAGTGTCAAATAATTATTTTCTTTGGCAGGACACATTCATCTACTTGTCTTTTAATATTTCTCACTATTTCTAAATTCTTGAAAGCAAGGTTTAACAATTTCTTCTCCATCAGCGAAAGTCTTCAGTTTTTTCACTAAAGTTAAAAATAATTTCATTGGATGCTTTTTTTTGGTAAACATTTTGCCCTTTTTTGATTTCTTTTTTTTTATTATCTAGTTTTTCTGCAAATAAACATCATATGACTACCTCCTCTTATGCTTGTGTATCCATTGATTACTCTAGCTTGCTGTGTGTGGCAATATATATAGTGAGTTTTGCCTGTTTTAGTTTTTCTGCAACTATGATTTAATCAAAAGTTTTTATTTTCTTTCTTGTTTCCAATCCAATGTTATGTTTTATAATGTTTACTAATTTTGTATCTTCTATTATATGATAATTGAATACGCAACTATAATTTTGTATCTTCTATTATATGATAATTGTATACGTAACTAATAAACAACAATTTTCCTGACAGCCCTAATATAAATGCAAATTTATTTTCCCACTCATCATTGAATTCCCATGTATTATGGTTTTACAGTTTCTTTTGCCAAGGTCTTGGGTAAAAGAAACATCAAAACTGTAAGGCTTACAAACAATAAATAAAACGTGAATCACTAAAGTAAATGAAAATAAAAAATTATTAAGTAATCATTCTGAATTAGGTACCTTATAAAAATGTGTAAAAATTTGTCTCAATTTTTTAATTTGACTCTCTGATTTTGAATTATAATTTATTTATTTTCTGACTGTTAATGAAAATTGATTTTTGAATATTTTACAATAATTAGATTTAAATACATGTATAGTATATATACTTTAAACTACATGTAGTTAGTAAGGATTTGAACCCAGACTTTCAAGCTCCTTTTAGTCATTTACTCCATCTTATACAACCAATACACATGACCACATACATGTAAAAAAGATAAATAATCTCCAATATTCATATTTTGTGCTAAACCAGCATTCATCAGTTGCTCTGGATCATCATGTCCCACACATATATGTAATCAGTGCTCAGGTTTATATTAAGATAGAAAATTTTCAAAACTTTAATAGACAGGCTTCAATCTTCTCCACTCTCTAACTCTTCAGACATCAATATCTTTGAAAATCTGATAATGGTGTGTTCAAATACCTAGTTTGCCAATTTTATTGTGTTATAATCATGTTGACCATAAGCCATTCTGATCCCTCACATATAGGATGTTAAGCCCATTTAAATACAGAGAAGATATATAGGCTGAATGTGTAATATTTAAATACATGTACAAGTATATATACTTTAAGTTAGATGTAATTAGAGGGGATTGGAACCCAGTCTTTCAAGCTCCTTTAGTCATCCACTCATACAACCAATACCCATGACCACATACATGTGAAAAATATAAATGATCTCCAATATGCATATTTTGTACTAGATCAGCACTCA
This sequence comes from Epiperipatus broadwayi, assembly GCA_028023455.1. Classification (NCBI taxonomy): domain Eukaryota; kingdom Metazoa; phylum Onychophora; class Udeonychophora; order Euonychophora; family Peripatidae; genus Epiperipatus; species Epiperipatus broadwayi. The sequence continues at coordinate 15,139,901 of JAQFVV010012396.1, forward strand.
CCATTTGGTCCAAATCATCATCTCTCACACATATATTCAGTGCTTGGTTTATATTAAGATAGCAAATCTTTAAACTTTAATGGACCAACTGATGAATGCTGGTTTAGCATGAAATATGTTTATTGGAGATCATTTATTTCTTTCACCTGTATGTGGTCATATGTATTAGTTGTATGAGATAGAGTGGATAGCTGATGGAAGCTTGAAAGTCTGGGTTCAAAAGTATTATGTTTATTTTTAATTTTTATTACAAAGCTCTGATTATTTATATTTAATTCCATAAACAATTTTGACATCTCTGGTTTAATTACTCAACCTGCCTTTGGGCAAATAACTTAATTTGTATTTATACAAATGAACTTCTATCACATTTGTCTGAACGTTTGTGACAAATAGCATTTTACTTGTATTTATGTGTTGGACTATTTTCACCATCTAATTTAATTATTATTAAAAAATGTAAACGTTACTCCTTTTTTCTAAGTACATTTATCTGTCAATAATAATAACACACTGGTTAGTATTAAATACAACATTTTGAATGAGATTTGCCATCTCTTTTTCATGTGTTGCTGATCTGACTAGTAATAGTCTAATGTGGAAATTTTGACCAGTGATCTTTAGATTAGTGATTATTCACTCAATTTAAAGGGTTGTTATAATTATTTCAAGCTAATGTGCCAAAAGTTCTCTAAAATATGGACATAAGTAATGTTTGGTTAAGTAAACTAGAGCATAAATAATCATTTTGTTTATTTTATTTTTTTTTAGAATTTGTGAAAAGTTGTGGAGGATGATGATGAGAAATTATCTTTTGCTTAATTATCATTTGCACTTTTTGCCAAACTGTTCTTAAAAGCTATAAAAACTGATTTCTAGAAGATCTGTCAAAACACATACAATATGTAAACAATTTTAATGAATCATCAGAAGAAAGTTCTTTACAATAAACCTTCAAAGTGTAAAAATCCCTTGCCAATTTTTAGATAGTGTGTATTTTAGCAGATCACCCCTTCCCATTACATTTCAGCTAAGAATAACTAGATATCCATTTACTACTATTAAGGAGTTTGGTATCAAGTGGTAATGGTCATGGGTTAAATACCTAAGACAAATATTATAAACCTGCTTGACATGAATTGTAATTCTAAATCAGAGACATAACAAGTGAATCTGCTAATCACTACATCATGAGACACTTTTATATACCTAAATGAATATGGATTCTTGCTTTATACTAATTTGGAAATAATATATGCTTAATTATAAGGCATATCTAGAGTTAAAAGGGAAACTGCTGCCTACATTATTATTATTATTTGGAGTTAATATTTTATTTTTGTTATTGTTAATGATTTTTTTTAGGGTCACATAGGGTGATTAGTATTTTTACATTCATTGTATTTAATATCTAATTGGTTTACTACTTTATAGTACAATGTTAACCAGGATTGATAAACCCTGCTGTTGAGCTGCTTGGCTATAGTATTATCAGATCTTTTTTTTTTTTTTTAAATTAGCAGAGAACTGAAATACAGTTGAGATATGATAATCTCTAGCTTAATAAAGGATTAGTAACTATCATTATTAGCTGTATATTTATTTGAAATGTCAAAATTGTGAATACATATTTCTAATTAGATCACTGTTGGGTAATTTCAGTAGATTTATGGATTGACACTCTTTTTCCAGACCATCTCCAGTTTGGAAATTAAATTGAAATAACACAATCTTTTTATATTGAATACCATAATAAAATCCTCTTGTAGGCTGATTACATATAATCTTCACTATTCTATGAATTGATACTCTTTTCTCAGACTATCTGCAGTTTGGAAGATAATTTGAAATGTCACACAATCTTTTTTATACTGAATACCATAATAAAAAAACTCTTGTGGGCCAACTGCACATAATTTTCACTGTTCTATGGATCAACACTCTTTTCCCAGACCATCTGCAATTTGGAAGATAATTTGAAATGACACACAATCTTTTTGCTACTGAATATCATAATAAAGTCCTCTTGCGGGCCATCTATACATAATCTTCATTACATTTGTCAACATTCTGTTTTATGTTCTAAGACCTAATCAAATACCTAACACAGGTAGTCTTCATATATTAATTTAACAAAATATCCTTTAATTACATTTATTTTTTATTTTCATTTTATTTTTTTAATTTTATTTAATAATTTAAAAATTATATTATTTGCTTTATTTTTAATTTTAAAATTAACTGTAAGGAAATTTCATTAAAGTTTGTAAAGAAAGATTACTTTTTCATTATTAAATCAAACGATTGCGTAAGCTTTTGATTTAATATTGAAAGCTTGGTTAATTCATTCGCTAAGACTTGACGAGTTGCAGGAAAAATCGAACGATCTGAAATTACAGCTTTAAGGTAATTTTAGAATTAATTATCATTCAAGTGTTTGGATAATTTTAATCCTCTTAAAGGTAAATTATAGTTACTCCTCTTTCGTATGTATTAAATATCTATATTAGAAACAAAGTTTTAAAAATTGAAATCCTGTACGAATTATTCTTATGATTAATTTAGATTTGAGTTTGTGGAATTGTTTTTAAAACTTATACCAAGGCTTTTTTTTCTTCTGTTCTGTGTATTTAAAGATTATTGGACTAAATTCCATGTAGGGAAAGTAAATATAGGCATATATCAAATTTAACGGAACTGTGTTCTATATAGCTTAGTACAGTAATAAGACTTACGCCCTACTAAAGCTTCTTGATCCAATTTTCAGCTAAATTAAAAGAATCAAACTCATTTAAAATTAATGATATACTTTTTTTTTAATTGTGCTCTAGTGTCGCTTGCAGCAACTAAATATATGGTTTGTGTGTGTGTTGTGATAAGAATAGGAAATTCAAAACCTAAGTACGCAAAATTAGTTTCTAGCGGAGAAAAGTAATGATCATTTAAATAAAATTATTGTATTCATCATTTCACTTTGTCTGTTAAATGTCACATCATATAGTTGATAATCCATAAGAATCTTTTTCCAACAATATGGTCGCATGTCTTATATTTTTCTGATTAATATTTGGAATTATCATACTTACCAAGAAATTTATTATATTACATTTGAAAAATTTCCTACTTAAAAGCAAGTTGGAGTAATTTGCTTATTACCTTCTTAATGTAATTTATTTTATCACCTTAATTTTAGAATTAACTCATAATACAACATAGCTTTTACATTATTAAAATGCATTATTATTAGACTAATTCCATGTTTTTGTTGTTTCTGTGCTATACTAGGAAAATATTTCTTACCATATAATACTAATTCATTAATGCACTTTACTATTGTTACACAATGCTTTATTTACCACCCTCTTTTCCAGTTTACAGTTTCGATTATCCCAGCAATCTTCTTCAGAACTCTTATATCTCCTAACTTATATTTAGCTATCAATTAAAACAATACAGTTATTGTTGTTGTTTCTGAAAGATGAATACAAAACATTCATGATTTTTCTGTCAACTGATGTGTCTTTTTTTTTTACGATAAGACATCTTTTTTTAAGGTTCATTTTGAATATTTCATAAGCATGCTTTGTATATGTGCATGTGACAGGGGTCAATATTAGTCATTTAATAAATGAATAATTCGTTAATTAGAGGTCCAGTAATGTTTGAACACAGAATTGATAGTTTGTACTTTAATCAGAAACATTTGTCTCTAAAATCTATCACTCCATTACTGTATTGAATTGCATCAAGAAAATAATTAATTGGATGGCAAATTGAAAAGAAAGTCATGTGATATTAATGCATAGAAAATTCACATTGAATTTTGATCCAAATACTTTTAGTTCTCAATTCTGCCACTCTACACTGCAGTAATTCAACATTTTTTTTGAAAGATCATGTGACATTTAAGCATCGGAAATAAAAAGTTGAACTTTGATGAGCAACTATAAATTGGATTAAGAGGTCCAACAGTGGCAGACTGCTTCCAATAAAGCTCAGATGTTTTTTTTTAATTTGTAATACTACATTGCCTAGTTATTATTCTATTAGCTTTCAGCCAAAAAATTTATTATTCATACATTTGAAGTATTTTGTTATATTTATTAAATTAATATTTTATGCAAATTTTTTAACTGTACCACATGACAAATGTGAACTGTCAACCATGCTGAGAATTTTATTTATAGTATTTATAAATACTATTTATTTATTTCACTATTTATTTATTTATAGTATTTTATATATAGTATTAAAGAAATATGTTTTCGTTCTCAAAAATCATTAGTATTCAATAAGAAATGCTACAATTAAAAATTATCTCCTTTTTTCAAGTTTTTAAAATAATCTTAATAGATTAAGCATACGATCTTAATCATTTGTTAGTAAGATGTAATACATTTGTAAAAGCAAATTCAGTCAATACATCAATGGTAGTTATTCTCAAACCAACAAACATATATTTAGAAATAACTTTTGGTTGGTTTGAGATTTATTGTCTTCTGTAATTCACCAACACTATATATTTCTGTACAGTAATGTGTCAAAACAATGTCTTAATATTAGCAGAAACAAGTTAATTATTCACTCAGAATGTCATAAATTGGTATTTTTTTTTTTTACTTTTACAAGTATAAAAGTGCTGCTTTACATATTTGTTTCAATTTAAAGATTCATCACAATGATTTCTACAATTAATAAAGGAAGTTAAGGCTTAGAGATAAGCAAAAAATATTGCATAACATGTAAGTAAAAGCTGTGTTAATGATTGAATATAATATTGGATTATGAATCTTATGCAACAGGCAAATTCATATGCAACAAGAAGTTTATATATATAAGAGGTTATTTTAATAAAACTTTTTAATCTTCTATTGCATTTCATCTCAATACTTTTGAATTACTATTATTATTACATGGTTTCAAATTATTATTAATGTCTTCCAATTAAATTAAATATTCTGTACTTTCATAGAATTTTTGACTTAGTGCACGGCAATACTTTATGATTACTTCTGCAAAATTTGAAATAATATTTTGCTATTGGAATATTACAATGTGCATTCCATGTATGCAAAAAAAGTAATACTTCTATTTAATATTTATACCTTTTTTATATAACTTTTTTTTTTTTGTTCTAGCATATTAAGATTGTAAAGATTTTCCATCCCTGTTTTGTGTTCTAGTTAAAATATTTAGATACACATTTACTGACCAATATTGTGGTGGTTAACTGAAAGAAGAATTCTAAATCTGTTGAAAAAATTGTAAAATGTATTTATCCTAGATTCAACTCCAGGCAGAAGGCATGGTAGGTGTGTGTATGTCATAGTTATACCACAAAGCTCTTAAAATTATGAATATATTCAGGCAGTTTACCATTATATCATGAGATCTCTCTATGCTATAAATTTCTTTTACTCAAAGGATTGCTTATTTTACCATTATGATAAAAAAAAAAACCACATATACAGAGTATGGCGTAATAATGATTAGTAGTAATTTAAATCAAAATATTTGAGAAACAAAATTTATGGCTGTTTCAATCCATTACACTAAAATACAAGATTATTAAAGATGACAAATGAAAAATGTTTTGAACAAATGCCAATGAATTGGCTTTTGATTATTTGATGACAGTTTAAGTATAGTTATAATTAATTAGGTGGATTTGGCAATTTTGAAATACGTGTAAAATACGTGTTACAAGTGCAACTTTATTGCATTATAATTAAAAAATCTTTAAGCATACTTCTATTTAACTGCTATACTAAGTTAGACTAAAACATTTACATTATTAAGAAATATGATAAGTGGATACAAATTTCAAAACTTTCAATAAGTTTAGTTTTGAAATCACTCCAATAATTATATTCATAATAAATTAATTAATTATACAATTGAACTTAGAGAAATAAGAAGCCATGAAACCTCATTTCTAGACTAATATAATAAAAATAATATGAGAAGTTGCTTAAAACGTCATGTGGCATTTGAACACTTATATGGCAGTTTGGGAATAAAACATTTCTATTCATTTTTCAGACTGTGTTTTTTTTTTAAATTTATTCAACTGACAATTAATTCAAAATTTTTTTTTTACACATGTACTAAATCACCTGTGACAACAATAATTATAAGTTGATAAGTCCAGACCAGCTATTAATTGTTTATTCCAACAAGATTCAAATTATTAGAAGCATTTATTAGAAATTGTTTTGCCATCTAAGAAATAGCGTACTTCTAATAATATTTTCCTACATTAAAGTATCATCAAACTCATTAATTTATATACATATAAAGTACTTTAAACTAATATAAAATTTTCTGTCCATACTAAATAAACAATAAATATCATGCAATTGTTTTTTTCTTTTCAGCCAATGAATAAATGGTAATATTAGATTCATACGAAATCTTTTTATGGTTGATTCATTGAAAGCCTGCTGTTTTATTACTCTAATTGCTAAAATTATGTTATTAACACTCTCATAATTTTTATATTAAAAAAAATTATTATACTTTTTTTATGTCAATTAATATCACCTTTTTTATTTACATTAACTATCTAGAACTGCAGATATATAATAAAATTACATTATAAACACTTTTCAATATTTATTGCAAATGTAAAAAAAAAAAAAACTGCCCCCCCCCCAATTTCTAAAATAAAGAGTATGAAAATTATTGCTAATAATAAGTATATATATTTTTTTAAATGGGCGTTTTAATATTCAGTGGTGGCACTTACATTAATACATTTATGCACAACTGGAAAAAAATCTTTGAAAGTCAACCGGAATCATTTTTAGTTTGCAAATAGTTGATATCTAGACTTTATAACACTATAATGTGCAACAAAATTTTTGAATGCTCACATATTGTAACAGCAAAGGAGGGGAGGGGGATAAATATGAATAATGATTAGAAGATTTTGCAAATGGAGAGAATATGAAATTTTCTAAAAAAGATTTATTTAATTATCCCTGGCTATACATTGATGTTATAAAAGTAATTGTATAGAAAATACAATTGATTGATTTCATCAAACACCACTTTGTGTGATAAATATAACAGTATAAGAAATATATCTGCTATGCATGTCAGAACGTAAAAAAAATCAGAAAGTGAGTTTACATTTGTAAGATTACTCTCCTCTCAAGCAATGCTGAAATCATGTCGGCATAAGTTGGATATCACATGATTACTATCTCTTATACTAGCACATATTTGTTTATAAACAAATATGTGCTAGTATAAGAGATAGTGATCATGTGATGCTTAATGGTTTAACACCAATCCTGCCTAATAGGATAGTAATGGCTATGGTTGTTAAAGAGCCAAAGACACCAAAATGTATGGGTGCTGAACTAAGTTCAGACCCATATGACTATATAAGCTATTGAGCTTAAATTGAAAATATTTTTGTGTTTTCAATTTCATTCTCATAGTTTTATAGTTAAATAGAGATAAAAGGTGGTTGCTGGAGGGTTGCATTAGATCCTAAGATCTAGGTGCAGTGCTCTCAGATCCAAAGCTCCTCACTGATGAAGGCCACAAACCAGAAACTAATCTGGGGATATTGAATGAGTAGGCATTAGATAGGGATTTTATGCACAAGCCTTCTGGCATTCATTGATTACTCTGGTTGGCACAGGGTGGCAATACTGTATGGAGAGTTTTGCTTTGTTCATAAGTTGGATAAATGATGATGACCATTACAATGCAAGATTTTACACTTATAACATGCTCTTAATTATATCTTTATATGTCTAATCGAAAACACAATTCTACATAGTAAACTATCTTTCCGATGGTTCATTCAAAGGTTAATATGATGATGATGACTTGATTTTATTATTAATGATGATATCACTTGAGTTACACTTACAACCTGATTATAGGATCATAACCAGTTTATAACTAATTTATCTTGATCTCATTCTTACCATTATTTATCATAATGCCAGCTTTATTAACTATGGCAATTAATTATTGTATAATAAATTTAAAAATTAATATCCATGGTCACTCATTCATATCAGAAATTAAAAAATATTAATTTCAAAATAAAATAATATGTAATTTTTTTTTTTTAAAAATGTTTTTTTTAATGTAAATAGTACTTCTACTAAAAAGAGAAAAAAATTGAATTTCAGTTAATTTGCCATTCTTGGAAAATATTAGAGATCTTAAAAATCTAGACTTGTTATAAAACAATTGAAAATTGCAGAATTATTGTCATTTCATAAAAGCATTTGAGGCTCAAATAAATCATAAAAATCAAAAAAGCTATGAAACTTCAATATTCCTGAAAATTCCAATTGTTTTAGAATAAATCCAGACTTTTAAGATCTCTAATATTTTCCAAGAATGGCAAATTAACTGAGATTCAGTTTTTTTTCTACTTTTTAGTCTAATTACTTTATTTTTCCATATTTTAGTCATTAGTACACTTTGTATAAAAGCACCATTTAAAAGAACTACTTTTATATATTATTTTATTGTTTACTTTTTAGTTATAAACTGGAAAAAAAATCTGATAAAAATTATGATTTAATAATAAGACATGATAAAGATCAATTAAGACCACAACATAGATATGATAGGAAACTTCTGAACAAAAAGAACTTAATTTATTAAATAACTTATCTAGAGGATGATGTAGACATGATATGAAAATTCCTGAACAAAAATCTTTTATCAAATGTTTTTTATTAAAAACAAAAAAACGATTAAAACTAAAAGAAAATCTCAGCAAAATTTTAAAATGTGGACATATAGACAGAAATATACACAGACTTATAGACAGAAACACACAGACATATAGACAGAAACATACACAGACATGGCAAGTATTAATAATATACTAGCATATAATATGCTTATTATCCAAATTTCTAATGGTTTCTATAATCAAAAATATTTACAAAGAAAATTCTGATCGTCAATAAAATAGTTTAGACATATTTAGTGATATTACATATAGATAAATAATGTAATGAAATATGGATAAGCAAAAAGATTCACTTCATTTTTCCACAGGTTAACTGCAATTTGAATAAATAAATATTTAACAATTGAAATAAGTAATAAAAAAATTAGAAATCTTGATTAGAACAAATAAATCTAAATTTTTTTGCCAGATCTTTTTGTGATTTTTAGCTTTTGAATTTGCTGACTTATTCCACAACTATGTACAGTCCTTGCTTTTTTTGAATGATTTCTTTTCTTAGAAAATGTCTTCTTATTCTTGCATTTAAACAGCTTATCTTTACAACAAATGAAAATTACATTCATCAAGATTTCCATATTTTACATGAAGATGTTGAAAGCAGATATTGTATATTTGGTTATGATAGATTCAAAATATGGAGACAAATATAGAAATGTTTGGCATATTATATCATGTTAGGATTAGTCATAGGTAATACAATTGGTTTAGCTAGCAGCATATTTCTTATGTCTGTATAATGACTATTTCCATGTATGATTAGTAAGAAAACTTTTAATTTTTACCTGGATTTCCAGACTGTCTTTATTACATGTGAAATTTTAGTTAAACTGCATGATTCCATTTTATATGTTGCTAAATTTATTTGCAAGTACAACTTGTGTGAATTTGGCATACAATTATTTTCTACAGAAATGTCAATTAACTTTAATATTTGAATCCAGATGTTACACATATCTCAAGTTATGATACAACCAAGACCAAATATCAATATCTTTGGTTTTTAATGTTTTTAATTTATAAATTGTATTAATTAAGTTTATATATTTGCTACACCTGCAAATAAGCCTTATTGTTCATCTCATATTTATTTTAGATTTATTTTTACATTTTTCTTTTAAATCAAATCATTTTTAAATATTACAAACTTTTATGATAGTTTAATGAAATAAAATGTTTACAATATTTTATATTTATTTTCTAATTTATATTACTTTGTACATACATAAATAATTAAAATAGTATATTTTATCATTTTATTATAATCCACTAGTCCATTTTCTCACCTAGACTGGGATTAATAAAACAACTTTTTGTATTTACTCAACTTTTTAAACATACAAATAAATAGCATATTCCCAAGCATATTCACATTTTTACTTAGCTGTAAATTAAATAAATGTAGTATTTGATTGTTTTATTAACTCTTGTTAAACTTCATTTAGTAAAATTTATATTTCTTTCTGGAATTACATTTTGAATTACAAGTGTCAAACTAGCTCAACCCACATCTTTGACACCATCCACTGTAGCTAAATACAGTAATGTTTATTACTAATCATTTACTAATCTATAGATTGTCTATAGCACAGATATAAACTTTAAAACTCAAAAAGATTAACATATCTGATTTTTTTAAATTAAGCACATACAGACACATGGAGTTATTCATATTTTTATTTCCCACATGTAACATCTTTACAAATATATTAAATAATTTAATATACTTGAGGAAATTTCCATTTATTATGCAAAAAGCATATTTTTTGATTCACTATCCATGGCTTTAGTAACTTAAGCTTTAAAAAAATATTAAATAAAAGTATTAGAAATTTATATATTTGAATTCATGCAATTTTTATGCTAGCTATATGCGAACTGCTATGATTCTTTAAACCACCATTTTTTTAACTTTGCATATTCAATCAGTCACGTGGTTGCTCTCCATTTTGATTTATTACAGAGTAATCTTTTTCAATGATACATTAATCTTTTTTTTTTCTAATTAATTTGTTCAAACTTGAGATGTACTTTTTTAAAAATTAAATTGTATCAAAAATGTGTGTGTATTTATATATGCTAAAAATATAATTGAGTAGGCTTTTTATAATCTGTGATTTTAGATATTCACAGAAAAGTTTGGAACACAGTCCTCCTGAGGGGAGTGATATTGTATATATTTTATGCATACACATATAAATATATGTTTGATCAAGATATATAAGGCACACATCAAAAATTATAAAAATCAAGCATTTTTATATAATATGATTATAGCATCTGTTTTTTTTTAAAGATATTATTCTAATAGGTGAATCGTAAAGATGTCTATGTTGGCACAATTAATATTAACATATATGCATAATCAAGTTTTAATTTTCAAGCTACATTTTCATTGTTTATTTTATTTTCTGTTTTTGGAAATATCCTTTTAGCTTCATTGTCCTGAATCCTATTTAGTAGATTTTTGTTTTTTAAACAGAAAGTAATTAATCCTTTACATTAATTACATTAATTTTTATTTTACTTTTTACTTTTTTACTATCTTTGTAGTTTTTTTACTTTTAATGTAAGCCAAATCTTATTCCTTTACTGCTGTTTTTATTGACATTTATGTCAGCTATCAAGGTAAATCTTAAAAATAATAATAATATAATTTAAATATGCAATAAAATTTTTTTTTGTTCAGTTTATTTTTCATTCTTTAACTGAAAGTAAAAATTAATTCTTAATCTTTGAAACAAATATTCGTAACTATATTAATCAATAGTAAATTCATTCTACATTACTTTTCATTTGTAATACAAGCTTGTTAAATTAGGTCATGTGACATATGACTTGATTTCTTTGTAAATATAAATAATGAAGTGCCAAGCAGACCCTGATTAGTTTCTGGATATTGACCTACGTCTGTAAGTAGGATTGTATAATGTATACATCCAGTAGATATCTTTATCTCTATTATTCAAGCTAATGATTTGAAAGTTTCAAATACCTGAAATTTTTGAACTCATGTCAACTTATTTATCCAGTTACAAAGATTTGGTACCAATTCATCTATTATATATTTTGGTAATCTTGTTTCGGTTTTTAGTTTATGTAGATGCCTCTAGAATGAAATGATCCTGAGAAGGTTACTGGCACTATTATAGATTTTAAATATAAGTTAGAAGAATTATGTGAGATTTGGTTTTGATATCTATAAAGCAAATTAATTGTCAGCATTTATAAGCTTCCACAAAAAAAAAAAAAAAAAAATTAAAAACTGTTTTATTTACAACCAGATTAAATAAAAATTACAGTTAAAGTCAAAAGGAACTTTAATTTTGATAGAAAAATTAATTTTTAAAGCTGATGTGTGGCTCATGTACACCAAAATCCTCAAAGCCATATCCAACAATTATACCCTGTAATAAAAAGGATCCATTCAGATTATTGATAGATATGGACTCCCCTTCTCATCATAGAATATTGAGAGCATTGTGGACCTCAAGAATCAGTATGAGGAGAAACAAAGGGCACTAGCTGAAATCATTGCCATCAAAAGAATTAAGGTGTTTCTATCCAATAGGCATACCTGGACAAGAGATTACATACGATGGGCATTGGGTGCTAAGCAAAAACTTATGACACCTACATCTATTGCTGAAGATGGAGTCAACTATATTGGTTCCCTGATGCTAATGATCATTTATAAATTTTTTCAGGAAAAATTTCAGGCTGTATTGATACCTAACTTTAGAATTGCTTACAGTAATCAACCTTATAAAAGTCATGACATTACCCATCAACAGATCCTTTCTAAATTAAAATCCTTCCTGGAAAAAACACCCTGGGCCCCATGGCCTCCCTAGATTTTTCTTGCTACATCTAGTCTACTTTACTGTTCCAATTATCAGCGGTCTTCTGGATACCTTGGCCTCTGGTTGCTTGGATATTCCTGGCTTATACCCGATTTTATTGGTGCTCATCATTAAGAACAGCCTTCTATTATCTCTAACATCAGGCCCATTTCTATGACCCTTCTATTAATTAAGGTCATAGAGATGCTAATTAAGAACAAGATCCAGAATCAGATCTTGGAGAAGATATCCCCCACCCAATCTGCAAAAAGGCTCTTCAATTGGAGATGCATTGAGCCTATTTAAATTATTGACTGACTATATAAGAATGGAGAGGAAATCTGGACCCACTGTGGTTCAATTGGACATCATGGCAGCATTTGACTTTGTAATGATTGACATACTGCTAAATATTTTAAGTGAGTATATGATCATGTTAGAAAACCTCCTGAATAATAAGGATTACATATTACACTCAATGGTCAGATAGCCCTGGGTTTTAGACCTTACATCTCTATTTCTCAGGGCTCTCCATTGAGTACCCTGTTGTTCATAGTGCACATCAATCCATTATTTAGAGATTGAGACAAGGCTTCTTCAGGGTTTTTGTGCCAGCACTTGGTCACAAAATTAAGCTTCTCTCATTTATGGATGACATTGTTGTGATTCTTCCTTCCCCCAAATTCTTACCAGTGCTGGAACAGATTTTAATCCAATTTTCAGCATATTCAAAATTATCGTTCAACCCTCAAAAGTTGTCTGTGTGGAGGATTTTATCAGGAAAGTGTGTTCATTCTCGGTTTACTGCAAGGCCTCATTCTTTTTTAGGCTTCCCTTTCTACCTCGCCCCAATGCAATGTGGAAATCATTGCACAATGACTGTCTGCTCATCTCCAAGAAAAATATTGATGCATTAAAAGGGGCATACCTATCTATTTGTGACAAGATGATACTCCTTAACTCCCTCATTTTTTCATGAATAGACTATTACCTCCCAATCTTTAATCCTTCAAAAAAGTTCATTTCACAAATTAATACTTTATGCTCTGGCCTGCTCTGGATGAAAAAAGTGTTTACTATTAGCATGTGAAAGATGCAAAATCACAAAGGAGTCAATGGTTTGGGCTTGCATACTATAGCAACACAAAGGTTCAAAAGAACTCTCAACATCATCCATATTTTTAAAATCAAGTTATCAGATCTTGCCCCTGTAGAAGAGAATGCTCCTATGAACAAACCTCCATCATATCATTGCAAATCCTGGTTAAAAAAATTATTTAACCTTTTTGCCCAATATATAAAAGCCTCCCATAATTTTGACAAGAAACTTACATATTGGGAGGCATTTAAATTAATAAATCCTCATTTCTTGGTTTGGCTAATAAAAAAACTAATACCAAATTTAAAAAGATGGTATTTTGTACCCAAATTCATTGACTTCTCTGCCAACCAATCACTTTTTGACATCTAGAAGAGGGTTTTGTAAAATTGAGGCTACATGCTCCATCTGTAAGTGGGGCTTGGCAACCCTGCCTCATGCTTTGAAAGAATGTAGAATATTAAACAATGTGAAACTATCTATTAAAAGACTTTTAAGTTTAACTCGTCTCAGCTTTTCGATATGGCCAGTTGTATTGCATTGGGTAGATTCCCAGACATCAGGAGAGACATCTTCATAAATCATTCTATTTGGCTTCTCAGATTTTGCCTGGTCCTGGATTCAAGACCCTGTAATCCAGTGCAGTTCATGAAAAAATCCCTGTGTCTCATTAAGAGGAGAGACCAATTGTAAATGCCAGATGAGATCTTCAATTCCACCTGGTCACACACTGATGAACTTATCTGATCTCTATAACCCCACACATAATGTTCCTGAACTTTGTTCTGGCTTTTGACAACTAGGAACTCACATCTTTTTCATCATAGAAGACAATTGTATGTTTTAGTTTAATTTCATAAATGTAATATTATAGTTTCCTTTTCTTTCTACTATGTATACCTCAACAACAATCATGGAACTGTCAATTGATTTTTTTTTTGTTATGTAAACTAATAAATAAATAAATTTCATTAAAAAAAAAAATGTCAAAAATATTTTAAAACATTCAAATAATGTAATGTAATTTTTTAAACAACTTTATGAAATTAAATAAATTAAATGAAATTTAATTTATATTTCAATTATTAATTTAAAAAAATCTAGATTATTGAAAAACATTCTTTTTAACTTGCTTATTAAAGGCTATTCTCAAAATAACTGTGAAATATCATATTAGATTTTTCAATAATGAATGTATGATTTTGATGTAATAATATGTTGGATTATTTCCATCATCTATCAGTAAATGTTGATTGTATAGAGAATTTTAAACATTATTTAAACTTTTCAAATACAAACAACTTGTTAATAATAACCACAAATATCAACACAGGTTAATAATGACACAATGTTTTGAGTGATATTATTTTTCATTCTTCGTCAGATGTTGCTGGCCTGACCAGTGACAGTATTAACATAGGAGAACTCAGTCATTTAGATCCTTAAATATTGAATTTAAGACAAACACTCTAATCAACTGAGTCTTTGACAGAATAGCTCAGTTAGTTAGAGCATTTACCTTAAATTCAATATTTGAAAATCTAAAAGTGTGGGTTTGATTTCTATGCTAATACTGTCACTAGTCAGGCCAGCAACACCTGAAGAAAAATGGAGAGTAATACTAATTGAAACATGTCATTACTAATCTGTGTTACTATTTGTGTTATTACAGTTGTTTGTATTTGAAAAGTTTAAATAAAGTTTACAATTTTCTATACATTCAACATTTACTGATAGATAATGAAAATAGTCCAACATATCACATCTAATATACCATCATCACATACAACAGGAAAAACTCTTCATACAGTAGTTTCATTCAGTGCAAGCCAAAGTAATCAATGGATGCCAGAAGGTTTGTATGTAAAATCCCTATTAGTGTATATTCCTCCAATATTCTCAGACTAGTTTCTAACTTGTGGCTTTCATCAGTGAGGAATCCTGGATGTGAGAGCTCTATATCTAAATATTAGGATCTAATGCAACCCTTCAGCAGTCACTTTTTATCTCTACTTAACTACAAAACTATGAATCTAAAATTGAAAACACAATATGTTTAATCCAAACTCATTAGCATATATAGTCATATAGTCTGAATTCAATTCAGCTTGAGCAAGCATAAGAAACAGTAATCATGTGATGTTTACTGGTTTATCATCACATACCTTTAGGCAAATATGATTTTAATGATTGAATATATTTTATATATATAAATCAGACTGTAATGTTACTGTTATTAATAGTGATTGTGACTTGCTAATTATTTATTTCATTTATCTATCCAATTTAAAGATTCTCAAAATCTAAAAAAAAGACAATAATAAAAATTGTTGTAACAGTTATTAAAATCAAACAATCCATATTTCATATCTATAAAAAACTTTTACTAGTATTATTGAATCTTACTATTAGCATCAGCTTCACACTTTATTGATTTAAATCACTGTTAGTTTTATATTACTTTTTATACACGATTTTTATATTGATCTGTCTGCTTTTTATTGATTATTTTCACAAACTTGAACTGAGGTTATTTTTTGTTGTTTTTTTAAAATTTGTTATTTAATATATAAATTTGTTGATAGGTATTTATATAAATAAGATATTATTTTCACTACTTTACTGTGAAAATCTGTTCAAGATCTAATCAGAAAAACGTATGAGTCAAAATTATGCTGATTCCATATTCATAACATAAAAAATTTAAAATTGTATTTCTGACATATTGTTTAACAGCAGACATAAGATATTTGGTATAAAATAGCTAAGGTAACAATGGGTATAATTATTACTAGCTAAAACTTATAATTATCCATAGTAAATTATATATTATTTTGATCTAGATTCAGCCTATAAAGCTGAATAAGTTACTGCATTTGGTTCAAATATAAAGCATATAAAAATTTCAGGTATTAAGTAAAGCATGGTTAACATAAAAATGATAAAGATTATTGGAAGAAGGCAGTCCATTCACCCAGTTTCTTCCAAACACCTGTTATTCAAATTATGCAACTAAATTTGAAAGTAGTGACATTTTTGTTTACATCATCCTATTTTGAAACAAAGATCCTAGATAATAGTGGCATACATCAATGCTTAGAGATACTCATTACTGACTAATAAGAATTGCCTTAAGTATTACAAAAGATGACAATATGGAAGCAACATAAATAACAAAGACTTTGATGGATGCTATAGAATGGATAAATCTGAGATCTATATCGATCTGACAAAATAATAAACTGGTTTTACATAAACTTTTTTCAATATCTAAGCTTTATTTGGAAGAAATTAGATAAACATAATACATGAATCCAGTGATCTTTATATTTACTATGTTAATGACCTGAAATTTTATAGACTTTATATTCAAACTAAACATAGCTACATATCCAGATTTACAGATTGAATAGACCAGAATAATACAAAATTTGTTAACTTCAGTAGTTGGTGGCAATGGCACCTTTCATCATTGTCATTTATCTTAATTAAGCAGAAGTTCTGCAATTTCTTTTTTGGAAAGCCGGTAGATAGATATCCTATATAGATCTGCTTCAGTTGTATAGAAAACTGATAATTTAAAGTGAGAAATGAAATGATGCTAATAGAGATTCTTGATTAGGGTTTTTTCTAGTTTAATCAGCTGAAATTTTTTTAAAAGTTTTGAGATATCATGCACATAATTATTTAAGACTCTATAATTGGAATGTCCTTATGCAGCAAAATCATATATCTACTTTCTCAAAACTCATGGATTCAATAAGTTTTAATTAGAGAAAAAAATATTAATTAAATTATAAATTCATTATTTCACATTTACATTATTTGCCTATATAGAAGCAGTAAATGAAAAAAATATCGATTGAGGTAATCAAAGAGTGAAACTGGATTGGACATATATTAAGAAGAAATTATAGCTTAATGAAAGATGTTTTGGAGGAAATAGTGAGTGGAAGTAAGAAGAAAGGATGGAAAAGATTGATATTGTTAAATGATATAAGAGATGGGAAGAGTTATATGTAATTGAAGAGTTGGGCACTGAAGAGAATAGAATGGAAAAATTGATGAATTGATGTGATCATTTTCTGGACCTGTCCATTTGACAGAATATTGTTGATGATAATAAAAGCAGCTATTTTCCTATTTTTCCCATTCAGTGATGTCATTAGAACCACAGTGACAGTGTTTGAATTTATAATACTTGTAATACTGGTTCAAATTTAAAAAGTAAAATTTCTTTTAAAGTAGCCCAAAATTCAAAATTAATGATTATAGACAGTTTTCTAAACTAAAAGACACCACAAAATGATTTGTTTACCTGATAAAATGAAAATAAATGATTTAGTTTTGAGGGACAAAAAGAACACTGAAAGTGGAGGATATTCAATAACAATTAATTGGCAATATGTGTAATACTAACGAATGAAAAACAAATACGAACTGAGATTTTTTCATTTTCTAAAACTGCTAGTGTTATTTTTCCTAATGTGATAAGTATTTAAGATTGAATTTGTGAGTGGAGAATGTGAGCAAAAAGAACATTGTAATTGATAGTAAAGAATTATGTTAGCATTGAGCAAAAGATCCATTGAAAAGAGTGATAACAAGTCATTGATTAAAAGTAAAGGTTAATTTAATAGATTCAAAACCACTGTGAACTTAAAAATAAACAGAATTTAATGCTTTTTTTAAAGTTAGAATTTTTATCATCATTAATTTTGTACTTTGTGACCATTTCAAATGAAATTTTAATTTACTAACTCATAATGCAAATTCTATTACTATGATCTCAAGAAAATGGCCACTACTATTTATGTTGGCAAATACATATGGAAATTTTTGAATGTATCATAGCATAGAAATTGTATATCATCTTAATCATTCTTAATTTTTATCATAAGAAGAATGAAGAAAATAGTAAATAAGTTTTGTTATTTTTGAAAAAGAGAAAGTGAAATAAATCACATACATTCTTAGATTTGAATATAATGTGTATTACATTTTTCTATTTTTTTATTTATTCATTTTTATTGCTGCCTTAATGTGTGTTATTTCTACATTGAATTGTATCATGGATATATATATATATCATGTTAAAAATTTTGTATTGTACATAAATATTTATGGTATGTTAAACGTATATAGTTGGATTAATATTTGCAATTTTCAGTATCTGTACAAAGACCTGGAACCAACTTTTGATATGGTACTCTCTTTGTATAATGAAGAGTTTTTTTGAAATTTACTCTCTGAATATACTAAATTATTTAAATGGATTATGTTCTGTACATGAGAGGTCATATTGACTTTAGGTCAACATGGGTATGATGAGAATCTTGGCCTCAAGTGGCTGTTGAGCATTCCATCATCAGATTTTCAATAGGATGGATGGTTGAAGAGTTGGAGTGTGGAGTAGATTGAAACCTGTTCATTAAAGTAATGAATATTGGCTATATTCATATATATCTGAGCACTTATTGCATATATGTGTAGAGATCATAGTCTGTACCAATTGATGGTTGCTGGTTTAGCATGAAATATTTATATTGGTAATTATCTTTTTGACATATATGTGTTCAAGTGTATCAGTGTTATGAGATAGAGTGGAGAGTGGTGGGACATATGAAAGTCTGTGCTCATACACCCTATATATTAAAATAATAAGGATTGCTAATGTTATTCATTTTGTTCTCAGTAGTATCTGATAGATTATACTGATAATAATTAGTATAAGATACAATATTCACAATTAGTATAAGATACAATATTCACAAAAACTTCAATTTACATGATTTTTCCCATCAAATTAATATATCAATAAAAGGTAAAAAATATTTAGTGACAGAAAAAAAAAAAGGGGGGGGGGATAGTTTTTTAAAAAATATATTACTTTTGTAATCATTGATTAATCAAGCTTTCAACAGATGGCTCTGGAATTTAACTAGTTAAGTGACATGCGCCATGTTGAATTTTTTTAAAAACTGACCTGAGACACAATTTTTACAATAACTTCAGTTTTAATAATGTTAGAGCAAAAAGATTTGCATTGATAGAAACAAGATTAGTGATAACTATATAAAAAATAAGGGAAAAAAGAAATTTTCACATCTGAAATAATTATTTTATTGTTTGTTTATAATTTGGAATTTATCATTAGCTAAAGTTGAAATTACATCTTTGGTGATAATTTCTTTGTATTCCTCACAAAATTATCTTTAAAAACATATATAATATGTCTTACCTGAGATAATCCATAGCTTCAGAACCTGCGGAAATAGGAGGATAAGAATTCTTCATTTTTTTCTTGCACCCCAAAGTTGAAAAAGTTCAAGGCGTCTGGAAGAAAAAACGTTCTCCCTAATAAAAGACAAAAAAAAAAATTAGAATTCTATCAGAATGTAAAACAAGTGTAGATATTATTACTTAATTCTATAAATTATTTTGATTTTAGACTTTGGATAAACCAACCTTGTTCATAACATCATCATACTGAATAATCATTGCCAATACAGAAAACAATTTACAAATTTAAAATATGAGAAGTCAAAGATTACTAAAAAGATTCTAAAAGCACATATTTATATATAAAAAATGTTTATATTCTACTTCTTTCAGGATATGTCTTCCAGAGAAGCATACCTGTTTATATTATCTAATATAAATATACAAAATATTAAATATTTCATATTATTCAATATTATTAATAAAAGATAAATCATTTCAGATCTTGTTTACCAATTGGCAAAAGTAATCAATAAAACAAAAACAATAAAAACTAAGTAAAACAAAAATAATAAAAACTAAGTAAAACAAAAATAATAAAAACTGCAATCTCTCTGTGCATCTGGTATGCAGCTTTGAAATTAACATTGCATTTTTCTATAGTAGGTCGAATTTTATAAATACAGTCAAATTTTGCACTTTTTTTGTTCGGAATTTTTTTTTTTATATTGGCAAAATATGGGATTCTAATAATTGTAGGATCATTACTCCAAATGTCCTTCAATCAGAATCCAGGGATCTTACATGAAATTCCCAATGTCATCCAAAAAAGGCAGATTTTTCCTGTTCTGTCACATTTTTCCAATCATGCATACATTTCTCCTTAGTGGCATATTTATTCGTTTCTTCAATAATTTTTATACACATAACATATAAAATAAGTCTAAGATAGAATATTCACCCACAGTCAAAAACTTCAAACCTGTCCTGAAGTAACATTTGAAGGCATAATAGAAGCACTAGTTGATGGGCCTGCTCTACTGCTATTGTCCAGAACAACATTTATATTTTTTCTTCACCTTTTTTCTGGTAAAGTGGTTGCTTCTTCTTTGGATGATGATGTGAAATATTCCTGTAAATCGCTGTATATAATACTGTCATCGGAATCAAATGGTTTCAAATTCGTCAAGGCTGAAAAAATCCGTTTCTGAATCCATATCTGCCAATTAATTTCTTTGCGTCATTTTGTCTCCATATAATCTAAAAAACTGAAAAAAAATTAATAAAAAAAATTGATCTTCTTCAGAAAAAAATTAATAAAAACTTTATTTTTTTGTCGTAGAAAAAAATGGCAACTACCTACAGAAAGTATGAAAAAAGACATAGAGAATTGTAGTATTCACGCATGCGTAGTCCTCTTAGTTTTTCCGTAATTTTGAAAAGAAAACCAAACTTCAAGAAATAACAACAATGCATGGATAGTCTGCCCAAAATACCGAAGCATTAAAGAGAGTGCATATTAGTCTTATATTTGTTCATAAATTCTAAATATTTACAACAAATTTTTAAAACTGAAATTGGATTTAAAAAAACATACTTATTAATACTAACATATACAAATAGATATGTGAATGCATTTCTTTTGCATTCCAGCTAATAGACCATATATCAAAACGACCATTTGTGAAAAATATTTTTTTCCTATTGAAAAAATAAAACGTAGATCATACATAACCAAAGCTTAAATAAACCAATAAAATGTCAGCAATCTATTGCCAAGGCAACCTTAATAGATAATAAATAACTCCACTTACAATCTTTGTCTAAGATCTTTAAGTAGATCAGTTGCCTTGACAAAAGATCACTGATATTCTATTGGTTTATTTAAACTTTGGCTATTGCAGTTTGATTTATATCTAATAACCAGTTAGCTATTGACACTTAGGGTTTATTATAGAAAAATTACAGATTAATTTTTAATCAATTTGTTTGTCATTTTTTATGATTATGGTAATTGCATTGTTTCATTATTTGAAAAATAATTGGGAAATAATTCATCAGGCCTTACATAAATTTTCAAATTTAAATATGGAAAAATAAACTTGTAATTGAAATATCAGAATATTCACCATAATCCAAGACTGCTAGTAACTTTTAATTGATTACACATTTTTCTCAATTTTAACTGAACAATGGAAAGAGTGAGAGAGATCAAAAGCAATTTAAGTAAAAATTCATTGTTGTTTGGATTATTTTTGTGCTAATTTTAAGTGAAAGATGATAGAATATAAAATGTTTGCAGTGAAACAGTTTAAAGAAGTTTTTTGTGCATATCTGGTCATCAGTATTTTTGTCCAGGAAACCATTGTAAGTGCTCATTTCTTATATAAATTTTTTTATATTTTTGATGAGTGTTTGGGGAACAATTACCTTCATTGTTCTGGGTAAAGATGTAGATTTTAACATTTTATAATAATATTTTATGACAATGTCCAGACAACTACATTTTTATTACATATCAGAACTATAATTTGAATGAATAATTAATGATGTAGAATGTATTTAAGCTGTTAATTATATTAATTAAGCTTTTAATCCATCCATTTATATACAGTTATTTCTCTGAAATCTTATAAATCATTTTCAGATGATAGTCTGATTTTCCTTTTTTTAATCAGCAATTATTTGCTTTACAGTTGTATCTATTCTGAATATTATATATTTACTTATTTGTTCACTTCTATTAATATTTTATGTTTAGCTTTAGATTTCTATATTCTCACCCCTTATCACATTTTTTTTGGTATAGTGCAGTCCATTTCTAATCCTGTTTATGCTTATTGATAACTTTTTAACAATGCTTTAGAATTAATTTATTGATAAAATGATCCCAAAACTTTTTTTATATAACTAAAGCTTTGTCTTTAAAAAATTATTTAATTCATCATCATTTTTTTCTTGTAATGTGTCTTAATTTCAGTTTTGTTCTTCTAATAGCAATATTGGATATATCAATCTGTTATCACCAACATAGTTTTTTTACATATATACATTCTTATTAAACAATTCAAAACAAAGCAAAACTCCATACAGTAGTGCCATCTTGTGCCAATAAGAGCAATCAATGGATGCCAGAAAGCCTTCTGGCATTGATTGTTCTTATTGGCACAAGATGGCACTACTGTATGGAGAGTTTTGCTTTGTTATGAATTGTTTAATAACAATTATGTGTTAGTATGAGATAGTGATCATGTGATGTTTAGTGGTATATATACATTCTGTATAAAAAAATATAAGATCTAAACATTGTAATGATATAATGGGCAGTAAACAATAAATTATAAGAATAAATTATGGCAAAACATTTACTGATGATAATAAAATGTTATTGTTTGTTCATAATAATACATACCTGGATTGCTTTATTACCTCGTTATTCAGTTCCTGGTCTAAATTCAAGTTGTTGATCAGGAAATCCAAAAATGTGCCTACTTAATGCATTAGTAGAACTATAGATTATGACTTTTGTTTATTTTTTAACAATTTCCAGAAGAATTTAAACAGCTTTATAGTTGAAGAACTTTCTAATCTTAAAACAGATGTCTAAAATTATCTGCTTCTCAGTGGAACTAAATACTCAAATGTCACATCTCCCAGTCGACTGATAGTTTGATTTATTTTATTTGTAATATTGATTTTTTTTTAAAAAAAACTACATATTTGTGTATGGGAGGGGGTATGTATTAATTAATAATTATCAGTAATTTAGGTTTGTAGTTCTATGAATATGATAACATAATTAGACAAGAAATTTTAAACATATGTTACATATATATATTTACTTTGGGTAATATTTCAGAGACTAGACTCATATTCTACTATATGTTTAACTATTTAAATAATAGTCAAGTGTTGGTGGCCTAGCGGTTAGCGTAGCTGCCTTCCAAGCAGCCGGTCCGGGTTTGCTTCCCGGTCGACACTTTGACATATATATAAAACTATTTAAATAATATCGATGTAACAGAAAATCAAAACTAGGCTGGAATTTCTAATTTCTTTATTCCCTCGAAGTTTTGTTATCTGACAAGCATTTAATTTTGAATGCACTTTCTACTGTAATTGAAATAAGTGCTTTTTTTAAAAAAAAAAAAAAAGAGAGAGACTTTATCTTACAACGTAGTGACAGCAGTTGAATTATAATACTGTACTATCTTTATCTTTATTGTTAAAAATATCTTATTTTAATAATAATCTTGTATTTTTTATTTCTATGATCGAGACAAAGTGAATAAAATTTCTGATTCAAACGTCTGTGGAATTTAATTAAATGATAGCAAATGCTATCTGCATATATATTTTGTTTTTAAGTCTTTTGTTGCTGTTGTTGTGTTAAGCTATAGTGAAATAGTAGTAGTTCAGTTATGATATTTTTGTTACGATTCTAATGTTTTATAGCAAGAGCTTGAAATAAATATAAGTTAATGAGGACCCGCATCAAAGTGATGCTTTGTTTTGATATCATATAGTAAATTTTTTGATGAAATGATAAAGTAAGTTGCATTAAGCAGTTAAATAACTGTTTATGAATAGCATACATAATAGATGGGGACGAATTTAGAACCGTGATGGAATGATGACTCTAGAGCTTAAAGTCCACAAATTACAGGACAATTATCAAGGAGGCATATTGAAAAGGAAGAGTTTAAAGCAATGCACCCACTTGATCTTGATTTATATCAAATTTTTTAAATTATTTGCTTCAGATTAGGAGATATTGTATTATGACTAATTATAAATCATAGCTGTGTAATATTTTTTTAAATGTAACCCTAGAATTTATAGCGAGTAACAGATATGGGTTGAGATTAGGCCATACAGAAAGCATTTCTCTCTCTTATAGAAAAAAATATTACAAAACTGGAAAATATGAAAGACTATCTAGAGAGATAAATCTTGGTTTTAATAAAACAGTTTAAGAATCCCTGATTGTTCAAATAAAAGTTTGTACAATGATCATTAGATCATCATTTTCAACCATTATCGATCCACCAGGATGAAGGTCTTTTGAAGTTTAATCCATCTTTTCCAATATCTAGCACACTTCCTTATTTCATCCATCCATCTCACACATAGTCTTTTTCTAGGTCTTTTGTAATCTATTGGGATTCAGTTTAAGATTTCAACTATCCATTTATTATTATCTCTTCTAGCAATATGTCTAGTTCAACTCCACTTCAATCTCTTAATTCTTTCAATGATATCATTAACACCTGTTTGTTTTCTCACCCATATATTTTGTCTTCAATCTCTTTTTGTTATTCCTAACATACATCTCACCATAACTTTGTTGAGTCATCTGAAATCTTTATATTACTCTTTTGTTTAAGTGTCCAAATCTCGGATCCACAAATAAGAACAGATAAAACACATTTATTAAAAACCTTTCTTTTCAAGTATATAAGTATATCTCTACCAAAAGCACTCCAACCAAGTTTAATTCTATGATTAGATATAGCACATTATATCTTCATCCAATTAAAGGGATTCCCAAAATCAAGTGTTTTGCAATCATAAACCTCAGATCTTTATTAATGTTGGTGATCCCTTTTAGCCATGCTTTTTGTCTTTTATTAACCTTAGTCATAATAAAACAAATTTATTCTCAAAGGCACACATGTTTATTATTGGAGTACAAATCCAAAGAGAATCTTGGGGATTTTTTTTAGGTAGCCATCCCCTAGTTAATCTAGCCATTTATCTAACATTATGCAATAAATTACATTTGTTACTTTTTGCCAGGAAAATATAAATGTCTGAGGGCAATCTGGTATGATCAAAAGAATGTAAATTTACTAAATATAACAAAGAATGTTTGCTGTGTAATGTATTTTTTCATCTTTGGTGAGAAAAATGTTATCGAATTGCAGTTGCTGAATATATGGTTTATCCTATATCACTGTATTGAACCATGTCAGTATGCTCTTAATGACTCTGGTATCTGTCCAGATAAACTGATATCATACTCAGTTCAGAATTATTATAATTTAGAAATGTATTTTTTTTTTAATTGTTGAATTATCAATTAAATTGTTATCATTCTTTCGACAAGAAGCTCAGTATATTAATCTGACCTTTTTTTTTTTGTTATATTTTAATGATTAGAGGATCAGTCTGTCAT
Organism: Epiperipatus broadwayi; assembly: GCA_028023455.1. Classification (NCBI taxonomy): domain Eukaryota; kingdom Metazoa; phylum Onychophora; class Udeonychophora; order Euonychophora; family Peripatidae; genus Epiperipatus; species Epiperipatus broadwayi. The sequence continues at coordinate 15,165,973 of JAQFVV010012396.1, forward strand.
ATGTATAATTTGGGATTCAAGTCTAGATTGAATGAATCTTGGAATTCACAAACAAATCCAAAACATTTTTTTAGCTAGTCAGCATGTTACCCAACCCTATCAGCATCCAGTTATTGGTTTAGATGATGGGTAAGATAAAAGAACAACATTTAAAATAACACATTACAAGCTAAAGGCTTCTTCAACACCTCAAATACAAGACTAGTAAAACACTTTTATGTTTTCTAATTGCTGAATCATGAGAGTTTACTGCCTAATATTGAATGATTAGTAAGTTGCCTTTGAGTTGACTTGCCTGAAAGAGAAATCCTAAGTTTGATTGAAAGTTGGAAAAATTTTCTATTTTCAATCAGGCTTTAACTACCCTTAATTCAAACCTTAGGTCATGTGGAGAAACAAATATATTAAGATTATACCATGAAATATTTTAGTAATAAGGTAATCTGATTGGATCTGATGTCTTGATATTCTGGTTACACAATGAAAATTACAATTGGTAGGGTAAGGGTTTTCCTATTAGAAGTACTAAGCCTGGAATTTATATGAGTTTTTTTTCCTTTTCTATATCTTTTTTTAAAAAACATAATATTGTTATGGGTATGCATTTTTCCTATTCAAAAGTAGATAAAATAATTAGGCAATAGATAATCATCATTGTTGGCAATTAATCATTGCCTTCCACCTTCTTTTAACCTTTATTAATTTACCAATGGATGAACATTTTTTCCTCAACTTTATCCATAGTCTTTTTTCTCAATGTTATCTCAACAAATTTCCTTATTTTATTCACCTATCTTGTATGTGTTCTCTTTTAATCCATTTTAATCTCTTATGGGATTCAATTATGTCTTTAAATTGCTCATCTATTATAATCTCTTCTAACGATACATCCAGCCCAGCTCCATTTCAGTTCCTAATTCTTTTAGTGATATCAACCTATATGTTTACTCATTCACATATTTTACTTTCAATTCCTCTTAATTATTTTCTTTATATATCTCATGAAACATCATTGTATTACCTGAAGTACATGTATTTTTCTTCTACTATGTAATAAAACACTTCTATTAAAAACAATTCTATTTCAAACACATATTTAATATTAGTACATATTAATATGATTTGCATCAAAATTGTGAAGGCTGTAAGTTTAACATTTATCAATTAAACTTTGGTAATTTTCTATCTATATATACAGATATTACTGACATCATTGAAGGAATTAGAAGCCTGGAGTTGGGCTAAATATATTGCTAAAAGAGATGATAAAAGTTGAACAATTAAAATCTTGAATGGGATTTCAAGATAATGTAAAAGACTCAAAAAGAGACCACATGTGAGATGGATGATGAAATAAGAAAGTGTGCAGGGGTAGTGTGGAGAAAAGAAGCTATGGATCAGACAAGATGGCTTGAATTTGTAGAGATTTCATTCTGCTGTGAATTGATAATAGTTGACGATGATGATGATATACTGAAAAATGATAAAGATATGTGTAAGAGATTGTGGTCAGGTCAACTGATGAGTACTGGTTCAGCATGAAATGTGCATCTTGCTGATCTTACATCTTTTTCACATGTCTTTGGTCTTATGATTATAATTATACCCCTCCATAAGCTGTTAAAAGCAGATACAAACCAGTTTCTACCTTGAATAAGAGTGATGTAGTGAAAATTTTACTATAGAAATATTATTTACATAGTAATATTTCTTTTAATATAAAACACTCCTCTAAGTTCATTCTATGAGTACTTTCATGCATTATGTTTTCATATGTATTAACAATCTATATAGTTAACTTCTTTTAATTTATAATTACCAGTTTTTATTTTCTTCAACTGCTAAGCACATTGAACATCAAGTTAGTCTTTTTTTTTTTTTTTAGTGTCATAGCATCGGCCGGGACGCGAACCCGCAACCCGGGCAACTGCCTGCTAGTGCAAGGCAGTCGCGCTGATCTCTCGACCACCAATGCAAGTCTTTTTTAGCATTTATCTTAAGTCCTACTTTCTTATATGCATTCATGTTAGTTCCAGATGAGAAAATGTGCCTTTATCATATCAAATAGTGCTTGTTAAAGCAAAACAAAAAAAGAGTCACGGATCGTTAATCTAGGAGGGAAATCTGTTACGTTAAATCTCTGATTGTTGACTTGCAATACGTAATATCAAATACTGGTTATCAGCAGCCTTATTTATAAAGAAAAGAAAAGAGAAATTAAATTAAATTACAAATAATTATAGTTAAAGTTTAAGAAAAAAACAGCTCTTCTATGTTTCAACATGTATTTAAGTGTACAAGTCAAAACTGTAAATACAATTTTTATGATTCTTTAAAGCATTCAAACGAAAGAAAAGATAGATAGGATTTTTGAAAAGACATTAATAATATTTATTCATATATATGTCAAATATAATTATTATTTTATTGTTATTAAATTAATATGGTTTGACTTTGCAAATAAATTATGTACTGTTAAAATATATGTTAATTTTTAGATTGCAAGATCGATAACAGCTTTCATTCATTCTGTGTGGAATTACAGTATAAGAAAATTTATACGTTTCTTTATTTGTTATACAAATTATGATTGAAGTGGTAAAGTTATTTTTTTTTCCCATACGTCATAGCATCGGCCAGGAGGCGAACCCGCAACAACCGTCTGCAACCAACTGCGTGCTTGCAAGGCAACTGCGCTGACCTCTCGACTAACAACGCTTGACTAAAGTGATTTTAAAGGAAATGGTTATTGAAAATACAGTCTTATATCGCTGACTGCTTGGTAAAAACAGAGCAAATGCTGAAAACTATCAACGACATTAATGACCTGGTTTGATATAAACATGGTTAAAATCAAGCTTAAATTAAAGTCTAATTATAATTAAGATAATTCTATAATACTAATTTATAAATACAAAATTTAAGTAAGACTTTGATAAATATTAAAACTATTTATGGATGCTCTATGGATATACATTTCCATGCGACAGTGTGTTTGTGAGGGATACGGTATAAGTTTATATCAAAGCATTTACCACAAGAGTGAAATTTAATGAGTTGTTTTAAGTGTATATTATAAAATCCTAACTACTTAATCAGAAAATGAGGGTTAAAACAAATCAATAGCAGGATTGGTATATAAAGGGAAGTGTTAATTTCATAAATATTTTTAATTAGACTTTGCAGTTGCTTTTATTGTAATTTTGACAGAATAGTCTAAGTTAAAGTAAGGGCACAACCAAGTTAATGGTAGGTGTAGGTGATTTTTTTTTCCAGTTCGATTGAGATCAATTATTTCCGGATCAGACGCGTGTACACATATCTACTTTCTATATAATGGTTTTAAAATCAATTGCTAAACAGTGAAACTCTTTGTTATTAAACTTTATAATGCAGTTTCAAATATGAGATGCTAAAATCATTTACACTGTTGAAGATAATTAAATATTAATGATAGATATCTAATTTTGTTGCCTTTGGTAGGAGATGGGGGGGGGGGATGTTATTGATCTGATACAAACCAGGTTTATTACCTTCTAGGCAATTAAAAAAATATTTAATTATTGTCATTGCATTCTTAATAAAAAGTTTATAGCCAGGATCTTCATAAATTAAAAATTTGGATATCACAAGATATATATATATTATACGGACTTAATCGTGAGCACAATATTGAATTAAATCTATTTATAATTATGGCTACATATATAATTTTATCTGATTCTTCCTGCATTATTTATTTCATATTTATTTTTATTAAAAATCTAATGAAATTATCTAATATTGAATTCGATAATTATAATATGGTCCCTTAATTTGACTTGTTTAAGCATAAAAAGAAGATAAAATATACATTGTACTAAAGGAACCAATCATATATAAGAACTTTAATCATATCAGTTTCATATATTATTATTATCTAAAAAAAAAAACATTATTAAGAGGGTCATATTATAAAAGTTATTTCATTATTTTTTAAAGATATGTTTTTAAAAAATGTAATGTAACGCTTTCTTTAAATTACTTCGTATATATATTTTTTAAATGTAAGAGGGGTTCTCTTGAATTATTGCTTCCTCTTAATCATGTGATTTGGGGGTTTGCAAATGTATATTTTTTCTCCTTTAAATTCTTATTTACCATTCACTTTAATGCAAAACAATTGTTACATAACTGAGCTTCGATGGATATACGCATTGTCTTCTTTTTATATAAGTTTATTCATTTTTGAATTTAAGTGGCCCAGGACGCTTCAGCAGAGACAGTTTTGAATGAAGCTTTAGACTTCTACAAGGCGAAGCTAGTGAAAAAAAAGTGTTGACTTTATGGTGATGGGGTACAGAGTCAAGTTCTGTAACCATGGCTACCAGCCTCTTCTCTCTCTTCATCACCTTTTTAAGATGCTGTTTCATAGGTAGGGCTGGTATTTTTTTTTCTCAAACTATAAGCTTGATCTTGGTCCGTTTTTTTTTTCTTTTTTAAAGATTTATTGCGACCAGCCATTTTTTTTTTTTTTTAGAAAAAAAAAAAGTAGTGACGCAGTATTTTCTGGTCTTTTTTTATTATCAGCTGTTGACATTTTAATTGCTACGAAAAATGAAATTGAAATATAAATATTCTTTCTTTGATTTTTAAAAAAAAAAAAAACAAAATGCATATTTTCTAAGCTTTAATTTATTATATTGAAAAATAAAAAGTATGAGTTTTTTCTCCTCAGTGGCTGACTGGATGTCTTGTCAGTTATGGTCACCTTGAAGATTATTGTCAAAATTGTGATTAGTTTTTTCTCTCTCTCTTTTTACGAAAAAAAAAATCAAATCTGCGTAAATTATAAATAAGAAAATTAGTATTTTTTTTTCCATTTAACGTCTAACCGCAGAATAAATGATAAAAAAATTATTTGTTTTTTTAATTATTATTTTCCTTAGCATTAAATTTGGTTTTACAGAAAATAAATTTTAATTCAACTAATAAATCTATAGATTTTTAATTTTTGTTTTTATTAAATATTATTTTTATTATTTGATGTGCAAAATAATATTCTTATAATATATATGTATGTTTGTGCGTAGTTATTTTTTCTATTTAAGAACTACAATAATAGGCTTGATAACTTCAAATTTTGACAATGATGTTGTTTTCGCATTGATCTTTACTTTATACTAGAATAATCATTTCAGAACTTCTACCCAACTTCACTTTTTTTTCAAATATCCATGCTGATTCTTAAGCAATGCCATCTACTGCCAACTTTGACTAATAATAATGCGTTTACTCACTAATACATTTTTTTTTTCAGAATGAGTGCTAGCAAAATTGTATTGTTAGATTCTGTTCTGGTTACCATATCATTGAGTTTAATGGATTTTGGAAATGATTCGAATCTGGATTTATTTTTCCACCAGAAATTTATTTCCACTCATCATTTGTTCAATGCTGAATATAATTTAAAAATATATTTATATTTTAGAGGATTGTTACATATGTTATTCAAATCATGACTAGATTATTTATTGCTGATTTCTTCTGGAAACCATAATAGCATTTTTTAAAATGATCAGTCATTTATTCATTTTTTCAAGTTACTCAATGACATGTCTTTTTTGATTATGATAATGATGATGTGATTAGTCTGTTCCATTGCTTGTCATCTTTTAACATCAACCTGTTCAGGGTTTATACCCTTTTAAAGGAAATTTAACTTGGTTATGTTTGCTTCTAGTAAAAGGTCAGGTCTAATCTCATTGGGATAGAATATCCAATTGGTCATTTTTCTTACTACCTATAATATTCTGAATTTTTCACCAGCATCACATTTTATAAGTGCCATCACTTCTTTTTCTTTTGTTTAACTTTTGCATCCATAGAATATGATCAGAACTACTACTACGACTCTGATCCTTATTTTTAAAGATATGTTTAGTCATCTAAAGACCTTTTTATGGCTTTTTTGTTCAATTCTATCTACATTGAATCATTTGCTATTGACATATGGTCTAAGAAGTATATATTCCCTTCTGATTAAAATTACATACAAATCCTGTGCTAGTAAATTAAATAGAATCACACTGATTCTAATTTTTCATAATATTAACAGGCAATACATTGGAAGATTTTATGATCGTTAATAGATAAAATAAAATTAATGGATGTAAAGTGATTAAATTAAGACCTTCATAGTCTCATTCCAAGACACTTTGGATTAGCCTATATAAATGAATTTAGGTACAAAAATAAGATGGCCTCTCTTATCTTTTCAAAATCTCTATCTTATGTTTTGCTTTGTCCTTCATATTTAACTAAATATTATAGTGCATGAGTATTAAACTTAATACACTTTTTATTTCACAATCAGTTTTAAAGTCAACCTCAGTTTTTATTATTATAACCTTTTGTTTTTATTTATATTTATCTATAAATTCTTTTTTTTTATTCTGTCCTTTAAAATATTTAAAATGTTCTCAAGTCTTCTCTATTTTCATCTATAAGTGCAATATCATCAGTAAATTTAAGTTTGTACATATTTTATATGCAAAATTTAAATTGTACACCATGTGTGTAATAATATATTAGACTATTGCCATCATCTATCATTAAATGTTGAATGTCTAGAAAATTTTAAACTTTATTTAAACCTTTTCTAATACAAATAATTATTAGCAATAACCCACAAAATAGACAACACAGCTTAGTAGATTATACAATATTTCAAATGGGGTTATTCCAATGTATTATTACATCTAAAATACTATAATCTCATTGTATATTCAGTGTACAAGGTTTAATAATTAGTGTTCTATGTACATATCATTACCATCATTTTCAGCTATTATTGAATCATTGCAGAATGATGGTCTCTCGAAGTTTAATTCATTTTTTTTTATCTGTAGCTCTCTTCTTCCTCTCACACCAGCAAACTCTTATTTCATCCATCCATCATATATGTGGTTTCTTTCTAGGTCTTTTATAATTTCTTGGGATCCAGTTTAAGATTTCAACTGATAATCTATTATCATCTTCTAGCACTATGCCTAGCCCAGCTCCACTTTAATCTCTTAATTCTTTAAATGATGTCTGTAATATGTTTGCTCTCTCACATAATTCATTATTAGTCTTTTCTTATTAGTCCTAATTATACATCTTTCCACTAAATTGATAAACAATCCTAAACATTATTTGTCAGTGAACTATCCTCTATTGTCAGAATTAGCTTTTGCAAATGTGAATATAAAGGGGATCATATAATAATTCTACAATAAAAAGCAGTGCATTTGGTAATGTATTAATCAAGTATTTACATATTTTTAGTATTGTGTTAATTAAGGTATGATAACATTATGGGGTGTGTATATTTATGCATTACTAATAAACATCATATGATCACCATTTTCTATGCTTTCTTATAACTTATTAAAACAGATCAAACTCTCTATACATATTGGCACTCAGTGCAAGCCAGGGTAATCAATGGATGCCAGAAGGCTTGCACGTAAAACCCTCATCTAGTACCTATTCATCCAATATCCCCAGATTAGTTTCTGTCTTGTATCCTTCATCAGTAAGGAGCCTTGGATCTGAGAGCACTGCACCTAGATCTTAGGAGGGTTGCATTAGATCCTAAGATCTAGGTGCAGTGCTCTCAGATCCAAGGCTCCTCACTGACAAAGGCCACAAGCCTGGGGATATTGGATAAATAGGCATTAGATGGAGATTTTATGCACAAGCCTTCTGGCATCCATTGATTACTCTGGCTTGCACTGAGTGGCAATACATATAGAGAGTTTTGCCTGTTTTAATAACAGTTATAAAGCAAGCATAGAAAATGGTGGTCATATGATATTTATTGACTTAAAACCAATCCTGCCTAATAGGATAGTGGTGGCTATGGTTATTAAAGAACCAAGTCACCAAAATGTATAGGTATTGAACTGAGTTCAGACCTATATGACTATATAAGCTAATGAGCTTGGATTGAAAATATTACAGTGTTTTTAATTTAAGACACATGGTTTTGTAGTTAAGTAGAGATAAAAGGTGGCTGCTGGAGAGTTGCATTAGATCCTAAGATCTAGGTCCAGTGCTCTCAGATCCAAGGCTCCTCACTGATGAAGGCCACAAGCCAGAAACTAGTCTGGGGATATTGGATGAGTAGGTATTAGATGGGGATTTTATGCACAAGCCTTCTGACATCCATTGATTACTCTGGCTTGCACTGAGTGGCAATACGTATAGAGAGTTTTGCCTGTTTCATGCATTACTACATAGGATATGAAGCTTTGTTTTAAAATGGCCAAATTTTAAATTGCAATGTGATGACATGTAATATAGTATCTAGTTACTCAGAATTTATGAGGAGTATTTTTTTAATCAAGATATCATTTTGCTTGATTTTTTAAAAATTAATATTAATACCTGAATTTAATAAATGTAAATAACTGATGCTATATATATATTAAAAATCATTATACATTAACATCTAATATTAACAAATAAATAATTGATGTCTCAAACTGGATAGATTATAAAAGATCTAGAAAAAGATTAAATATGAAATGTATGGATTATGTAAAAAAGTTTACTGGAAGACTGTTAAGAATGAAAATTTTGGATCACAAAATCCAGATTAAAAATTGGAAAGATTTTCTTTCATCTTATGGGAGAGATTAATAATGTTTGAAAATACTGTAATGGTATTTTTTTTATTGTAATCATGTATTGTCATTTTTATTTGAATGTTATAATTTTTTTAATTTTATGATAACTAAAAAAATGATGTTTTTAGACAAAGTATCTCATATTCCTACTATCTTTAAGGTTCTATAAGGCCCAGTCATATTTTATTAAATTCACATTTTGTTAAGTTTAATTTTTTAAAAATATATATACACACTCACAAATTTTTATGTTCTTGGGTTCAGAAAAGTAAACTTTAATTTTTTTTTCAGTTTCAAACTGACAGGATTTTTGAGTCAAGTTAGCTCGAGATAAACAAAGTCACAAAACATTTAAAATCCTCATTACCCAAAAGTTTACAGAACTGGTTAATAATATCTTGCCATTCTCTGTTCTTCTGTAAAGGTCTATTAGAGAGGCATTTTCTCTACAGTGGACTGTTTAAAAGTTATTTGATCTGTGTCTATGTGGACATATATTTTATGTCAGAACTGATGGGCCCCATATTTGGAAAATAATGTAATGTATAGTAGTAACCATTGACAGTGCTGACCAGAAATATCTACAAATCTCTTATAAATTTTGGTTACAATTTTTAAAAATAGATATTGTTTTAAGCAAAATCTGTTTTATCTATTGTATATACTATTTCTTATATTCTTATTCCATTTTTGTTTTACAGTTTTTAGTCATTTTACTTAGTATAGAGCTCACTCATTATAACCTCTTGTCCTGTATGGTTTAGTACAGGGGAAAGGTGATGGACTCATTGTTAAAGATTATTACAGAATTGATTCTCAGTTGAATAATATAAATAAGTTTAAAAAAATCTCACTTTAATCAAATGAATGAACATAATATGTTTAATATGCCATTAGGGGGCATCATTATCGATCAGAATTCTAAGCGCTTACTATAGTTATGTGCATGTCATGCACTAATCTTCTCTTTGCATTAGCTTTGCAGTTTGATTGTGTATTTTTTGCAGCTATATTTCTATGTTTTAATCCCATGCACACAAATTTCCACTCCAATCTTTTCTTTTGGTCTTTATCTCTCCTCTCTCTTTTTTTTTTTTTGTCAGAATAAATGCTAGTGTTTTATAAAATCATCATGAAATTAATAGGTGAGGGGGATTTTATCAACATACACGCATAGGTAATAAGTATAGAATATTTAAACACGAATTCTCTAAAAATACTGTTAATTAATCAAACTTGTTCGTTTTTTATACTTTTAAAATATTTTGTGTCAGTTTTATTAATATTTTAGATTATTTATTTTGATCATTTATTTAGATTAATCTGATAGATTATTTCTTTTAATGAGGTGTTTGATTTTTTTTTCCTGTCTTGATAAGAGTTTCCGTTATTGTTTTTCTACTTTATCCATCTGGTTTCCATACTTTTTCTACTGCACAATACTATTGATCCACATGTGGTTTGAATTTTTTCTCTCTTTTATTTAACACATTGTGTGTTTATTGCTTAAAACGCATTTATACTGTTCATCTGTAAAATATTTTTTTATAGAGTGCCCAAAACGTCTGCATATGATTTTAATTACTACTTTAATGTTTCACATAAATAGTCGTATATATATAATATGCATGGTAGTTTAAGTAGATAAAAATAAGTTTATTGATCAATGTATAATAAAACAATACATCTGGATCGAATTTAAAATAAAAGTATAGAAAATGGATTAACAAAAATGTACTTGTGCTCAAGGATATTTATTCTATTATATAAATGCAAGTATATATTGATCATATGGTGATAGAATATTTTAATCATAATGTAAAGTTCAATATTTGTTTAAATAAATATTGTCATAGCTATGTTCATATGGAAATTTTGAAGTTATAATATCATTGATAACTTGAAATATAATAGATAATGTAGTGGTAGAGATGGCAACAGATCTGGATTTTACTCTTAAAATAATGATGCTTCTAAGTTTGATAAGTTATTGAGAAATCAGTAATAACTATCACTTACAAATGAATATGGTCACTAACTCCAAGAGACAAAAAAAAAAACCCCAGAATACTTGTGATTAGTTTTGCAATGATTATATAAATTAATCTATGAATTATAAGTAGTCCATATATAGAACTTACTGGGGGGGGGGGGGTATTTGGTATTTTGTGATGCATTTTTTAAATTTCTTGGGCAGAAAAGATCTTTTTTTTTTGAAAGGTTTCAACACCATATCTATAGTCAACATTGATGTCTTTAGAATGTATTTGAAATAATCCCTATAATATAAATAGGATCTACCTCTCATAAAAGTTACTCTTTTAGAAAGGCTTACATTGATTATTATTTTTATATGTCCAATTCAATGAAGATATGATTTGATAATACTGGACTCTGTAGTATCAATCCAGCAAGTTGAAGAATATATTGATTGATTTTATGATTCTGCTGTTGTATTTTTAAAATTTTTATGAAATATCCCTTTTTCTAATGATTAGCAAGATGTCCAAATCTCATTTTTATACAATAAACTAATAGTTCTATATACAGCTAATTTAGTTGCAGAAGTTATTTTCTTATGATGAAATAATCTATTTTTTAACTTATTAAAAGCAGAACCATATTAGAATCTGTGTTGTGCCTCAATATTTATTTTACTTATAAAACTATACTGTAATATTAAATCAGCGATGTTAAATGTGAGGATACCCTCATATTTAAATTGGTTTACATTCTCAAGTTTGTAATTATATGCACCAAATGTTGCTTATAATTTTTCTTTCATCATTGGCTGATAAAGAACTTTGGTTTTTTAGGCATTACTATTAAAATCAAAGTCTTTAAATTTTGAATTCAAAACATTAAGTACATTCTGCAAGATCATCTTTTGAACTGGCAAAAATGGCACAATCATTAGCATACTGTAAATCCAGAATCCGAGAAGATGAAGTTCTAGTTTTTGCTTTTAATTGATTTAAGTTAACAAGTTCGCTACTTAAAAAGGAACATCCCATCATCAAATTTTCGATGGTATGGATGGCTGAAGAGTTTGAGGGCGGAGTAGATTGAAGCCTGTCCATTAAAGTGTGAAGATTTACTATCTTATTATAAACTGAGCACTGGTTATATGTGTGTGAGCTGATAATCTGGACCAGTCGATGAGTGCTGGTTCAGCATGAAATGTGTGTATTGAAGGTCATTTATCATTTTCACGTGGTTGGTCGTGTATATTGGTTATATGGGATAGAGTATATGGCTGAAGAGAGCTTAAAAGTCTGAGTTTAAATCTCCTACATTACTTCTAGACTCCAGTATACTTATATTTAAATATTAAATCTATATTGTATTTTTATCCCTATTTCATTAAGTTATCTACAAACAGTTCCAAAGACAACTGATATAAAAATTGAAATAAAACATATATTATTACTGCAATATATTAATTATAAAACATTAAAGAAAATGAAACAAAGAAAGCAAGATAATGAAATAATGAAGATAAGAAATTAATATGAACATTGTTTGATAAGAAAGATAAAACTCAGTTTCTGGATAAGATGAAATTCATAATCAATAGATTAAATATTGAGTAAAAAAATTACATTAAGCCTTTCAGATTGGCCTAACCCTATTCTCCAGCTGAGAACCTACAGAGAATTTAATAAAACCATAATTATCTTTATACTCACTTATTTAATATATTATTGTGTTACATTACAAACAAAATGTTTTTAGTAGAAATAAAACAATTTATAATGGTATCTGTGTACAAAGATAAAAGGATTGCAAATTATCTTCTTGTTTATTAATTTGAAGACTAACATAGAAGCAAATGTAAGAAACAAAGATTGTAACAAATAGAATTGTTACTATTCAAATCTTTATCTAATCTATTGTATTCTCAAACTTATTTGATGAAAAACAGAAATAACTACTCTTAAAGGTTTCAGTTTTTATTTCATGATGAAGATCTCTCAATTAGAGTAATTAGAAGCATTTAAGTTTAATAATGAACTCCCAAAAGAGATTCATTCTTCATTGGTAAATTTTAGATTAAAAAGAATTGGTTAATAATAACTTTTTAATTTAATAGATAGGAAAGGTCTACTATGCTAAAAAGGTTATAAAATTATAACTCCTTTACAGATTTACAGCTTAGCACTGCTTTCAACCAGGCATGTCATATTCATAACAGGAAAATAGATATGTACATTAAAATAGTATGCAAGTTTGTGAATTCACATATACCACTTGTGTGATAATGCAATGCACCAGTCTTTTTTATTTATTGTATGAGTGTTATTTGTGATAAACTATACCTCTTTGTATTTTCTCTTTCCATCATTGCACTAAGTGCAAACCACTTTGATGTTAAGTGGATGGAAATTTTATGCCCAAGTTCTAAAAATACCGATCTTATATTAGAGTCTGTTGCTATGCAATTGTATTGCGCTGTGCTAATCTAGTAGCATTGTTGGCTTGAGATCCACCATAGTAAATTGTTTTGCAAGTTGGTTCATTGCAGCTAATTTTATAGATTATTTGGAGAGCTTGGTCCAAAGTAACTTATTTTTGGTGTTATTCAATAGATGATTGAGATTAGAGGGGGGTCCTGAAGCTAATATTGAATTTATTCAAGCAGATTGTCTTCAACTTTTATGATGCACCCAGTACAAAAGGAAGTCTGTTCCATGCATTATTGTTGTTGTGGTTGGACTGTAAATCCAATTGCTGTTCTCCACCCTGCTGGAATCTATTATTGTAAAGACACATGTTTATGTGATTGAGCATGTGAAGTGAATGAATGGTATCAGGCATTTTAAGAAAATGTTTTCTGGTGAATTTGAATTTGTTTTTTATGAAAAGGCAGACTCCATTCACTTTATGAAGATTATCTCAAAAAATACTCTAAATTTAGTGCTTTACTTTTTGCTTTCATTAGTAGATAGCTATAGCTGATGATAAAATACAATGGGAAGCTGCAATTATGCAAAATGTTAAAGAAACTCAAAAAATAAAGTTACCTGCAGATTTGAAGAACCACTATGTGATATTATGTTCTATGGATTGACTTATATAAGCATCAAAAAACTCTTTAACTTTTTATTTCCATCTTTCTATGTTTATTTTTTTTCTCTTCTAAAGATAGAATGACCTTATCCATTCATGAATGACTGCAAATCATGATGAAAATCAAATAAGATTGCAAATGTCATTCAAAGTAGTTAAAATTAATAAATCATTTTATTTATGGATTGAATGCATGAAAGTATTGTGTGCTGTGCTCAGCTCCTGATGGACTCCACAGATAATGGATAGTGGAATTGCCTTTAGATATAAAGGCAAACTGTGAAATTAAATAAACAGACCCTGATAAGAGCTCCTACTGCATTGGAGGGTAGGATGTTACTTCATCAAATACTAGGTTCTGTTTCCCATACAGACAGTTTTTTCTGTCTCCATTGTTTTCTTCTTCTGTCACTTAAATTAATGTAGGGCCTAATCATCATGAGCATTTCACGCCATCGAACATCTTATAATAACTACAACAATGGAATTGAGAGTGTCTGTGCAACATTTCCATACTTTAGCTACACACACCCCCACAGCATTTCTGATTCCAATAATTTTTTTTAAGTTCAACCCTTCAAAAATTAAGGAAGCAATTATGAGGTCAGGCTTAGTAGATTGGCAGTCTTTGCTTGAGGCAATACAATCACTAATGAATCTGACTGGAATTAGATTTAAGTGAAACAGGAATTTTTGTTGGTGAAGTTTGTATGTTTAGCTAGCTCTATTTAGGGACCCTGTACCTATCATGGAAGAGAAAAAGACTAGAAAATGTGATCTAAAAATGTCCTGTCTCACACAGTCTGGCTAGGTTGTCATGCCTTGCAGATTATTACTCAAGCAGTAAAAATAATAAGAGTGATATTAATAGTGGTGATCTAATAAGTGACCGTGGTGTACAAATTTTACTTAATACACACTCTTCAAAACCAGAACAGAAGACTGTACTCATGGCTAAAGAACTGTCAAGATTTAAGATTGATATAATTGCTCTTAGTGAAACTCATTTTCCAGAGAAGGAAGTTTATTAGAACAGATGGATGGGCACAAGTTTTTTTGGAAAGGCAGAGCAGTCAATGAAAAAAGAATGCATGGTGTTTAGATTTTCTGTAAATCTAATTTAATATCTTCCTTGTTGTATCAATGAAAGATTAATCATCTTAAAATTTGCCTTGCATATTGGTACTAGAGTTTATTTTATCAGTGTCTATGTCCTAACCTTAGATTAAGAAAATTCAGAGAAGGAAAGTTTTTTGTTAGATAAGATTATTACTTACAGTGATACCATTAAAAGATTGAATTTTTCTTCTTGGAGACATTAAGTAGACTTTGACTAAACTTGCTGGAATAATGGTATGGGGATCAAGCATTGTTAGCCGAGAGGTCAGCACAGCTGCCTTGCAAGCAAGTAGTTGGTTGTTGCGGGTTCACCTCCCAGCCGATGCTATGACAATTGGAGAAAAAATAATAATGGTAATGGGGCTATAAATTCAAATACTTTGTTATTATTAAATGTATGCACAGTACATGGGGTTGACTATCACAAACACTTTGCATAGACAGTAAAATCACTACAAAGAAATATGGATGCATCCACGCTCAAAAAAATTGCAAAATAGATTATATTATTGCTAGGAATCAGAATATAAGAGAAGTTCACATTATATGAGCATTCACAAACTCAGATCTATAGAATAGATTATAAATTAATACACTCTAAGATTAAAATGATAGCTACACTAAAAAATAGATATTATTCCAATCATATTCACACAAAAAAATGATGTTCATTTTTTAGAAGAATCTACTATAAGGATTAGATTTCAATAGGTAATAAACACTAATATTGTAATTTGGATTTTCAGGACTGTCATATTATTGAAGCATGGAATTTTCTCAAGGAATGTGTGATGGATACAAATAAATCTCTTGTATTCACTAAAAAGAAAACCATGATTGGTTTTTTGACAATGATCATATTATTAGTGATTTAATTAAAAAGAAATATAGCATTCTCTGTTTAGCAAAATTATTACACTAAATGTGGACCTTCATAAGATTTGAAAGCAGAAGTTGAACAATTGACAAAAAGGCTTAAAAATCATGGTGGATTAAAATTGCAAAGAAGGTGCAGACATTCACTGCTTATAGTAGTTCTAGATCTTTTTGGATGCATTGAAAGCAACATATGAATCTAATCCTATTAAATTCAGCAATAATCCTCTTTCATATAATGGTAGTGAAATGGAAAGAGGGTTTGGATCATCTTTTGAATAATGATAAAAGAATTGATATAATGTCTTTTAATGTTATATTCATTTTAACTGCCTATTTAGATTTGGACAAAGATATCCAGTTTAATGAAGTTAAAACAGTTCTTCATAATCTTAAAAATGAAAAAGCTTCAGATCCTGATGTAATACCTGAAGAAGTTTTAAAATATGGTGGTGATATATTGCTTCAAAAATATGGGAATTATTTTAGGAATATCTGGGTCCATGAAGTTGTGCCGTCTGATCTTAAGGATGTTTTAATTGTTGCAATTATTAAAAACAAAGAAATAGGCAAGATTGTGGTAATTATCATGGAATATATTATCCATTACAGAAAAAATACTCTATGTGGTTTTAGGAAATCAAGTAGCACTATAGATATGATTTTTGTTGTGGGACAAATGCAAGAGAAGTGTCAGGAATAAATGAATGGTTTAATAATGGTTTTATTAAATTTTGTCAAAGTGTTTGATTCAATTAATAGGATAAGTCTATGGCATTGCTTGAAATTCGTTTTTTGCCTACCAAAATTAATTCATATTATACAGCTTCTACATGATGGAATGAGAGGAAGTGTTGAATTGAAAATTGTTTTTAAACAAGGATGTGTAATTGCTCCAACTTTGCTTTCAGTGTGATGAATAGTCTTTGGAATTGTTTATAGGCTGCTTTATCAGATAAGGATGAAGATAAAGTGATGGTGGAATTTTTAATGTGAATTTGTTAAAAGTAAAAATAAGAACTTCATCTTCTTGAATTCTGGATTTACAGTATTCTGGTGATTCTTCTATTTTTGCCAGTTCAAAAGATGATTTTCACAATGTTCTTAATGTTTTAAATGCAATTTATAAAGATGTCAATTTATTAATTAATATTCAAAAAACTCATGTTCTTTACTAGCCTATGACAGAAGAAAAATCCTCAACAATTTTTATCTTGGATAATTTGCAACATGAGAATGTTAACCAGTTTAAATAACTTGGTAGTTTTATAAATGGAAGGATGGATTTAGATATGAGATCCAATACAGATTGCAATGCACTGCTATTGCTGCTTTTAACATGTTAAAAGATAGAGTATTTCATCATAGGGATTTTTAATTAATTTATGTGAAATTGGACACTCTATCAGTGCAATATAAATGTATTAGAAAAGTTTTGTTTAAGGATGCTCCATAAAATTTTTAAAATGCAATGGCAAAATCATAAAAGAAGTCAATATGTTCTTCAGCTTGCAGGAGGTGATAATATTGATTTACTATTGCAAAATCACATCATTGTATTGGACATGTAAACCAAGTGAATAATGAAAGAATTCCGAAAAGTGTGTTTTATGGTGAACTTGAACATGGATTTTGTAGGAGAGGTAGATCCCATCTACATTCTCTCAAAGATATTTTAATAAAATGCAATGTCAGTTATTTCTATTGGGAACATTATGGCAGAGATAGAATAAATTGGAGGTATGGCAATGAAGTATTTTAGAAAGGTTTTCTGCTGATGAAACTAAAAGGCAACATTGTAAAATAACAAGTAAACAGAAAATTGGATGAGCATGTTTTATATATGGACATATTTATGATTCACTAATTGTTTTGTATTGAACTGGCTTCTTTCATTTAATACTTTATTACATCTTTATTTCATCTTAAATATCTTAACTTTATTTTATCTTAACCAGCTTACTTACTATATTTTTAATATCTTTCTAATATATTTTTAATCATTTTAATGTCTTGACATTAATTAAGTTTTAAAATTTTACTTTAATACGCTTATTATCTATATCTTTCTTGGTAATTATTATTTTATATATCTTTATTGCTTTGATGTGCTGATTATCAAGCTCAATACATATTTATTCTTTATACTTCTTTTTCTTCTATTCATAACATCATTTACTTTTATGTGATTATTTAATTATATCATTAATAATTATGGGAACAAACTGGCACTTCAAGCAGATGGGATACTACCATAGATGGCTTAACCATCAATGATATCCACAGACAGATTGAGCCTATACGAAGCATAACTACGACCACATTTCCTGACTCTATCCCACCTTTACTGCTGGAACAAAAACTCTGCCATCCAAAGCATGTTATTTATTTTGAGAATCAAACTCAGGTGCCAAATGACCATATGTTATATAGCCAGAATGCTTAGATGACAGGCACACCAATCCAGTGGGTGAAATATCCCAAACTACCTTTTTTTTTTATTCAGGGGACCCCACACATTACATTATATACATTAAATATTTATTTCTTTTAATAATGTTGTAGTGATAAAAGAGAGAGGGAGGAGAAAAAAAAAAAAAAAAAAAAAAAAAAAAAAATTTTTTCTCTAAATCCACAAAAAAAAAAAAAAAAAAAAAAAAAAAAAAAATGATTACTTTCAGACTAACTTTATGATAGTTCTTTGTTAAAGTACATTTCATTTAAAAATAAAGTATCTAGATAGTTATTATTGAAAATATATTTAACTAGGTTTTTTGTGAAATTAAGATGACACAATTCTATTGGTTTGATTTTCATTAGTGTTACTTTCTAAGCAGTTGGTCTTTTGGTCTCCATTGATGGTTTCAGAGCTTGTCTTATGTTCTTTGGCTCATCAATGGGAGAAAAAATAGAGTACACAGTAGCATCTATTTCACCATTTAGGCAATAGTTTCAGTCATGGACAGTTGATTTTACTGAGGACTTGGGGGCATGAAGCCCAGACAAACACTTCTACAGCTTTCTAGAAATGCATGTGGCTACTTCTGTGACTTCAGCATTTATGTTATCTGCAGCAGTAATGACTGGCTCATTCTACTGCCCTTAAATTTTTGAATATCTGGATCTCTAACTGAATCTCTGTGAATCTCAGAGTGAATCTCAAGAAAGAGTATCTATATCAATCACTTAATAATAGATAGCTGTGACTTTTATACTTTTCCTCTCCCATTGTTCTTTTCTTTATCATAGCTTTAATTTTTATCATAAATTAAATCTATTTTTTTAAAATTAATTTTTACTTTTTTCTTTAATCTAATCTTTTTTAAATTAATCTACTATCTTATCACTTTTATGCTGATGAGATAGTTTACATAGTTTGTAATTAATTCAATTATCAATTTCATTATCATCCAGGAATCTTACTGGCATTCCAAAAGTTTCTTTCATTAATTAATTAATTAATCTTTTTTTAGTTTAAATTTTTCATTAAGATTTATTTTTAGACATTTTATTTTTCTAATTTTTTTTAGCTTATAAAAAGGAGAGAGTGAATTTTAAATCTCTATTTCTCCTGATTCTTTTCCCCACCCGCTCTCAATAAAAAGCTTTAGACTATACTAAAAGAAAATATGATGCAATCTTTTACTTTCACGTAATCACATTTTAAAATCTACTTTTTAACTAATTATTTCTTTAACTATTCTTTTATTTCTTAATAAATTTGATCATTTATTTTTCAATTATAAATAATGCAGATATATGTGTTTTAGAGCATATATCTTGCTAGCATTACAGTATAGTCACAGCAAAACTCCTTTTTACAATAGTTTTTTTCTCTCTTCTTTTTCTTTTTTTGGAGTTGGAATGTCCATACTCTTTTTTGAGTGATTGCTTATTATTATTATTATTACATGAAAGAACATTAAAAGAAGTTTACATTTATAATTTTTTTTAGATTTGTTATATTTTTACTAGATATCTTATTATTAAACAAATTGGTTTTATTTATTTATTTATTTTTTAAATCAGATTCAGCAATTAAAAAATTAAAATCACAACCAAACCATTAATACTTTTAATCATAGTTCTTTTATGTTTTAATATAAATTTCTTTTATCAAGAATTGCAACCAAATCTTTGCAGAAACTTTATGTTTAGAATTACAGAATAATTATAATACAAGTTTTGTATTTTATTAAAATGCAAATATAAATAATATATGATTGTTAATGCAACTAAAAAAAGGATATGTGTTTTATATAAAATCACACATTTTTTAAATGGTCAAATGTCAAACATGAGTAGTTTATATTACAAATTCAATGATTAATAGAATTTTTTGAGTGTTGTTTTATGCAAAGTTTACTGTTATTATTGTTGTAATATATGCAGGATTCGAACTCAGACTTTCACACAACCCACTACTCTCATATTGCTGACCCACCTAACAAGAGCTTTGAATGTTCCACCATCAGATTTTCAATGAAATGGAAGGCTGAAGAGTTGTGAGTTGGAATAGTTTGAAGCCTGTCCATTAAAGTATGAAGATTGGCTATCTTAATATAAAGCTGAGCACTGATTATATATATGTGTGAAGATAGTAATCTAGACCACTGATGATTGCTGGTTTAGCATGAAATACGTATATTGGTGATTATTTATCTTTTCAACATGTGTGTGATCAGGTGGGTCAGCAATATGAGATGGCACTGAGAGTAGTGGGTCGTGTGAAAGTCTGAGTTTGAATCCTGCATATATTACATATATAAATGCAGGTTTAAGCCTGTACAATGTGTTATTATTGTTAAATAATTTGTTATATATATATGGTATGATGCAGGTTTGATTTTGAAAATATGTCATTAAGTTTAAAAAAAACATCTTTCTTATTTTCACTTAGATACTTTCAATTGATGTCCAACTTCAAAATAACTTCAATTAATGAAGTTTTAAATTCAAAAAGTGATTATTAGTATCTCTTAATGTTTAAATATTAACAATTATATGATTTTTAATTGTACTCGTTTAAATATATATTTATATGATAGACAGATCAAAGTTAAATGGCAAGTTTCTTCATTTTAAAAATGGCTTAGTTACAAATTTTTTAATAAAGTCATAAATATTTATTTTTATTATGCGTTTTTATTTTGTCTGGCATTTTTATCTTTGACATTTTTGTGAAAACCATACTAATCACAATTTCTTTCATTTTTTTCAAAAAGAAATAAATCCCATTAAGTAACCAGTCTATCTGAAATTTAACTACGTAAATGCAAAATATCCTTTAATCATTAAGTCATGGATTTTTATATTGTATTTTAAAATAAAACTTAATGTTTTGGTTAAGATTTACATTCAGCAAAAGTAACACATAATATGATAATATACTAATAGGATTTGATGGCAGAGACTTACAACTACCAGTTGGTGTTGACAGCTGACACGTTGATCTTTTAAGATAACAACTGAACTAGCTAAACTTTTAGAATGTCTTTTGCACAAAGTCTTTACATTCTTGATTTGTAGTTTATTTTTGCCAAATAGTTTTTTTTTTCTCTAAACCATATTGAAATTCTTTAAAATATTATATAGTTTTAAATAAATGCGCACATATTTTGCTTAAAATATAATTTAGATTTTCAATTTATGAATCCACACACTTGTGCATATATTTATTTCATGTATATATTGACCCAAACTACTATATCTTAAATAGATGGATTTGAACTTAGGATTTTCAGACTACATTCATCCCTCACTCCATCTGAAACAACTGATACACATGACCACACATATGTGAAAAAGATAAATAATCCCCAATATACATATTTCAT
This sequence comes from Epiperipatus broadwayi, assembly GCA_028023455.1. Classification (NCBI taxonomy): domain Eukaryota; kingdom Metazoa; phylum Onychophora; class Udeonychophora; order Euonychophora; family Peripatidae; genus Epiperipatus; species Epiperipatus broadwayi. The sequence goes on from JAQFVV010012396.1 coordinate 15,187,529, forward strand.
GCAGAACTAGCACTCATCAGTTGGGCCAGATCATAATCTCTCCCATATATATACAATCAGAGCTTGGATTATATTAAGAAAGCAATTCCTTAAACTTTAATGAACAGGCTTCAGTCTTTTCATCCTTCCAACAATTCAACCATCAACTTTATTGAAAAACCAATGATGGAATGCTCAAAGCCCTTGGTGAATTTGATATTGTAGTCATACCCATGTAGTTAGGTAGATGTTCCATTGTTGGATGGGTGAGAGGATTGAAACCTGTTCATTAAAGTTTAAGGAATTGCTATCTTAATATAAGCTGAGCACTGACTGTATATATGTGCGGGAGATTATGGTCTGACCCAATATATCAGTGCTGCTTTGCATAAAATGCGTATTTGTGAATCATATATCTTTTTTACATGTTTGGGGTTCATGTGTATTGGTTATTTGAGATGGAGTGTAGAATGAATATAGACTGAAAATCCTAAATTCAAATCCATCTATTTACTACAGTAAAAATTTAGTATACTGAATGAATAAGTTAATTATATAACTGTATTTTCAAGTATTTAATGGCATCATTAAAATTTATGAAGTACTTTAAATTTAAGATGGCAATATAAATTATGTTGAAAGAATCATAATAGGGTTACCAAACATTTTGTGGGAGAATATATTCTACAATTTTAGTTTTGGTTCTTCTCTTTTGAACTAAACAATGAATATCCTAACTTTACAGAAATACTGAAAATGAAATGGAAATAAATAAATATATATGATGATGGAAACATTTAAACATCACATGATCATTAGATAGGAATTTTATGCACAAGCCTTCTGGCATCTATTAATTATTCTGTCTTGTTTTGAGTGACACTATTGTACAGAGAGAGTTTTGCCTATTTTAATGATGGAAACATATTTTCTCTCATGAAATAAATACAAAGACATACTAAAAGCCATATAAAAATATTGCACATATTTTTGTTTAAAGATATTTCTCAGATATGAATACTGTAATCATTGTAATTATGGGTCATAAAAGTAGAATTTGAAATCTAATGTTGATAGCAAAAAAAAAAAAAAAATCAGAATAGATAAAACTTTAGCAGAAACGGTGGAAATCTTAATCCTAAAAGTTAGTAATCATTTTAGTTAACTTCTTTTTATCTTTAGCAATAAAAATGCTGTGCATATTCTTGTTTAAAGGTATTATCCTAGATGTGTATACTGTAATAATCTTAAACATGAACAAAAAAAAAAATCAGAATTTGAATTATGGGTAATGTTAACATTAAAAGTTTGGTGAAAATGGTGAAGCCAAAATGTAATAATCAATTTAAAGTACTTAATTTTTTCTATCTCTAGTTGCAATTGTTTGTAAATGTTTCTAGAATATATAATAATGAAGGGTGGTTATTATATATATATTGTCTGTATGCCAATAACAAAAATTTTAATAACTTTATTTACATTTTAAATATATACATGATCAAACAGTAAATCCCTCTCCTCATTCTACAAATAAGTAGCAGATTTAACTAAATATAATCCTTTAGTCTTTCAGGTGTTCTATGATCTCACATATGTTTAGATAGGGGCACAGGTCTTTCTTCATTTTGATGAGTTGCCTTTTCTTCTTATTCAGTTGTTTTGTTGATGATAGATTTCCCCCCAATTCTACTGCTTGATTGTCTAATTGAGTAGTTCTATCAAAGAGATCTTATTCCTTTATCTGTTTACCAAAAGGCATTTCCTTATTTTGTGCAAATAAGGATGAATTAGTATACTCCTCTTTTTTTTTGTAAAAATTATCTTTTTAGTGGCTAATTCTCCATGGACACTATCTGTTTCTGACATCTCATTCTGAAGAGATCATAAATGATTGATATGCTACTTAAAATGTTTTCCATTTTCCAAGATTTGTTTAGCTAATACTTCTATTATCACATATTACCAATACTTTATTATCATACTTGATTGATTTTTTAAAACAATGTTTGCTCTTTTGACTTAGATTATTTAACTTCAAAAATTCTTAAAGTTAATAGGTTTGTTTTTATACTGGTTACATTTGTCTACTGGTATATTTACTGAATGTTTAAAAATTGGTATATTCTGGATACTCTTTATAGTAATGTGCGTAATTTAGTGACTTTATTGAATAATGGTCATAAGACTACAGTCTTATTTGAATTTGTCTAAAACATTTGTCTCTGATCATCATAAAATTCTTCGACATCAATTATTTTCATATGCTTTTCAAAGTCACTTTGCTTTATGGATAAAAAGTTATGTAAAAGACAGAAAACAAGAAACCAAAGTTCTTAGTGTTGCTAATGATTTTAAATTGATTAATTATAAAGTTCTATGGGGAGTTCTTGATTATATTATTTTTGATTTATATAAATGAGATTTTTGTTTTACCTTTAGACTAAATGATTTATGTTTTTGCTGATGGTATTGCTTTAACTTGTGTAACTGTTTCATATGATTTTATTGGATAGATCATTAATAAGGATTTGGCTTTAATTAATAACTGGCGCTAAACTGTCTAACAGTCAATCATAATAAAGAGAGAAGTAGTGTTTTTTATATATAAATACTCTTCACATTCATTATATAAGATTCATTACAATAGTATTTGTACTTAAACCACTTAACACCACATGATCACCATTTCCTATGCTATATGAGGAGTATTTGTATTTATAGTAATATTGATTATTTGAGAATTTATTCTGTTATTTTGATCATATATCACATCTATATTTTTGGGTACATTAGATTAATTATTTGTTTTATTAATTAGTGAAGTTCTTGCATAGATTTGTTTTAATGACTATTTATATTGCCTGGAATATATTGTTGTATAATATATCTATTTGGGCTTTTGCAAAATTATACTATGTGCATTCTTTTTAGTAGATTATTTTGACTTCTGTACATGATATTTATGATAATTCTTGTATAAATATCTGTTGCTAAGCTTTATAAATATAGAATTATTATTAATATATATTATTGTCATTGTCTTTTGCATTGTAAACTCTTCATTGTAAGCACTCATTTAAGCATAATCCTTCAGTTGATAATGCTACATTTTAATTAGGAAAATAGTCATAGGCAATTATAAGTTACGATGATGTAAGATTTTTTAATTCTTTTATTGTTGTTTATGGTTATCACATTGCATGTTATATAATTTTATTTACTGTTATTGTTTTTTATTTCTTATATATTTTGCACATGATTAATGTATATATATATTTCTTTTTACAATTAATTTTGAAATTGGATAACTATTATGAATAACTCCTCACACAAGGCTTATCTTATTTGAACATTTTATTTTTATATATTATGTAATTAATAAATAAATGATTAAATTATAATAATTGGCAACTTGTATTAACATTTTTAAAAAAGGCAAGATATTGGTGATAATGTGACCCCCCCCCCCCCATTTAATATTTTAATTGTAAAGAAAATATGAAAGAAGATCAAAATTTTAATTTTTATTTGTGGATAAATGTGTAAATATTTGAAATACAGGCACTCTTCACATACGTAGAGCCTAATTGTAAATATAGGGGATTTGAACTCAGACTTTCAAGCATCCTTCAACTATCCAGTTAAAATGATAAAATGATTTTATTTTTTAAAGATTAATATTTATTTTTTAAGAGTTGTCGTTAAGATATGAGAGAGAGATCATCAAAGCATTCTTAGAAAACTCAGTGTAAAATAAGATATAAAATGTTAAATAGTACCAATATTTGAATTGTAAAATTATATTATTATAATCTGCAATTCATAAATTGATTTGATTATTATATTTAATATTTTATTTTTTAATGACCTTTATGGAGAACATTTTTATGTATTAATGTGCATAGTATATAATGGCATACTCAAAAATAATCCTAATTTTATAATAATAAATTCTTTATTTTTAAGTGTTATAAATTTAATCTCTTTCAAAATTACTATTCATTTGATGCAATATAGCAGTATAAATGTGTTTTTTATTTTTCAAAGTAGTTTGAAAATACTTGGAAAGTGATGTCTTTTAATGCCTTTGTTGTTATTTTTCATCATTTATTAAGTCCTCAAAAAAAAAAAAGAGAGAAAGAGAGACATTTTTTCATTCAAGAGATTTAAAAAAAATCACATGGAGCAAGATTGAGTGAATATAGCTGATAGATAAGCTGGGTAATGCTAAATTTAATTTAAAAAGTATTTCACAATCAAGGCTTTGAGAGATCACACTTTATTAGAGTAAAGCTTCATTCTTTTCTTTGCCACTAACAGAACATTTTCATTTTACTGCATCACATAAATATTTCAGAACTTCCAAATAAAAAGCCTGACCATTATGAACTTAATCTGAGAAAAAAATGCCATTTGTATCAAAGATAAAAATCAGTGTTATTTTGATTCTGGACTTTAAGGACATAGTGAATATAATATTTCAATTAAACCTGTATTTTTATGAAATCAGCTTTCTTGTAATCAGTTTTAACATTACAACTGTTTTCTCTGCTGTTTTCTGTAAACAAAAACAGAATTTCACATTGTTTAAACTTTTCAGTCGTTATAAAAATCAAGAAATACGCAAAACGCACTTTACAAAAAAATGTGGTACATAGCACCATGATTTCACATGGCAATATTATTTGGAAGATTGATGCAGAAGTGAAGTGTATAACAGCTTAAATAAATACTACAGCAGGTGTGCAAACCAGAGAATGATTTCAGTTACTTTTGGATTCCCCCCTCATATACAACATATTTATGTGAAACAATTTTTTTTAGAATTTATTAGTAGCACATATATACACTTGTATATATTATAATAATTTGTGTTAAATTATGCAATAACAGCTATACACAAATATTTCACAACATACATTTTAAAATCTATATATCATTGAAAAAATAATTTTAATAAAGAATTAAACTACAAGATTTACAAAGAACAAACAAGTATAAAATGAAAATTAAAGAAAACTATGGACTCACTTTAGATTAATCCTCAGAACAATTGTGAAATGTTTATATACAGAGTGAATGTGGATGAATTTTTATTATTCACTGAAGTTGAATTTTTATTATATAATTTTTTCCTGATCATTAATTAAATTTTTTTTATTATAATATTACTTTACATGATCTAACCGTACTTTTTATTTTTGTAAATAAGGTTTTATTGTGTTAGAATTAATAACATATTGTACTGAAAGAAGCCATTTATCTTAATCTAATTATCTCCAGACTGATTGTATCACAGAAAAGATAATCTTTTATGTGCATAGATTTAAAATATGGGCAAAAGTTATGTATATAGATAAAGTATACTAGCTTTATATTAGGTGTGCACCATATAACCATCTAGATTATGTTGGTTTATAGTTATAATCAAGGTTCCATAGAGCCTTTATAAAATATTTGCATATATGCCTGATGCTGAAACCAAATAAACTGATTGTTTTGCGAGTGGTAAGCTGATGTATAAGGCTTATATTTAATAATATATATGATAGACAATAGAAATCTCAAACTGAATTCTAAAGGAGTGTATAAAACTTAGAAAGAGACCATCATGTGAGATGAATGGATAAAATAAAATAGTTTGTTGGTGATTTCTGGAGAAAACAAGTTGTGAATCAAAGTAACTGAATTAAGGTTGAAAAAGACCTTCATCCTGCAGTGGATTGATAATGATTGAAAATGAGATGTATATATGATAGAGATATAATAAACTGATATTTTTCAGAGATATTTGTATGTTATTTTATTGAAAAAAAATCACCAACAAAATTTCTATTACTTTACCGAATCTTATTTCTTCTTATCCAGTTACATATCTAGTGCTCTTTGTATTTTTAACATATTTTATGCATAATGACAAATAAATGCCACCAAAAGTAATTTAATGGAGCTATAAACTAAGAAGGGAATGGCAATCAATTTTGATAAATTTAAAATGCTGTTTATTATCTGTTCATTATAGGACAGTGTTTATATTTTTATTGCTATTATTTGCGATATTTTAACATATGAAATATATATATAAGTTTATTTATACATACTTGTTATTCTATATTGACCACTCAAATATAATAAGTTATATCTAACTTCATTCACAACATAACTCTGTAATAAGCTATTAAAAACTTATAGGTTTTAAATTCTGAATAAACAAAATTTGTATCCAAATAAAAATCAGCATTGTCTTGACATTGGACATTCATCAAACCACTCATAAAATTGCATTTTTCCCAAAGCAGCCTGCTTCTAAGCTGTTTCAAACATTAAAACTGTTTTCTCTGCCGTGTTGGTCACCGAGTGGTCAGCACAGCTGCCTTACAAGCAGTTGTCTCGAGTTTGCGGGTTCTCTTCCCAGCCGATGCTTTGACACATGGGAAAAAAAAAATAGAATTTTACATTGTTTCAATTTTTTAACCATTACAAAAATCCACAAATAAGCTAGACACACTTAATTAAAACATTTACTACATAAAATCATGATTTTACTCTATTGTAACAGTCAGCAGATTGATGCATGGGGAACCTCTCAAGAAGTATCTAGTAGCAGAATCATTTACTGCAATATGCTTTTGCCAGAGAACATTTTGGTTATTTTTGGCTACCCCCCATATATATAAATGTATAATCAATCAAACCTTTCAGATTTTTGAAACCTCTAAACTCATTACAAATCTTGAAAATATCAGATTGACTATTATTTCAGTAAATTCACTGTGAATGGATATATATTGTATTAAATCCTAAATAAACATTGAGATTTGACAATTTCAAACTTTATTATATATCTATGTTGATAATTTTTATTAATCATTCGACTAGCGATTATCCAATCTGTGGTTTTATATTATAATTGGCATGTAATGGTTAACATATCTGAATACTACACTTACAATATGAGGTTTTAATCAATGCTAGATTGTCATTTTGAAATATTTTCAGTCTCCAAACATGTTTGGAAGTTTTAATCAACACTTGTACCTATATTGTATTGTTTAACATGGAAATAAATTATAAGGCACTATACATAGTATGTTTGTTGTTGAAATATAATGTAGGCAGTTGCAGACTACAATAAAAATTAAATTTAATACTTTAATTCACTGAATTTTTTTTTACTTTAAAACTGTGCCAGTCAAAATCATGTATTCATTCAACAAGTACCTTGAATCCAACCATGCACAAGATACAGATGTCAGGGCAAGTGTGAATTCTAACCTGTTTGCCTGAACTATTGCCTCTCCGACTAATGGATAACATTTGTGATGACACAAGCAGTGCTTGATTTTATTCCGTCCCAGTGGAGGTCATGGTTCACAAAGAGACTCCAAATAATAACGGGTTTATATAAAAAATTAATGATTTAGTAAATTGCAGAATGGTACGGAGGTGATTGGATATCGATTACTAATGGTTTGAACCATAATAATTGTAAATCTTTCTGGCAACATTACAAAGAAGTGAATTTTCAAGAAATATTATAAATAAATAGAGTAATTAACCTTAGAGATTGGTAGTGATGACAAACTAGGTTAATTTAAAACAATAATATTACAAGAATTTATTAAGAAATTTAGTTACAAAATAAGTTGGGATTTGTTTATACAACTAGGTTATTTTTATTTAATTCGTTTTGATGCGGCTTTGACAACAATGTAAAAATTTATTAATTGGTCTGCCAAAAACGAATCAGCAATAAAATATTATTAGCCCTCTTTAAAAGATTACAAATAAATCTATTTTATATATATTACAAGACATGAAAGATGTGCATTTAAAATACTACTACATTTAAATCAGTTGTCTATAATGAGTGTGGAAAGCAAAGTAGTTCTTAAATAAATAATTGATAATTGGGATTTGTTTGTGAAGGACGTGCCATCATGGCAGAGAGCATTTCAAGTTTGCTAAATAAAGATATAAAATGATGAAGAAAGCAGTATTCTATTATAGATTACAACAAAAATAAATGAGGTCTGTTATGAACCTCTGGGTGGCTTTACTAAAAGAAATCCCTGATATATACAGGTAGATGATGAGAAATGCTGGCCCTCCAGCCAAAACATGTCTCCAAATAATAATAACAAATTTGATGTGCTGGCTTTTCCATACACATCTTAATGGCAATGCCCAAAAATGATTCCTTGGTATGAACTATGTCTACTTTGAGGGAAACAAAGGTTGGACTGGTCATATTTAAAATTCCGAAGGTCCTAAGGGGTAATTAGCAAAGCAGAATAATAATAATTATCAAACGGTTGTAACTATAAATTGCATAACACCACAGACATATATATATATAGTGGATCACTAATGATCATAACTTAATTCCTGATTAAAATAATTAGCTCTCTGCTGTAATAGAAAATCCCCAAAACCTTAGACCATTAATGAATGAATCATAAAACATAATATAAAAGGAAAGGCAAGAATTAAAATTTAAAATATAAATTGTTTTCCACACTTTCCAAACATTTCATTATTAGTAAGTTATTAAATAGTTCATCATTGAAGATTACAAAATAAATCAGTCTTTTAATTAATGTAAACAACTGGGCATTAAGTATCAAACTCACTTCTGGTGAAGTTTGACAATATGTAGCCTAATAAATTATACATCGCGATTTAACTATTTTACTGACAAATAAAATTTATATGTATGAAACATATACTGATAAAATGCTTTCAACGACTTTCTTTCAAGACATTTGTTTTAAAGAAATCATAATAGGTTTTACTTAATTGACTTAATAAAATACATTATTCTCTCGGATATAATTACGAGGGCACTTTTAACTTGGAGGTAATAATAACACATCTAATTTTTAAAATAATTTCAATCATTAAAATAAATTTATAATATAAAAGGTACAAAACTAAACGAGCTTTTTTTAATTAATTAATTTAACGGAATTAAGTCTCCTGTAATGATTTTAACTGGGAAAATAAAAGGGGGGATTTAAAGTTAGTTTCTCACTGAGTTTTATACATGGCAATTTCCATAAGTCAGTATTATAAATAAACCAGCAAAAAATAAGATAAATTTGCCGCATCAAAATAAAGTGAGATTTTTATAAGAACTAATATTTTTAAATTTAAGAAAAATTTCAAAAGATGCATTTAAAATTAAGTTGTATAAACATTACATATATATAATATAAATTAACATTGATTTAGAAAACAGGTAAAATAGAATCAGTGGCTGCCAGCGGCAAATTGAACGTTACCTCATAATCAATCGATAGACAGTCCATGGCTTGAAACAGGCAGTTATACAGTCAGATATTTAGCAGGCTTCCTTGACACAGTACATTCTCTGGCTAGATATTGAAAGCACTGGATGGCATTGATGAGCTGGTGGAACAAAGCTCCAGAAAGCAATGGCCGATATTTTCACCCCGTCAGTTCTTTCATCACGATATACTGTAAATCTAAACTACTCTCTTCAGTGAACTCTCTTCAAATAATAATCTCCTTCAATCCCAAAAATTTCCACTATTTATTTGATCTGGCTTTATCTATTAGATTCAATCTACCGTGACAACTGCCAATTGCAATTGTTCTAAGCAGTTCTCTGAGGTTGGTGTCTGCTTGGGTGGGAAATCTATAATTCTGCATTAACATGACCCAAGGGTGAATTTGCTAATTTAAAAAAACAACAACAAGCATATTAAGTTTATCAGTCATTGTATTAACAAAACCTGTTTAATTAAGCTTTAGATTAACAAAAATGTAGATTTTATTCAGAAAAATTTTAGGAATTTGGTACAATGACTTTTAAACTGATATTTGACATAAACTTAAATAGAAATTTACAAAATATTTCTTACAAATATTACATGGTTTAAATAATTGATTCTCAAATGTACATTGATTAAAAGATAAATATAAAATGTTACCAACTGATTAATTGAAGAAAAATGAACTTTAATAAAGAATTTGAAATATTTGTAACATTTTATAGATATCTAGGATTCAATTCAATTTAATAAAATAAACACTATACATTTTTACAAATATAAAATAAATAAACTAATATAAAAAAGGTTAGTTTTAATTATAAAATAAGATTAATGAAATATAAAAGATTATAATATTGATTAAAATATACTACCACCTATTATGAGATGGGTGTCAGTTAATATAAGATTGGGTTCAAATCGATACTAGTGCTGATGATATTGGCACTAGGTGAAGCAGAAATATGTACTATATTTCCAGCTTCAAAACCTTTTATTTTATGTTTCATAGTTGGTATATAGTAGTTTTAGTGTTTTTATCACATTTTGTTTATAGAATTTTTTTTTTTTACTTTTTAAACTTATTTGTAAAAAAATTTATTACTATGCACTCACTGTACATAGTTTACATAAGAAGATAAATCTGTATCACTATGCTTCAGTAGCACATTTTTCTTCCATTTGAACTGTATTAGTTTCATTTATTATTACTGAATACAATATTTCCTTTCATTTTAAGTGAGACTTGTGAAATATTATACAGTGTTTCAATGTCTTCTTCTTTTTTTTATAGAAAAAAAAACACATATTAACATAATAATAAAGATTATACATAAATTATAGCTTTTAATTACATGTATGCAATATGTTAAGAATATGTTATGTACCAAATTTTGCTGGTAGCACAAATCAATTTATTCACAATTAATGTTGTCAATGTTCATCCTGTAACAAACTTTCTTAAGCAGATATGTGAACCTCAGGTATTTATACAACCAGAGCTAACCATACCAAAGCAAACAACTGCTTGCTGTAGCAAAATTTTGAGGGCAGCATTTCCATCTTAAATATGGGTTTCAGTCACTGTTTGCTTTTGATTTTAATTTTTGCTAATAATATAGATATCATACTTAAAACATAGTTTATTTTTAAACCATATCATCTTTTCAAAACAATCATGTTTAGTTAATTAAATGTTGGGTAATGTATTTTTTGTCTGTCAAAAGTAAATTTATAAATTAAGAGTATATTCTTATGAGTCATGATAAGTCAGGTCATAAATTCGCCAGATAGTTATTATTAGATACTGTTAGCAGCAACAGTAAAGAGAAATTTCTTCAAATTGAAAATAATAAATTATTTGAGAAGCACAATTTCTCAAAATCAGTTATCATGACTTAACTACAATTTCAATAGAGTGTCAAATAGCTAAAACTTTCATTTTTGCACCGCTGTTGGCATATTTTGCATTATAGAAAGCTAGGAAATGAGTTTTAAATTTTTACTTTACTTTTTTTTTTAAAATATATATTTATACTTTATTCTTAAATAATATATACTGTATTTTTTTTTTTTTATAAATAAAAAATTTTGGAATCCACCTTATTTTATTTTCATTTCCAATGGAAATCGTTTGTTTCAGATAAATTTAGATAAAAATTTTCGAATTTTTTTTTTTTAAATAAAAAACCTTTATTAACACAATAAATATTTACAATTTATACAAGTAATTAAACAAATGATAAATATGTTACAGTTTTGTATACCAAACCCCAAAGAATTTGATATATTCCACTATTAAGACAAAAAGTCTGCAGGCAATTAACTAGTTATCCTAAACTCAAGGAAATTTTTTAATAATATGACGAATACCAAAATATGGCGCGGCAACAAACGTTTGCTTGGAATAGCAAACAAGCTCAAGCCGGCTCTATACACGATTGTACATTAGTTAATAGGACACAAGTCAATGAAAGATTGTACATCTATCTGATAAAGCTTTAAAGAGCAGAAATTGATGTTAATTTTGCAATTTTCATTTATGATATTGATTTAATTTAATTTCACAATCTCATTTCATATAATAAAATTTTTTTAAAAAATTATTGAAATGCTCCATGGGAGCATTAAAAAAATCTTATCATGAGATAAAACATTTTTAAATTTATTTGAAAGAATCTGTAATATTCACATATATATAACATTCGTATTTATAAATATTTTATTTTCATTTTTTTCCCCCATTTATGCTTCATTTATAAAATATTGTTTTTTTTTCCTGAATTATATAAAAAAAAATTATTCACTCGAAGAAAATGACATTGAATAAACTCTTGGTCATGTTTTTCTCTTTATTTTAATGATTAATATATTGACACATAGGAATCAGAGGTGCCAATGTTATTACAAATCTTCCATCACATGACGTTTAGCTAAGCTTCTATTAATATTTCCAGTATTGCTCTTTTTTCTCTAGGACTTACCTGCTGATAAATGATTGCTTTTTGAATGAGAAAGACAATTTGCGTGAATACAGTTTATGATTCTCAAAGTGTAGATGCTGTTTGCCCAGAATATTAGATATAAAACCTCCTCCATATGATTTGTTTCTTCCAAATTACTTTTATTCCTTTGGCTAAAATAAAAGCTTAAAGATTATCAAGTGAAGCTGCAAGTATAATTACTTCTGAAAATACTGTGGGTGCGTTTTTTCATGATAAATTCACACACTCCCAGAAAATAATGCGTATAATTTAATTGTTTAATTAAAATGTTATTTAAAATTATGTTATTATGTGTGTATTTGTGTTTTTATTATTATACACATAGTGATGCAAAGGCAATCATAAATTCCGCACTTACAAGAAGGTCGTCTCATATTATGTATGTAACTTTGGTTTTATACTCAATGCACTAACACTCACCTGTTTAGTTTAGGCCCTTTAACCTCTAACTAATATTAATTGGCTTAATGTCCATTTGTTAACTAGCTTTTGTTTGTTTTAAAAAAAGAGCATTACAAGATGTTAAAAAAACAAGCTAAAAGGATATGGAAATATTTGTATTTCATAAATTTGTTTGTGGAATCCTTGCAAAACTTTTTGTATTCTGTTTTTCTCTTTTTTACCCCCTTCTGAATTGCATAATCATTTATGAATAGCTGATCATGAATTGATAACTAGTTGAATTTATCACAAGCTCTATATCTGAAAAAAAAAAAAAACTCTATGCTCATCTTTAATGTGAAAAAATTCTAAAGTTCATCCAGGTTTAAATCCCAGATCATGATGTGAAAGATGGTTGCACTTTCCATTACATTATGAAATCATCATATAAGTATAAAAAGATATACATACAATAGTATTCTAAGTATATACATAAATCCAATTTTAAATTTCCCCATTCTTATGTCTTCATATACACAACATTCATTTCAATTCCATAATCTTCTCACATAAAATTAACCATCTTCTAAGGAAAAAAGGACATTACAATCTTATCAATTTTTGATTTAATTTTAAGTTTGAGTTTAAATCAATGCTGCACCCACTTATTTATTTGGTCTTTATGCAAAATCTTCATCATAAATGAAAAGTACCAGTTCTTTTCCTATTTTTTTTTCAATGCCTATGTTGTACATCCATAGAGAGCCATAGAAAATATTATCATTTAAACAATTCTGATCATTGTTTTAAATATATTCTTGCATCTATAGATTTTTATCCAAGCTGTTCATTACAGTTGTGTCTAGAACCAGTCACATGACCAATCTTTTAATTTCTGCATCCCTTTCTGCTGTAGAATATTCCAAAGAGGCAAATCTATTAAATGTTTCTGTTGCCCCTGTAATCACAATCTTCTTTTGTCCTATTTACATTTATACATAATTATATCTTTTTATTTTGTTCTTTAACTCATCTTTGATTAACAATGTGATATCATTTGCATACCCAAGATTAATCATATTTCTTTCTCCAATTCTGAAGTTATATTTTTATATATAAATTATGACTTCTCATATAAATTTAATAATTATATTTTATTATGTATACCATATTATTAAATAATGAACTGGATATTGTATAATTTTTATTAACTGAAGGAATTATTCACAGAAAGTGTAAAGGTTTTTTTATTTATCTGATGTGTTTCAATGATGTGTTTACATTTACATATATATCTATGAGGTGGGAACTTATTTATTTTAAATCTTTATTTCTAAAGTTTTAGTCCTTTAAAATATGTACTCTATTTATTATTTCAAATTCATATATGAGCTCATTTTTATTTGCACCTTGATAGAACTACATATCATTACTTAATATTTATAATACAAATAAAATGCCAGTTGTCAAGTGTTGTTAGCTGAGAGGTCAGTGCAGCCACCTTGCAAGCAAGCAGTTGTTTGCAGATGGTTGTTGCGGGTTTGCCTCCCAGCCGATGCTATGACATATGGGGGGAAAAATAAAATAAAATGCCGGTTAATTAAAAACTATTGTAATAATAAAAATAATAAAGATAATGATAATTAACTATTATATATAGTCTTTCAATCCACAGAAGTACTTTTGGTTAATTCCTTAAGCCTCCTCAACTGCTGTTAAATTCAAAAACATAATGAAAGCAAACATCATGCTTCCATTATGTTTTAAAATTTAACAGCAGTTGAGGAGGGTTAAGGAATTAATCAGAAGTGGCATTTGTTTTTTTTTTTAAATTTAACAGCAGTTGAGGAGGGTTAAGGAATTAATCAAAAAATACTTCTGCAGACTGAAAGACTATATATAATAATTAATTTGTAATGGGATGGGTTAACAGGGATCTGACTGTATCTGGAGCAATGGCAAATCATCAACAACCCCAAGTTAGCAAGGTATTTCAAATAATATTAAAGTATGATATTAAGTAAGATATTAAATAATGATAAAGTAATGTTTATCAAAATATATATAAGTAATGTTATATATTCTAAAAGCTTGAGATCAAGAAATCTCCCAGATCAACTATGATTAACTATATATCAACCAGTATTACCAATATAAAAGTAAAAATCAAAATAAGTAATATTCATTATTATGAGTGATTAATGACAAAATAAAACAATATACTAAATCAATAGTCAATCTGGTGACTGGATTTGAAATGGGTCTTCTGTAGACCAGGCTAACTATTGAGCCATTGCCAGCTCAGGGCAATTATTTCACAATAACTTGGATTGCTCAACTAAGTACTCATTTATCAGAATACATAATAATCAAAAACAATAATGCTAGGATATTAAAACATGCTTATCATCATCAATGCTCTGGTCATTTAATGACATTAATGCACTGGCCAACTATAAACTTTATTTCTAAGACTAAAATAAAATAAAATGTAGTTCATGGGTTTTAAAGAATGTAATCTTATATGACAACCAGGATGATGATGATTTATCATCACTGGATTCCCAAAAGCAATAAAATACACCCTCATTTATATAATCAACCATTATGCTCGAATCCAGCTCATTGAACATGAGATCAAGTACTGTTACAATGATCAAGAGATGATGCAATACAATTTTTAACAACTGAATACATTTATTAATAAACAATAAAAATGATATTAAGGCTTTTAGAATATGGCTCTACAAT
The DNA here is from genome assembly GCA_028023455.1 of Epiperipatus broadwayi. Lineage (NCBI taxonomy): Eukaryota > Metazoa > Onychophora > Udeonychophora > Euonychophora > Peripatidae > Epiperipatus > Epiperipatus broadwayi. Next base: position 15,202,941 of record JAQFVV010012396.1, read on the forward strand.
TAGAAGCCTTTAGATTTTGGTTAATATAATAATAAAAATATCACATTGTGATTTACATATATGTGATTTACAATATTCAAATTATTATATTGATTTACACATATGTTCCAATAGGTTTATTTAAAACTAGATATCACACAGATATGTGGCTTAATATCAAATGAATATTTTTGAGTTGGCATTTAATACTAAAAAAATGACTAAAATTTACATTGGTATTTGCAATTATACATGTGATTTTTTCACATGCATTAGTGAAGCTGTAATTATATTATAATGTTTAATATGCCTGCTTAGCACTTTTGAGATTTAATATTATAATCTCATACTCATAGCTTTACTGAATGAAGACTTGTAATTTCATAGGCAAATGAGCTTGAATTTTTAATTAATTAGTCTATTGTTTGGAGAGAGCAAGGCATGCATCTCTTCTATTAATGGCACTAAGATCATTTCTACATAAAAAGCTTCTTTGACCTTTCTTTTGACATCACTCTTTGTGCAAATTATTTAGTTCAGAACTGGGTTCAAATACATGGCCTATAGCTTGGTGGTCCCAGAAGATTGATGTTCCTTCATTTTTATTTTTAACCCTGTTGTATGCATACCTATGTTGGTAAATTCTTGTGTTGATGTTAGCCCAAGTCTCATTGTAGTAAGATGCCTGGCAGCCTAATTGAGGGCATGGTATTTTATAGACCACATGAGGAGCTTGATCTTTTTCTATTTTATCTTTGGAATTATTTATTAGTTGGTTAGTGTTAGGAGATGTTCTGAAGCTAAATTTGAAATCATTAGTCAATTTTTAGTAATTTTTGAAGTTACATTAGGTATAAATGGAATAATTAAGTATTTCATATTGTCTTTCATGTACACACATATACCATGTGCATGTAATTTCTGAACATATTTAAATTGTCCTACAATAATACATCATTAAACTTTTTAACTTATATTTTTAATAATACAAATACCTATACTAGGTTTATTTATTTTAATTTGTTACAATAATAATATTAAAGTGTATATTCTTCATATAAATGCATGCATATAATGTGTATAAATAAGATTGTAGATTATATAAATTAATTATTAACATAATAGTTTACAGGGTTTTTTTCTTTTTAAAAAAATATCAGTTTATAAGTTCTTTTTTTTTTATTCTTTAAAAAAAGTATTATCAACTTTTTTTCTTTTAAAAATATAAAGTCAGTGAATTAAATCTTTACACCTAGATTTTTAATCCCAGCAAATTTGATTGCTGGTATTTTTTAAAATGTCATTTTTTTAGAGAACTACTAAAAACAATTTCTTCAATAGTATATATAAAATCATCTGTGGACTGCTCCTTTCTTTTAGATGTTTAAATTAAGCAAATTATTGAGTTGTTTTGCTTTAAGTTATTAAATTATAATTTTAAAAGTCATTTTAAAGATTTTAAACTAACTCACCAGCTATATATACACTTATCTGTGCTTCTCTGCATATATATATACATCAGCATACATATAATTACTTTTTCAGCAGCTGATGGGGTTCTCTCTGTAAGCTTAGTTTTGGTCCAGGTAAGGGTTTTTCTGCAGTTGGTTCCACTTAGATTAGGATTTGGTAAGCTTCAGACCAGCAAACTATTTTATCAGAACAATATCAACACAAAGAAGTTCATTTTCCTCCATGTGAATTCAAACTCCATCATTGAACTGTAGAGCAGCTGTTTCCTTACATTTTTACATCTTCATGGTAGCTCTGTATAACTCTGGAAACCAGTTCTTCAGATAGATATTCTGTTATAGCTACCAACTACCGCAGCTAACTACTTCACAAAATATTTTAGCCAAACTAGCAGCTAGCTATTAGCCACTTGCTTCTCAAAAATATAAACCAGACTGAACTGATATTTTTATCAGCACTTTTTATAAGACATCTGAGATGACAAAAACACCTTATTTGAAAACATAGTTTTTTTTGTCTAATTCATATCTTTTCAAAAAGATCACTAATCCTTTCAAATACAACTTTGAAATTTTACCAAAGATGTGATCTACATGTTTTTTTACTTAGATAGAGAATTAATTAAAATACTTCAAAAATAAACCACGCTTATTTTTAAATTCAAAATCAAAATAATAATAATACAATATTAATATTTGTTTAACCTTTTAAAATGTTTTAATTTATAATAAAATTCTGTTTTAAATTCTGAATTATTTAACTCTTTATTATTTATATTCCAGGAAATATAGAAAAATATCTACAAAAATTTATATCTGTGTTTTTTCCTACATTTCTTTTACTTTATACATATGTGCACACACCCAACTATGTTGCTGTGTGCCATGTCAATATATATCATGGAGTTAAATGACATAGATGCATGCAAATGCCAAATATAATCATCACCATCATTTTAATCATTATTGATTCACTGCAGAATCAAAGATTGTCCAAGTTTAATCACTCTAGTAAATAACCTATGGCTTTTTGGGGTCTTTTATAATCTTTTGGAGTTTAGTCCAAGACTTTATAACTGTCCACCTGTTATAGTTTCTTACAGAAATATGTCAGTCTAACTCCATTTCAGTATTTCATTCTTCCAATGGTATCAGTGATATTTGTTTTTCTCTCACTTATGTATTTAATTTTTATAATAATTTTGTTTAATTAATAAGCCTGAGATTTTCTCAATTGGCAGTTTATCCATTTAGTCAGTGGTCTTTCCATTGAAGGAATTTTTCAGGACCATTTTTTTTTTTAAAATTGAAACCCATGATGTAAGAAGTGTTAATACTTCTACTAAGAATTACATAAATTATTTAAGAAATAACTCAATATTTTTTTAAAAAGATTTATAAATTTATAATTAGAACTTTAAATTATCGTAATAGATTTCTAACAATAAGATCTTTCCATTGACTCATTGTAAATCAAAAGATTTCATGAGTGCTAATGTATAATAGGAATTGTGGACTTAATCAGTGAAGTATTAAATAGCTTCATGCTCTCAGATCTAACTGCTTCACCTATTTATATAGAAAGTAGGTTGAAGTAAAGAAGGGTTTCCCTCTTTTCTTTCAATGCATAAGCTTCTGGTTAAGACCTGTAGAGGTACCTACCTTTGCATTTTCAACTACACATGCTTTAGGTTTATTGCCTTAGTAAATATTACTTAAAAGATTCTGTTTAAAAATATGTTTTAAAATCAAAAATCACATGGTCTGAATGTATATATCAATTCAACTTTATTATTTGTGCGTGATTTTAATCATTGTCACTTCAATAAATGAAAAAAATCAACAACCTATTTGCATATTAAGCATTTTATTTTTCAAATCTTTAATAAAATTATTGAAATATTCAAATTTCTTGCTTGGGAGATTTGTTATAATCGGGTACCATAATGACAAATTAAGTGCAACGATTTCATTCAATTGGCCAAACAAATATTTTAAATACTTTTTTTGGCAAAGAATAATAAATAAAAAAAACTCTTAATTCTTATTCCACTAATCTACTATTACAATAAATTTTGTAGTTAAACAACAAAACAGGAAACAGGTTTTTTTCATTAAATATATGATTGTTTAGCCCTAGAAAAAGCGCAACTAATGATGCTGAACAACTACAGTAAAAATGGAACCACATTTAGTAAAATAGTAGATGCCTATAAAAAAAACCACAATACCAATAATACGTTCAACCACATTCAGCTTATATGCATATTGGTGCACTCATTGCACATTCACATTTGGAAACAATCCAAGAAGATACCCTAACACCTATGACAACAAGCCTAAAAAACTTAAGGATAGAGACAGTATTCTTGTACTACAGGACATTATCATGGCAATATGGTCTCTTTAAAATACACTCTGCATTATGACAAGGACTAGAATTAATACTTCTAAAAATAAATTTAAAAAGTGCGATAAGCTCATTTAACCCCATTGAGGGCCAATCACCATAACAACATTTTTTTTTACCTGGTTGAACAAGATAACTTTCAGAGGCAAGGACTAAATCAAAATTAAAAAGAATATTTTCATATAAGTATGTGTAATCCTAGTGTAACCTATTTTGATGTAACCAATTGATACTAATAAAGTTTGCTTTGAAACATATAAATGTATGTGTAATTAAGTATAAAATATTCTTCCTTATAATATTGATTTAAAAATAATTTTCTTATCAGTAGTATGTTTTGGGGTTTTTATTTTATAATGTAAAAAATTACTAATTAAAATTATGTGATGTAAAATTTTATAAAAAGTGCATAATTTATTTTTTTACATTATAAAGATTATTTTAATAATATTTAGATAATTCCATGCATGTATTTTAATGCTTAGTTAGAAGTATTGCAACTGAATAATATCACATGATCGTTATTAATAATAGTTTTATCATTATCATTTTAACAGAGTATATTATAGTTCACTATTTAGAGTTACAGCATAAATTATAATCATTTTAAAATAGTATTATGTAATTAACAAAGCAAAACTCTCCATACAGTATTGCCAACCTGTGCCAACCAGAGTAATCAATGAATGCCAGAAGGCTTGTGCATAAAATCCCTATCTAATGCCTACTCATCCAATATTCCCAGACTAGTTTTTGAGCTTGTGACCATCGTCAGTGAGGAGCTTTGGATCTGAGAGCACTGCACCTAGATCTTAGGATCTAATGCAACCCTCCAGCAACCACCTTATATCTCCACTTAACTACAAAACTATGAGAATGAAATTGAAAACACAATAATATTTGCAATCTAAGCTCAATAGCTTATATAGTCATATGGGTCTGAACTCAATTCAGTATCCATACATTTTGGCACAGGGTGGCAATACTGTATGGAGAGTTTTGCTTTGTTTATAAACAATTATGTGCTAGTATAAGATAGCGATCATGTAATGCTTAATGGTTATTACGTAATTAATAATTATATAATTTATTCTGATTACTCTTTCTTTCTTTTTTTTTTCATGCACTTTTATTGATGGTGTTTAGGTAAGTAAATTTTTACAATATAATTTAAACTATATATCTAAGTTTATTTTATTTGATTGAATATAACTGATGAGTGCTGGTTTAGCACGAAATATTTATATTGCAGATCATTTATCTTTTTCACATGTATGTGGTCATGTGTATTAGTCATATGAGGTAGATCAGATAGATGAAGGGAGCTTGAAAGTCTGTGTTCAAATCCCCTGTGGTTTATTTTATTTCTATTTTTGTTTAGATTTTATTGTTGTTACCCATAATAAGACCCATTGTGTAGCAACAAACTTATTTTAAAAAATTACCATTTAGATATAAAATAACAAATAATATATAACTGATTAAATTTTATTTATTGTGGAATATTATTTTAAAATTAATTAGATAGAATGACAAATTATAGAAATAAAAAAAGCATGTATACATCTTAGCTTACTAGATTATTCATGATCTCCAAAGGAATTATGATTTGGGGACATTGGACATTGTAAACATAATCAACTTTTATAAAAATAATATTCAAGTATTGGAAGTGATAAGGCCTGAGCAAAAATTCATTATTCTTGAGCTCTTATTATTTTACCACACTCTAAAGCAAGCATGGCATTATAAAAATAAAATATATAATATAGAACAAAATGAATATGAATGATTTGTGCAACCCAAAAAATGTAAGAAATATATTATTAGGGGATGAGAATGTCTGAATACATATATCTAAATTAAAACACACTTGTTTTGGATTAACAGCTTTGTGTAGATATATATATACATAAATATTTATATATGTACATGATTATTTTGCATACAATATATGTATTGTGGAATCACATAAATAATTTGATATATATATATTGTGTATGTTAATTTATAATCTCTTAACAATACAACTAACATGTATATTTGTAGTGTTATTTTTTATATTAACAAATCTAACAATTTTTAATCTTCAAATTATATATTTTAAAACTATTTATTTATTTATCTAATCGTATTTAATCGTAGCATAATTTTGGAATGAATTGTACATCATCAGTTTGACAAAAACAATTTATTATTGTTTGCATGCATGTTTATGCATTGGTGAAATCACCATACATTTATCTAATTATACTAAAATAATTAATTGGTAAGTTTCTTTTTTTTTTCATTAAAAAACTCCCAGAAACAACAAAAGAAAAAAAAGAATATAATATGCTTGAAAACATTAAAATAATGGTTTTTTTTTTTAAAAAAAAAAAACAAAAAACAAATATGAAATTAATATATTTGCAAACAAATAATGATTTTAAAACATGAAAATAATATAATTTATTTAGAAAATAAATCTTTGGGAAGAAATTAAATTAGCACTAAGAGCAAACACCTTTCCACAATAAATTAATAGTAATTAATCAAAAAAATTAAAGATATGAAATTATAAGCATTTCATAATAACTTGAATTAGAAAATTAAGAATCTTAGCATAAGAGAAATTTTAATACTACAAAGCAAAGAAAATTAATTATGGCAAATATAGTACTAAAGCTAAAATATTAATTTAAAGAAATTGTAGATAGATCTTGATAGTCACTATTCAATGAGAATAACAATTTTTATTCCACACCATTGGCTCATCCTATAATATTTGATCATATGAAAGTGCTTTATTACCTGTAAAATTTGCCAGTACTTGTGAGTTTTGAAGTAAACTAAGATGACAGCCCATATTTTTGATAAATGTACAGTTTCGAGGGCTTATAATCTACCAAAGATGTATTAGTTATTAAATTAAAACAAAATTATTAAATCAATTGTTAAATTTAAAAATAAAAAAATTCAATAAATTTTATGAAACTTTATTTCAATTTTTTTTAAAACTGATATTATAACATGGGAAGTGACAAGGTGCTCTAAAATTGTTGTACTTTGGTTCAATTCAGTGTGTTTCTTTTTGTCAGCAATTTTTTTGGCAAATTGTTATAATGATAAAAATTTGGGAACTTTTTGTCAAAGAATGAGATACAATAGACTATTTTTTGTGAACTTCCAAATAATAAATAATTTAATTTTTTTTATAATTGTTTATTTATATCTCACTTCTGTGCTATAAATTCAATACAATAGCAACTATACATACAACATTTTTATTTTTAATAAATTGCTTAACTTTTTGTATATGTTTTAAGATCTCTGCATTATGAATTTATCATAGTCAAAATGATTATTAGATTTTAACAATTTTTATTATATGATTTACATGATTTAATTTAATGTGTATAAAACATCAATCTTAACAATAAACTCAATTCAAACATCCTCCTATCTTACTATTATACTGAAATTTGATTTTAAATGCCAAAACTGATTATTTTATAATTGAATATTGCAGATAATAATTTAGAAACATACCCCTTCCTATTTAATGCAATAATAAAGGATTGGAATCAAACTAAGGCTAAAAGTCATTGATTAAAACCCAATCCTGCTATTTCCATCATATAACCTACCAAACAATAAACCAATTGCTATTTATATTTAGCAGCACAAGTATGAAAAATATATAAAAATAGCTACTAATAAATAACAAATAGTGATCAGTTAGTTAAGATGACTAATAATGAAAGATTTTTATTTCACATGGACATATTTTTTTAATAATTCAGAATTGGTTCTATCTTAATCATGTTCCAAGATTAATTTGGTATAGCTTGAGACAGCATAATAATCATCTCAATTTCAAAATTGGAGCAACATTTATGAGTATGAAGATTGTATGTTATTAATTTAGTTATATATATTGTTAACTCTCACTATGTGCATGTTTTGCATTTATGGATTTTGCCTATTTTTGACCATCACTGGCACCTAAGATTAATGCTTTTTTTAAAAAAATTGTAATTCTAAATATTTTATATAATTGTGTATATATTTGCTTATGAATATGTGAAAGAATATTGATTTGTCAAAAGACTGTACATATTATGCTGTTATAAAATTAAATAGAAAGGATTTCACCTTTCACATATGCACTGTAATAATTTATATAAGTTCAACAATACTTAGCTGAGTGCAGAGAAACTCTCAAATCCAAACACAAGATAGAGACTTTATAAAGATAAGAGTAGTCATCTTATATATAGCACATAGCTAAAAAAATGAAATCCTTTCTATTTAATTATGTAGGTTCTATGCACTTGATTAATAAATTTGAGCATTACATATGTTATTATAAAGAAAATAGTGTGTAAACCATATTTATAAATTACAAAAAATAATCAGCCATTCTTTGCAAAAAAAAGATAAATTGTAAGTTTAATTTTAAGTTTATGGTAGTAGGTATCACAAATATATGGTAATTGGATTAAGGAATGCTTTATTTTTTGCCAGTATGATCATATTTATAATCTATATTTTCATGAGTTTTATAAAATCCAATCTCTATGAATAGAAAAGATTGAATATATATATAGTGATGACTGAATTTAACAACTATCTTTTCCAGAGTTTCAAATACACAGAATATATCATTCAAAGTCCCCCCCCCCCAACAAAAAAAACCCAAAACTTTAAAACATAAGAAGCCAAAAGGCAATTCATGTGTTTATTTTTGTTTACATTTTATTAATATCTTATTAGTAATCTATATTGAATCCCATTGATAAAGAAAGATATTTGCAAGAAGTTGATCTCATATAGAATAGACAGCCATTCTGCATAGGTAAAAAAAACATGCTTATAATCATTAAGATTCAGTGGTAACCTGATAGTACCTACAATACTAAAAATCTAGACTATAATTTGTAGAAAGCATTAGCAGATGTGTATGAATGTACAGAAATCTATACATTAAATAATATAATCTTAGAAATTATTAAATGAATTTTTTATGCCTCATATGTTTTACTGCTGGCAGACATTTTCAGTACTCAAACTTTTTTATGTATTCTTGCAGTAAAGCCATAATGAAATTGTTTATTATATGTTCTTGGGTCAATATATGTGTGATGAAATAACATGTGCTTTTAAGACAGAGTTCTGAGAAGTAAATGCATAATGGTTATGAAAAATATTTATGATGTATTCTTATTTTGATGATACCTAACACATTATACCTTTTCAGCATTTATGTTGAACATAAATAATTAGATATCCATACTTATGCACAGATTTAATTTATAATAACAATTGCCTGTTTCATGCTAATTTTTTTAAACTTATTTTATGTACTTTTACAAAGCAAATTATTTTCTTTGAATCTTTTAAATAGTGAATTTATTATTGCCAAATTATTATTATTATTAGTTTTTACTTGACTGATTGATTAGAAAAGAAGCATAGAGAGACAAAGGAAATAGAATTATAAAGATTAAAAACATTTGATTTAAAATATAGAAGAACAAAACACTTTATATAGGAAAAGTATTATCATATAAGTGAATTAGTTATTGAATAGAATATTAAGTTACTAGTAAAGAAAGAAGATACATTAAGAAGTAGGAAACATTTGATAGAGAAAATACAATTTTGTTTATATTAATTGAAATAAATTGTTTAATAGATACAATTTAAAATAAGATGTGCAATAATGAATGTAGACATTGTAAAAGCAATAAATAAGACTTGGTTTGATAAAGCTCAGAGATAAAGGCAATTGAAATTTAGTTGGAAATACCATAGAATTGATGAATTCTAATTGAATTTCTGAAGGCAATGGGATTAAAGGATTAAAGAAAATTAGTTAATGTTTGCAGTGTAAATTTTGATTTTAAAAATGACCAATATATTTTTTTCTACCAATTCTGGTTTTATTAGAGCAAAGGTGAATGCAGAAAAAAAAACTTAATCTTACATCCTGGTAATCAGATGTTAAGACAGCAGCCTGAAGCACAATCAAGCCGCATCACATGATAGAGTTTTTGATAAGAAAAGAATGGTCCCATCCTCTTCTCTAGTTAACTTTTTAAATATATAAGCCAGTCTTAAACATCTTCGCTTGAAAGCATGAAGCTATAAATATATTCATATATTACTCACTGAGTCTTAATTTATGATAGTAAATGTGAAACCTTAAGTTTATTATGCCATAGTTTTCTAGATGTTAATATAAGTTATCAGCAATGTATGTAAATAATATTGTATAAATTCCATATTATTGTTGAATCGGTAATAAATTGAGAGGTTGTCAATCTCTTGCATGCGCCTTGATCGTGCTTCAGACTGCTATCTTAACATCTAATTGGCTGTCTGACAAGCAACAGTATCCTGCTAATGTATAATTGAGAATCTTGAATAGATATATTCTAATAGATTAGTCAGATTTTTATCTGAAGAGTATTTTGAATTCTGAAAAGAAAAGAATCAATATCTTTTGTTGTTGTGACTTAAGTTTTTATGAAGCTTGTTAATATTTTCCATTTTAAAATAATAATCTCATAATTGTAACCATTTATCATATTTAAAATCAATTTATATTTTTAACTAACTCTTTATATAATCACAATATATATGTACATTACACATGCATGGATAAGTTGTTTATGAATATTTAACAAATTCATAATAATACTCTTAACTAATTTAACTATACATTTGCATGTGATTACATATTATTTAGTTAATATACAGGAACAGTCCTATGGAATAATAATAAAATCAAAAATTTCTATGCATAGGCTAAGATTGTTAACTAAGTTAAATATTTTTTCTCCAAAACTTTTATATAGCAGTAAAAACTTATCTACATTTTATTTCTTTTAATACCCAAGTATTTTTTCTGCACTCCCTCTCCTCTCTCTCATATTATTTTAATAAAACTATTTCATTACTGGGATTATCCTTTCCTCTTATTTCCTGATTTTATTATAAAGTTCCAAACAAGAATCATTCATTTCTACCACTTTCACTCTCTTTTATTTAAATTTCTTCCATTTTTTATAAAATTTATGCTGATCCTTATTCAATATTCTTTATTCCAAGAATAAGTGTTTAATATTCTTTCTCTCATCTCCACATAAATTCTATCCACAGTAAAAGTTTTTATTCTATTTTTGATTTTTTTTTCATAGTATCTAAAACGTTATTCCTTGTACCAAATTATAATATTTTCTTTTAATGTTATCATATATACTTTAATACTTTTTAAAGTTGTAATTATAAATTTATTAAACGCACATTAATTACGTAAGTAATATTTACCAAGGCTGTAACCTCGAGAATATGCGTGTAAATGAGATAGAGGTCCCTACTATCGCATTTTACACGCATATTCTGGAGGTTACAGCCTTGGTAAATATTACTTATTTAATACTTTTTATAATTTTATATAACTCCAAACTATTTTTTTATTATTCATAATTCAACTTCTTTTTTTCTAATCATCTTTTTTTCTTATCCTTCATAATTATACACTTTTAATATATTATTGCATATTTATTTAATTTTTTATATGAATATATTATAATAAATTGTCTACCTATTAACTTTATATACTCTAAAATCTTTCTTGTCCAATGTATTTATTGTATCCTTCACATGATCCAATCAAACAACTGTTTTTTCCCTAAACTGTTTTCATTCATCTATTATAATCTTCCAAATATTTTTAAATTTATTTTATTAAAAAAATGATATTTCCATTTTATTTCTCTTTGAATAGTTTCATTTGCTGATCTCAATTTCCTATTTAATGCATATCTTATTCACATTTTTTTATATATATTAATTTTTCTATTCCAGTGCTGTCATTTATTTTAAGCATGAGTAATCATAGATACTAGATGATAATGTTAACTAGATCCATATCTAGTGATATCCTATTTCCTAGATGATGAATGGCAAGACTGAACTAGAATATAAAAAGTTTGCTACTCAAAAATATTATGTAAATTGTGGCATATTATATTTTACTTAATATACATGTACATTTTACATTTATAACTTTTCCAACTACTCTTTAGATATATAATATAATGTGTTTTGTGGGTTCATCCATGTAAGATTTTAGTTTAAAAATTCCAATGTTTCAACTTGATCACACAAGTCCTCAACTGGGAAATGAAAAGTATATAATTCTAGAGGCGCTGTAAACAGTGTTAATAAAAATAGTTGTAGAGGCACTGGAAAATCCACAACTGAAAAATAGGTGTATAAAATTGAAAAATAATAATAAGTGAATAAAAATTCATGGAAATTTGTTTTTTGTTTTTTAAAATTTCAAATAGGAGGAAGTTTACATGTGTCATCATGTTTGTTGATATAATTTGGTCTCTTTAATATTTCAATAGCTTCTCTGATCTTACATTGGTGAATGTTTTTACACCTGGATAGAAAAGTTAATATTGTGACCTGAATCCATAGCTTGGAAAAAAAATTTGAAAAACAAATTTCCCTGAATTTTTATTTACTTATTATTTTTCAATTTTACACACCAATTTTTCAGTTGTGGAATTTCCAGTGCCTTTACAACTATTTTTATTAACACTGTTTACAGAAACTCTACAATTATATAGTTTTCATTTCCCAGTTGAGACCTTGTGTAATCGAGTTGAAACAGTGGAATTTTTAAACTAAAATCTTACATGGATAAACCTGCAAAGGACATTTTTTTATTTGAAAACATTTGTACAAATATATATGTGTGATTCAAATTTGCATACTTTTGTTCAGCTGCTAATAAAGTGATTTTTTTCTTTATAACTTAAGGCTGAGTGCATTTTTGGTAAAGTTTACCATAATCATAGCTGTTTATGGTGAACTTCACTGAAAGCACCGAGCTCATCAGCTTTAGATTATAAAGAAGAAACAATCCATTTTATTATGCAAATGAATAAACATATGCAAATTTGAATTATGAATACAAATGAAGGGGAAAATCAATATATAATTGTAAATACATGATAGGAGTCCATACTTAAACAATATCAATTGGAATGGAAATAACTGGATCTCCTAGCAAGTCATGTAAATGTCAACAAACCATGAAAAGATCAAATGGGAACACTATCTTTTAACTCTGTTAGTATTTAAATTTAGTTTATTGACATAGTTTTAAACAAGTACAGCCAAGATTCTAATGAAAATGGAAATCAATTATATTAGATAGCTGACAAATTTCAAGCAAGGTAAGCTAATCCAGCTAATCATTTATTTAAAAGTAAAAGGTAGCTCAAGACTACTTGAACAATCATTCTAGAGAACAAGTACATTGGAAAAGTAGTATTTACCACCCTTGCCAATTGATAGATAGTGAAAACTTGAGCAGTTTTCCATTCTTGTTTTATTCTCTAGCTAAGTAGGGTTATTAAATGGAGGCTATAAATTCCTTACTAATTGGCAGTTGAAAAATCTGATGATTAATATTCTTTCTATCCCAATTTTTCTATGGAAAGAAATTGAAGAGATCTTTCCTAGGCATTAGCTATTTATATGTATGTGTGTGATTGAATTTCGTTTTTGCTTTTCAAAGAAACATTTATTATATCATGATACATATTGTATCAAATATTTCTGAATCGAGTTTCCTCATATTTGGCAAATGAATATGAACTTCATCGTAATAGCAATATATTCTGATCATTGAGTTAAATGTTTATCTTTTCTTTATTTTTTAATTTATTAAGATTATAATTCGACATTGATTAATAACAACAATAAAACATAACAGTGACATTAATACATATGTTTTATCCATAAATTTATATTTGTTACATAAACATGAATGATATCATTATATTTGTAAGCAATTGACTTGTGTTTGATAATAGGGAGGGGGGTTATCTGTTTTATTTCGAGTAGAAAGTTGTCCGCCTGCTGTGATAAATAGCTTAAAATGCTAATATTTGCCCCCATCTTCATCTGAGAAACAGATGATTTCTTATAAAAATATACACTGACTGTTGCACAGCAGTGAGCCAAGGATGAAAATCTCAAAGCGGATTCTCTGAAAGAATTAATCAAGTTTAAAAGGACAGTTAAGAATTTACAGCTTTGATATATGCAAATGAAGGCTCTGTAAATATTTGTCAGTTTAGTTTTAATGCTTTAGAATAGAAAATTTTTAATGTGTTTGCTTTTCCATTTTTTATTATTGCTATTTTATTACACGCGAATTTTACATAAATATATATTTATAGTCTGTGTAGCAAGGGATTTGTGATCTGCTCATCATTTTCGCAACCTACGTTCGAATCCAGGTGGCTAAAATTTGATATTTTTTTCTGGTTCCAATTATGCTTAAGATCTTTTTTTCAGGCAATGACTTTATATCTAACAATGATTTGTCAATGGATATTCTGTTATTCTCAATTACAAAACAAAATAACTCAGAATCCTTATCTTCCAGCAATTGACATTTATAATGACTTTTTTTTTTTCATGTTTGTCTATGAGAGACTGTCTGTTGGATAAGTGTAGACCTCCAGTGAGCTATCTAAAAACTGTTTTTATATCTACATATATTGGATAATGCATGCAAAACCAGATCTGAGTTTGTTTGTTTTTTAGATTTTTATACAAAATACATATAAAGAGGTTGCCTTGACAACAGATTGAGATTATTGATTGTTATTGATATTAGTATTGTTTAAGTGTTGACTGTTTTCATGTATTTCCATTAATACCTATCTTACCTTGAGCACTATTAGCTTTATTATCAAAATTATACATAATTGGAGTCCCATATGAAAGTTATAATTGCAATTTGAAAATTGTAGTTAACTATTTGTTTGTTTGCTTTCAGAATAGGTTATGTTTACCTGTTTAATGAGTTTTATTTAAACTCTTTTGAATTAATAATTTAATTCTTAGAAGTCAACTTGCAATATTTAGTATCTATATAAACATATTAGGCTACATATACTGTGTTTTTCCAAAAATAAGACCGGATCTTGCCCAAACGATGTCTTAGGGCTTATTTTCAGGGAATGTCTTATTTTTTTGTGTACAATAATCTACATCTATATTTATTTATAAATGCATTACTTTACAAAGGCTAAAAAATAACTGGAATCATTCTCTCATAGCCTTGTCTTTTGTAGTAGATAACTTTTGCAAGCTTCTGCATCAATCTGCCAAATGATGTCATGTGAAATCATGGTCATGTGTAGCACTTTTTTAGTATATGTATATATTATGTTAAACCACTAAACATCACATGATCACCATCTTTTATGCTAGCACATAACTGTTATTAAACAGGCAAAACTCTCTATACAGTAGAGCCACCCTGTGCTAACCAGAGTAATCAATGAATGCCAGAAAGCTTGTGCATAAAATCCCCATCTAGTGCCTACTCATCCAATATCCCCAAACTAGTTTCTGGCTTGTGGCCTTCTTCAATGAGGAGATCCAAGGCACCTCACTGATGAAGGCCACTAGTCTGGGGATATTGAATGAGTAGGCTCTAGATGGGGATTTTATGCACAAGCCTTCTGGCATCCATTGATTACTCTGCTTGGCAAAGGGTGGCACTACTGTATGGAGAGTTTTGCCTGTTTAATATATATTGTTTTTAACATTTAAAAAGAAAAGAGTATTCACATGATTTCTACTGCTAAGGACAGAATCATAGCACAAGTACTATGATTCTGATCTTAGCAATCAAAAGTATGTTCAAAGTTTTAAAGAATTTAATGCTGAATAATCTTTTCTTTTTAAATATTATAAATGTGATATACATACATTACAATTAGCAGAAGAAAAGAAAAAACTTTATGAATCAAATTTTTTTTGTAAAGTGTGTTTCACATATTTGTTGATTTTTGAAATAGCTGAAAAGTGGGGGAAATGTGAAATTCATGTGTTTATTAGGGAAAACAGTTGTATTGCTTGAAACAGTTTACAAGCAAGTTGCTTTAGGAGTGATTTAGAAGAAGTGTTAAATTCACCACATCCCAAAAAAGCTTACAGAATGAAATCAAATGGCAAGATAATGCTGATTTTTTTGGGGAGGATGAAAATGGCATTGTTCAATCAGAATTTGTTCGTAATGATCAGGTATTTAGAATCTACAAGTTTTGAAATTTTTATGTGATGATGTAAAACATAAATATCCCATTTTGTGGCAAAGTGAGAAATGCATGTTTTATCATGACAGCATAAAGCTTGAATATGAAACACTTTTTAATTAAACTCAGCATGACTCAGACTTATCCATCAGCCATATTCTCTCGATCTCACTCCATGTGACTTCTTTTTAATCTTTTGAATGAAAAAATATTTCAATTTTTTTTTTTGTACACTTAAAAATGGTGAAGAAAAAATGACAGAGGCATTAAAAGACATCACTTTGCAAGTGTTTGTGGACTACTTCGAAAAGTGAAAAACAATATAGACCAGTGCATTGCATTAAATAAACTATACTCCGAAAGTGATTCCATTTGCAATACCTAAAAATAAATATATAATTTTTCAATACAAAATTTCAGTTATGTTGCTCCCCCTCCTCATAAAATTCACTATGTCTATGTATTTTAATGGACAAACAAAATTCACCTATTTATCTGACAATCTTTAGCAAAGCTTATTTCTGGGGTATGGCTTATATTATAAGCATCCTGAAAAATCATGCTAGTGCTGATTTTTAGGGAAGAACAATTAATGGTGGATTTCCACTTTTATTATTTAAAGGAGGTTGCCTTGAGAACAAATTGAGATTGTTGATTGCTATTGGTATTGTTTAAGTGTTGACTGCTTTCATATATTGAAATATTATTAAATATATTTTTTTGGTTAGTAAGCATTTTTCATCCTAACACATGCATTGTACTGTTTTTTTAATAATATCTCAACAATGTCTTGTTGACTTTTGAGGAAACTCTTATTGAGATATTATAAAAAAAACAGTACAACTCATGTGTTAGGATGAAAAATCTGTACTGTCTTAATTACATACTATCTCTTCATTAGCAAATAAAATTAAATATATTAGTAAATTGCCAAAAAAGTATTATCTAGATTACTTAAATTTGGTTTAGAAAGTTATTTTAAACAATTTTATTTTAAAATGTTATAATATTTATTCTACCATTGTGCAAAAAAAACATCAAAAAGGCTTTCAAATAGCTTATAAGCTTATATATAAGGTAATAAAATAGAATTAAAAAGTTAAAAGTTATAGAATAGTAAGTTTAATGAATAAAGTGATGTTAATAATTAAATTGATAAAATTGTAAGATTATAATAAATATATGTATGAAATATGGTTGTATTGATATAATGTTTAAATTTTGTAGATCTGATGAAGACTGATAGAAACAGTCGAAACTATAAAGAATAAATATATTTTGCTTTAAAGTGTAAAAAGAGTGAAATGTTATTATATGTTAATGAAAACCTATGAGAGGCTTGTATAAATATAGAGATGTATGTTTTTGGATTCAACATTTTTAAGATGTTTAAAATTTTTAAACCATTAAGTTTGATAGAATAAAAGGAGTAAAATATAGATGGTGAATAAGGATACAGAAAATAATGATATCTATTAGAAAAGTTAGTTTATACTTTCATACTATTTTTGTAGTTGACAATAGAGTACAGTATCATGAGTAGATTGCAATGTGAAATGTAACTGTAGATATATCAAATATTACATCACATCCATTATTTTATCTTACAGTCTTTAATAGACTGTCAGAATAAATTACTGCTTTAACTTACAATTAATGCATGTATGTGAAACAATATTAAAAACATTTCATATCATTACATTTCAAATAATTTCTCATTATTTTTAATTGATCATGTTATTTAAATCACTTTTCATAAGTGATGTTTATACATATGTGGATTCTTTATATTTTCAAATTGTTTTTTTTTTTTTGTTTTATTTTTTAATATTAATGATGTAAAAGTTTAAACAACTTTAAGTTTTAAGAGAATAGAATGAATTGTGTTTAGATTGAATTGAAGGAATGAAATATACATTATCAATAGTGAAGTAATAATACTCATTAGCAATGCAAGACTAATGAATCTGAAAATCCATTTTTTAAATAAAAATTTAATGAATTTCAAATATCATCTACTATTGTTATATATAGAGCTCACAAATAAGCTCTTAACAAGCTTTGCAGAATATCCCCAATCCCAGACCAGTTTCTGCTACTGGTGTCCTCAGTGAGGTGTTAGGATATTCAAGCATTAGATTAAAAATACAAGGACAAACCCAACACTTTATCTAATGGAATACTATTAAGTAGAAAATCTGAAATTTTCAGACATTCATATGTCTTCTAATCCAGTTATCTAACTTAAATAGCCATATGGGACTGAACCAAGTTCAGATATACCATATATTAATAACTTTAGCAATATAAAATCACCAGAGCCTTAATAGCAAAAAATAAAATTACAAAGAAATCAAGTCATATGTCACATAATCTAATTTAACAAGCTTGTATTACAAATGTTATATATAGAGCTCACGAATAAGCTCTTAACAAGCTTTGCAGAATATTCCCAATCCAAGACCAGTTTCTGCTATGGCTTTCTCAGTGAGGTGCTAGGATATTCAAGCATTAGATTAAATACTCCAGGATAAGCCCAGCACTTTATCTAATTGATAACTATTAAGTAGAAAATCTGAAATTTTCAGACATTCATATGTCTTCCAAACCAGCTATCTAATTTTAATAGCCATATAGGACTGAACCAAGTTCAGATACTCAGATATAGCTAAAGTTATTAATATATGGCATATCCAAACGTGGTTCAGTCCCATATGGCTATTTAAGTTAGATTGGAAGATATATGAATGTCTGAAAATTTCAGATTTTCTATTTAATAGTTATCCATTAGATAAAGTACTGGGCTTGTCCTTGTATTTTTAATCTAATGCTTGAATATCCTTGCACCTCACTGAAGAAGCCAGTAGTAGAAGTCAGTCTGGGGTTGGGGATAGTCTTCAAAGCTTGTTAAGAGCTTATTTGTAAGCTCTATATATAACATTTGTAATACAAGCTTGTTAAATTAGGTCATATGACATATGGCTTGATTTTTTTGTAATATCATCTACATATTTTTCTTTTCAAACTAGTTTTTAAATGAAGTTTGGTGTATTCATTTATATATAAATTTAACAAGCAGAATATTTGATTTATGACTTATTTTGTATAATCATTATCTCCAGACCATGAATTGTTATTTTTTTAATACAAAGTTATGTAGCCACTTGTGTAAGATGGAGTAAATGACTAAAGAGCTTGAAAATGAGGTTCAAATCCTCTCTAATTACATCTAGCTTAAAGTATATACAATATACTTGTATTTAAATATTAGTAATCATCTATAAAATCAGCTTATATATGATGCCCTTAAGTTATTTCATAGCTGGCAATAAAATAAATCATTTTTCTATGATGCTAAATTATTTGCACCAAATACATTTGATTACTTGATTTCAAATATTTAACCTGCATAACATATATATATATATGCATACAGGACAACTGGTGCATAAGTAAGTTTACCCTATCCTAATTAATATAGCTGATATTTATTAGGTTGTTGTTGTTTTTTAAATTATTCTCTCTGATAATATATTATGCTTTTGAATAATAGATTCATTCATTTAATTTAATTATTTAAAAGTAATGTTTATATTAAATAATAAAATTAACTTAAACTGATAAAGTTTGTAACAAAAATAAAATTAACATTTATTATATTCTAAAAAGATTAAAAATTAGTGATATAACAAATTTGATCTGATCAAAAATATTTAACTATGGTTTATAACTTTATTTTTTATAGTTTTCTCTTCTCATACCCTATTTATAATAACCTAAACTATATTATTTTATCAACTTAACTACCATGAAAATAAACAATAGTTATCTATTTAACATTAATAATATTTAAAAGTTGTAAACTTTCTACAATCACTTAATAAACTTGCTAACAATAGCTTCTCTGATCAATCCACTAGTTAGATAAAAAAATTCATTTTTTTAATCTGATTACTTGCTTATATTATGGATAATAAGTTAGTCATTGATATTTCTAAGGGGTGACATTTTAAATTGGTGGCAACTCTTAGCAAAGTTCTAATCAACCAATAGTTTCCGATGAAAAGATTTAAGTTTATTAATTGTAACAACATTGTAAATAAACTATGGGTATTACATATATAATATTAAGAATATATAATAATATTTAAGAGTTATGAACTCCAAATGCAAATTAGTGGACTTGTCAGAGAGAATATTATAGTTCTAATTTGTAAATGTTTATTGTGATATACACATTTGGAGTTTATAAATCTCAATTAGCATTATTATTATTATATTCCAAAAAATTGATGTTGAATTTTGATGATCACATAAATGGCTTTTTTTTCCCTTCATGTGTCATACTATCGGCCCAGGAAGCGAACCCACTAAGTCAGGACAACTGCTGTAAGGCAGCTGTGCTGACCTCTCGACCACCAACGCTTGACATGAATGGCATTTTGCTTGCATTTTTGTAAAATTTCAACACAGTAAAACAGAATGACCACTTTACTTTCTTTTGTTGTAATGACATTATTGTTATTGACACACTTATAATCAACTGATATTAACATTACAAGCTTTAATAAGCTTCTTTACTATCACTACTTTATGCAATTAGAATTATACAAAGTAGCCTCAGTATAGTTGTAATTTTTCAATGTCATTTTTGGTTTCAAATAATAAAGATTTTAATTAGTGCATTTATTCAATTACAGGATTTTATTATAAAGTGATTATTTAGGTTGAGAAATACATTGCATTTAAATTATAAAAAATTAACTAATATAGTACAAAAATTTATTAGTTTGTATGTAACTGCATAAAAAAATATTTTACTTTTTGTGATAACTTAAACATTATGTGATTTAGATAATAGAATAACTGATTCTTAAATTACAGATCCCTGAGCAAAACTTAACCAGGTGATTTTTCTAGTGCTCAAATTTCACATGACTATCATGCAACTAATAATTTATTACCTAACTTCATATTCACTTAATACAAGGAAGCTCTCTTTGCCTGGTAATGCATAATTTTTTTAACTACTGCCATTGAAAGCTCTTTGCAGATTGGGTCTAATATTTTTAACTGATACTTTGATACCATATAAATAGTGCTTCTTGTTTTATTGTTTATCACAAGAGATTGTAAGAACTGGGAAATTAATTAATCAGTCATTTTTATTTATAGTTCATTCCTATTTTGGCTTGTTTCTAAAATTGTATAATAATGGGATGGATATTTTATTCTTAATCAAATAATATGACTTTTGTGTTCATTATTATTATTTTTTCTTAAGGTATTTTTGCTTTAAATAATTGTTATTGTGTTTTTCATCAATTGATCTTTTCCAGTTTTTTCAGTCACGATTAATAAAATTGATATATAACCATATCTGGATCAACTATGATATTGTAATTATAATAGAAATACATTTTCATGAACCACTGAGGGCTACAGGAAATCACTTTCAGAAAATATGACTGCTATTGTTTTTTGTTTTTATAATTATTATTTTCATATGATATCACTGTCACTGTTTAATTTTCATATCATTATATTACAAGACAAAAATCTTTCATCAAAATGCTATTATTCTTCTCTCAGATAATTATAAACTAGAAAACATTGTTATATATTTAATATTCAACTTATAATCTTTTATTCAATTTCTGTACAAAGCGTAAAATAATAATATGATTTAGTCACTCAGGAGGTCATACATTTAAACACTAAGTAGCAAGTAAATCCAACAATTCTGTTCATTTCCTTGAATCAAACCAAAAACATATAGCTTTTAAGAGCCTGATATTCTAACACAATATAAAAAGTAACTATCAAGAACAATTACGTTTATTAAATTATTATAAATTTAATCATGTATATTTTGTAAAAGTATCTGAGTATGTGTATATATAATGAACATGACGTGTGTATATTAAATAGGGTGATAAAGTTAATCATTTAAAAAACAATAAATAAATAATAACCATATTTGACATCTGCTACATTTTAATGACTCTTTGAATTGTTTACGACTTTTCTTATAACATATGCAAAGAAGATTAATTTTCAAAATTGTAAAAGAAAACACCCATGCCAAGCAGTTAGAGGTTTTAATCTCTATAATCTTTCATCACATTACTGGATTTTCATTTCAAGCTGTTTGATATGTTTTCATTAGCATCATAAAAAAATATAAAAAAGTAAAATTTGGTAAGTAGTACTTAAAAAATATGATTTTTTTTTTTAAAAAATAAAGTTGTAAACAAATATATAACATATTAGGATTAAAGATTTATTTATATGTATAAATTATTTCTAACAAAAGACCTTGAGACATCTCATTGTATTTACCTGCCATGCTGGTTGACCTGGTATTTAAATTTTGGAGTATTAAAATTTTGAGATTTTTTCAGCTTCCAAACAGATGGAGGGTTTTCTTTTATTTATCCACTAGCCATAACTAACTTGACCACTTATCCCATTATTAAATATATAAAACTGTTTTTAGCTATATGTTAAAATAATGATGGACAGAAGGGGAGAGTATTGGAGTTGTTTAATTTGTTTGAAGACATGAAAATTTGGGAATATGTTAGTTAATAAGATATATAAATACTAATTTTTCTGTGTGGTTTAATATAGTAATAGAGAAGTGAACAAAAGGGCTAAAGATTTTTGGATTGAAGCGAAGCCTATCATTTCTAATGCTTGACCATCATCTTCCCAGTGAAAACTTTTTTTAAAAATTATTAGTAAAGCTAATCCATTAAAAAAATTATATAAATCTTTTTATTGTTTAATTGTAATTAGAATTTAAATTTTGGAGTAATTTTAATAATTGTCATTACATGTTTTACAATTTATGAAAATCAAAATAAGGATTTATAATTCTTATAAGAATCTATTAACAAGAATTTTGTCAATAGCTGAGATCCATATATCTATAGCCAGGAAAAAGTTCTTGTGAACAAGTTTTTTCATTAAATAACTCTCATTGAAAAGGTTTTCAAAATAAATTTAAATTGTGTGCTTTCTTTATTGATCAAAACTCAGCTTATGATTCTATATGGAAAAAAAGGTCTTTGTAAAAGTTTCTAAAATTCTTAAATACAGGAAAACCATTCCCTTACAATAGAAAAATTCAAGTGACACTAAATGATGATCATAATAGATTCAAAATGTTATAAAATAATCTATCACAGGTTTTGATTCTCTTGTCCATTTTATTTAATATATTCATTAGTTATTTTTAAAAAATTGAATATAGAAAATTTACCTTCTTTTCTCAATAAGGACATGTAAAGGTTGGAATTTTTTTTTCAAAGACTGGGGCCTTGTTCTAATCAAATGAAGACAGTATGCTCAATTTTTCATCTAAACAACAGGGGATCATCTTGTAACCTGAATATAATCTTTTGCAGTAATAGACTGGAACACCTTCCTATCCCATGTTATTTATGAGTAACTTTGGATTATATCCTAACTTATTTTTGTCATTAATTTAAAATTGGATCAAAATTATGTTTTAGGAGTTACATCTTTTGCTGACTGATATTATTTGGGGATATGATGCAAGCATTTTATTAGCAGCTTTCTTAGAATTAGAATATTCTGCTAGTGGTTACTGTATTTTTATTCTGGGAAAAAGTTTTCATGTTGATCTTCTGGACAACTCAATTAATATTATCATAAAAATATTGCTGATACATTTAAGTCTACCTCTTTAAAGTCGCTTCCTATTTTATTGTATATTCCTCTGTTAGATATTAGATCAATTGCTCACAGAAAATATATGAAAAAGTGCAACATTGAGCAGAATATATGTTATTGATTATGGGTTTAAAGATATACACCCTTAATGCTATCCCTAAATCTATTATAAATTAATATATTATGGGGAAACCAATCATATCACTTGAAACTTTTTTGTTTCAAATTATTATTTTATCTTTAAAAACTTGCCAACTTTTGATTTTTTTCATTTCTCAGCACTAGCATATATTTTTCTACAATCCTCTTCTATTTCTATTTTAATTTTTTATGCAAGATTTTTAATTTTTTTTTCTAATTGGTTTATACATCTATTAACCCTATATTTCTCAAATCTTTTTTTAACCTTTGATCAGTAATCCATTAATTGAAATATTGTGATTTTAAAACTGTTAGGTCTTAAAATATCTAATATCTTATTTCTCACTTCATAACCTACCCACTAATAATACATTAAGAATTAAAAGAAGATGGATCAACTAATAAATGTGAGTGAATATAAAAAATTTAACAGTTAAAATAAATGTAAGTTGTAGATAACTATTGCTTTCTAGATTATTCATTAAAAACAAAAACTCATCAAATAATAGATATTATAAGCTAATCTTAGCCAAATGAATGATATACAAAATCTCAATTATTAAATTTAAAACTATGCAAGATAAGAATGAATTGATGTTTGTGAATTTAAATATTAAGGAAAACATAAAAAGATAATTGGAAAATGAGAAAAACCAATAAGTAGGATATGGAAGTAAAAGTAACTAAATTGAGGTTTGAGAATTCGAATGTTTAGAAATAAATATGGTCATAATGACTTGGTATTATTTATCTGTTTCTAAAAGAGGATACTACTGCTTACTTTAGCACACAATATGAATAAGCACTTATATATAGAACTAAACTGTTAATAAATAATAAAACATGATTTTTTTTCTTCTTTAAATTTAAAAGCTTTGAAAATCATTTCTCTTTACTCAACTCCAGACTCATCTAAAACCTGCACTCTCCATACAGTTGTGCCACTCAGTACTGCATGGAGAGTTTTTCCTGTTTTAATAACAGTTATGAGCAAGCATAAGAAATGGTGATCATGTGATGTTTAGTGGTTTAATACCAGACTCAGTTATTGAGAAACAACAGACATTATCTGGTAGTACTATTATATTCACATTGCCACATTAGTATTTGGAATCCTGTATAAGACCTTAAATTCTGATTGACAAAATCCATATGTTGTAAAATAATTTGGGGCTATTGATATAATAGTACTATCATTTAGAATCCATAGACTACTAAAGTTTACAATGGCTCTGAAATAGAGTGAAGACAATGCCGGATGAACATATCTTCATAGTTAAACTGAAGTCATGAAAACCATTACTATTAATAACTATTATTATAACTAGAAATCATTTACAAGATCAATTACATGATTTTATAGAAGTATTTTAAATATCACACATACAGCAAGAGTCAAAGTAAAAGATTTTTCTTTTGATTGCTGATATAGTAATCTAATTGGTAATTATTTGGTAGACATTCTGGCACTTTTATAAACATATGGGGGAACCACTGAATTACTACTGAAAACTAGTATGGAGAGTAAAAAGAGTCTAAATATATATAGATGTAAATGGAATATTGGGTGCGAGTTAATTTATGATAATAACAAGAAAAATAATTTACTGTTTAAGGTTCGAACGGGATCGTTAGCAACAAGAGAATATGCATGTAAATGGGAAAATGTGGGTGATTTAAGAAAGGCTTAGAAAATATTAGGCATTTGTTAAATGAATATAAATGCTTGAAAGCAGAAAGGGTACAAATAATGAAGTTATGGAAGACTGAATATAAACAAAGTGATTATACAGAATGTGGATTATTGTTTTTTATGATGGGTTTGGGGAAATATAAGGGGGATTTAGATATGAGGGCCATGGAATTGACAAAAATTATATTGTGGAAATGGGATGGAGCAGGATATGGGAAAACTTAGGGTGGGGAATGGAAAGGGAAGGTAAAGTGGCTAACAGGTTTCTCTGGGCATAGTTGCTGAGATATTTCTGACTCCATGTAAGGAGAAGTCACAGTGTATCACATCACACCAAATGATAAATGAAACAAGTGACAGGAAATAAAAATAATGCATGTTTTGCATACTTATTTGGAACAAAATTGAATAAATATAAAATTTCAACATTTAAATAACTGAATAGTAGAATGAAAGTTGCAAAATTTTAATGAATGGGTAGCTTTAGACCTTCACCTCCCAAATAACATTTGTATTAACTATATTCTATTTCTCTTTCCCCTTAAAAATATTAATATAAAACTTGTGCAGTTTTAGTGAATGAGCAATATATTTTTTTTTCTCCTTAAGCAACATTTGTATTAAGATATTTAAATATTTGTAATAAAAATGTAAATAATGAGAAATTTTATTTTTAGAAAAAAAAATCCCCAATGCTTTACTATTGGATTTTAAGTGATAAATGTTGAATTTGAAATGTCCTTTTGCATTAGCTATGTGGCTCGAATAGCAACCATATGAAATTTTTGAAGAATTGGTTTAAGATACAACTTATAAGATAACTTTAATTAGAAATATACAAAAATCATATAGTTTATCTTATCAGAAAGAATAAAAACAAGAAATATAAAAAATTGAAAAAATATAGTTATTGCAGATTTGAAATTAGAAAAAAAAAAAGATTTTAACACTTTTTAAAATTATTTTAGATTTTTTCATTCAATTTTAATAGTAATTTTTTTATTAATGGTTTATTATATTCCTTATAACATTTCCATTAAAATGATATATAATATGATCTATCTAATTAATCCATAACATCAAAAAATAATATCATTGATACCTTTCATTTTACCAAGAAACCCTATAATAAATGTTTCCACTGCAAGGATCAACATATATTGAATGAAGAGAAAGTAACAGAGATGAATAAGTTACTCTAAATATTATTCAGGCTATAAATGATTCAGATTCAATACATGGTGTAGCTAAACAAAAAAGAGATTTAAATTTAGTGCAATATAGAATGTTATTAATAATAATTCTCTTTTTATTATCTATTTTATCTTTCACATTGAGAAAAAGATTTCATTTTGTTAGATAGAATCCATCTAAAATGTAAAATCCAAGTGATTCCTACAAAATGATTTTTACAAATAATAAAATGTTATGATAACGATGCAATAAAATAAATATATAAATAAAAATGCAGATATTACCCAACAGAACTATTCATAAATCATTTTCTTCTGATCACAAAAACAAAACATGTACGTGAAAGTTATTGGAAAAGCTGGCACATCGATCAACATTCCTGAAGGAGCTAAGTGAAGTGGAATTTGAAGAGATGCAGTGCCTATCTCAATTTTAGTTGCCTAGCATTAAAGTAGCCTCTCTGAGCATTTTTTGCTATATGGCATCATCATTCTGCACAGCTAACAAAACTTTCATTTTCCTAAACAGACAATACAAGACTTTTTGAATATTGTAAAAGTTATGAAAGCACTATTTCTATGCCTAAATGATTGCTAGCATGACAATACAAGACTTTTTGAATATTGTAAAAGTTATGAAAGCACTATTTCTATGCCTAAATGATTGCTAGCATAATTCAACATGGTGCACATCATTAAGATGACTTTCTACACAGATCCATCAATTATACCCTCACTTTACTTGATTTGAGAGATCATATTGTCACATATTACAACCAGTAAATTTAGGGATTGCTTAATAAACTACTATTTCTCTAAGCATCTGATATACAGCTTTCAATTTTGTGTTGCACTGATTTATATATATATATATATATATATATATATCAAATCAAAACTACCCCAAATCTAAAATTAAACCAGACCAGAATAAAAATAATATTAAAACACAACCTAAGGTTTCACTGCTACAAGCAGACTTCTCAAGTGTAAAGAAATAATAAAAAAAAAACACAACTTATATATACTATTAAAAACTACCCACAAATCCATTCACTTCCCATCCACCCTTAATATTAAAAGAACTCTTAAATATATATATATCCACCTCTATTGCTA
The DNA here is from genome assembly GCA_028023455.1 of Epiperipatus broadwayi. Lineage (NCBI taxonomy): Eukaryota > Metazoa > Onychophora > Udeonychophora > Euonychophora > Peripatidae > Epiperipatus > Epiperipatus broadwayi. Next base: position 15,230,774 of record JAQFVV010012396.1, read on the forward strand.
AAAGGAGGTTGCCTTGACAACAGTTTGAAATTCTTGACTGTTATCTGATGTTGAGATTGTCTAAGTGTTGACTGGTTTCTAATGGTTATATATATATGTAGGCCTAATTTTGTACATTTGGTCAAAGTCTTTACTTTTATTATTTGGCATTTTTTCATTATTATTAAAATGCAGGCATAACAGTAAATTATGAAATCTATTACACATCATTTTGTCTGCAAAATAAAACTGCCTCAGACTTATGCCTGCGTATGAATCCCAAACATTCTTCAACTGAAATATACTTGCCTTACAATTAATTCTATATATGTGTGTGCTATTAAAGCAAAAAAAAAAATAGACAATTCACGATTTTCACATATTTTTTTCAATTCTGCATTTTTTTTATTTGCATATTTACTTACTTTCACTAATAATTTTATCACAAAAAGTAAATAAAAAAATATAAAATTTACTATTCATGTGTAATGAGAAACTTCAGTTCTGGAAACATCTTAAAAAGGTCTATTCTACTCTTCCATTATGTTCAATGGAATTTCCAAAAGTTGACAGGAGGAAGAGTCTGGTATACTACTAGTTTCTGTAAGTAAAGATTGTTTTTTTCTTCATCTTTTCATTTATGAAGGAATTAGTTTATCTTTCAGAAATAAAATTTTAAAATTAATTGGAATTGCTAAATGATAAAGTGTCTTTGAAGTAGAACAGCTTGAAAATTAGAAGGAAAAAAATCATTAATTCTCGAATCTGTGTAAGAATCTATTTTTATCTATCCAACAATTTGATTCAGTCTTTTCTTTGTAAAATCTAATAAATTATGGGAAGGGAGGATTAAATGAAATTATTTAAATAAAAATTTAAGTTTTATCATAGATAAAAATGATATATACCATCTGAAAAGATGGAAAGAATCGTGTGATCCTCGCTCATGTAGTCCATACCGTTTTTTTTTTTTTTAAATTTGAAATATAGACAAAAAAATTAAATACTGTATTTAAAAATCATGGCTCAGCACTGACTTGGGGTAAATGTATTAAGATTTTATTTTATTTGTATTTGTTACCTGTAAGAGTCGGAAGTAAAAAAAAAAAAAAGCAAAAATTTGGTTTTCTTAATAGAACAAGTTATGGATTTTTTTCTTCTTAAAAAATATTAGTATGAAGATATTGTTTTAGCATTAATAATAAAAACATAAATAATGACAAATTTTATTTTGTTTTATAAAAAAAATCTCCAAACACTTCCCTTTTAGATTTGAAATAAAAATATTGGTGCATCTTTTATCTTAAGATATTGTTTTTATTTTATTTGTATTTGTATGAAGTAGTAGAAATAATAAAGATGTAAATTTACTTTTCTACAAATGTGTCACATTTTAATACTTGTGAATGTAATCAAAGAGAAATCAAATAATATGTAAAAAAAAAAAGGTTTTGAAATAATGCTTTTATTTAAACAGCTGACTAAAAAGTAGAAAGATAAAAAAATCTTTCTTAATTTGCCATTTTTGGAAAATATCAATCACTCCATTAATTGCCATTGTTGGAAAATATCAGAGATCTTAAAAATCTAAACTTGTTATAAAACAATTGGAAATTCTAGGAATATTGTCATTTCAAAAAGGTATTTGAGTCTCAAATAAATCATAAAAATCAAAAGGCCTCAAATGTTTTTATAAAATGACAATATTCCTGCAATTTCTAATTGTTTTATAATGTCTAGATTTTTTTAAGATCTTTGCTATTTTCCAAGAATGGCAAATTAACTGAGATTCAGTTTTTTTTCTACTTTTTCGTTGGATTACTTTATCTTTCTATTTTTTTAGTCAGCTAGTAACTGTTTACATAAAAACATTATTTTAAAAAAAACTTTATATATATATTTTATTTTTTAATTATAAAAACTAAAAAAATTTTGACAAAAATTAATAAGTTATGAAAAAAACCGATTAAGACAACAACATAGATGTGTTACATAAACTCCTGAGCAAAAATAACTTTCATTTATTAAATCTTTTATCAAACTTTTTTTTATTAAAACAATAAGTAGTTAAAACTATAGAATAAAAATAAAAAAGCGTTTAATTTAATTACTCTAATGTACTACTATTTTACTCTCTAAAATTAAATTATGATTATAAAACTTTTATATTATTGGCAAAATATAACTGACAAATTGTTCTTAGGCTAATCATTATCAAGCCATGTGAAAAAGACTAATTAAATCAACAATGTAAACAAGTTGCAGAAACTCCTGAACAAAAAGAACTTATTTATTAAATTATTTATCTTATCAAACTTTTTTCATTAAAAACAAAAGAAAATGGTTAAAAGTAAAAAATCTCAGCCAGAGTAAAATTTCAAAAATATAGACATTCAGACATAAACATAATCAGAAAATGTGTACATACAGAAGCACAGCAAGTTAATACAGAAGCATATAAAAAGATATATGACACTGGCTCTTGCAAGCGAAAAAATCTCTACAAACACTGTCATTTTGCTATCTAAAACTATCATCTTTTAAAATGCTACTTAAAGAATTTTAATAATTTCCAATGAGAAGACTGTTTTGACATTTTTATGACAGCACAACATACTCAATCAAATTGACTATAAATTACCTTGCAGCAAGTACAGATTGTCTATACAGCTAAAAAGAAAAAACTCTGGGTATAGGAGTGACTGTTCTATGAAAGTTGACGCACCACACAATTCATTCCTTCACAATATTGATATCAGAGTCTGATTGAACAGTAAATTGAGCCTCCATTAAATATCAAAAGCTTCTTTATAGTGAACATTCCAATGAACAAAGTACCAAATTAAGCAGCAAATCTTATATTTGTTTGTAATCAAAAAAAAAATGTACTCCCCACAACTTGTTCTATTTATTGCTTGGTATTTTAGTAGTGATTCAGTGACTTCCCCAAAGGTCTATAAAAGTCTCAGATCACCTATTATTAATTATCATACTAATTCTCTTATTCTCTAGTGATCATGATCTAATACAGTGTTTCCCAACCTTTTTTGGCTCACATACCACTTGGTAGTACATCACGCTAAATTGTACCACTTCGTAAAAATGATTGTATTTCGTGAAATTTGTTATTGTGAGTGTGTTATTTTATTTGCATTATAAATATTATAGGGTGACCATGTATGTATTCACATCTCATAATGAGACAAATTACATCGAAACACGCCTAAACGTCATGCCAGATTATAAACTCACTGAAGTTATAAACGCACTGTAACATATTTATATGTATGTGTTTGTTCAAAGTTTCATATTTTTTCCAAAATAATTTATTAAAGATTACATTATTACATTAAAGGTTATTTGGTACATATTTTGTTCAAAGTGTTTTCTCATTCCTTCATTTGGTTTTTCCGAATTTGAGTCTGTTTTCTCTTTTTCGAAGCATCTTGCTATTGGTTGGGCCATGGAGAGGATAAATCCAGAATGTCTCAAGTCATGGTAAAAATAACCTCAGGGGTTATCAGGCTATCTCTTGTTCTTGTTTTCTTTATATTGTTCAGCATGAAGTTAATAGAATTAAAATTTTGATGATTAAATACTAGCTTACATCTAGTAATCCATAATAGATGATCAAGAATTAATGAGAGTCTAATTTCTGGGTATGATGCTTTTCTGATACCTTCTTTCAAATTAAATAATTTAGATTGATTTGCCTTGATCTGACTCATTCTTTATCTACTATTTTGTCATGATTTCGTTTACTAACTAATAAATGGTTTTAATAAGAACACAAAATTATAAAAAAACAATTAGTATATTTTCTTATCATAATCAAATATGTTTGTAAAATAGATTTAATGAGATCTTTGTGCTTGTTTCGAACAACATAATTTTTTGAAATTTGGTTCAAAAGATGCGAGGTCTGGTTACTTATTTTTTTACAAAATATATGAAGAAAAAGCTCTTCCTATTAATTCTGTACTAGTAAATGGTAATAATAATTTAAGAGCTTTCTCAGAAAGTTGTTCATATTCTTTAATGTTTAACCAAAAATTAATTAGATTGTGTCGTTTGAATTCTACTTGTAAAGTTCTGTCACATGATAATTCTATTAAATTTTCTTTATCCTTTATTGATAATGATGTAGCTTTTTCTAAATTGTCTGCATAGAAGAGGTTTGAAATCCAATTATCATTTGTGTTTTCGGGTTTTGGAAAATATTTCGTGAAAGACGTTTTTAATCTTTTTAATCCTGTTAAATGTGCTATTATATTTTCACGTATATCTTGAGACAGACTAACTTTATTTTCAAACAAAAAAATATGTAGAGTTTCGAATACTTCCAGTTGATTGTTTTCGATACTTATATATATTACTGTTTCCAAAAATCTAAATTTTTAATCATACTTTCAATTTTATCATTAACATTAAAGATCGTTATCGACTGTACATATAAACAACTTTACTGTATAATATTATTAATTAAAATAATTTTTATGAATTATAGGAAAAAACGTTTCTATATTTTTATGATTTAATTATTTTTTTATGTCCGCCATTATTGATTATTTTTCGTGTACCAGCAACTCGCGTACCACCAGTGGTATGCGTACCACAGGTTGGGAAACACTGAATTCTAATAGAAAGATCATATCGATCTGCATCTTCAGTTCATTTGAATTGCATTACAAAAACAGAATTCTTGATGCATCAGCACAAGAAGTCACTTTGTATATATCTGGATATCTAATCAAAGAATGACTTCTATTTATTGCATTTCTATCAATACTTTGATAACTAAAAGTTCAGCACATCACATTTATTGTTGCCATTGATGTCATAATTTTCATTTATATGCTATCAATGCATTTTTATATATCAAGTAAACATTTTTCATGCATTTATATAAGACTATTTCAAAAGTAGTTTTACAGTTTTTGCAATAATCTCGTATGTGTGAATGCACATGTGTATATGTAGGAAATCAGTTATATTCGAAAGCTTCACTTTTTATTTAATTCTTTTTTTGTTAGTAAAGTTACATAACTAAAGCTGTAGTTTCTGTTTACTTAAAAATTCATTAATGCATTTTTGTGAAAAAGGTTATTTAATCCTCTGAAACAGTGTTTGCTTTTGATTAAAGATAATGTAACTAATAAAATCGTAAGATGTAACAGTCTCTGTGCGCCATTGAGTCAATAAAAAAATCACATTTTCTCTCTTTTGAATGAATATATTGTTAAGTAATTCTTTATTTTGCAAGCTTCTAAATTGGATATAAAACATATTACAGATTGAGTTTCTAAGAATTGACTTTAGAAAGGCCAGCAATCCTTTTAGCCATTCAGTTCATTTCAAAATTGAAATTTACAGGATGTCAATGCAGTTATGAAATTGAATATGCTAATCAAAAAAAAAAAAAAAGTTAAACTGATTATCGTTTTTTAATCTGTTTTTAAATACTTGTTTTAAAAACACTGAAAACGTTAACTCGGATATTTAAAGAGAAATAAAAATATCTAAATTTATTTATTACGATTAATTTAACTATATATATACACACACACACTATAAAAATGATAAATATTGTTTATTAGTAAAACTTGTATTATATATTAATAAGTTGTCTTGTATTGGTGGTCGAGAGGTCAGCGCGACTGCCTTGCACTTGCAGGCAGTTGCCTGGGTTGCGGGTTCGCGTCCCGGCCGATGCTATGACACTTAAAAAAAAAAAATTAATAAGTTGAAACGAATTAAGTTAAGCAATAGAGAATCATCACTAAAAATCTTAACTCACATTTTTAAAACCATAATATGCTTCCAGTCAGGGCCATGTCGCATGCAGGTGTGCAGGTTATGTGGAGCAAAAAGGCACTTCACTATTGGATTAATGAGATGCCAAGCTAATTAATAAAATTTATATGTAAATAAAATTATTTACATTTTCGAAACGTTTCATCATTAGAAATATGTTGAGTGTAAATATTTATTTAAATATAAGAGGAATACTTTTTTACTTAAACTTATTTGTGACAATTATTCAGGCTTCGAATTTCTAGACATGAGCTTAAAATATACTACATATGTACTTTTATCATTAAGCTAATTTGAACAGACTGATGCCATTTTATCATGATAATTAATAAAACTTATATGTAAATGTTTAGATTTCCAAATCACTTTATTCCTAAAAACACATTCTGATTGTAAATATTTATTATTTAAACATAAGTGGAATATTTCTTTACTTATTGCAGCAGTTGCTCTAATCTCTAAATATATTTTATATATACACTACCATTCCACAGAACTGAACAAGCCAATGCCTTTTTGTCATTATAATTAATAAAATTTATATGTAAATAAAAATGTTTAGATTTCCCAATCATTTTTATTTAAATATCTTAATTTATATAAAAAGTAATATATTATTATAAATAATTTATTTTAAAATAAAACTTATTCTAAAAATATTACCTCATAATTACAATAATTCTGCATATGATGAAATTATTTTTATCAATAATGTTTTACAAGTTTTAAATGTGTTATTCACTTGGGAGTATTGGTTGAGTGTTCCATCCCAGAAATATTAGGTCTGGGTTTGATGCTGTATTGTGCCAGCATTTTTTAAATATTGCTATCTTTCTCTTTTTTGTAACTATTGTCTCATATTATTTTTTACACATTTTACTAAATAACTTTTCCTATTTTTAATAAGGATATCTTTTTTTAAATGCAGTATTATTAGCTTTTTACTTGTTCTCTAACTAATAACTGGTAATTGAGCCATTATTGAATAAACAATCTAAGTATGAAAATTTTAAATTCTTCCTTTAATCCTGACTAAATCTTTAATTGTCAAAATCTATAATAAAGTATAATATAATACAATCTAGTTATTAATAGGCATTAAAAAAATTAAATACTGTAATAAAGTAGTGCATTTTATTACTGAATGAAAACAAGAAAAGCTATTTTTGTTAATTAGAAAATGTAAACAAGTTATTTGTGAGAGATTGGATTTTTAAAACTTGTATTTTTATCAAGTTGTTTGCTATTGAAATTAGTTTAAAATAATTTTTTAAACAGATATTGCCCACATTAACATGGCCTTATTGGAACACCTATACAACTTAACTTGTAACCATTTTATTGGAAAAGTACCTATAAAATTCTTTATCTTTACTAGTGGAAGACTCCAATTGTTTGGTTTTTTTTTCCTAATTATAATTTATCATTAAACAAAAAAAATTGCAAGGCATGGAATAATGGCTTCTAAGAATTTAGCGAACAATCAATGTAAGTGTGGAAACTTCTTCCCTTAAGTAAATCTTTAAAATGATTAAGTTTTTATAGTGAAATAACAAGCACACACACACACACAAATCTATTACTGAGATTCTGAATGACACAAAGTAAAAAACAAGATAGTTAGCAACAGTCTAATTAACCACCAAAGTCTGGAGAGCTTTTCTGTAAATACAAAGGTAAAAATGTAAATAATTATAATTTATTAATATTCTATTGTGTCTTTGGCTAAACAAAATTTTATAGAATTCATTGTTTTAATTAACTAATTTTATTTCACATGGCGATGGGAGTCTTTTTCACATGATAAAAACATTTAGATATATATAAAAATAATTTTACTTGCAAATATAGATGTATTAAAATTACACAAATTAGTACTTCTAATATATAAATAATTGCTTATTTATTATAAATATGATTTTGTGCACTTTTATTGAATCAATATTTGAGAAAACAAAATAGAATACATATAATGCAAAAAAAAATATTTTCTTTTATGTTTTATTAAGAATCCATTAATAATACTGTAATTTTATTATTATTTGCATATTCTGATTCAATTCATAAAAATGTTAATGAAGAGCTGATTTTACATTAATATGACCAGAACATTCCAAAACATTTTAGGTAAACAACATAACTGAAAAATTTGCATTACCGCATAAATTAGTACATCCACAATTGTATTACTTTGCATTTGATATTCATTGTAGGACTTATAAACAGGCAAACAAAGGAGATGTAATTTCATTTAGCATGTAATAAAATGTTTTAATTTTTGAAAAAGATATAGATCAAGCAGATCTGGGCTTTGATAAATAAGAGGTCAGGTATCATTGCAATGCTTCCAGGCCATCTCTGATCATGAGGCTAGGGGTGCTGAAATTTATCTTGCACAAAGGCTCTCATATACACATGAGGGCCTGCTTTCAGTCATCACTATAAGTGGAATTTATAAGCACTGATGATCAATATTGATTATATTTATAGTTTGCTATTCCTCATTTTTATCCATTATAGGATAATCTCTCTGAGTTTAACCAATTTCATTTATACTTAGCCTAGAAAATTTTATATGAAATGTCTCTTTCCAGGTCTCTTATAAACCTTTGGAATTCAGTTGAAAACTTCAATTGTTCATCTATTGCCATCTCTTCTAGTCTCATATTTTAACCTCACAATTCTTTCAATGATCTCAGATATCCACATTACTAGTCATGTTTTGTAATGCATATCCTAAATGACTAGTGTTTAATTGGTAGCTTTTTTATGGGAATAATTTTTATTAAAGATAATTAATCTTGTTTCTAGATATACACTTCCTTTATTACCCAAACATTTGGAAATCTAAAGGTTTTTTTACTTCACAATAATTCTAGAAAAGAAGAGAATGAGCTTTATTTCAAGATCAATGAATATGCAGATTAAAATGAAATAGTAACTAGGTATTTCATAATGTATTAAATTATAAAATAATAATCATGTTAATCTACCCAGGTAAATATTTATTTAAAACAGGCAAAACTCTCCATACAGCAGTGCCAGTCAGTGCATCCACTGAGTGGCACTGCTATATGGAAAGTTTTACCTGTCTTAACAGCTTGAGCAAGCATAAGAAATTGTGACCATGTGATGTTTAGTGGTTTAATACCAATCCTGCCTAATAGGGTAGTCATGGCTATGGTTATTAAAAAATCAAAGACACCAAAATGTATGGGTACTGAACTTATTATTTTTCAATTTTAGACTCATAGTTTTGTAGTTAAGTAGAGATAAAAGGTGGCTGTTGGAGGGTTGCATTTAGATCCTAAGATCTAGGTGCAGTGCTCTCAGGACCAAGGCTCTTTACTGATGAAAGCCACAAGCTAGAAACTAGTCTGGTTGATATTAAATGAGTAGGCACTAGATAGGGTTTTATGCACAAACCTTCTTGCATCAATTGATTACTATGGCTTGCACTAAATGGAACTACCATATGGAGAGTTTTGCCTGTTTTAACAGTTTGAGCAAGCATAAGAAATGGTAATCATGTGATGTTTAGTGAACTTAAATATCTCGACCTCTCTTTATCGAGAAATCGCCACTTAATAGATTACCAAAATGATTGTTAAACCATTTGAAATTCGCAGCTGTATCCACCCTAACTCTAACTCACCTGCATCGCATAAATTTGCTGGCCTTAATGCATTTTTGTTTAGAAACTTTTATTTATATAAATATGAAGCAGACAGGAAAGAAAACATAAACAACTATATTAAAGATCTATTAGCAGCAGGGTTCAAATTCAAAGCTATTAAAAATAAAATCATAAAATTTAATAATACAATAAACAATAATGTACCTCGCACCAATCTACCTAGAATAACAATCCCCTACATTCCTAAAATATCTAACAAACTAATGAAAGCATTAAACGATAAATTTAACATAGCAGTTAGAACTCCACCTAATTCTAATAGATTGCTTAACAACTCTAAAGACCACATTGATCGATCGTTCACCCCACACGTGGTGTACTCTATTGCCTGCCCTCAGGCTGGATGCCATGCTATATATTATGGTGAAACGAAAGCTACAATCAATACTAGACTGGGTCAACATATTTACACATTTAACAGAGCTCAGAAAAACAGCAACACGTCCTCTGTATTCTTGGAGCATGCTAAACAATCTGGACACAACTTCACACCCGCCAATCCCATAATATTGTGCTCAGAATCAAATGATCACAAAAGAAAAATAAAGGAGGCATTTTACATCAATGGAAACATCCATGCCATTAATAGAAAGGATACTTGCTTCGAGATCTCGAAGAAATGGGCTACGTAATACTAGCTTATTTGAATATTTGTATTTGCATATTTTATTATACATTTTATGAAGGCTATGAATATGAGGCATGGATCCTCGAAAACGTTAAGCCGATAAACTTTAATACTAATTAATATCTTCTCTAATTAACAATTATATATTTTACATATAGTGAGAAGTAAAGCTATATTTATTACATAATGAATAGAGGTCAAGAAAAACAGATCTTACATTGCGGAATTTCGATGATTAAATACGAGCAAAGACTTTCGTTCTTTTCTAAATGCAAGGATTATAATATTATGCCCAATTGTTGTGTGGTTAAAATCAATAGAACAATATACAATAATTTTAAAATTAAGAATGAATTGCCGAAACAGCTTTTGGCGCATATAACATATGGATGTAGAGATGCTTTCAAAAAGCAAACAATCAGATGGAATAAAATGACTGCGAACTACTTAATCCCCCAGTGGATGCAAGATAAACTGCATAAAATTGAGAGATTTCATACAGCAAAATTTGAAAATAAAATACATTTTTTGCTTATCAAGCAAAACAAATATCGCCATAGGATTAATACAGACGCGTTCGTTAACAAAACTTCAATTACACCACCATATGAAATCAAGAAAATTTTATCCTTCGGACCGAAATATGTAGGAGGAAGTTGGAGATCTCCTAAACTCGAACTAATAGCAGACATCGAAGCGAGTCTCATTAACAATATACAAAGAGATGCTATCATCACCGATATATCTAAACTATTAAATAACAATTTGGTTGATAAAGAAGGAAAAGCATGGAATAAAAGTATATTAAATACCAAACAATATTTCAAAACACACAATATTACTTGTCTCAAAGAAGACAAAGGCAATCGTTTTGTTTTGCTAAATAACACAGACTATAAAAATAAAATGCACGACCAAATTAAAATATTAAAGTTGGTGCATGATAACTCTTTTAATATTAAACTAGATCGAGATAAATTTATTAACAATGTGCTTCGGACTTTCAAGGATAAAGGGATTACTAAATCCGAATATTACAGGATTTACCCTTCTGCCACTAGACCCCCCCCCCGAATGTTTGCCAATTTAAAACTACATAAAACAGGCGAACCACTTAGATTGATGATGGATTTCGGTGGTGTGCATTATTTTGAAGCAGCCAAATTAATCAATCAATTACTTATAGATTACCTTAATTTTGGCTCATACACGATAAACTCGTCTCTCCAATTCATCTCCAAAATCAAAAATACTCAAATCTCTCAGACTTCAATTATGGCTACAATGGATGTGAAGGAACTATACGGATCAATTAATCGAAAAGCATCTATCCAAATAGTACACGAAGAGCTACTGCGAGCACATTGCCCTAGTGAAAGAGTTAAATTCATTATTGCTTTCCTGTCATGGCTTGATTCACATATATTTACACTCTTTGAAAACAAGTGGTACACAATGCAAGATGGATGGCCCATGGGCCTTCCTATCAGTGGTGTTTTATCTAGCATATATTTAAATAAATACGAGCTATCGATCCTTCCAAAATATCACAATATCAACCAAGACTTTACATATATTCGTTATGTAGACGATATCTTTATCATAACCTCTAAAGATAATACTTTAAATATACTACGTGATTTACAAAACTTAACCAAACTTTCATTCACCATCACATATGAAAATAATAAAGAACTTAAATATCTCGACCTCTCTTTATCGAGAAATCGCCACTTAATAGATTACAAAATGATTGTTAAACCATTTGAAATTCGCAGCTGTATCCACCCTAACTCTAACTCACCTGCATCGCATAAATTTGCTGGCCTTAATGCATTTTTGTTTAGAAACTTTTATTTATGTAAATATGAAGCAGACAGGAAAGAAAACATAAACAACTATATTAAAGATCTATTAGCAGCAGGGTTCAAATTCAAAGCTATTAAAAATAAAATCATAAAATTTAATAATACAATAAACAATAATGTACCTCGCACCAATCTACCTAGAATAACAATCCCCTACATTCCTAAAATATCTAACAAACTAATGAAAGCATTAAACGATAAATTTAACATAGCAGTTAGAACTCCACCTAATTCTAATAGATTGCTTAACAACTCTAAAGACCACATTGATCGATCGTTCACCCCACACGTGGTGTACTCTATTGCCTGCCCTCAGGCTGGATGCCATGCTATATATTATGGTGAAACGAAAGCTACAATCAATACTAGACTGGGTCAACATATTTACACATTTAACAGAGCTCAGAAAAACAGCAACACGTCCTCTGTATTCTTGGAGCATGCTAAACAATCTGGACACAACTTCACACCCGCCAATCCCATAATATTGTGCTCAGAATCAAATGATCACAAAAGAAAAATAAAGGAGGCATTTTACATCAATGGAAACATCCATGCCATTAATAGAAAGGATACTTGCTTCGAGATCTCGAAGAAATGGGCTACGTAATACTAGCTTATTTGAATATTTGTATTTGCATATTTTATTATACATTTTATGAAGGCTATGAATATGAGGCATGGATCCTCAAAAACGTTAAGCCGATAAACTTTAATACTAATTAATATCTTCTCTAATTAACAATTATATATTTTACATATAGTGAGAAGTAAAGCTATATTTATTAATATATTTATGAAAATGCCTAGATTTTCTGATAATTATGGGTGAAGGTGACAGATAAAGAAAACAATCTAAAGAATATGAGGATCAAAATCTGGATTCCATCGATGTCACTCAATTGCACATAAAAACATACATTTGTATGTGGATGAAATCTGTTTTTTAATGATAATTACATGACATATTGCTAAAGAAATCATGTCATATTTGAATACCCTAATGGCAGATCAAGTATAACAATTATATTTACTTGATTGAACTGAGATCCTGAAACTTTTTAGTTCAAAGTCTGCTTCTTGACCAATGGGCTCATAGATCATGTATTTGAATTGTCTGTTTTTAAAATCAAAACAATTATTTTCATCAAAAATATAAAATCATTTTATAAAATAATCATAAATTTTATTGATGTAAAATTGTAAACTAAGTAAAATATAATTGAATGGTTTATCGTTTGGAAAGTTATACATCATTTGCACATCAGAAATGAATCTTTAAATGCTAAGTCCACCACACTACAACTATAGTATACCACACAAGTAATACTTATATAAGGCTAAAACCTCAGTACATGTACCTTGAGTGCTTAATTTTAGCAAGAGAGACCTCTACAAATCATAATGCAAGATTCGACTTTATAAAGATAAGAGGAACTCTCTTATCTCTCAACCTATTTTCTTAATTATATAGGCAAATCAAAATGCTTTAGATTTGCCTATATAATTAAGAAAATAGATTGAGAGATAAGAGGGGTCCCTCTTATCTTTATAAAGTCGAATCTTGCGTTATGATTTGTAGAGGTCTCTCTTGCTAAAATTAAGCACTCAAGGCGCATGTACTGAGGTTTTAGCCTTATATAAGTATTACATGCTAACATTGCACCTAATAAGAATTAATATTTATATCACACAAGGCAAATTATAAAGTGATCTATCAGAAAATCTCATCATGCAATAAGAAAACATTTGCCTTTTGTGTTGTTAATTATCAGGGCACTCCACCTATATCAAATCTTTAAAAAGATGTCAATTTTTTGTAATGATCCTGAAAAATAATAATGATGATGATGATGAATTGTGATAGAATATATATATGCAATTAGTTTAATTAGCTTAGTGACAAAATAATTGACTCTAGAATACGAGGTATCTGGTTTCATTCCCAATTGCAAAAAGTAACTTTAAAAAAACTCAATTTAGTAACGTGACAAAATACCAGTTGAGCAACAGAACATATAACTGAATATAATACATCAAAAAATATCTAATAAAAATAATTTATTATTTAATAGGATAAAAAAAAAACATTAGAGAATTTATAAAATTAGAATTATCAATGAATTTTTTTTTGTTCGGACACTTTTTTACTGTTTTATTTATATTTAACACAAACAATACAGAATTAATAGAATTGATGTGTATAAATAAGAATCACAAGTTTTAAATAGATTTTTAATGTGAAGATATAATTATTTTCTGAGGCTACTAAAATTGGAAAAATATTTTTTAGAGAAATTGGTTTAATCTTATTCTTAGATATTGTGACGTAATGAGAAATATATATGATTGTTGAATATGAAATTATATTGTAGTTTATCGAAGTTAGAGAAAAGGAATTGAAAGATTTTTTTTTTTTTTTAAATATATAGATTTTTCTGCACTGAAAGATTAGGGAAATGAAAAAGAAATTGAAAATCTTAAGACATGTGGATTTTTAAATGAAATGCAAAAATAAGTTGTAAATATATTACTAGAATATAGAAGTAATAGAAGAAACGACTTAAAAAAAAGTTTTGTATCGATGAAATTAAAAAGCAAAAATGAAGTCGGATTGCACATGTATATTAGAAATATAGTGATTTTGCAGAGACTTGCAAGAGTGGAAAATAAAGAAGTTAAATAATAGTGATGATGATGATGATCAAGAAGTATTAAAATAGGTAACGAAATGTGTAGGATTTGCTTCATGGCAGATATTCATTGGAGAAGTCTGAAAGAGAAGACTGACTGCTATTTGAAACACAGAATAATTTGCAATAGTCTGTGTTATCTGCTCCAACATATATAATTGATAATGGTTATTTATATATTCATTTTTGAAAATGCATATGAATAAATAGGTATGCTTAAATTGAGATTTTTGATTTATTAAATATCTTTTATTAATTTTAGAGAAAAATACTATCAAAGACAATTATTGAAGCTATTATAGATACTTATTATCTTCTATTTGGTTATGTATATTGGTATCAAATTTTCCTTTAAACTCAATAGTAAAAATCAACTGTAAAGATAATTGTTTAATTTTTTTTTAATTGCTTTTTGTCCAATAAATATTATTGTGCATGTTGCTATTTAAATGGACTTTTCTATTGGCATAGATATTAATTATACTCGGGATTGTTTTGAAATTTAAATTTATTTGTTAAATCATAATTTTTTTAATGTACATCAATAAATTTAAATGCTTTAAATCTCTTTCAGCTCCCGCCTCCACTCCTCCCCCCAAAAATTAAATCATTCTGTAGTTATTGATCCTTAAAATAATGTTATATTTGTTTTGAATTACATCTTAGCATTATCTCAAGATAAAGATTTCATTTGAAACTTGTCAGATTCAGCTGTTAAGAACATTGTTCAAAATACAGGATTTATGTCATAGAAAAATAAGATCAATAATTATTTGTAAATTTCTTAAAACAACTTGATTATAATCAATATCGTATTTTTCTAGTCATAATAGGTATTCTGTGTATTACATATAATTAATCTATTCATTGAGTACACTGAATGTTTATTACAATAAATAGAGGGATTTGAACTTAGTATTTACAGTCTATATTTATTTTCCAATCCATCTCAATCAACCTTCATGTGCATAGGGCCTGTGTATCGTTTGTTTAAGATGGAGTGGATGATAAACATAGACTGAAAATCCTTTGTATATAATATTGAAAATATAGTGCATAAATAAATATGTTGAAGTTTTGCTTTTTATCAGTGCACTCTCATCTCAAATGAAGTTCTAATAATATCACAATTACTCGTCTGCAAAAGACCATTCTCTCTCACTATGTATGTATTTTGTGAACAACCTTCTCTCATCAGGTGGACTAGAGGCATTAAACACTTAGGTCTTCATTCCCATCTTTGTACACTGATATAAAAGTAATAGTAATTTATTTACATGTTAAAATAAATAAAATAATTGAATGGCTTATTGCTTGGATTTCATATGAAGTTTGAGTTCTGGAAACAATAGAGCTTACACTATGATGCATGGACTTTGAGCCCCAAAGTATGTTTCCATTTCACCAAATCACATATGATGAAAATAGTTAAATGATTAATTGATTGGGAATTCATATGAAGTTTCGCAGTTGGGAATGGCGGAGGTGGAATTATAATCCATGGATCTTAAGCTCCTTTACTGCCATTTTATCACTGCACTAAATATTATTTAGGGGGAAAAATAATTGAATGGTTTGTCTTATAAGAAATTTGAGCATTAAAGTGGCAGAGTTATGTGGATTTGGAGTCGATAGTCTGTCACAGCACCAAATTATGCAGAACAGTTAATGCTATAAAGTGATTGGTTATTTTTTAATCTTACATGATAATTCAAATGTGTGATTTAATGTTCAATCTAATTGTCTAAAAATTCTAAAATTATTTGTTTATTGATTGCTTTTAATGAGAAGCTTTTACTCACCAATTACAATTTAATCCAGAGCCTCTGCAGGTTAGTGTGTAGTGGTGGTAGCTTACTCAAGAACTAAAGATTCCTAAATCAATTCTTAATTGAATAAAGTTTTAAAAAAACCTCTATTTTATTAGTTTTAAGTTGAATTGTTGTATTAAATATGTCACTTTATTATGCAAATGGCACATGATTTAAGCATTTGTCATTGTGGTTAATATTATTATAAACACCAAATGATAAAGAAATGAATGTCATTACATTAAAAAAAAATTGTTTACCATGAAAAATGGTAAACTAAAAGTTTATATATATATATTATAATTATAAATGATCCTGCACTTTTTCCTATAAATGATCCTGCACTTTTTCCTCTATCAGCCTTTACCTAAATTAAAATATAAGGATACATTAACTTAAATCACTTTTTATACAACTTTCTCATTAACTGTACATTAGACTAATCAAAGAAATATTTTAACATCTTTAATCTTAGAATGAGATCTCTATGCCAGAATAAAGTTTAAATATTAATAACCATCTGTAATACATTGGCAAACTAAATCAATTTAAATAACTTCTAATTTATAAATTAGTTTGTGAAGTCCAGAATGAATTCTTTGATTGAGCATGTGAAGTTTTTTTTTTTATAAGTTAGTCGTTTATTGAGATTAATTTTCTAATTATGTTATTTAATTAATCATATATTTTCCTGTTTCAGTTTTGATTTTAACCCTTAATGTTTATAATACGAACTACGATTTCACATGCAATCTTTTTTAAAACAATTTATACATTTTTCTATTCAATATTTTCATATGAATCCGTAAATTCTATATATAATTTTATGAATATGTATTAAAAGTTATTGAGAATTATTAATTGTTTAACACTAAATATTACATTTTTAGTATGAAGGAATACTTTCTGTTTCTTGAATTTTAAGTTTAGTTCATTCTAATCCATTTATGAAGATAATTTTTATTATTATTTAGAAATGTTTATATATTATTAAAAAAAATTTCTGTAAGTATTAACAAATTAAACATATGTAGTTTTCTCAGCTCACTTTCAATGTCTGCATTAGAAGTAATTTACGCTACCACAGAGCCATCTATTATAAAGTTGAGAATTAATAGATATTGCTCTTAATTCATTATTTTTAATGTAGAGTTTATCGATAACACAAAGTTAATAAATTATATAAATTAAAATTATAGTTACATAAATAAATGAATATAGTTAGAATTTCATATTAAATATCATATCACTATTAGTTACATGATTAATTTAAAAATTCATTATTAATTACATGGTTAATTTAAAATGTTTTTAATATATATGAATAAATAAATGAAATTAGAAATTGTAAAGGGCAGAAATTAAATTATATATTTCCATATTTTTGTGATTATTATTGTATAAAATTCGGAAATATATTTATATTTTAATCCTAACAGTTATTTTATTTCCCGTTGCTTACCAAATAGTAAGCAATGATAAAAAATTTCATGCAATTATATAAATGTTGGGGGGGGGGGTAGTATTTGATTTCTAATTTTAATCTTATTAACAGAAAAAAATATGTTGGGAATTTAGAAGAAATGGAGTTAAAGACAAAATGCCATCTTAGAAATTATATAGTAGAGATGATGTTGTGACTAATATTTATAAAAGTTATTTCTCTGTACTGTTAATAAAATATTAGAAGATGTAATGGTAGGTATAAAGATATCTGTTGGTTATATTAAAATAAATTGTATTAAGAAGATTGCAAACAGAAACAATATTTATTGATTTTTCAATCATCTTGTATTATTAAGAGTAAAACATCCTTAATTCAAATATTTATTATTCGAAAGCTTCTCATATCTAAACCATATATTTCAGAATCAGAATAAAACATATATTTAATGTGTTGGTTAACCATTTACAGTAAATAAATGAGTGTCTACATACCTTTACATAAAAATTAAAGTCAAAAACAGATCAGTAAATATTTATAATTTAATATGCCTAATTGCAATGAGTTTTTGTCTTTCTATACACCAGAATAAGAGTTTGTAGGATGGGAATAAAAGATCTATTCTTAAATATGAAAAATTCACAAATCCAAAAATAAAATTTATATCCAGTGATTTTCAGATTTGTATTTTATTATTTCTACTTTCTTTAGTACCAGACCATCATGTTTGTGTTAAATCATTTGAACTTGATCTTTATTTGAAACTATTCAATTTTATTTACACATTTTTCTCATTTTATAAGCAGACTTTCTATCCTATTTGATATTGTATGTTTTTCTTTATTGCAAATTGTTTATTGTGATAAATTTATCTATAGTCATCAAGTTTTATATTTCAAGTAAAAAAAAGAGGCAAAAATTATAACAATAATTATATAGATAATACTAAGAAAACAATTATAAATAAACATAAATATTTACTGCAAAGTACATCTTACATAACTCAAATACCAATTATGCTAAATTATATACAATAGGACACAATTTAATAATGCAACCAATATGCTTATACAATACTTTTATATAACAAATAATATAGTTAGATGCTCAAGAGGTTATATGAAATTTGATGACTGAAACATTTTTTTAAAAATTCAGCTAACCATCAATTCTAAGAATTTTTAGCTCTTATAATTTGCCATTTTATCATTGTGCTTAAACAATCTAGATAGTAATTTTAAATAAGTATAGAATATAGATATAATAATTTATATCAACAGATATTTTAGATAGTTAAATAGGTAAAAAAAAAATAATGATGTCAAGAGTTCAGTAAAAAGTAATAATTAAGAACTGCAAAATAACATAGAATAAAAAAATCTTTAGTACAAAAAGTATTATGCAGTTAATCATAAGAAAAATTACACAACTAGCCAATCTAAGAGAAACAAATACTTCAAAGCAGATATGCTGTACAAATTTTAAGAATAAATCCTATAATATTCATAAAAATTTGTATTTTAATGCTGATTTGTCAAAAATCATTATCATAAACAATATGTTTGACTTATCAAACACTTTGTGTTAAACGTATATGCAACTTGTCTTGCATTGGTGGGCGAGAGGTCAGTGCAACTGCCTTGCACTTGCAGGCAGTTGCCCGGATTGTGGGTTCGCATCCCGGCCGATGCTATGACACTTTTAAAAAAAAAACTTGTGTTCATCTGAAGGTTTGTGATTGGTGGTACTTTAATAGTAATTATGTATTGAACTATCTCCATCATTTAATGTCAATGTTTTTAGAAAAAGTCAATTTTCATATAAACTTTTTAATTACATTCATCTGTTAATAATAGCATACAGATTAACACAATATTTTGAGAGACACCAAAAACTAAAATCAAATATTTCTTATGATGAGAGAAATGCTATTAAATCTTTAAATTAGATAAATCCATAATCTTTCTCCCTGCTGACAAAGGCAAAGCTATAATTGTAGTTAATACAACTGATTATGATAACAAAATATGAGAGATTCTCACAGCAGGCCAATACAAAAAATGCAAAAAATCCCATACTGATTGCAGAAATAAAGATATAAACTTTATAAAGAAAACATTGCAGGTACTTCACTGATTCAATAAATTAAATTAATGTCATATTTCAGCAAAATTCCTCATCTTTATGGTTTATCTAAAATTTATAAAGACCAAGTTCCAGTAATACTATCATTAGTTTTAGAAATTCACTTTGCCAAAACTTGTCAAGATTTCTTCTCAAAGTTCTTAATCTTTTAGCATACAAGATACAGACCTTTGTACTTTGTGGAATTAATCAAAAACATAATTGAAATAGCTGACATATTGGTAAGCTTTGATGTGGAAGGTTTATTCACAAATGTACTCTACAATGAAGCATTGTCTATTGTAAGGAAAAAACTAAATGATGATAATAGCTTATAAACCAGAACATTTTTTCCTATTGACAGTATAATAGGATTTTTAACATTATGCATAACAATAACATTCTTTCAATGCAACACAGAACATTTCCAACAAAATCAAGGAATGGCTATGAACTCACTATTGCTACCTTTGATTAGCAACATTTATATGAAAGAACTTGAAACCACAGTAATGAATTCTATTCTGTATCCATCTAAAGTTGGGCTCAATCTGTTGATCACACATTTTTTATATGGACACATGGTGAAACATTATTACAAACATTTTTGAACACACTTCAGTGGCATATCTTCTTCAATTAAATTTACAATAAAATTCAAAACAGTAATAAAAATTGGCATTCTTAGGTATTCTGGTGGCAAGTCTCCCTCATGATAAAATCAAAACTACATTTTACAGAAAACCCACACACACAGAAAATTATTTGGCATATATATCAAAAACACAAAATAAAGTTTATTACTTTACAACAGAACTAAAGAAGTTTGTTCAGAAATCAATGATTTGGAAAATAAAATTATCTATATAGAACAATCAGCTGTCATGATAAAAAAAAACAGACAACAAAAAGAAACATCAAAGAAAAAACAGTTTTGCAGTCATCGGATTACCTTTTCAAAGCTACATCATACTACAAGGAATTACTACATTTATAAAATGTCATGTGAATGTGAAGGATATATACTAGAAGACCATTGAAAAGTGATTGAAAAATCACAAACTAATGATTAAAAAAGAAAAAAACAGATGTATCTGAAGTAACTGACCATGTATGTACCAATAAACACATGTTAAATTGGGAAAATATGGAATTATTGAATAGAAAAGAAAAACTACCGAAAAGAAATTTCAAAGAAGCTGATCATCATTACAATGGAAAATAACCCATAAGGCAATCTAGTATGATAATTCATTATGTCTGGAAACCATTAATTAATCTTGCTTTTAGAAAAAGTGAAGAAATCTGGAGGATCCTCATAAATAAGTATATAAAATTTCTAGTGATTGTTGCCTTTGGCAGAATAATTTAATTGGTTATAGTAGCACCTTAATTTCAATATTCATGTTTCTAAAAGTCCAGCTTCAATTCCATGCTAATACTGCCACCTGGCATACCAAAAACACCTGAAGAAGAAAGAATACTACTCTAAATGTTATGCTATATACTTGTCTGTATGTTATTACTAAAAGTTGAATGTATTTGAAAAGTTTAAATAAAGTTTGATTTTTTTTAAGGCATTTTATATTAGATGATGGAAATAGTCCAAAAAATTATTACTAATATTCAACTTATAATAAAAAGGTAGTATAAAGTAATGTAAGTATATACAGAATATAACAAAAGTAAATTATTATCAAAAAATCAATTTGTGATAATTCTAATGTGAAGAAAAGTCAATAAAGGATAATATGCAATTTATACAGTCAATACAAAGTACATAATTATATAAAAGTAGTTCCCAAAATGTTTAGCAGCAAGATGTATTAATCTTAAAAGCAAGAGAAAATAAGAGACTTTCTGCTAGAAAAATGTTGTTTATAGTCAAATTAGAATAAAAAGATAAAGAAATGAAAAGTTATTTATATGAGAATGAAGAATAATCAAATAATGTTCACTACAAAATCTTTCCATTATATAAACAGATAAAATTGTGAAGAGGCTGTCAATGGTGATGACTAATGTTATATAAAAGCCCATTAGTAAATCCCACAGAATTGTAATGAGTGATAATACAATGAAAACAAATATATAAATAATGTATCCTCAAAGAATAACTATGACAACTTAAATGTAATACAAAATCTATAAGAGAAATAATGAAAAATTGAAACTTAATACAAATTATAATAATAGAATGTTTTTAGTAGATATAATTCACTCTTTGAAAATAAACAAAAGGAAAAGAATAAATAGGCCAGCAGTCTCAATAATAAAATATAATACTAAAGAAAATTAAAAAATCATTTTCTAAAATATATCCAAGATTTAAAAAATAAATAAAAGTGAAAAGTCATTTAAGAATAAAAAGAAGAATTATATATAGGATAGAACAAGAAAAAGCATAAAATATCATCTTTATAACCAATAAGTCAAATGTTATAGAAATGATACTATCATGTAATGAATTGAATGATTTCAAACCTCAATGTGAAGGCTATCAGAAACGAATGTCTAACATCATCATAAAATCAATACTGGAAAAAAATGTTAAGCTCAAATTCATTATTATGCAAATAATTTGTAACTGAAACAGGAATTATATAAATATTATGTATTTGGGTGGGTTTTTTTTCTAATGTGTGATTCAGGTATGTTGGTAATTGTTAAGTAAAGATGGAAGAAGTGAAGATGAAATTGAAAGAAGAATAGTATTGGCAAAGGAGGCATTTGTTAAGAGAAAGAAATTATTGAGAAGACCTTTAAAAAGAGATTTAAGGAAAGGGTTAATTGTACAATGCATATAGTGTATTATTGTATGGTTATGAAACATGGACAATGAATAAAAGAATTAGGAACAGATTGGAGGCTTTTGAGACATGGCCATGGAGACAAATAGAAAAAATTAGTTGGATGAATAAAAGAACAAACGAGGCAGTTTGAGAAAAGTAAATGAAAAAGTAAGTGATTGAGGAAATTAGATATAGAAGAGAAACTGAATTAGATATATATTTTAAAAAAATACTTTAATGAGGAAGGTTTTGAAGAGAATGGTGAATAGGAATAAGAAGAAAGGACAAAGAAGATTGATCTTGCTGCATCATATAAGTCGGGGGTCACTTTGATCTCAATCTCACCGCTCTTTTTTATTTCATCTTGTAATTTGTAAATAAATATTTTGATGACTCTAGGAGATGAAAAGTGTGTTTTACAATATTGATGCTTCTTGAATTCTGCATTATTATAGAAGAGTAATTATGGTATATGATGGGTGTTTAAATATTAAAAATTTGTGAATAAATGAAACTATTCAAAGTAATTTTGTTTGTTTATGTTTAAGAGAATTTTTATTTTTTGTTAGGATGTATACAGATTCTCTTATGTTTCATTACTAAAATAAGTGTTCAAATATATCCACAACCATTCATAAATGCATATTTTTCATGAATCTATTATTAGCTCTTTCCTTGTGGTTTTTTTTATGGAGGAGGAGAGAGGAAATATTTAAACAAATTGGCTGTTGTGTTAAAAAGTTTATCTAACCCTAATATAAGAAATATATGTGAGAATGAAGATTTGATCACTGAGTAGAACAGAATGCAGAAATAGACCAATCAGCTGCGTAACTGCCCTCTGGACCTGTCCATAGGATAGAACCCTATTGATTTAATGATTGATTAACAATGGTGTGGAGAGGGGGGGTGGATTATTTTAAACAAAAGAAAAATAATAATTGAATGCATTTGAGATATGGGTTTGGATGAAAAAGGTATAGCAGTTTGGAAAATGGAAATGATACTGATGGTACTGCTAATTAATAATTAATGTTATTGGTTGAAGAGACTTCCTAGTTTATATCTTTAAATCTCTACATATTGCTATAAACTCAAACAAGTAAAACTACTTACATTCTGTATATTTATTTGTTTTGGGTTTTTTTTTTTAATTAATGCAGCAGTTCTGAAAAACCCCAGTGAGTTATATGTAAACTAACTGTCAGCAAACATAAAATGTTTAATGAGCCTGTCTACACTTTAGCTTTGATCATATATAAGCATACCATTTACAACGTATTTATAAATATAGTGTGACTTGCAAATAATGATTTCAAGGCAACAGTTAGTTTACATATAATTGACCGGGAGATTTCAGTAATCCACATTACTTCATCTATATTCAAGCTACATTGGGGGGAAAAGGTTATATTTAACTCATATATATATATATCATTATTCTTATTTTTAAAAAAAATTAACCCAAATCTGTCTTTGCAGATTGCTGTAAATTTTATGACTTTAGCTCTTTTCAGTAAATATCACCCACACTCATCTAATGATTTCTGTTTTTTCAAAGAATTTTATGAAAATTTTTTTTAAGCTAAAAAAAAAAAAAAATATTAAATGAATAGAAACATGGAACTCATACTAATTAGCTTATTAATTTTCAGGTATTTTTTTTAAATGAGTTTTTTTCTTTTATTTTAAAATGTACATAAATATAATTTATTTACTATATATTTCCCTTAATCATAGTTCTCTATTATTTAGTTACTCTACTTGCCTTTACAGAGAATAACTGTCTATTTTTATTAATAGATATTTATTCAAGATCAAACAAAAATCATGTTTCTTAAAGTAAATCATTATTACTCTTGCTAAAGTGGTTATAAAAATTCAAAGGGCTTTGTCATAATTTTGTCTAGATAATAGAAGTTATATTACTAGCTATTTTAGTACTATTTTGTCTATATAGAAAAGGTTCATATTGAAAAATATATCATAAGAAATAGAAAGAAGAAAATTTTTAAGTTTGAGGATTAGAATAAGGTATAAAGAATGAAACACCCCTTGGAATAAAAGTAGTGTATCCTACTTGCTTTTCTACAGCCTAATGTTTGAATCTAAGCCAAATAAAATTCTTTTCAAGGGGCTTAGTATTTTTTTTCAAGTAGCTGACATATCCAATTCAGCTAACCATACAGTATTTTTTAGAAATGTGTATCAGTTATTCTTAGCTATACTAGAGATAAAAAAAAAATGATATTAAATGCTTTTATTGACCATGTACTAAAAAGAAAAAAAAAATGTTAATTCAATCACAATTAGGGTTTTTAGATTTAACTTGAAATAAAAGCATGGGGTCCAGAAAGTAATTAAGTCAATCCCTTATTAAATTTTTTATAACAAGAATTAAGGTGAATTAATTTCTGGACCCCCATGCTTTATTTCAGGTTAAATCTAACAACTCCAATAGTAGTTAAACAAACAGTTTTTTTCTTTTTAATGCACAGTCAATAAAAGTATTTAATATAAAATAATTTTTTATCTCAATTATTTTTAAGTTTTTAGTTTAGGCTCAGTAAAAAAAAGTAAAACTATATCATATTTTAAATTGACTGGACACTTATAGTTGACATATATATATCACTAGATATTTCAGCTGTAAGTTAAAATGCATGTTTTTATGTATATATCATATTTAATATGTGTATATAATAAATACATATATAACTGACTAGAAATATGAAGTATTCTTTTAAGTGAAAAATGTTTGACATTTTGACAGTTTTCATTTTTATTTAAAAAAAATTGTTCTTTAAAAAAAACTAAACAAAAGAACTTTTTTATTACTTAAATGAAGCTTGCAATTATAATAAATAAAATCAATAGTGAGCATTATTTAAAACATTTCTCCATCACTAGTTATTTCTGCAGTAAATTAATATATATTCTTTATGAATGTATCATATTTAGTATGTGTACATAATTATATACGTATCAGTAACTAACTTTTCTATTTAAAATTGTTTGACAGTTATTTTTATTTAAAAAAATTAAAAAAATAGCTAAGCAAACTATATAATAAACAAATTTCTCATCATTTAAATAATGCTTGCAATTATAACTAAAATCAATAGTGAGTATTATTTAAAATACTCCCTTTTCCACTCTTCCTATCTAAAAACTAAGTCACCTATTTAAATAATTGTGCTCTATCATTTTCATAGCCATTTTAGACAAATGTACAAAATTTCAACAAGTTATATTAAACTTAAATCTATTAACCATTTCATAGTTCAAAATCCCTATCAGCCAAGTGAATTAAAATTCTAAATTTTTGATTAGTCAATTACAGAATCAACAGTAAAAACATATTAGTCTTTTAAAATTATCTTCATTTAATTTACTTTCTAAAAAGCAAATTAATATTTTGTAAAATTATTAAAGTAAATGAAAGTTTTTTCAAAAATAAATTTATATTTATAATTGATAAAAATAATCTAGAGGAGTAGTAACCTATTCCAACATGCAGCCTACTTCAATGATTCCTTTCTCAATTTACCTTTGTATAAAAGTAAATAATTTTTACTAAAATCTAAACTATTTTTTAAAAATAATTATATTTTCATAAATATTTCATGAAAATAATAATAAATATGTAAAAAAAACTTTACAATATGCATTTTCATTTTGAAAATCAAAACCAAGAACTTAGACCTGTCAAAATTGTTGACAAATACTCCCTATTGTAGAGAATGAGAAACAACCAATCAGTGTCTTTGAAAGCATGCCTTATCTCATTCTTATAATTTTAAATTTAAATATTATTGATTTTTTTAGTTGTAAAATAATTTTAATATGGACAGCATCATACAGTACTTTTTTTAAAAAAAAAAATATGCATAAAACTGGCAAAATAATGTGAAAATTAGCGAGAGGTCAGCGCGATTGCCTTGCACTTGCAGGCAGTTGCCCAGGTTGTTGATTCACATCCCGGCCGATGCTATGACACTTTTTAAAAAAAATTAGCAGTTTGAAAGCAAATTAAAGCCAATGACATTTTTGTCATCTATGATCAAAGAAAATGGGGGAAAAGTAAAATATCAATTTTAAAATGTTAAAAAAGTGTTATTAATTGAAAAAAAATTATACTGCTCTCTCATTAATACTATTTAAAACAAATGAAAGCTCTAAAAAGTATTTTGAATGGTGATATGTGAAATTATTGAATATTTTGAATAATTTTCTACTCTGTTCCATATCTAAGAATTTATGTGACTTACTGAAAAGATGAGTGTTCCATATGAATAGCCTGGTATTACTTAGTTGTATACCAAATTTCAAGCAATTCTATTGAATTTGAATATATTAAAGCTCAATTTTAAAATTTCATTCTAACTTGAAAAAGATGAAAATTTAACAAATAAGCAAATAAACAATCTGATTTTTCAACTTGAATAAATTGTTCAAACTCTTTCTACCTGGCAATTAGAAAGTGATGAATACAACTTTTTTCTTCATGATTTCTCTACAGTTACTGTTGGAGAGATTTTTGACTGGCAATAAACTATTTTTTATAAAAAGAATGCATACTTTTTATTGATAATTGATGAATCTATCATTCAATCTTTATTGCATGGGCTCAGATTCATGTCATTTGGAGCCAATGATCAAAAAATTGTGCAGCAAGTATATGTAAGCATTTTGACCATTTCAAATATAAATATTTATTGAACTTCTAGGCTAATTATTATTTGCCTACATTTATAATAAATTCTTTTCATTGGGTAAATTATATTTAGAAAGACTGTTTGAAATTTTGGAATACAGGTGTGTCATCCTAATTAATCAAAGTCCATACATGCAGTGTATATTTGTATCAATGTCAAGAAAAAAAGATAATTAATTAAGAGGGTTGTTTTGTATTAATTATTTGATAATAGATAGATAAATTATCCAAATACATTAAAAGTTTGAGAGACAAGCATATTGAATGATTAAAGTTGGAATGATAAATATATATTGTTTTTTTATGTATATAATATTACTTGCTAAACACTATATTAATTTTTACATTCAACATTTAAAGTAAACTTTATTGATTATAGTTAAATATTTAAGGCAAGCCTGGTCAAAAGATCGGACTTCCTGAGAATGGTTAATGCCACTTTATTTATGAATTCTTTTAATATTTTTCTTTGTTCTGACTGATCTCTTGATCCTTAAACTTTAAGAATGTGGATGGCTTCAGATTGTTGGGTTTGTTTTTTTTTTAAGTTTAAGAAGGTTAAATCTTTGTTATTTAAGGAACTAGCAGCAAAGATTATTTTCCAAAATATGAAGTTTTCAGTTGAAAATTGATTTTGAAAGGAATGAAAGTGTTAATTCTTTATTTATTCTTTTAAGTAATGTCATAACAAAACATGTTTACGTATAATGTAACACGACAGTTAATAATATAAAATATTTTTGTTTCTTTTTAAAAAAAACATACACACATTTCTTTTATGCAATTAAAAAATTAACTGTTAACTCATAAACAAACTGTCTAATAACATTACAAGATTCATTTGTTAAAAAGTACATCAGTTACATAATGATTTAAACACTTTGCAAAATATTTTCTGTTTTAACACAAAGGAAATTAATCTTTGGTTGTTAGTTATTATATGTTGATGCATAAATAAAACAAAATATTTTGAGACTATAACAAATTATCTAACTTTACCTCCCGCTTTACGACATAAAATTTTGATTTATTTACAATGAATAGGCCACAATAGAAGAGTTCTGCCAGATAACATAGATCTACAATTTTTAATGGAACTATTTCCCTGATGGAAGCCATATATATATAGATAAGAATCTCCCCCAAAAAGAAAACTTCTGTTCCTTACATCATTGAAAGAATTAAGATGTTATTATAAGTTAGAAAATATACCCTGCACAGTTTGATGCAGTGGCAGAGTGTCCAACTTGGGATCAGGAAGTCTCAGGATCGATTCTGCCACTTGCAGTTCTAGCACTCAAATGTCTCAAGAACTCCCAAATAATAAATCCATTAGCCTTTTTTATATATAGATAGAAAATATAATAATAATTGAACAACTGTAATCTTAAACTGAATCCGCATAAATTATAAAAAACCTAGAAAGAGATCATATGTTAAATGGATGGATAAGAATGAAATATTATAAAAAGCTAATTAGTTTTAAACTGCAATTCCCGTTATATTTCAAGTGTCATTCATAATTAAATGCAGCTTCCTAAAAAAGATTGATGTAAATATCGAACTTGATATTGTGTTACTGAAAGTAATTTATGGTTAAATATTGAATATGAAATTGAAAATTGTTTTTTCCAAATATTCTTTATTGTCTTGCACATTTTTATTAATGGCAGTATAGCCTTTAATGGGAGAATCGTCAATATTCTAAAACCAATAAAGTCATAATTTTTGTGCATAATGACCCAATAACATTAAAGAATGGATTTTCCAATTTAAATTCAACATTAACAAGGCAAAATTTCTAGATTTTTTTATTGTAATTGATGGGTTTTCCCAACAAAGCATATAAAGTGTTTTTGATGGGGTGGGAGAGATAATGCTCATTTATGATCTGAGATTTCTAATACCTAATAGACATGTATGTATGTATTATTATAGGGTACTATTTTGTCTTATATACATCTTGAATAAAATTTCTTATTAAATCTTTGTCAAACTTGTTCTAATTCTTTTATTCTATCAGTTATTTTAAAGTATATTGTATGCACTTACCATATATATGTAGATTTGCAAAATAAATCATATGTATTTAACGCTAATTAGAAAATATTTATTGTTCAGTTTACAATTAAGTGTATATCTTCCATGCAGCATGGACTTATTACTAGCTCTGCAATGAATTTATTTACAGATAAGATGTTTGAGATTATTTGGTTAGTTGACTACATACATTTCTCTGACTTTAGAAGGTATAATCTGTAATGACAGGAACAGTCTTAAGATTAATGGAACAATATCTAGTCGATAAAAATAAATTAAAAATCTGTTTAGTCAATTAATAGCTTATATTGGTGCTTGAGCATCATCTGGTGTCAAATGATTATCATCTTTGGCTTAAGAAAAAAAATTAAAAGTTATTAAGTAAAAAGTTTAAAACACCTCATTACCACCCACCCCACTCCAATTAATTTTTGAATAAACATTTAAGAAATATGTGCCTTTTTAATAACAAAAGTCTGATTTAAAAAAAATTAAGTTCAGAATATATTTATCAAATTATAAAATAAAAAGTATATTTAAATTATTAAAAGTAATGCTTGTTCTTTATAAGATAAATTAGATTAAAACTTAAAGAATTTATTCAAAATATTTTTATGATCAGTTCCAAATAAATAGTTTTTTTTTTTTTAAAAAAAAAAAAGTATCCTGTTCTTATCCAAACTAACTATCTACCCATTAGTGATCCCTAAATGGGTGTTTGACATTTATTAGCTAATAGGTAAAGATTCCTGTTCAATTTGAACTGGTCACATGAATTTTGATGCATTAGCTGTAAAAAACAAAAAATACAATTGTAATATGATATATCCTCACTAATTATTGAATGAGAACTTTTTTGATTTAATAAACCTGCTACTAAACAGAGAATTCATCATATAAGTGGGGAGTATTTTTTAAAAACTGAGAAAGTAATTATAGTTTATTCACTTGTATAGTTATAAACAATGTGATAGCTTAATCCAGAGCAGTTCATCCTCTACATTCCATGCATTGTTATGCACTAATCAGTCTCATGATGCTTGAGTTTTTATGTAACATTTATCAATTGACAGATGCTTACCACTTAAACAATATTTTTTTGCCTTTTTTAAAGAACCAAAGAAATAGAAAATATTTGATGTTATATAAATAATTATTTAGCGTTTTCAATACAGTACTTTACAGTTCATAGTCAATACATTTGAATTGTTTTCCAATATTTTCTAGCAACAAGATGATCTTCCTATACTTAATAATGAGATTGTGTATCATTAAAGTATTAGAATAGTAAAAAAGATTTTTTATTTTATAAATTTAAAACAATGAATATAGACAAATCATATGCTCTGTGCCATACAATTCACCAGTTATGAAGACCACATCACATTTATTTAATTTTATAATCAGTATATTAACATTGGTCGATCCATATTAATTTAGACTTTGTCAATTGGATAGTTTATTCATTAAGTGGTTAGAACAATATTGGATGATTATCTGTAGGCTTGTACCTCAAAAATAAATCCTAACATCACTGATGATATGAAAAATTCTCCAATGTTCCAGATTATAGATATGGCAGACAGGTACATTAACTGTTTCTTCAATAAACCTTTTTTAAAACAATGATTATTAAAACAAACACTGTTCTTTGTTTGAACTATAGTAGAGTGATTAAACCAAGACATAGTTGCTAGATAGAGATTTTAAATGCTTCTCTTGCAGCATTAATCGATAAAGCTTGTTAGAGTATTAGCACTCATTGTACAAGCTTATCAAATTAAGTCACATGATATATGACTTGATTTCATTGTTACGATTTGATTTACAAGTGTCAAACTTTCTGCATTCACATCTTTGATTTTATCCACTTTAAATAAATATATTAAGGATTATTACTAATCACTTATTAGGCTAGAGATTATCATATCACTTCTGACCTGGATGTACACTTAATATATATATACACAAAAAAATAAGTATATTATTTGTATACAGTATAATAATTTCAATGCTCTAAAATAAATAAAAATTATCCTGTTCCAATTATTTTCAGTATCCTCTAGCTTAATAAAAAAGAATAATTTTTCAAGAGAAGAAAAGTTAGGAAATAAAAATTATGTTTGTGAATTTTAATTGTGCCTATCAATGGATATATGATTTCCATTCCAGATGTTAAACATGTACAAATGAAAGAAATAGTGAATTTTATTTTCCTCTTCTAACTTTTTTTTTATTTGTTAGATTTATCTACATATTTTTATGAAATATATATTCTTACAATAAATGTAATAAATTTTATAATTTACTTTTATATTTTATGATACTTTATATAGTGATAGGCTGGAAATTTATTTGTTGAATAATTCTGTCAATTATGTAAACGGACAGACATAAATGTGTCTTCAGTGATCAATCATTTGTAACCATATATTCTAAATTATTTATTAGAACCTTGATCAAATATTGGTAGAAATAAATGTATTTGTACATTTACATATGTGTATAATAAAATATCTAATATTAACACCACAAGATATAAACAAAATTAGTCATATATAATCAAATATTTAATATTAACACTAGAGGTATAAACAGGATTAGTCATACATATATTCCCAAAGATTTATATATGAGAGTTACCAAATATAAGTTTCCAGAAAATGTATGTATGCAAAAAGAGTTTTCTAAAGATGTGATATATAAGCTTATATAAAGTATAACTGTTAATTTAAAATATGGTAAGTGTATACACATAAAATTAAATTTATAGTATTTTTATTTATTTGTTTAAATATCATTTTATAAAAATAAATCTTGAAATAATATTATAACATCAGTAAATATATAGAGAAAGTTCTTTTTGTATAAGGTAAAATTTACACAACTTGGAATAATATATTTAGAGTATATCTCAAACATTGTAATATTGTAAAAATACAATAAGAATAAGAATAATATTAATAATTTAATTGAATTTTATTTAAAATGCAAAACAATTAGTAGTTAATTACAGAATACACATCGAAATAAAAATATATATTGATTATAATTAAGTGATATAATTATAAAGAAAAATATAAAAAAGATAACAAATGATAATTAAATACATAAATAAAAAAAAGTGAAAGAAATAACAGATATATGGATATAAGATTGTATCTTATACTTTACATTTATAGTATTAGAATTAAATCAAGATGGAAAATATTCATAAAATCCTTATTATAAGTATTGATCATGTAAATTATGAGGGGAAAGCTAAGGGAATCTGATTGGCAGGGAATTAGATTTAAAATATTGAAAGATATAAACTTTAATATCATAATGATAATGGTGATGAGAGAGAACATGAGATCATATAATTTTGACCATTATGAATACATTGCAATAAAAAATACAGTGCATTACTGGAGCTAATGTTTTTTTTTGTCAGGAATTTTTATCTAAATATGAAACAATGTAATTCAGCCTTATGTAAACTGACCTCTAATATTACCCTTAAGGTTCTATGTATTTTATAAAAATTAATAAATAAAGCAGTTAAGATTTTAACTTTTTGAATGTATTTTTAAAACTATATTACTATATAGAAAATTTATAATAGAAATCCAATTAGCAGGTTATGAAATACTATAAAAATATAGTTTTAAGTTTTAATGCTATTTCACATTAGACTATATACAGCAAAAACTATTATTGAATTTTTAAGTTGTAATTAATAGAAATATTACCAAAATCATCTTTTTCTTTATTTTTGCTATAATATCTTATATAAATCCAATTTATCCAAATCACTTTGAACACTTTTTAGCAATATCCTTTATTTATACATATATACATACACCTACATTTTGACTGTCTTGCAGTCTTCTTCAGAGCCAGTTTATGTTAACCTTTTTAAAGAAATGTTAATATGTTTTGGCTATCCTGCAGTCTTCTTCAGATCCAATTTACTTTAACCTTTTTAAAAAAATGTTAAATGCTTTTTTAAAAAGGTTAAAGTAAATTGGCTCTGAAGAAGACTGCAGGATAGTCAAAACATATTAACATTTTTTTTAAAAGGGTAAAGTAAGCTGGCTCTGAAGAAGACTGCAAGACAGTTGAAACATAGGTGTATGTCTATATATGTACAAAGTTTTCAAAGTGATTTGGATAAACTGAATTGTAATTAATAAAGAATTATCTGAAGTCTTCCTATGATTCAAGCAAGATTGTATTGTCTTATTTGGCATTTCTAACTACTGAATGATAATAATTGCAAAGATATGGTAACAGTTTTATGAATAAAAGCAAGTAAAGTTTATAAAATTTATATTTCATTATAAGTTTTGATATAATTAATATGCAAATCTTTATTTTGTTAATACATAAGATCAGTTCATTATTGGTGCTGTGTTCCAAAAATTATTATTAGAGTAGTTTTCTTCCAATTTTAAATTGGTGCAAAATGTTCAGGATATCATAATTGGAACTCCACTGTTCATATTAAGTATTTCATATATCTTTATATTCTTATTGTTAACTTGTTGTAAACATGTCTAGAGATATATTCATAATTGTCAAAACTTACCATCTGAAACTTCATGGAAAGTGATAGGTAAGGAAATTTGAATATGGAAGGAGGACACACAATTTTGGATATAATTAAAAAAATGAAGTGAACAAAAAATGAGTGTTTATTGTAAAACATATGCTAGAATTGAAATGAAAATCATTTAGACCTGATGATAAAGATTCCTGGGTTTATTCCTTTTTGATTAAAGTACAAAAACTATTCCAAATCATCAAAATTGAACTGTTGTGCTCATGTTGCTATTTTGGGTGTTTGATTATCAGATCTCTTGAGAACTGATCGTGATTGTGTATTCAAGAAGCATTTTAATGAGTGACTAAATCATTGGAGGTAAATAAATTGATATTTGATGTAACTTTATACAGTTTTAGAAACAAAATGAAGGTATACATTTTAAATATGAGTATAATAAATATGAAAGAAATTAAAAAATCGATCATTATTTGTTATTTATGAAGAATCGCCAGCATATTTTCATCTTTTTTATAACTTTTGAAGATATAACAATAGATTATTATGTATAAGGAAGAATAGAAAAACAATGTTATGGAGGTTTGGTATATCAGACCAAATAACATGATGAGTTACTGGAAGATAATAGATGCAAACAATCCATATTTATGCTGCCATAATCTGATAAAGATGTGAAAGACTATATAATATTCATAGAAATAAAACAAATGAAATAAAACATTTTAAAGTTATTTATATTTTAATAATAGAGTATGAATGTATTTGAAAGCTGGAGATAGTAAATTTGGATATGGAGATTAAAATGAGAGGAAGAATGAATAGACTTGGGGAATTCTGAAAACAAAACAATACATTATGAAATGTCAAAATCGACTTGGAAGTAATTAAATTAAGATTACAGATCATATTATATTTTGATTAACTAAAATGTTTTTATTTTAATGACCCTAATAGCTTTTAATATAGGAAATAATAATTAGTTAGTTAAATAATGCGACTGTTATAGTGCCTGCTGCCTTTAGGTAAATGGTACTTTGCCATCCACAATCAAAATTAATTAATCTTTTTAAAAAAAAAAATTTCATACATTTCAAAACAAATATTTTACTTCAATATAATAATGTAACAAACATAAAAGAACATAGATCTTTATGTAACTACAAAATATTGAAATACTGAAAATAGTGATATAATTATGCTTGTTTTTCTCCTATGACAATTTCTTTACATTTATAGAGAAAAACAAGCATATACACACATTACCTTTTCATTCTCCTAATCCAGTACAGATTTACTGCAAATTCTCAATATATTTTAAATGGCAATGTATCATTTGTGTCTATATACATAATGCCTTAGACTAAGAGTCATGATACATACTTACAATTATGCCTGAATCATATGGAATATTTTGGATTATTGTAAAAATATGTTATTTTCTCAATGATACATGAGAACAAATATATGCAAATTATTTAATCATATGCAACAGCATTGAGTGAATCAACTTTCCTGTGAATGATGCTTCTTTGTTTTTCAATTTTTTTAAAGAAAAAAATATAAATAAAATACTTATTTATTTGTTATCCAAGGTTTGGTAAGTATAACATTTCTATGAAGCTGAAGTTAATATAACAAATAAAATATGCTATATATACAGAATGTTTTAATTTTTGATTTTTTGCACTGTTCTAAACTAATTGTCTCTATGCAATGCCTAAATTGAGTAATACATCATAGCAGATGTAGATGTAAAATATATCTTAGTACAAAGCTAGAAAAACAAAAAGTGATTAAGAAAGGAAATAATAACAGATATAGCAATAATCTTCAGAAATACTTGGAGAAATTAAGCTAGAAATTTAAAAAAAATCATTTCAAAATGTTAAACGATCTTTATTAACATATTTTAAACTTTTATAACGTTTTACTACAAATATACATATAAAAAGTGGCCGTTTATTTATTCTAATAATATGAAAATAATGTTTACCCAAAAGTATTTTTAAAAAATCTGTATTCTATTAGTAGTTGTTTGCTAAAGTCTTTAAAATCAATTTTTATTTTATAGACATATTAATTATTTCTATAGCTATAATTCAAGCCCCTTGAATTCATCACTTTAACTTGCATTGATAAAAAATTTAATAAATCCACCTTTCTTATTACTGTTACAATTCTTATTTAATTAATACATTGTACAGGCTTAACACCTGCATTTATATATGTAATATATGAGGAATTCGAACTCAGACTTTCACATGACCCACAATTCTCAGGGTCATCTTATATTGCTGACCCACCTGATCACACACATATTGAAAAGATAAATAATCACCAATATACCTATTTCGTTCTAAACCAGCACTCATCAGTTGGTCCAGATTACCAACTCCACACATATGTACAATCAATACTCAGCTTTATATTAAGATAGCCAATCTTCATACCTTAATGGACAGGCTTCAAACTACTCCAACCCACAACTCTTCAGCCTTCCATTTTATTGAAAATATGATGATTAAAATTAACCAACATCAACATGGTCAATAGAAATTGTAATGTTGAAGATAATGAATTTATATTAATTAATTATAGCAACTGTAATAATAAGAAAGAAGAATTGTCTTGCATTGGTGGTCGAGATGTCAGCGCGACTGCCTTACAAGCAGTTGCCCGGGTTGCGGGTTCGGTCCCGGCTGATGCTATGACCCTTGAAAAAAAAAAAAAGAAGAATTTGTTTATTTTTTTTTACATTTGTATGAACATCTCATATATACAAGGACATATTTTATTTTTTGGATGCTTAACTGCAGTGGCAGGCAGAATCTTGAGGTCAATAGGTTATGAAATGACTGCATCATAAATTATTTAGAAATATTGGATTAAGAAAACAAAAAAACAAGTCTGGCTTTTAGTAGTAAATATAATATTTAATTGGCACCATTTGGAAAAATAACATTTTACAAAAGGGCTTTCACCTATATAACTAATAATTATGCATTTTCAGAAATGTTATAAATTCACTTACTGTTATAATAAATGCAATAACTATAGATTTAAAAAAATTTGCATTTGTATTTAAAACATACACGCTTAACCGATTAATAACTATTTTTCCTAAAATATATTGAATTTTTTTAGCACTTTAGGCTTCTTTAATTTCTATTAATTCAGCTCTTTCAATTTTAAACAGACTACCAACCAGAAACATATTTTTTACATTATTTCTATTAATTAAGATATCTGGATGAGAAATTGGAACAGGAAAAAGCGTGTGGCATACTGTTGATTGTAATGTGAATATCATTCTTTTACAGGAGATCGTTAATCATTTACTCTTTCCAGCATTTGAGAAAAAGACCCTGAGGAATTAAATATGTTCATTTGATTTAGCTTCTCTACTTTAAGAAAGCTCTTACGAGTCATTTACAACATTAAAAATATTTTTAACTTTATGTTGTTGGTTTTTCGGTATACGTGTGTTTGTATATTTAAGCTGGACTAATAAATAAATAATAATTTTCGCGCATGTATTTATATTTGTGACTATGCGTCAATTAGTTCCGAATTTTGCAATTAACTAAGTGGAAGTTTTTTCTCTCTCTTCGCGAAAACATAAATATTAAAATGTTGTGCTTTAATAACTTGAGTGTAATTTGACAAATGTAGGTTCCATTTTGGAATTTTTTTTTTTAATTAGCTTTTTTTTTTGTCTAGAAATATTATCTTGATTTTTTGAAAAAGTATTTCAATGATGGAAAATATTTTCTTAAAAAATATTTAAAAGTAGCTTTAGAAAGATGTTGTCTATATATATTAAAATAAAAATTTTGACCTAAATGCAAATATACTGAAGCTCATTACTTTAAATAGATTTTATGGGTGAAATCACGTGGCATTTTCAATTTTTATTTCTCAAAATTATAACTTTTAAATGTTTTCTTTAAAGAAAAATTATTTTAACACTAAGCGTACAATTACTTTTTAATTTTATTATAAACATTACAAATATATCCTGGACTATGATAAAATAGTGAAGACTGCAGCATATTATAGTCAAATGTTTTATTATTTACTCATACTCAGATTATTTTTCAACTGTTAATAACTGAATATCTATTTACTGATCAATATGGATAGCTTGCTGGGTTTGCTATGAGATAACTACTTAAAAAAATTACTAATCGGGCTTATAAAATGTCATGATTTATTATACCATATTCAAATCCAAGTCAGTGCACGACAGATAGATTCAGTAATTAATTTCAATTTACATCTATATCTGTTGATAAAAAAAATTTTAATAATTATATAGCACTTCATATGACTTTTTGTTCAGGATTGTATCATCATCATCAACCATTATCAATCCACTGCAGGATGAAGGTCTCTCCAAATTCAAACCATCTTCTCCGATCTTTAGTTTCTCTTCTCCACATCACCCCTGCACACTTTTTTACTTCATCCATCCATCTCACATGTGGTCTCTTTCTGGGTCTTTGACAATCTCTTGGAATCCAGTTTAAGATTTCAATTGTTCATCTATTATCATCTTTTCTTGCAATATGCTCAGCCCAACTCCACTTCAGTCTTTTAATTTTTTCAATGAGGTCAATAACACCTGTTTGTTCTCTTACCCATATATTGCATTTTCGATCTCTTCTTGTTACTCCTAACATACATATCTCCATACTTCTTTGAGTGGTTTGAAGTCTCCGTATTGCTTTCTATTAAGTGCCCAAGTCTCAGATCCATAAATAAGAACTGGTAAAATACATTTATTAAAACCTTTTTTTTTTTAAATACGTAGGCATATTTCCTTCTAGCATCAAGTTATTTCTACCAAAAGCACTCCATTCAAGTTTGATTCTACAATTACTTTCATCCATTATGTTTCCATCTGTACTAATAATCTGACCAAGATATTTGTAGCTGTTGACTTCTTCTAACTCATCATAAGCAATCTTTATTTTCATATTTTGAGAAAATCCATTGAACATTACTTTAGTCTTTTTAATATTTATCTTTAGTCCTACTCATCTGATAACTCCTGCAACATTTCCTGCAGCTCTATTATTTGCAAAAACAACTACATCATCTGCAAAATCTAAATGACTTAAATAATCTTCATTTACTTTCACTCCTTTAGATTCACATTTTAATCCACAAAATACTTCATGCAGCACTGCTGTAAAAAGTTTTGGAGATATAGAGTCACCCTGTCTTATACCCTTCTCAATGTTGACTTTCCTAGTATCATTATGTAATCTAATTGTTGCTGTAGAATTTTTATAAATATTCTTTAAAATATGACAATATCCTGGATCTATACCTTGATGATCCAATACTTTAATCACTAAAGAAATGTTTATAGAATCAAATGCTTTTTCATAATCTACAAATCCAAAGCATAATGGCAACTCATATTCATTTGTACTTTCTATAACCTCTCTCAATACCTGAATATGATCTACTGTATTAAAACCACTTTTAAATCCAGCTTGTTCTCTTGGTTGGTGGAAATCCAATGTTCTCAATGATTGTATAGTTGTTATTAAATAAAAGACTGTGCAATAACAGTAGAATGTCAGTTTTTTAAAAAAATTATCTAACATTTTTCTCAATATGGTATTTCCTTTATATATA
This sequence comes from Epiperipatus broadwayi, assembly GCA_028023455.1. Classification (NCBI taxonomy): domain Eukaryota; kingdom Metazoa; phylum Onychophora; class Udeonychophora; order Euonychophora; family Peripatidae; genus Epiperipatus; species Epiperipatus broadwayi. Next base: position 15,270,579 of record JAQFVV010012396.1, read on the forward strand.
TTTATTTAAAAAGAAATTATTGATAAATTATCTACAAGTATTAACATATTTAGAGAAGAATAAGTTTATGTTACATAGACAAAATATGACAAAACTACAAACATAATAGCACAGGTAACTAACTCCCATCAAGTGTAAACCAAATTTGAAGAATGACTTATTCTAATATTGAATAATGATGATGACTAAACTGAAGAATAATCCAGATATTTATTTTTGAGAGTGAAATCTGATAGGAAGTATTAATGGGAATAAAGGTTTAAACTATTGAGAATACAACTGAGGTAGATTGTAGATTGTCAAGTTTTGGTCATGGTGTTACTGCGTAAATATATGAGTTGAATCATTCTTTGTTTTTTTTCTTTAATACATTGTATTTTTTATCATCAAATATAATGGAGCAACATGAAAACCACATATTTCGTAGTGTGTGAATAATTAGAGATGCATTATAGGGTTGAAAGTGTTTTATATATTTTTTAAATAATTGTTTGAGGTTGATTATACCCTTATAAAACATGAATAGGCATAGAGATGAGAAGTATGGGCATATTTGAAAAAGGTGCAGCATTTCTTCAGGATAACTATTACAAAAATACATGTAGTTTCACAATTTACCTTGAATCGGTCATTAAGAAACATTTTGGTTGGAATTTTACCCTGTAATAAATTAAAAAGAAATTTCAAAAACTGGCATAGTTGTCCTTAGATGTTGGGATTGATAAGTTATCTAATTTAAATCTTTAAATGATGTGAGAGATTTAATGTCCTACTGGTGAAATAGATCAGCATGCTTAGTGGCAGGATTTGGTATTTACTCTTGAAATATCAGTTTTTTATTGGAAAAATAGAAGCAGTAAAATCTCAATTTAATAATAGATTTGCACAAAAAGATATTACAGCTGTTAAAATAACAGTATCAAAGTATTTTAGACAGCTTTAATTATTAATAATATTGAACTTAAATAGCCAAACTTTATGTCTTTAATTTTTTTTTCTAAAATGTTCAAAACAGTATTTTTATACAGTAAGAGAAAATTAGTATAACCTGTTCTTTCATATAATGAAAAATGTTCATACAATCTTATGGAATATAATTTTTACTTTTATTATTATTTTTATATTTTTGATTCACATAATTTTTTAAAATTACATCTTTTTATATAAATTGAAATTAATTATTCAGTAAAACGTCTTCATAATTTTGTTTTCACATATATGTATTTTCATGTCTGACTTAAATATCCTAAATTATAAATGAAATAAGTGAATATTTTGGTCTTTTCAAAATGTTTTATTAGTAATAGTAGACTATTTATCTTGCTTAATTTTATTTCCAATTTAATAAAAATTGAGTAAGATCTTACCTACTTAATTAAAACAGGCAAAAGCTCACTATACATATTGCCAACATCAAGCTAGAGTAATCAAGGGATGCCAGAAGGCTTGTGCATAAAATCCCCATCTAGTGCCTACCCATTCAATATCCCCAGACTAGTTTCTGACTTGTGGCCTTCATCAGTGACTTACCTACTTCTTGAATCTTTCTAATCAATCTTTGTACTAATTAGATTAATAATCAACATTTAATATTGTATAGGTATTTTTATGGTATAAATTTGGCCAAAAAGTTGTAAAATCTATGTTAGAGGTGAATATTGAGTTTATACATGGCTTATAAAATAAGTATAGTTGGTAATAACTATTTGTATTCTTCATTCTCTCTAGATTTTAACTCTTGTTGTCAATAACAACTCAAACAAATATTTTATATTATTTATAATAATTCAGACTTTTCTATATTTTAAACATTATTTTGTATTATCAGTTGTCAAGATTGTTGATTTTTTGTGTGTGTGTATCTTCAAATTCTATTAATCTGTTTAAACCATTTAAATTATATTCTCACTCAGAGCCATATTATTGTTGCCACATTGAGTCATAAATATTTTACAGATTTTAGAGGCCCATTAATTTTATAAGCTGCATTTATGTTTCGTCACATGTTAGTATGTTGTTATTATTTTATTAGCTTCTGATTAGTAATATTTTATTTGTATAATTTTAAACTAGTTTGGTCAGGGAAGATGATGTGTTTGTTGGTGTTTTGAAAGCATTGTTTGATGAAAATCTCACTTTAATGCTTGAATAATTTGACTTTCCAAGCAAGTGACCATGGTAAATGAATTTAGAAAGAATAGCATAACTTAGAACTTAAATAGTAACAGTATGTCAAATTTTTTATAAACAATTATTAAAAAAATAATTATACATTGGATTTTTAAATAATAATAATATAGCTAGTTGCTTGAGAAATCATAAAATGCTTGAATACCAAATGAAAAATTGAATACAATTTCATTCAGTTGACTTAGATGGAGTAATTTGTAAACTTTTATAATCAATAGTGAAGCACATTGTATTAATAAAGAAAGGGATATGAAAGTATTTAAAAATGTTTTACTTAATAAAAATGAATAACTGGAATTTACAATGATATGAAAAAAAGTTTAATAATAACATAAAGAAATACAATTATGAATTGGTGTGGAAAACTATAGAAATCAACAGAAATTTCAATCTTTGTATCATAAGAAAAGTTATTTTAGCAATAAAAAGAAAAGAGAGAAGAAGAAAAAAGAGAGAAAATATCATTAAACTTGTGAAATTTTTCTATAAAGAACTGTATAATAGTAATAAAAAAGAATACAATGGTAGTTTCTTTAATTACAACATCTTTTGAAATGTCAATAATTTAAATGAGATGAGTTGTACATTAACTCCACAAAGAAGAAAAAATTCTAGAAGTTTATATTTTTAAAAAATCAGGTGAAGAAACAAATTATTGGCAAAGCTATGCATTAAATGTTAAAATGGCAAAGAGATATTAAATAGTTGTAGGAATGCAGTAATGATATTGATGTTTAAGAAAGTGAAAAAAAATTAGAAATTACTAAAATTCAATTCTATACAAGAGCTTTACTAAGATTATTACAAATTGTTTACAAAGAACTTTGAGTTTAAACCTTTGGAGAAAACAAACAAGTTGAATTTAAAAGTGGTTTTAACACAGTAGATCACTTCTAAGTAGTATGAGAATTATGAATTGCTATTGTGCTTAAATTTATAGATTATGAAAAGGCAATTGACTGTGTGAACATTACAATGGTGAGTAAAGTCTTGATAAACAGATATTTTCAAATTTTAAAAAATATTTATCAAAATACTATAATAATGTTTAGATTTCGTGGCGAATCTAAAAAAAGTAACCTTAATATGAATATATGACAGAATGGTTACATCTCTCCAAAATGTTTACAACAGTTTGTTTCAAAATCTTTTATGGATAAAATGGGATGCCAAGAAAATACAAATAAATGTGGATTATTTAAGGCATTAGATTTTGCTGGATGATATAGTTATTTTTGCAAAGTTTCTGGGAATGATGATTCAAAGTAGAAAGTAGAACTAAATATAAATTTTAAATGATTTAAGAAATGTTAAATGATGAAAAACTAAAGATTGATAATAATGAACTGGAAGAAATTACCAACTACATATATCTTGGATACATTATCAATGTAATTTATTTCACTCATTAAACTTGCATGGAGTGATTTTTGGTAGAAATAAAATGATAAGGAAATGTCATAAATGTTTGAAAAGACTATTTTTTAATAAAGGGGTTTTAATAATTCTTATATATGAATTTGAGGCTTAGTTACTTAATAGATAAATAATTTACATAAAATATGAGGAGTAGCAAGCAGGATATCATAGACTTAATTGAAAGAATTTGACTGAAATAGAATTTAGTTGGACAAGTTGTCAGAAGAAATAATAATAAATATATAATTGAGGTCTTAAACTAAATCAAAGAAATTGTAAAAAATCTAAAAACAGATAAAGAGATGGATAGGTAAAATTATGAAATTTATTTGAATGATATTGAGAAGTTATGTTATAGATAAAAAAAAACTAAGTTAAACTTTGTCAAACTTTCAGTCTGAAATGAAATAATTGAAAGTGATGATGGCTTTTAAAATATATATGTTCCTTCATTTTCAAAATTTTAAATTATACATTTTTAGTGGCATGAATATTTTAAAATTAAACAATAACTTTTAGGATTTCCTATATGTTGTATCTTTTTTTTTTACCTATTTGATGAAGAAATTTATTAAAATTTTTGAAGCCAAATAAATTGGGTGACCTTTTTGAAATAAAAATCAAGCTTTTTGTAGAATTGCAGAACAGATTTATTATTTCTTTTTTATTTTATTTTTATATGTCAAAGCATTGACTGGGAAGTGAACCTGGGCCTGCTGCTTGGAAAGCAGCTATGCTAACCGCTAGGCCACCAATGCTTGATGATTTCTTATTTCTTTTGTCTAAAAATTAATCATTGCCTGAAAACATTAGTGTAATTGAAAATTAATTAATTTATTAATTAATGTTTTTTGTCTCTGATTGTCAGTTTGATAGCTGTCTTTTTACTCTAAATGAGTATGCATTTGTTTGAAGAGACTTATAAAAAGAAAATGACTTTTAAGTGATGTTTAAACTAATTTCCATTGAAATTATTTGAATTTTTTTGATAAATATAAATTTCCTTGTAGACTTCCAATCCAGTAGTTATAAATGACTAGTATTGCGATGTACCAAAAAAACATGATGCATTTTAATGATTCAAAGAATCAAGGTGCCAGAGTGAATTATTTTGAGAACATGATATTAAGCAAGACACATTATTGATAATACTGATTAAGTATTATCATTTTAAATTAGTACTACATTATTTTCTTACTCTGTTAATAAAATCAAAAAAGTTATCATAAACATGTTTATTTAATAGTGTTGATTTTTTTTATATATTAATCATTTTGTTTCAGTTAACATAACTGGGAGCATTTTAAATTAATTTTTAATGCTTTTCTTTCAAAATATTTCATATATAAATTGAAAATAATTGTACTGAGAGACTATTCATAGCATTATTTTTCATTACTTATTGAAAGTATCTTCAAAAATAAAATAGTTGTAATGAGATAAAAGTAAATAATTAAAATGTTAAGTGGAAACAAATTGTCCAATAAAACCAATAACATCAGGAATTCGAAGTTATTCAAAAAGTGACTTCATAAAACGACTTATTTTATTACTCTTGGGTAAATAATTAAGAGATCAAATAATTTAATCAAGTAAAAAGTATTACAAATCACATATTAAGCAATTGGATAAAATTTTAGGAAAGCTCTATAAGTTGAATAATCACTGATACAGCACAAACAATACGTAGAGAGCAAATTCATTGTTTTGAACCTTGAGCAGCCATCATGTGTGGTAACATTTTACTTTAAAATTTTGTAAGTATTTGAAATAGGGATAAATAGTATTTTAGTTGAATAGTTAGTGATGTTTGAGATAACTTTAGCCTTACTCTTCTTGAGAAGTATTATGTTTTTATCATCTTTTATCTCTATGAGGATTTTAATCCTCCATTAATTAAATTTTTGGATGAAGACTTAACTTTTTTTTAAATTTATAGCAATCTATTTTCACAAGTTTTTCTTTTTATAGATTGGCTGATGTTTAATGGCAGATTCAATATTGGAAATAGTCTCATCAAATTGACATTTACATTTGGAATATACAATTTTAACATTTGACAAGTAGAAACTAATGTCTCTTTTTGAAAAATGTATAACATTCCAATTATAAAGTATGGAGGAAGATGCAAATTGATAGTTCTCAAAGCACTTATGTAGTTGTTTGAAACAAACTGTGGTAGATATTAAATAAATAATTAAAAAAAAATCTTCCCTAAATAAAAGGAGCAATAAAAAATATGTAATATTTTTAATTAAATCATTAAAAAAGCTATCAAGCAATTAAATATTTCTACTAGTAGTGATCAAGTGTATCCATCAATTATGCATTGTAATATAATGCTTTACTTAATTTTTTTTACATGTGTCATAGCATCGGCCGGGAAGCAAACCCACTAACCCAGGACAACTGCTTGTAATACAGCTGTGCTGATCTCTCAACTACCAATGCTTGACTGCTTTACTTAATTAATCTTTCTTTCAGCAGAGAACATATATATTTATTAATTTTATCAGAGGATAGTAATAATTTACTCTAATTTTCCAATGCCATCTATTAAAATCTTAATTAATTAATGAACTATTAATGCATATATATTCCCAGAGTAATTTTTGACTTTTGACTGATTTCAGTAAGGATCAGGATTTGTTCTTACATATGTATCAGTTTTGCACCACATAAAGTAATAACCTGAGTTCCCAGATACTTAAACATGCTTGTATATTGGCTTGCCATTAAGCCATCATCTATACATTTTAGCAGCTCAAGGTTTACATTAACTGTAGAAACTCTACTTCATTTGTCAAATAAATAACTATGTGACTTGATTTTAATATCTAAATTAAAGGCTGTAAATTATAATTTTTTTTTCTAGAAATAAGCTTGAGCAACCAATGGACATTTGACGATGATGCTTTGACTACACAACTCAGACTAGTTTCTAGCTATTGGTTGTTTTGCTATAGATGATTTTCAAATCAATATAATGAAGTGCTAAATTACGTATTTAAAATAAGCAATGAAAATCATGTAAAGTTTTATTTGGCAAATACTATCCATGACAAAGGATGAAAGACTAGCGTCTATAGTTAACATAAAGATAGTTGATTGTCTAGTATAAGTTCTATGTATCTGCAAAAAAAGTTAGTTTGTTCTCAAAGTGTTTTAGATTGAAAAGTATAAAATAAATTAAAATGAATGGTGGATGTACGAATGAAGCATTGAAGACATCCAATAGTCAGAAACTAGTCTAGTAATATGGATCTATCATCTAACGTCCAATAATTACTCAAAAAATACAATAGATTGCTCAGGAGTAAATATTGTAAAATACTAAAAATGTGGCATATAATGTGTTCAGTATAGATTGTTAATTGGCGTAATATGTGACAAATGCTTAAACATACATTAACATTTTTATTGATGATTGACTGTATTCTAATGCTTTGTTTGCATCCCTTGAAGAATTCAGATTGTATAGACATTTTATAAAATATTCTAAAAATTAAAAGCAGTCTGTTAAATGATATATTATTTTGTCTTTTTTTTTTTTTATCTAATTTTTAAAAAAATATTCACAATCTATATGCATAAGGAAGCTTATTATTTATGAAATACTACAGCTGAGTAATAATCAAATGGTTTATTGTTCAGAGATTCAGAAAAAGTTTGAACACCAGAAATGGCAGTTGGAACAACATTCTATGGACTTTGTACTCTAGAACCTGATGCTATATCATTGCATCAATTCACATAGATATAACACTATAACTTTAAATATTATCTGCTAGAACAATGGTCTTTAATTATATTTATCAATGGCACTTTCTTCAGACTTTGTGTTATTTCATAAGTAGTGGTACTGAATTTATTTAGCGTTACGTGTACTGAAGCTTTAAATATTAGCCACTAAAATAATTCAGACTACAATGACTCCCATGTTTTATTTCAAATGAATACACTATTGCCTAGATATCTAATTTTGCCTTTGAACATATGTGAAAGTATACGTACATAGACACAGACGTATCCTATTATTTCTAATTGTTTTCCCCGTTGTTTATTATAAATGATTTTGTTTTCTGACTGAATTTTTTTATTATTGATTTTTATTTAAATATTACTTAGAAAATAATTTGACCTAATTTTATATATTTACAAAAATATATAGCTTAATAAATTTTTATTTCAATATTTATAGTTTTAGTAACGGGTGTTCTTGATTAGCCATGCATTTATGGAAAACAATTTCCTATTGCTGTAATCAAGTAGTGCCCCAATGAATTTCCATAAAAGCATCCTGGTAAATGAAAGCGGATTTACAATGTTTTATCCAACGACTGGGTTATTTGTTTGTTATTTATAATGCTTGCTTTAGTTAAATATCATATGGAATTTACTTCCTGGGGAAGATAAAAAAAAATTGAGAATTATTGTCTTCAATATATCTCAGCGCTGAGTTACAATTTATTTTTTTATACATTTTAGTTTGGTTTTTCTTGAAAAAAAATTCATTAATAGCAAATTAAAAATACTATTACTTTAAAAAGTTTCATTTGCTTTATAGTTGAATGAATTTTAATAAAAAGTTGACGTGCAATTTCAGTTTTTTTTAAAGTGTGTGCGCGCGCGTATGCACTTCACTAAAATTAATGTTACGTCAGAGTTGCTATGTTGATAACACTACGTGTTACATTAAAATATAAATAACTTTTTTAAATATATGTTCAGTAACTGCATACTCACAGTTAAAGGTTGAACAAAATAATACGATCACGTGATATATTTATTGCTAAAATATCGGGTCGCTATTTTCAATAAGAACAGCTTGTATTTTATACCATTTTCATTAAGAACGATTTGTATTCTATATGGGATAAATTGTATTACGTTTAAATGGGATCTAAGAAATAATTATTCATTATTCATTAAAAAAAAAAAACTCAAATTTTCTTAAGAGATATTCAGCAAAGCATTGAAGTTTCGCTGGTGGTTTAAGAATGGCGCACAGAACCTGAATAATATTTAGTTAAATGAGATGGAAGGCTCCTTTAATATCTTTATCATGATATTTAAACTAAGATTATGTGAAACGTAAGACATAGAGAATTATCATTTTGAAAAATGATGTTGCTATATGCAAACAATGTTTATATTATGGGGTGAACTAGATCCTCCAAAATGTTCAAATAGTCTAAAGATTAAATTTTTTCAACCTTCTAACAAACTTGTTTGATATATAATGGTTTATCACTTTAGCTAAAATGCTGAAGAAGTTTGAATAGCCTGGATTCATTCAAGACTTACACAGGTGCTGTCAGTTGACTTAAGAGAGTAAGTATGCATATGTGATAAAACCACGAACAGCAGATTATATATTAATTATTTTGAACAAAGATAAATTGAGATTATTAGGCACCAGGGTATTGTAATATAGTCATGGAGAGTTGATAATATAAAACTGATTTTTAAAGATTAATATAATACTACACTCTTTGATTTAATCATTAACCTATTTGCCACTGCTAGTATCTTCTTAATTAGGCTACTGTAAAATATTAAATAAAAATATTGAATAAAGTCAAAAATAATAACAGCTTTAATGGAATAGGATCGCTGCTTTTCGAGTTTTTATCAAAAGACTTTGATATAATTTTTTATATCCAATTTATTACAATAAAAGACTGAATTTGATTTACAAATAATGTTCAAAACTTAGATTATAAAAGTTTTTTTTTTATATTTTATTTTAATATAAATAATTTTTTCAGTAGTTCATAATTGATTATTTTTTTAAAGGATTTAAAAAAAAAAAAAGGATTATTATAAAATAAATATCCCTATAAAGTTTAATGCAATGTTAGATTCAGATTCAGAATTTCATCTCCCAAACAATTAATTATATATTTATATAAGCAATCAGAAAAAGAAAAGAAAAAAGATTTTTAGCATATTCTAAGCAAATGTAAATTGTAAAATCGTACGCTGATATGATATTTAAAATCAGATTATCCTCTTTCCATTTACATCTATATATCATAGAACTTTAAATGCTTGATATATAATGCTAGAACTATAGACTCAAATATTATTTAAGTATTTAGAAAAGCTATCATTTGATTTTAAGGTATGATTTAAAGTAATGTTTTCATGATGTTTTCAGTCACTGATATGATATTATTAAACACACACCATCCAAAATAGATTTTTTTTCCATTTACAATCCCAAGAGAACAATTACACTATGGCAGGGGTGGGCAAATAGTGGCCCGAGGGCCACATGTGGCCTGCTAAGAGTTTTTAGGTGGCCCGACAAGACAATAAGAAAAATCCACCTTGAACTGAGATTTTCTTCCCATGTTCGACCAAAGATTCGTCTCGTATTTTCCATTAGGATGGCCGTCTCAATACATATGCACAGTGTAGATATGTTGTGAAGTGCTTTTCCAATTGATCTGGTTAATTTCAATTTTGTCTTTGCATTAGCAAATATATACATTTCCAACTTTAGTGGAACCATGAACCCTCTGAAAAAATGTCATGGGTTTAATGAAGAATGGTATAAACAAATATTTTTTTTGTAATACAGGAAATAAAGCAGTGTGTTTATTGTCATGAAAAAAAGGTGCAGCCCTCCACTAACCTTCACTTCCACAAAGTGGCCCCTGATGTGGCCTCCACCAACCTCTGCGGTCCCCAAGCCAAAACAATTGCCCACCCCTGCACTATGGTAATACTCAAAAGATTTGTTTTTCATAGTATACAAAAGCAGATTCATTATTGTGATGGTAGAGGCTATTCACTTCATTGCTGGTTACTTATATTTTTTTACCATCCAGCTTTTTATAGAATTAAATCATTTCATAATATGATCAAAATAAGTCAATTTCAACCTGATTGTGCTTCAAGCAAGATATGTAATTTATAATGTGTTGTTTAATTGTAAATTGTTTTTATATAAACATATAAAAGTTATATATATATTTAGATAGATTTTAATCAATATTTATTTTTAAGTCACTTTTATCATGCATTTAAGGAACCTATATTATTCATTAAGATTTTAAAATAAAGATATAAGGTATTATAAGAAATGTTTTGTTCTAACATTCACTTAAATGAGTTTTATCTTGATAAAGATGAAATTGGCATTAAATGAAGTTAGATTCATTGTATCAAATTTGATGTTGGTATGAGAGTATTTGCAAAAATGCAAATTAACCTCTAAAATGCTAAGAAGAATAGAGGGAATTGTAGTAAGATGAAATAAAAATAAATACAATTAGGAACATTGACAATAGATGGAAAGAATAAAATTCCATATAAGAATTATATTCTAATTGGAAAGATAGTATGAAACAAGATATGGACTTTCAGAAATGTTTAATTAATGACAGAGGTTCAATCCTTTGAAATTAGAATCATGAACAGACATGTAAAGTGTTTTATTTGAATTGTAGATTTAAAAGGAATAGAGATTTGGACAATCAAAAAAAAGAAAGAAAATGGAAAAGTTAAACTGAGATGACAAGATTAGAAATTCAGATGTATTGAAAAGACTTAGAAATAAAAAGAGTATTGTTGAAATTGGGAAGCTCAGTTGGACTTATACTTAAAGGTAGAAGAATTATGGATATGTTGGATGAGACTATAGAGAATGAGAAACCAAGAACTAGAAGAAATTAATAGATTACCTTAAGGAAAAAATTAGCTATAGTTTTTGACACTCAGAGCAAATGACAGGACCACTTGGAGAAGTGGTTTCATGAGACCTTATTTTTGTTTCTCCTTCATGATGATTAATGGGATGTGAAAGGGGCAAGGACTGTTTAGTAGATTCTTCTAGATTTTATAAAAATCTTCTAAATTACTTACATTTTCTTTGATTACTAAAAAAAATGTTAAAATTTACTTCTTGATTTGTATATTATTATTATTTAAGTTTATAAATGGCAAAATGATATATACAAGGACTGCATATTTCTTACAACATCCTTGATATTGATCCACCATTTAAAAAATTAAGTACTGGTAAGAATTAGCCATTTTAAATGTATTATTTTAAATATTTTTTAAAATCATGGTTCATATATAAAAGAATAGTTATTCTAAAAGTAACCTCTAAATTGATAATTAACTTGTATCATCAATCAATTGAGCAACTGCTTTATATAACATTGAAAATCTTATAGTATTTACATATGTTAGTATATTAGTATTTATTTGTTTGATAAACACTAATTTCTAAAAATGGACTTGTTGACCACCAGCAAGAACTCAACCACAGATTTGAACCCTCCAAGGCTGATATATTATGCACAGAGAGGAATGACATCAAGAGAAAAATCAAGGAAGCTTGTTTATTACCAGTGACATCAACTCAGTAAATAGAAAAGATACTTGTTTTGCCATTTCCAGAAAAGGGATAATATAAAAAATAGTTTTTCATACATTTGCATATAATGGCATTGATAATCTAAAGAGGCTATGACTATGGAGTAATGAAACTCTGAAAGCACTAAATTGTTACATAGAAAAGTTTCACCATAACTCATCGGTGTATTATTAATTAAAAATGGGTATGTATATTTTTTATATTGTACACCAAATATAGTTTTACAGAGATTTTCTTTTTCTTTCTAACATTAAACATTATGTGATCCTAAATTTAAAATCTCAGTTTTAAGCTTCTCTCTTATTCATTAAAATATCTAAAGAGTATCAACCTAAGATAAAAAAAAAAGTATAATAAATATGAAAGGGCATGAGAAGTCTATATTATATTTATAAATATTTGCATTTCTTCACCCAAAATCAGTCAAAAATCTGACATGTTAGCAAGCAACTCAGAATTATAGCAATTGTTCTAAATTTATATTATTATAAACTTGGAAGTTCTAAATCTTTAGCAACTTTTAGCATGGATATTTATCAATTTAAGAATGTAATGTAGTTTAAATAAACAGAGGCTAAACTCTCCATGCAGTAGCACCACTCAGTGCAAGCCAGAGTAATCAATGGATGCAAGAAGTCTTGTCCATAAAATTTCTATCTAATGCCTACCCATCCAATATCCCCAGACTAGTTTCTAGCTTTCATTAGTGAAGAGTCTTGGATCTGAAAGCACTTCACCTAGATCTTAGGATCTAATGCAATCCTGCAGCATAAAGAATGGTGATCATGTGATGTTTAGTAGTTCAAATACATTGGTAATTTTATTAGTAGAAAAATGGACTAGATGTTGAGATATAACACAGACTCCAATTTGTTGCTGCTACTTTTAATAAGTTAAAAAATGGGTATTTTTCATCACAAGAAAATAATTACTGCAACTAAGTTAACTTATATCGATTTATTATTTTACACAATTTATTATAATAAATAAGATTCAGACATCTTATCAATGCAATATAATGTCATTATAAAAGTTTTATTTACAAATGCTTCATTACATTTAAAAAATATAATGCCAAGATCAATCCATTGTTATAAAATCACACCTTGTCTTGAATTGGGTGTGTAAGATTTATGAATAATGCAAAACTTTCTAAGAGTGTTTTATAGTGAATTTGAACATGTTTTTTCATTAGAGAGTTAGATCCTCTTGCAATGTTGATTATTTCTATTGGAAAAGTATGGCAGGGAATACATTAAACAGGAAAAGTACAATTAGATATAACATTAAAATTATTTTTTTTTGCAGAAGATATTAAAAGACGGCATTGCAAAATTTTAAATAAGCAGAAAAATGTACCAATATGTTCTATAAGCAGGCAAAACTCTCCATACAGTAGTGCCACCCTGTGCCAACCAGAGTAATCAATGGATGCCAGAAGGTTTGTGCATAAAATCCCTATCTAGTGCCTAGTCATCCAATATCTCTAAACTAGTTTCTAGCTTGTAGCTTTCATCAGTGAGGAGTCTTGGATCTGAAAGAACTGCACATAAATCTTAGGATCTAATGCAACCCTTCAGAAGCTATCTTTTATCTCTCCTTAACTACAAAACTATGAGAATAAAATTGACAACACAATAACATTTTCGACCTCACTGACAAAAGCCACAAGCTAGAAACTAGTCTGGGGATATTGGATGGGTAGGCACTAAATAGGGATTTTATGCACAAATCTTCTGGCATCCATTGATTACTCTGGTTTGCACTGAATGACACTACTGTATGAATAGTTCTGCCTGTTTTAATAATAGTTATGAGCAAACATAAGAAATGGTGATCATATGAAGTTTAGTGGTTTAATTATGTTCTATAAGATGGACTTATTGTGGTTCACAGATTTGTTTGTATAATCATTATAAAACTCATTTCTAGAGAGGTCTTTTTTGCTTTGCTTTTTTCTTGGAATTGGATGATCAAAGTCATAATGTTTCCATATGTATTCTTCATGATGTTCAAACACCAAAATGATAAAGTGGGCACAATCCATCCAGTCATTTGATTAAATATATATATATATTATTACTTTCCTGATCCAGGAATATTTAATTATTGATTTCATCATCTCACTGTGCTAAACTTTATTGTATATCAAAGCATCAGTTTTAACTTCTACTGCATATTCTAAGATTTATATTAACCAGTATGAAATACAGTTTTATAGTTATAGCAACTTGATAAAGGACCTTGTACAATGATTATCCTACTATATTTATGACATGGGACTCAACTCATGAATAGAGCTGTAAATTTTTTTTTCTTCTGGCTACTTAATATTTTGCTTTAATCGGGCATTGGAGAAGATCTTATCTGCAAAATATACAAAAGTCCTAGAAGAAATTGGATCAGATAAGTATGTAATCCTGAACAGATATATAATAGATAATCAAATTGTTTGTTGCTAAGGTTTTGCATATGAATTTTTTTTCTGCAACTCAAAATGTTCTAGTGAGTTCAAGATTTTTTAAGTAGCTATCTAATATTTTGCTTTAATCAGACATTGGAGATATTCTTATCTGGAAGATACTCAAAGTCCTAGAAGAAATTGTATTCTATAAATATGTAGTCCTGAATTGGTATATAGTATATAATAGGATAGTTTGTTGCTAAGGTTTCACATGAAATTAGAGCATCAGAAGCAGCATTCTATAACTGTTCTAAAGCGTACAGAGAACCGATCTGGTTGTTCAGTAATATACAAGCATTAAACCCATATTTGATTTTTTGAACTGACCTGCCTGATCAGTTAAAAGTGATTTGGTCATTGTATTTATATTGCCATAAATAAATATACATAAATTGGAGTTTAAATAATTATGCGTTAAGGAATTTATATTAAAATTCCACCGCTAATCAGTGCTTGTTTTATCAATTTTAAATCAACGCCGATAAATGGTTTTTTTTAAAAAAAATAATGATTGCAACTTTTTAAAAACTTTGTTTAAAAATTCGAAAAGACACATTATTATTTAAGATAATTTTTAAAATATCCATATACATTTATTCAATCGCTGAAATGTTTTCAGCTATTTCTATCTCACCTCTTTTTTTAAAAAAAAAAATGGAACCATCCTCGATTCCAAAGTGGATTGTTTTCTCAAGCAATGGCTTGCTCTGGTCATGCATGTTTCTGGTAACTCCCTCCCTATTTGCAAAAACTTGGAAGCTGCTGCATTGAAAGAATTTCTAGGTCACTAGTTGTAGTTTAGTATCGGTCTGGAGTAATAGCAAACGTAATAGTATTTGAAATAGTTATGGAGCTAAGCATTTGTGCCGTTAAATTTTTATATTTTAAAACAGGGAAGATTGTCTTTTCTCCGTGTTGTTTGCAAGATTTTAGCGAGATAAAATATTAATTTGACATAAATATATTTGCATCATAATGTCAATCGTTTGTCATCATTTGTAAAAGGTAGGATCATATGTTTTAAGTTCGAATTTTATACTATTTTTATTAAATCAATTTAAATGTGTGCGTGTGAGTGTGCGCTCATATACATTTGGTGACGCTTAATTTTTCTTTCAACCGACATTTTCAAATAATTTAATAGTTTTAAAACAATTTTTTTAATTTAAATCTTAAATATTGTGTAAAATAAATGTATTTAGAGTATTTAATATACATATGCGTTTGTCATTTTTTTGAAGGAGACTAATTTCATTTCCATTAAATTTATTGATTTTTAATTTGGACAAGAATTAAATGACATTTCTTGTTAAATTAATCTAACTGCTTTCTTAAAACTCCTATTCAAAAGCGTTTTTACATCTAATAATCCAGCGTGTAATTGATTGATAAGGCACGTTAATTGTTATCGAGACTCATTTAAAAAGCTTGGTTTTACTCTTCTCTGATGACTTGTCGATGTTTATTATGAAATGATGTCTAAGACATTGAACATTTGGCTAATTCCAACCCAGTAATTGTCTGAGAACAATTTATTATTTGTTTATCAAGATTGTTTTTAATTATTTTAAATCTTGACTTTAGTTAACTTAAGATTTATTTTATAAAATACAGTAATTCGAAATATTTAGAAATGCTTTTAAAACTTACAAAAAAAAACAAACGTGCAAATATATTATACATACACGCAACATACAAAAAAACTTGCAAATATATACATACACGCATCATGTATATATATATGCATGATATTTTAGATGACTACATCCAATATCTGTATTTATCTTTTAATAAACTTTGAACAACATTAGAAAACGTAATGGTAATAAAAATTTAAAACGCTGCACATTACCCTGGAATATATTTGTATTTCTTAGATCATATAATGTTCGAGCATTTAAGTTTAATCAGTTAACCTTCGTACAACTATGCCACTGCATTGAGCTGCACGGGCTGTAAATGACATTGATTAGTATAATTCTTAGCACTGAATTTCTGTGGTTAAAATGGTGAAGTATTGGTAAATAATGTCAAATTATCAGTGACGTTGATTAGTCTTATAACTGTAGTATTGCCTTGTTATCTACTGACTTTTGTTGAAGAACTTTACACAATTATACATCAAGAGATAAACTATTTGTTTATATCAACAGTTTCACTAAGAAACCATTTGATTTCTAAGCCGCTGTACAAATGTTGGAAATTACTAATAATAACGTACTCAATATAATTTACATTTTAAACATATAATAAACAACTGTTAATGAAAATGTACACAAAAAATGTAGTTTTTTTTTTTTTAATTATTTAGCTTTATTACTGCCTACCATGCTTTCGATTTAACATGTATATCATATTCATAGCTTATAGTGATATTAAAAAAAGAATATACAATTATAATTAAAATATAGCAATATACTTCTGAGAAAGCTTAAATAGCAATTCATTAATAAATTTCTTAATATTTTGAACATAAATATTCAATGGTATGATCTTCACCAAATATTATTGTTCATATATAAAAGCAATGATCTCTATTTCCATGTCTTGGACATCCAAATGTACTTTTTCCTTCAGAAAAATGGCTATACCCCTAAACAATAAGCCATGAATGTGATATGCATGTTATATCAAAAGCATGCTGGATAGAAATAAAACGGAATATTTTTAAAAAACTATAATTTCTGCATTAACAGTTGTTTATTATGTTAACTCAGAAAAGAAGGAAATTATTTATAATTGAATTTTAAACATGTATATATAATATATATTTTTATGGTGAATATACATACCCATGATATAACGTATGTTAAAATTACACATATTAAAATGTGAATAAAAATAATTAACAAAAATATAAAATAATTAGATTATGTAAAATATAGTAGAATAATAAATTGAGAGAGTAATCACATGTATGTATTAAATTTAGATTTAAACATAAAGCACATAAAAGCAGCCAATGCTTATAAACACCAAATTTTCAATCTGTTGTCAGGATAACCTTTTAAGAAAATGTTGTCTTGGCAGCAGATTGAAGATTTTTGGTATTTATAAGCATGGGCTGCTTTCATGTGATTTACATTTAAATCTAGATTTAGTATATCCATATATATATATAAGGCAAGCCTTTATTTAAAGGAAAAAGGTTGCCTTGGCAGCAGATTGGAGATTTTTGGTGTTGACAAGTGGGTTCTACTTTCAGTCTAGCTTTGTGCAAACTTAACTTTATTTTCTTATATGTAAACATGTATAAATGTAGTCATTCATTCAATCATTCTCTAAAAATAAGAAAAATAATGAAACTTATCCTGCTTCATTCTTTTTGTGTTGAAATCTAATGATGATGATGAAATATCAACAAATGCAATGCCTACATAATGTTAAATTGAAAAGATTTATATGTATTTGTCTAGCAATAACAGCATCCATTTTCTTATGACATTTTTGTAATTGCATATCATATCATTTCCAACTTCAACAATATTATTTTTTATACCAAAACTTTATTCTTGCAGTTTCAACTGTCTAGCAGTCATCACCAGAGCTCTTTAAAATCTACTCTTTACTTATCCTATTTCTAAAAAATAAAAAAAGTATAAATAGTATTGTAGAAGTGTATAAGAAAGTTGGAAATAGTATGATATGTAAATATAGAAATCAGTACATAAAAAAAGGAGGAAGAAGAAAAAAAATGTATTTTTGTAATTGCTATGACAAAATTTGCAAAATAATCTCAAAAGTGCAAGGTGATGGTAGTAGCAATACTGCAAAGTTTAAAAAAGCTCTGAATCTATACCACATCCTTTTTTAGGAATAAATGATTTGGTATCTCATTTTTCCATGGATTCTTTATAAAGTCCTCATATAGATCCACCAATTTCTCATGCAATTTCTCAGAATATTCTTTTTGTTTGTGTCTTTCACTTGCAAGTTTAATGTTTTTCAGTCTTTACTAAATATTTGATTTTCAGCTACAGCAACAAAAGAAATCCTAACACCAATTTCTTTTTCCCTTTATTACTATTTTATGAATTGATGATTCATAAGATTTGGTAGAATTTCTCCATTATTAATTATATGTTTTTGGGATAACTTTAAATGGAATTTTTAATATTTCAAATTAACCACCAAAACATCACATGATCACCATTTCCTATGCTAATTATAAGCATAGAAAATGGTGATTGTGTGATGTTTTGGTGGTTTTACACCAATCCTGTCTCTGGGATAATGATGATTCTGATTTTTGAAAAACCAAAGACACTAATATATATAGATGATGATATATATGACTATACAAGCGAATGAGCTTAGATTGAAAACATTATTGTGTTTTCATCCAGGGATCTAGCTTTATAGTGAACTAAATAGGTAAAAGATAACTGTTGGAGGGTTTAGATCCTCTCAGACCTAAAGCTCTTCATTGATGAAAGCCACAAGCTAGAAACTAGTTTGATGATGTTGAATAAGTAGGCATTAGATAGCAATTTTACACATAAACCTTCATGCATCCATTGATTACTAAGGTTTGCACTAGGTGACACTACTGTATGAAGAGATATTCTTGACTTCATTTAAGGAGAAGCCATAATACATCATATCACATCACATAATGTTATTTTTTAAATTTATGGGAACAATACTCTGTCATAAGTACAAATAAATACTGGTGTTGAATGCCACCAAGTGTGCAAGATAATAATTTGCTTTGGAGGAAAGGAAGTATATAAGAAATTTATAGCCCCCTTCCAAATTTATAGATAATGACTGTAGATAAAATTTTTAATTACTTATTCAAACATTGTCCTATAGAAGTGAGAAAACCTGCTTAAATATTTTTTTCATAATATTTGAGTATTAGATAGATCACATTTCTTTAATAATAAAAGTGGCAATATTTTAAAAAGAAAAATTATTGCTTAATTCCAGCATGTGTCAGTTTGTTTGGATTTTGTAGCAATATAAGTAATTTAAAGAAGTTCAAAATTCAGATAAAGATAAAATAGAAATAAGTAAATGAAATAACTTCATGTTAATATTGGCTTTTTAACTAATACAAAATGTAAAAACATTTCTTGGTTTCCTTTTATTTTTATAATGTTTTTTATTATTGGTAAATACAGAAAGGTTTCTCCTGTATAGTTCCAATCTATGTAGTTCATTTCCATATTTCTCATTATCAATAAAACAATCCTGCACAAATATTTATAATGTACTGCATTGTATGCATGTTAATTTTTTTGCCAAGACATGTTTGATACTAAGTATTAAGAAAACCCTTGATCACCATTAGTACTAGGTTGTCAATCATTTCAATAAGATATATATATGGTATAGGTTTTTTTAATCCTATTTATTTTTTTAAAATTGGCTTATACATGTATTATCATAATTAGAATCAAATTCTAGAATATGATAATAAAAACAGTTTTGATACACGCTGATATGAATTTATGTTCATTTGTTTAGTCTTTTATATAAAAGATTGAAAATAAATCATATCACTAGAATGCTTTTAATCAGATTACCACTATGTCTAATTTTGTCTTTATGATTGTCTATATTATAAGTAGACTGCTATTAATATAAACATTTCTAATTCAAAAATTTCTATTATCCAAACAAAAATACAAAGTTTATAAAAATTTTGTTTTGATATAAATAATAGCATATTCTGTAACTCTATGAAAAATTACTTCTTTTTTTTTATTATGTAATTCTATTACTAGTGTTTATTCATTTCTAAAGGAGGGATTAGATTTATTTCATTTAAACAAAAACTGGCTAAGCAATGCTTTTAATTTAGAAGGTCATATTCGTAGTGCTCAAACTTGTCAGCTGAGATTAACAAAAACTAGCTGAGCAATGATTTCAATAATATAAGGTCATATTCATAGTGCCAGACTTGACAGTTGAGATTCTCAGCCAATAAGTCTGAGCGCTATGAATATGACCTTCTAGGTTGAAACCCTTGCTCAGCTAGTTTTGTTTAACTGAAATAAATCAAATCTTTTCTTTAGAACAGGCAAAACTCTCTATACGTATTATTGCCACTCAATGCCAGCCAGAGTAATCAATGGATGCCAGAAGGCTTGTGCATAAAATCCCCATCTAGTGCCTACTCATCCAATATCCCCAGACTAGTTTCTGGCTTGTGGCCTTCGTCAGTGAAAAGCCTTGGATCTGAGAGCACTGCACCTAGATCTTAGGATCTAATACAATCCTCCAGCAGCCATCTTTTATCTCTACTTAACTACAAAACTATGAGAATAAAATTGAAAACAATAATATTTTCAATCTAAGCTCAATAGCTTATATAGTTATATGGGTCTGAACTCAGTTCAGTATCCATACATTTTGGTGTCTTTCGTTTTTTAATAACCATAGCCACCACTATCCTATTAGGCAGGATTGGTGTTAAACCATTAAACATCACATGATCACCATTTTTTATGCTTGTTGCACAAGCATAAGAAATGGTGATCATGTGATGTTTAATGGCTTTTCTTTAGAAATGATTTAACGTTAGTAATAGAATTAGCATAGTGTGTATTTTAAAGAGTTATATTAATAATATAAATTTATATTATATAAAAAAAAAATAATTATATGCATGCATTCAAAACAATAAATAGCAAAACCAAATAAAATTTTCAACCAAGTTTGAACTTATAATAAAGGGGA
Source organism: Epiperipatus broadwayi (assembly GCA_028023455.1). Classification (NCBI taxonomy): domain Eukaryota; kingdom Metazoa; phylum Onychophora; class Udeonychophora; order Euonychophora; family Peripatidae; genus Epiperipatus; species Epiperipatus broadwayi. The sequence continues at coordinate 15,291,734 of JAQFVV010012396.1, forward strand.
CATTTATTGCTGAAATTCAAGCAATCACAAATTCAAAACTGCATTGGAACTTTGAATTAGCGGAAGTCTTATTTGTATATGTTGTGATGTGGGTTTTTTTCTAGTTACATTTCTCAAAAAACTTCTGGAATCAGCAATGACCCTATAATATTAAAATGTATTATTTAAAGATCAATATCTTTATTTAGATCCTATTTGTTTAAAATCTGTCAATCTCTTGTATTATAATGCAAACATTATCTTGCTTTTGAATTCTGCAACAAATTTTTTTTTAAGTAATAAATTTTTGTATATTCTCATCTAAAGATGTATACAATATATCAAAATATTATTGGTACTAAAAATCTTTATGAAATCAATTTTTATGGATACCAGTGGCTTAATTCTTCAAAAAAATACGTTTATCTAGGCTTCTTTAATATTTTCCTTGGATTCTCTTCATTTATTATATATATTATATAAACTGAAATAAATTTACTAATCAATTGATAATGAAGTAAAAACTAAAGCATTAATATTAATAATATCAAATAATCTCTGCAACATTTGGCACAATGGTACAGCATCTGACTTGGGATTGGGAGATTCTGGTATCAATTCTAGTGCCTGTAGTTTTGATGCACAAACTTTTTATGAACTCTCGAGCAATAAAGCTATATGCCTTTTTTAAAAAAAATAGCAAATAAGAATTTATTAACATTTAGTACATCAAAGAAAAAGAAAAGTTGAAAAAAATATATAACAATAAATTTCTATATGGTGCCTTATCAAGTATAAAGTGTGTTTACTATATTTTAGAATCAGACTCAAATTTAAATTTGATTATTATAAATAATGATATAATTGAATGATTAGTTGTTTGGGAAGTTAAATAACATTAAAGCACCAAAAATAACAGGTTAAGCTTCAATTCTACAACATTTTGGTTCTATCATCTGTTAGCTGGGTGTGACATAATTATGACAGTCTTGCATTTTTACAAGAACAAGAAAAATTACAGAGGCAAACTCCATATAGTAGTGCCACTCAGTGCCAGCCAGAGTAATCAATGAATTCAGGAAGGTTTGTGCATAAAATTCCTATCTAGTGTCTACTCATCCAATATCCCCAGACTAGTTTTTAGCTTGTGGCTTTCATCAGTGAGGAGCCTTGAATCTGAAAGCACTGCACTTAGATCTTAGGATCTAATGCAACCCTCCTGAGTAGTGCTATTATGGAGGGTTTTGCCTTTGTGAGAAACAACTTGTGTATGCATAAAGAATGGTGATCATGGAGTGTTTAATGGTTTAAACAAAAATGATTATATAGTTTTGTAAATGGCTTATGTAAATAGAACAAAATTTTGTTCACATAAATAGAAAACTAAACTAACTGTGATTGTTGAAGGATACTGAAGTGTTGACAAAAAAAAACAAAAAACAGGAATAATACTTCCAAAATGTTAATAGTGTTAAATTTGTATCTATGAATAAAACTCAACTGAGAACTTTTAAGAAATTTTCTGAATTTGGTTAAACTTTGATTTTATAGCCTGTACTTCAAACTTGTTCAGTGTTCATATGAAAATAGTGGCACATTTAATAGCTTACATTCTCTATGTCATGAAGCAGTAGCAGTCTGTCAATAATTAGTATTCTCCCTTTAATCACAATGCATATTAGCTAATTAAAGTGTTTTTAGTCCAGATTACTGTATATTATTGTATTGCCTTTTTTTTTTGTCTGGCAGCCTTCAAATATAAAATAATTGTTTATACATATAATCTTAGATATTAAAAGACATGAACTTTCTGTCAAGGAATGTAATGCAAGGTTAACATTGTCCTTAAATTACCTTCCTTTTCAGAAAGCTTGTCTTTTTAATATTTACGATTGCAAGTATAAATAATAATTTTATATTTGCAGGCATTCTGACATAGAGGCGATAGAAATAGTACAATGACATTGGTTGTATTCTGAAAATTAGTCATTTCCATTATCTTACATTGAATTAAAAAATGCTGGATTCATTAAATAATTGCATATATAATATAAAAAGCAGTATATCAGAGTATATAATTTTATCTTTATTTTAGTAACTTAACATAATTTCAATGCATTATTAAAATTTAATTATATACTTCGTTGTAGTGTCATATATTGCATCTATTAATGGCAGAAGTTTAATATATTATACATATTGAGATGAAAATATTTCTATGATAATATATTATTAGTTATGTTAGGGTTCAAACCAATCCTTAATATGATGGTCAATGTTAATATAAAATATGGAGAAAAAAATATGATTAAAATTATTTGAAAAGTTTCAACATTATTATATATTGTCAAAGCTTAAATATTATTAAAACCATAAAATAAGTATGGCTTCATAATATGTGTATAAATATAAAAATATAGTTTCTCTTAATTACTATATTTTAGAAATTATTATAGGATAGATTTAAAATAACTATGAAATCTAAACCGATTCAATATTATTTCTTATTTGAGAAAGTATTTATTTTATTAAAATCAGTACAAATAAAATGGAGAGAGCAATTGATATATTCATTACTTTCAAATAATTGCATTTGTAATCAGAATAAAATTTATCAAGATTCAATATAAATTTAAATTGTTTATAAATCAAATTTGTAAATAAATCATAAAAAAATAAATAAATGCAAGAGTCAATTTAAACAAATGTAATTAGCGTATTTACTATAAAGTTAATTACAAAAATCATGTAATTATCAGATTAAGACAAATGACATGTTTACCAAACAGCACTGATTAAATGGACAGTTGTCTTATCATAAGCAGAAGTGTTGGCTTTAGTCAATATTCTTTTCTAATTCAAATTTTCATATAAATAATTTACAGTACTAAAGTTGCAGATCAGAATGCTGTAAATACAAATTAGAATAAAAATGAATAATTAATTAGTACTAGCCAAGTTGAAGTCAAAATCACCCATGAAATAGTTAATTGTTACAGCATGTAGAACTATATTATAATAATGTATCTGTATTTCTAAAATTATATCTCAAAATAGTGGATAAATATATTAACAGAGCCAATTAGGAAATTTTTTTTTTTTTAATGTTATTTTGATACTTACGTAGTTTGCCTGCCAGAAAATTTGCCACTCATTTTATTTTAAATTGTCAATTTTTTGAGGTTTCCAACACATGTTATAAACAATATGGCTGCCTCTAAGTTATCATATTCAATATTTACATTTTTTTTATTTATTAAAATGCTAAAGAAACACAAAAATCCAAACGGTTGTAATTAAAAACTTTTTTAATGTAAATGCAGTAAAGTAAAAATAAAACATCATTAACCAAGATATAATAAAGATGTGGACAGACATCACTTTTCAGGTGAGTACAAATATTCAAAGGGTTGTAATTAAAAAATTTTAATGTAAATTCACTGCACTAGCTGTAAACTAATCTCTGCACTCACAAATGATGTTTTGGAGCTTTCTAACCATGTTTCTTTCCAAACAGATGTGCACTTAGAACATGTTCACCCAAGACACCACCACTGCATTTCTGTTCACACACAAAGTGCAATATTATGGCCGTTATCAATACTTTTTATGCAGACACTATCCTGTAATTCAACAAATAAAAATAACATTAATTTTAACCATATGTTATCTGCTCACCTCATGTTAACATTTGGATGTTATGTTATGAATGAAATTTATTAAAAAGTGTGTTCGAATTTTTTAAAATTAACATTCAATTTAGAAAATTGAATAGCTCATTAACTTTAAGAAATATTAACAAACATATTCTAAATTGAATATTAATTTTAAAAAAATTGAATATTTTTATAATAAATTTCATTCACAACATAATATCCAAATGTTAACATTAGATGATCAGACAACACATGGTTAAAATTTATGCTATATTTTTGTTGATATTCATTAACACATGCTGATTTTTTTAGCATTTTTTTTTTGCCATGTGATTTTTTGGAAATATATTAAAATTTTGAAACTTTCATCAACAGAATATTTTCAAAATTACAGGATAGTGCCTGCCCAAAAATTATTTGATAATGGTCATGATATTACACCTTATATATGAACGGGGGGTGCAATGGTGGCAGCATATGTGAACATGTTCTAAGCACCTATCTGTTTCAGAAAGAAACATGGTTAGAAGGCTCCAAAACTTCATTTGTGACTGCACTGAGATTAGTTTACAGATAGTATAGTGAATTTACAATAGAAAAATTTTAATTACAACCCTTTGGACATTTGTGTTTTTTTATTATTTTAATAAATAAAAAAAATGTAAATATTGGATACGATAACTTAAAAAGTCAGCCACATTGTTTATAATCATGTATTGGAAGCCCCTGAAAATGGATAATTTAAAAATAAAACGAGTGGCAAGCTTTCCAGCAGGCAACTATGTAACTACCATTATTTTTCCCTAGTCCCTAGTCACATAACTCTGCAGTAAATTTGGAAGAAGGACATCCAGATAAACCTCTGAATGCTTAAGAAAGAAACTATCTTTTACTAAATTGTGAGTGCAGGAAGTAATACAAGAATTCACAAAAACTCAATGTTCAAGAAAACTTAGAATAAAACTATCAAGAGAATTGGAAAGTATATATTATATTTGAGGGCTCTGACAAAATTTTGTGATGTTCATCAACTACAAGTATAAACTGCAGATAAACAATTCAAATTTTATAAAATCTAAAATATATTACTTAAAAAATGTCTTGCTCTATAAAACTTTTAGTTTAGAGTTATTTTAACTTTTGATATTTGCAATTATTTTTTCTTTTAAAAATATAATATTTATCATAATAGTATTGTAAATACTTTGATTTCAGTTTTTAGCTCAAAGTGTAGCATACCTCATCACTTCTTTACCTTATGTTAAAATAAATAACCAATTGTTAACTTTAATTTTTTGTTGATTACTTAATGGGGCAATTTAACATGGGTATAAACATTTTATTAATTCATATATTTTTATTTATAAGGTTAGTTTTATTAGTGTGTAATTGTCTATGTAAACTATATTGCTATTTTTAGTTATTAAAATAAAATGTAATTTGCACATTCCTTGTTATTGCTAATTGTAAAATAAAATTTATAATTTATTTAGCTCTTTTCTAGTAATTTGTAGATAGAGCTAAATATAGATATAGGTCTTTTAGTTTCTAATAGCAACATAATTATTTAATTTGTTTTGTGTTAAACTGTATTTATTTTTATTTATTATATATTACTAGGGAACTCAGCATCCCTGTTCCTTCAGAATCCATCTTCTGGTGTTGGCCCCACTGTCCACATTCGTTTGGCAAACCTTATAAAAAAATATTGGAACACTTCTTTCTATATAATATATATAGAAAGTGTTTTTGAAATGTTAACAGTATTTATTGCATTAAAGTTGGATAAAATTAGAAAAGAATGACACCAAACACATATTGTAGGATTTAAAATTTCCCTGATTTAACACATTACATATAATTATCACTTATGATATTTTGCAAAACTTCTTAGGGTGTATTTGAAGTTCTATTTCTGAAAACAGATTATTTATTGCCAAAACAAAGAGTTTTATCAAGATTTCAAATTATTTTTTTCTAAAGATAATAATAATAACAAAAAAACACTGAAAGATTAAAATATTTTAATCTTTTTTCAACTTTCAACCATAATCTAATGCATTACATAAAATAAAGACACTAGAACATAGGTTCCCAAACTTTTTCAGGCCACTGCCCCCTTTGCAAGACATAAATTTTGTAAACCCCTCCCCTAAGTATAACAGTTTTCCATGTTCAATCTGTTTGATATTTTTGACGTAAATAGCAACTAATGATACTATACCAGATGATGCCTACCCCATAATTATATATGATACACACAAGATATAACATGATGTAAATATCACACATTGGAATAAGGCATCAACATAAACTCAATATCAATAACAAGGGGGAAAAAAATTTAAAGTTATTAAATTTAAGTTTAAGTGAGTGAAATCAAACCAAAATCAATTATATTTCCTGATTTCTCCCTATTCAAAACTCTAATACCCTGCTAATTGGTACCATGAAATTTTAGGTCATATATCTTTGAAAGGTTGAACCTAAACCTCATCTTTATGTGTCACTTTCAAGAAGCAAAAAACACTTTCAAAAAGGAAATATCATTGCCAACAAAACAAATCAGCATGTCAATAAATTTTCAATAATTGCATATAGAGATTACAAAAATAATAATAATAATTTCACACAAAGTTTCTCTTTTCTCAAATAGAACAGTGTGTTAAAAGCAAATAACAACAAACAAATATATATACCTCAACATACACACAAGCATTCAAGAAATTAATTTGGTAGAACTGTTTTAAAATAGAAAATCAAATAATAATTTATGGAGAAACAAAATATAAATAATAAAAAAATACAATAAAATTTATAGCAAAAGACATAATATTAAATAAAAATAAAAAAAATTATATCATCTGGCTTTCTTTTGGTTTCTTTTCATAAAACCATCTCCAGACATAGTAACTTTTAAGTGTACTATAAAACATGACAACAAGGTGGTAAGGGCTTCCCTTCACAGCAAATATAGGCATTAAGGTGTTCATCACCATCAGCTAGCATCTGTGGCTACATGACAACAGTATAGGAATCTGGCTGGTGCACTAATGTTGGGAGTTTACTTCATTAGTATTTTAATGATAAAATTTAAGCATTTTTATATTTCTCAACTTTCTCTAGAAATCTTTATAATAATGACAGCAGCCAACCAAGAGTCGATCACACAATTCTGGAAATTTCTTGGATAATTGATCATCAGTTGGTCCAGATTACTATCTTTACATATATATACAATCAGTGCTCAGCTATCTTAATATAAAGCTGAGCACTGATTGTATATATGTATGGAAATATGATTGCTGGTTTAGCATGAAATACGTATATTGGTGATTATTTGTCTTTTCAACATGTAAGTGATCAGGGGGGTCAGCAATATGAGATGGCTTGCAGAGTTGAAGGTTAAAATATTTAAAACTTTTTCAAACTTTCAACCATAATCTAATGCATTACATAAAATAAAGACACTAGAACATAGGTTCCCAAACTTTTTCAGGCCACTGCCCCCTTTGCAAGACATAAATTTTGTAAACCCCTCCCCTAAGTAAAACAGTTTTCCATGTTCAGTCTGTTTGATATTTTTGACGTAAATAGCAAATAATGATACTATACCAAATGATGCTTAACCCATAATTGATACGATGTACACAAGATATAACATGATGTCAATGTCATGCATTGGAATAAGGCATCAACATAAACTTAATATCAATAACAAGAAGAAAAAAATTTAAAGTTATTAAATTTTAAGTTTAAATGAGTGAAATCAAGCCAAAATCAATTATATTTTCTGATTTCTCCCTATCCAAAACTCTAATACCCTGCTAATTGGTACCATGAAGTTTTAGGCAGTATATCTTTGAAAGGCTGAACCTAAACCTCACCTTTATGTTCCACTTTCAAGAAGAAAAAAACACTTTCAAAAAGGAAATACCACTGACAACAAAACAAAAAAAAAACCAAATTAGCATATCAATAAATTTTCAATAATTGCATATAGAGATTACAAAATAATTTCACACAAAATTTCTCTTTTTTCGAATAGAACAGTATGTTAAAAGCAAATAACAAACAAATATATATATATACCTCAACATACACACAAGCATTCCAGAAATTAATTTGGTAGAACTGGTTTAAAGTAGGAAAATCAAATAATAATTTATAGAGAAACAAAATAAAAATACAAAAAAAAAAAAAAAATACAATAAAATTTATAGCAAAAGACATAATGTTAATAAATAAAAATAATTATATCATCTGGCCTTTTTTTTGGTTTCTTTCCATAAAACCATCTCCAGACTTAGTAACTTTTAAGTGTGCTATATAAACATGATAACAAGGTGGTGAGGGCTTCCCTTCATAGCAAAACATAGGCATTAAGGTGTTCATCATCATCATGCAATTCTGGACAGATTATAATTTGAAGCTAGGCTCAGCTCTGCCTTCTTTCATAAAGTTCTCCGCAGCTTTACAACTAGAATATTTATCTTAGTTCAGCAAACCCTTAACCACCCAGCAGACAAAACTTAGCAAGGAAAACAATAAATTCAGAAGAGACCCCCCCCCCCATCACCTGATGAAAACCTTTTATAGCATACCTATAATAATATAAATTGAGTACCCCTCTTTCACTGTTTACAGCCGTTATCTGCAATTTTTTGGATAATTGATCATAGCATGTCTTGCACTGGTGGTCGAGTGGTCAGCGCGACTGCCTTGCACTTGCAGGCAGTTGCCCGGATTGTGGGTTCGCGTCCAGCCGATGCTATGACACTTAAAAAAAAAAAAAATTGATCATAACATGATATAGCTTTTTACACCTTTTTATTTTTCATTTCTTTCATTTTCCACTCACACCCTTTTAATTTCTCAAGGAGTTCCATTTTACATATAGTTTTTAATTTTAATACAATGGAAATAGCTTTTTCCATCTTTACAAAAGATTCAAAACAAAACAAAAAAAAAAACAAATCTGAGATATGACAAATTTTTAGATTCTTTCAGCTGATATTAGCCTTAAATTACTTTATTTTTTTTAACAAAAAATATAATGCACAGGATGATCTCTTCTGTCTATTAATACAATTTAAAATTAGCCATACAATAATAACTTGCATTCCTTTTAACTTGTTAATAGAGGGGAAAAGACCATCAAAATTGTGCAAAACATTTATAATTACTCTGACTATTCCTTTTTTTTTATATTCTTGCACATAAACAATTTATAAAATAACCATAAAATCTGCAAAATAATGTAGGGTTGAGAGTGAATTAAAGCTGACGATCGATGCGTCCGGAGAAAAGGCTAGACCACCTGAACACCCCCCTCCCAGGGCAGTATTGCCCACTTTGGGAAATACTGCTCTAGAACATTTAATTTAAAGAAATTTTACAAAAATTCTATAAGTTGCATTTATATATTTTAATAAAGACTAAAAATACTTACAATATTAAGTTATATTTTCCCCCACATTAAAAAAGTCTGCATTAACTATTTCATAGAAAGCAGCTTTATTCTTTTTTTCTTATACATGAACAAGTTTATTAAATATAAATAATTATTAATACTTTTTCAGAATACTATTTTTTACTATAGATGCTCTGTTTTTGTGAGATTTTTAACAACAGTTTTTTCTTCTTCTAATTCTGACCAAGTTAGAAAAATTTGTATCAGGGGATTTTTAGCAAACTCTGTCATTTGTTTCTATTTCTATTTTATTAATCATTTTATATATATTTGTAGAGTGGATCAAACTTTTTCTATATTGAAGTTCAACACCAGTTCTCTAAAATACATTTTATGTTAGGTCATACATTTTTATATGTGCCTATTTATCTGGTACATCATAATCAAAAGTATTATAATTTAAAGACTGTACTACATAACCAGGGTATGTGAATGATAACTGGTATTGGAAGAATAGCAAAGAATAATGGGAGTAGCCCTAAAAGAAATAAAATCTGGAGTTTATAGACATGATCAGTTTGAAGTATGAAGATCTAAGTTTCTCACTACCATCATTTGATAAATACATGTATTGATTTTAACCAGTATATTATCACATTATACATATGCATATATTGTATATAATTATTATGATGTTCACATTTAGAGATTGGAATTTTATCATGTATAACAGAAATACAAATCATTAACTAGTGTAATATTTTGGGAAATGGTAAGGATTATCTGACAAAATGTTGATGATAATTTTATAAGCCTTCCAGTCAATAGTAGTTTTTAAAATGATTCATATTGAATGATGTCTGATTAGCCATAATGAATTTAATATTTAGTGGCATTGTGATGGGTAATGACTGTTTCATGATTGTTTATACTAGAATTAATTATGGTTAAAAAATTAATGTTTACTAGGAAGGTTTAATGGACAGTACAAAAGGACTGCAGCCTAAAAATGCAAAATCCACTTATTAAAACAATTATTGCAGGACATAATACTAGTCTGAATACTCATGAATTTGCCAATAGAATTCATTACAGATTTGACAAGAAAAACTTTTATGATAAAGTTAATAATTTTAAGTCAGTTGCTAATATAAAAACCAATCTGTTATAAGTGTTAGAATTCACTAGTATATTCCACAAGGCATGTTGTGTGCTCACATTACTTATTGTTTACAAATTTCTGATTCAAATTTATATCTGGCAATTGCCCAAAAATCATATCAGTCTGCTTTTTCCAACTGCAATTAAATAAATATACAGATAATTTTTGTAAATAGATGATATATAAGAGTTTGAACTCAGACTTTCACATGACCCTCAACTCTCCAAGCCATCTCATATTGCTGACCCACCTGATCACACATTGGTGAAAAAGATAAATAATCACCAATATATATATTTCATGCTAAACCATCAATCATCAGTTGGTCCAGATTACTATCTTCACACATATATACAATCAGTGCTCAGCTCAGTTGGTCCAGATTACTATCTCCACACTTTTATACAATCAGTGCTTAGCTATCTTAATATAAAGATTGTATATATGTGTGGAGATATAATTGCTGTTTTAGCATGAAATACATAAATTGGTGATTATTTATCTTTTCAACATGTGTGGGATCAGGTGGGTCAGCAATATGAGATGGCTTGCAGAGTTGAAGGTTGTGTGAAAGTTTGAGTTTGAATCCCTTATATATTACATTATATATGCAGGTGTGTAATCCTGTACAGTGTATTAAACTAAATGGATGATGTAATGTTTCCCAGTAAACAAACTGAGCATTTAACAAGTTTCATTTAGATAATCCAAGCTCTTTTTTTGGTTTAATTATTCAACTGAGAATCAATTCAACCTTCAGTTCTATGTTTACGTTTTCTACTTTGGTACTAAATCAGAGTATTCTAACTGAATATTTTAATATGCCAGATTTGTTTTATGATGCAAAGATTGCAGGCAATAGTATTAAGATCCAAAAGAATATTACACTTTATATAATTCAAAAATCCAAATATAGATTTAAGAAAGAAGATATCTTTCATAATATTTCCAGTCAGATGATTAGATTTCAGACAATAGTATAAATATCCAAAATAATATTACACTTTATATAATCCAGGAATCCAAATATAGGTTTAAGAAAGGAGATATCTTTTATAATATTCCTAGTCAGATGATTTATATACTATTAAGTCCCAATGACTCAATATTAAATAATAAAGGAGGCATTGATTTTCTCTACTAATACATTTCCAAAAATATGAGGCATTTTTATAAGTAATGATTTAATATTCTATATCATTTCATTCTCATGATAATGGACTCTTATGCTAAATGTTCCTCTTTAATTAGATGTAATACTCACATAATCTTTTTTTAATCTTTAATGGGATTTAAAAAGAAAATTCAACGTTTCTTTTCATGCATTAACATTAAAGAATAATCAATATAAAGTAAAATATCTACTTTTCACACTTGATTTTTGCAATATATAAAATTTTATTAATGCCTGAAAACTTTATTTCCATCTTCTTCAGAATTTCTTTTGTTCTTTTTGATTTTATTTCATGATAGATAAATGGCTTTTTTTTTATGAATATATCTAAAATTGTTAACACTTAATGTTTCACACAGATCTTAAAATTACTTTTGGTTGACTAAAATAATGGACTGCTTATGTATACACATGAATATCTGGAGCTATCTGTAGAGCTTTGATAAACTTACATGCTAGACATATAGTCTTATTAAAAATTATTATTTATTTTACATATGAATTAATAAGTTGTTTTTTTTTTCTGTTTATACATATTTATGAATTCAAGCATATAAATGAAACTTAATTTTAAAAACTGTTGTTTATTCATATGTGTGTATTGATGTATTTATATTAGTTACAAATATCTATAAAGGTACAATCCTTTAGTTATTTCATCAAAAATAGAAAAAAGTTTAATCCATTATGCTGCATTTTCATATATTAAATAAATCATACAATATATTGTAGAAATAAAATCTTATTAAAATTGTAAATTAGTTCCAATACATCGAAAAGAGCAAAAATCAATATTTTCTGAAAAGAATTTTTATGTATTATTATTATTATATATATATACAATTATTGCTGTTATAACATCTTATGATTTGTTTAGTTATTTCATACAAACATCTGGAATTGTCTATGTTCTAATGTCTTTAGACATATATAGCCTTATTAAAAGTTATTACTTATTTTATAGATGAATGGGTATGTGATGTATAAAACTTTATATCTTGAAAAGGTCTCAATAAGAGAATGAAAGCTGGGTTGATAATTAAATAATTGTAAATATAATTGGTTGTTTGTTTCAATTTTATTTAAATTGATTATTATATGAATCATTAGGTTTATATAAATATATTTAATGTGTGTAAGTTTATATATATACTTGAAACTATATTTTTAAAATTATAATTTGTTAGTATGGTGTATTGATATATATTTATACCAGTCAGAAATATCTGCACAAGACATAATTCTCTAATTATTTTATTTATATTTGTTTGGATCCGGGATATAACAGACCATTAAACATATTATTTTGCTTAATTATTATTTACTACTTATTTTAAATTATATTTTGTTTTTAAAAATATATTATCGAAGAAAAGACTATAACTATTGAAGCTGAACATAACTATCTATTTTAAAAAATAAATGAAACTATAAATGTTTTATTTTATTTTTAGTATTGTAACATATATATGTATATTGTGATATATATAATATTTTGATTGCTATTCAGTTTATAAGATAAATGACAATTGTTGTTGTTTAAAATTCTTCTAGCAAAAACATTTACACAAAAACGGTTGTCAGATTTTATATTATTCAATGGACACTTTGCAGGTTTTCTTTATTTGGAACATGAAATTTGTTAATATGCTTTATTCTAGCTATGTTCAATTTGCAAAAGTAAATTCAGTTTCAATAATTACAAAATATTAGTTTTTAATTTTATCCACATTTTAATGTGATAGATTATCTGTAAAAAATATAAACATATATAAAACCGTCACTGTAAAAGATAGCAATACTAACGATTTTACAAAGAATAATTAAAAGTAGGATTATTTTACATATTCATTAAAATTTATAATACAATATTTTAAATTTTGCTTTTTTTAAAAATTAGTTTTGAATTCAGTTTTCAATTGCTACTGTCTAATCAGTAAAACAGAAAAAATATATAATTTTAAAAATATTGGCACAAATCAAATAGGCCTCTTGGTATAGTGATAGTACATGAGATTATTGTGTCCATGAACTAAGTTTGAATTCAGATGAATGAAAAAAACTTTAAGTAACTGACCCACAGCCGGACCAGCTAATCATCTAATAATGATCAGGTATCTAGCTATTCTTAGCTAAATTATAAAAGAACCCAAGAATGAAATATTGATCAAACCCTTACTATATGTTTTCTTCTTTGCTGTTCCTCTATTAGAGATATCTTTGGCTTGTGATGGATATATAAAAAGTATTAACTTTTGAATATATCAAAATTTCAAATAAATTAATATCTTTATTTTTTTTATTTTCAATCTAAATCATTTTTTAAGTCAGCTTCAAAACTGATTATATATATATCAAAATATTTGCACATTATGTATATGTGTGTTGTGTGTTAAAATCTAAGCTTATAAATATAATGCATTGCTTTAATACTATATCTCTTCAGTTTAAAATATCTTTTAATATTATCTATTGAATAAACTCAAAAATGTCAATGAAATTTAGCCTATTTATTACTTTGGTGTTAAACAAGAATGTGTATTATATCTAACTTTGCTTTTCATTTTTATAAAAATGGTCTTTGGAGCTGTTTATCTGTTGGTTCACAATTTAGAATATCAAATTGTGATATAGTTTTAATGATGGAATTTTTACTTTAAAAACAAAAACAATAATTTCTCCATTTGGCATTTGATTGTTTTATTTTTGCAAATTCTAAAGATGATTTAAAGAATATCCTTAATGTTGCTCTAGATGGGAATTAATTTAAATATATTATTAGCTTTTTAAGTAGAAATATGAACTTGGATGTTGAGAGCAATATAGACTTCTCAGTGCTAAAGGATTTATTAAAAAGATAGGATATTTTGTCGTAGTGATATAATTATCATAACTAAATTAGTTTGATGAGTTATTTATTTTATAAAAGATCTGAACTCTGTCAGTATAATATACAACTTTCTATTAAGAATGTTTGATAGATTCTAAAAATATAATTATAAAATAAATCATTATGTTAAGCCGATTTATGGATGTGATATTACCAATCTACATCTTTATTGGATTCAGCATATAAAATGAATGATAAAAGGCTTCATAAAAAGTATTTTATAGTAAATTTAGCATAGTTTTTGTGGGAAAGGCAGATATTGTTTACCTCAAAGACACTAAAAAGAAAGACAAAATTGATTTTCTTTGGGAAGTTATAAAAATCGAATATAGCGAAGAAGTGTCAATAAAGTAAGATGTCGAAATATTTCTTAAAGGTAAATTTGATACAGAAGTTAAAAGGCAGCATAATAAAATATCAAATAAATAGATCAAAAATTGTCCTATGTTATACATTGACATATTTGTGTTTCATAGATTACTTTTCGCAATCATTGTAATTTCATTTGTCTTTCTTTGTTGTTGTTTTTTCTGCAATTAGAATGGCTATATTCATTAATGAACATTTGTTAATGAACTTTATGAAATAGATAATTTTAAAAACAAAACACTTTTTTTAACATTGTTATCAAAAACAAATAATTAAATAAAAATAATTGAATGGAAGGATCAGGATTTCATAAGAAATTTGAGCACTAGTAGAGTCGATCTGAAAACTGTACACTCCATTACACTAAACTCTATAGAACAAACAAAAAAAAAGTATAAAAATCGATATGTATGTGCTCATTAATAAAAATAAAAATAGAACACATAATAATAAAAGAAATTAGGATTTTCAATCTTTATTTATGCTCCACCCCATCTCAAATAATCCATACACATGACTACATGCATATGAAAAAAATAAATGATCTCCAATATATGTGTTTCATGCAGAACCAGCACTCATCAGTTGGGCCAGATCATAACCTCCCACACACACATATAAATAATCATTGCTCAATTTATATTAAGATAGCAATTTCTTAAACTTTAATTCAATTTTCTCACTCTTTCAACAATTCAATCATCCATTTCACTGAAAAACCAACTATAGAATGCTTAAAGCCCTTGCTGGATTTGATATTGTAGTCATACCCATGTAGACATTATATCAATCTAACCCTCATATTATCAAACCTTTGTGTATCCATTTATATTAATAGGAGGATATAATTAAATTTATAATATATCTTTATGTACACACAAACACACTTTTAAACTATTAAAATGTAGTAATTTCCTACATAAAGGTATTATATAGAGAAATATAATAATTAAATCTAAGTAATATTGAAATGTTTATAATAGCCCTCAAATTTTTATCAAAGCAAGTTTATCGAAGCCTCATATTTAAAGGTGAGAAAGTGAGAAATGAAAAAAGCCAAAGTTTTTATTCTCCCTTTTTTAGATTTATATAATTCTATATTAGAATATATGATAATTTAAACCCTGGGGTTAATGAGTGTTAGGAATAACCACTCTATCTTTGAATTTAATAATCTAATTAATGGTGGTCAGACTGGGTATCCAGTCTTATTTCCTGATCATTTCTATCAAACATCTCTATATACAGAGAGAGTCTTCCCCTTGCCACTAAAGATGTTATTTATTTATTTATAATACATCTGCCATACTGAAAATTAGAGTGCTATCTCCAAAAAGAGAAACATCTATATGTCAGGTTCAAATTCTTACCTACCTCCTTAGATGTAAACCCCTCCACTCATCTACTACTAGCTCAAAAAAGAAAACATGGCAATATATGATAGGATGTATGTAATAGTTAGCTTGAGTTGGAATAAGAGAGAAAGAGAAATGGACAATTAGACTTAAAATAATATGAATGTAACAAAAAAAAATATTTACACATTTAACAATCAACCCTTAAGCTATCAACAAGTTCAACCTGTAGTCAAGGCAACCTCCTTTAACAATAAAGGTGGTAGCACATTTATCTATCGTCTGATATTTATTATTATTATTTATTATTCCTATGGTCTGATATGTCATATAGACACTAAACATTGCAACTTGATCAAAGAGTATGAGATTAATAATGCAAAGAAGTTGAAACAAACCTCATTAGTTAGGCAAATGTAAATTGTTCTGAAAGCAGACTCATAAATAGTCAATTATAACTTTCAGATTATTATTGCATTATTAATCTCACACTTGCAATTTTTCATGTCTATATAAATAAATATATTAGAGCATAGGTAAAGGCAGTGACCACCTTTATTGTTCAAGGAGGTTACTTTGATTACAGGTTGAGATTGTTGATAGATTACGAGTTGATTGTTATCATTTACATTTATAAATTTATTAAAGACTTGAGTAATTGGCTTTATTGCCTTAGTAAATATATACATTTGCAGTATTTATACTTTTTATATGATATTAACTTAATATGTAATATACATATTTAGGGGAGTATGTGTTCATATCAAAGAAAAATCATTTAATTAGATTGAATTCAATCTATGAGCATTGATATGCTTACATCCAATATAAAATCAATTATATAATTATTATTATTAAACTATAATTTTAATATTACAATAAAGATTGGTGAAAATATATACACGTTATAATAAATAGTAAACATTCTATTTGGTCTCATGTTCAAAAAAATTATGATAAAAAAAGTGTAAATACGTATTTAAGGGGGGGAGGGCTGATAAAATTATTCAGAGAAAATTATTTTTTAATTTCATTATTATTTTGTAAAGACTTTTTCTTCTAAAATAAAATTTGATATTATTACAATATCAAAATTCTGATTTTACCTTTTAATTGATTAAAATTAGTTTGAACCCTTTTGAAAATTTGATCTATAAGATAGTTTTATTGGAAATATTTAAGTCTTCGTTTGATTAATGTGTGTTGAGTTCTCTGGTTAGAATGATGGTATGTATGCTGGATTATGCAT
The DNA here is from genome assembly GCA_028023455.1 of Epiperipatus broadwayi. Lineage (NCBI taxonomy): Eukaryota > Metazoa > Onychophora > Udeonychophora > Euonychophora > Peripatidae > Epiperipatus > Epiperipatus broadwayi. Next base: position 15,308,981 of record JAQFVV010012396.1, read on the forward strand.
TTATCATGGGTAGTCAAAAACTGTGGAAAATGACAGGCACTGTTGTTTTAGTTCACCCATGATTGTGCATGCAGAAATGACACTTTTAAAATTAACATCTCCAGGAGACTACATAGTTCCAGGTTTAATTGATCAGAATTTTTTCATTTTTTAAGTGAGATTTTCAGATATTTCACAGTTTTCCATAGTAGCTGCACTTAATTAATAGTTTGCAAACTTGCTATCCTAATCAGCTTAACTTTCTGGAATGCTGTTAGTTAATTAAAGTGATCCAAAAGTCCTTGACTGCATTGATATTACAGTTTTCTTAAAATCGGAAAACTCTTGAAAAGCCAAAAACTGACATCTATCACAATTCTTTTTTTTTTTAAGCAACACTATTTAAGATTACATACAACAATTCTGGGTACCTTTATCTATTACAAATTAATTTAACTAAGTATATATATATTTATTTAAATGTTTCTTGTGGATATGAAGGAAGAGTGAAAAAAAAAAAAAAGAGTGAAAGAAGAAAATGGCTTGTGACTTTTATAAAAAAAATTAATTATGATCTGGATATTTTTGTTCATATTATCTCTTTCTTTCTCTTTTTTACTTATTTTAGTGTGTGACCAGAAAGCTCGGATGATCAGAACTTATTTATTTCTAAAAGGAGTCTAAACTGATGCACAAGTTGTTCTTCCAGTATTCATGGTTTCATTTTGAAAAACATATAAAAATTTGAATTTTGTCAATATTTAATTTCATGTGCATCCAAGTGTTAGGCAGCAATTTCTTCACTTTCTATAATCAATCACATAGTATTTCTCGTTCTCTCTCTATTTATTACCATACTATAGTATTTCTCGTTCTCTCTCTATTTATTACCATACTATCTTTACATTATGGCATTATTCTATTTTTTAATCTTTGATGATTTGCACATACATGTTACAAATTTATATTATATAGAATTCTGCATTATTCATGGTATTAGGTACCTGCTCAACAGCTTTAAACTAAATGTCACTATTCATTGAATTATTTTTATAATTAATCTAAACATATATATTTTTATAGTTTTAGAATTTTTTCATGTTTAATGAGGAAGGTAAAAACTTGTCTGATGATACTGCTAGACATATATATCTAATATACATTTTTTATACACTACCTTATAATTATAATGAAAGATTTTTTTATAAATGAAGTTTATTATAAATATGTAATTATTATTGTTGCTATCTTATAATCTCTATTGAATGCAAAAATATAATCACATTCAACTTATTTAGGACTCGTTACCAAGATGGTAGAATATAAATTTACTGTAAGTTGGGGTAAATCTATGTATATGCACATACATTCATTTTATAAAGACAAATTCGCATATTTGCACTGTATGTATACGGTATGTTTCACCTGGAAAGAATAACCGAATATATAAATAAAATCTAATTGCATTTAAATAAAATAAAAAATCCATGATAGTAATTTTGACAATAAAAGGCCATTATTTTTTAATGAAGCTGACCCAATATTCTATTCATTTTCTTAGCACATACTTTTCAATTGTATTACTATTAATCCAGAGCCATTAACCACTTCCCAAACAGGCTATATAGGGATAGTCATTATTCTTTAGTCTTCTCCCAGTAGAAAGAAATTGAGAAAAAGGCTGTCAAAAAAGATGCTTTGTCTTAAAGAATAAAACAGAATCTCTGATTAAAGTCATTTCAAGTGATGTATCTCACCTAATGAGTTCAGTGCAGCCTATTAGGAAACTGGACGGAATAATGTAGCAAAGAATCTATTAGCTGAAATGGAGGTTTGAAATAGAAACCATTAATAATTTATTTGAATTTTAGAGATAAATGACCGTAAATTACTCCATAAAATGTAACCCTTTGCCAAATTTCATTACCTAAAAACAGTTTATAGTGAGAAATTTAACATTTACGGTAATGTTATGAAAGATGGTAAGAGAAGTGGAAAATTTTTACAGTAATGGCAAATGAGATTACTTAATATTTATTTGTTCCACAATAATAAAACCTGTACAGTTGTTGGCTTTTTAACAGACTAAGGACAATTGTTTAATAATGTGACGATAGGATATACATATATATGTATTATTTAACTTCAAGAATGTTAAATAAAAAATTAAAATTAAAAGAAATAATCACTGCAAGTTCAATTCCCAAACTAGTACTGTCATTAGTCAGGTTAGCAATATCTAAAGAAGAGAGGAGAATAATACCTTTTGAAAAGTTGTGCATATACTAACTTATGTGTTATTACTAACAGTTGAATGTAATTGAAAAATTTAAATAAAGTTAACTTTTTCTAAAGATATTCAATATTTAATATTGGATTGTGGAAATAGTCCAATATATAAATACAATGGAAATATCATCATCACAACCCTTCAGAAAAACACTCATAACCTTTTGTTATAAATAATCTTCCTACACATATAAACCAGTGCTTCTTACTTTTTTTGATTTCCAAAAATGCTGTACACCTTGCTTGGTATAGTGCAGTGATAGAATGAAAGACCCTAGAGCATAAGGTCCTCAGACTGATTCCCGTTCTGGAACTGCCCATTCTTGGATTTCTTATAAATTCCTAAGCAGCATTTATTGGAACCAGTAAATTCATAGGGAACTTAAAAGATTAGTTGTATTGGATTTAAATCCAATCTTTTTTATAAAGCAAATTCTTATATTTTATTAACAGATTCTGCCAAAGAAAATATTGCGTAATATTTATTATAAAGAATATTGGATTTAAAAATTACTTTGTAGTAAATCAAAGGATTTCACATTGTTTATTTATATATAATATTTAGTGGATTAAATGTGAAGGTGTTTAAAGCTTAATGTTTTTAGGTCAAAATGCTTGAGGCTGGCTTATTTATATATAAATTTAAATAAAGAAGAAGGTGGAACCATCTTTTTCTCGTAAAATCTCTGCCTTGTGTTTTGACCTGAGAGTTCCCTGTGCAGTCATTATTACATCTGATTGGCTGTCATCCAAGCATTTTTAAGGTGCATCTGACAAATATTTCAGCCTTTCATGTTATTATAAAGAATATAATGATCTATTGTAATTATATTTTGGGGATTCTTCTTTATTTATATTGCTTTACTTTCACTTATTATTCATCACTATTTTTTCCCATGGCTATTTTCATCATTAAATTTTATTCCATCTTATATTATTTTGTTATGAAACTTTCTATCATTACATACAATTGAAATATTGACTAGACAATCATATAAAATATTTACAATTAAATAACATGGTGCTATTATCATTACAATTTTTCTTATTGTTTTTAATATAAAGACTTATTGATTTACCTAGGTGTTAACTTCATTTTTAGAATATTTATGGTTTTGATACATTTAATTCTCTTGTGATTTTTTTTTTAAACTTTGATTTATTCTGATTATTATTAAAAACTGATTATTCTTTCCTTAATTTTTTACAATTTTATTTTTTAGTTATAATTATGTCTTGGGTTTATCCTAACTTAATACATGCATATAGCTGACAATCTGAATATTTGTTTCACATTTATAATACTCCACACACTAATATTGCAAATATTATGCATACTTTCAACCACAGTGACAACTGCTCACAAAAGTGTAAAGTCACTCTAACTCTTAAGAGAAAAATACAAAACAATAATAATAATACATTAGAAATAAGTTTTGCTCTGATTATATAAACCAATCTGTGAAATGTAAGTGTGTCCACATCTTGATCATGCTGATCCATTATTCTGTTTATTTGATATTTTGTGATGCTGTCTTAACATCTTCAGCAGAAAATATTTTTGTTCAGAAGTACTTCAACATTGGTATTAAGTGCAATATCCTACGTATTCTATTTTTTACCATATCTTTCCAATGAAAATAGTCAGCAGTGCATTTCTTTAGAATGTCTTTAAAATATTTTTTTTAATGTAAATAATTTAGGGTCTTTTTTCCATAAAGGTCATGCTTATGTTTACCATAAACATTCTTTTAAGAAGTTTTCTACTGGTTATTAATTCCACATGTCCAATCCAATGAGTATGTGGTTTTATAATAGTAGACCCTATAGTATATCATCTAACAAATTGGAAGAATATATCGATTGCATTTTTAAAATTTTATGTCTCAGTCTTTATGTTAATATGGTATCCACATTTCACTTCCATATAATAAATTAGGAAAAATAACATTTTGCATATGGCTAATTTAGTGGCAGTAGTTATTTTACTGTGATTAAATACCCTATCTTCTAACATGTTCAATTTTCTATTCAAAAGGTTACCAAGGTCTCAAGGCAATAACTATCCAATCAAAATTTTCTGAAGCTTTTTCTTTTATTACTGGATGCTAAAAAGTTTGAGTTTTATTAACATTAATTAATAAATCAAAACTTTTATATGTTATATTCAAAACAGTATATTCTGCAGATCATCTTTTGAACTGTCAAAAAAGCATAAACAACAGCATATTGCAAATCCAGAATCCAAGAAGATAAAGTGTTTGTTTTCATTCTTAATTGATTTAAATTAAAAATTGCACTATAAAATCTGTATTATATCTTAATCACTGATTCATTAATTCACTTACATAGTTTCAAAAACCCTACATATGATTGTATAATTCAATTAATAATTGAATATTTTAGAAGTGAATGCTATTTAAAAACCATTTTATAAGAGCTTTCTTTACAATAAAGTAATCACTTAAGTTCATATTTAAATTTTTTTAATGATATGACCTGTAAATTCAGATATGACATGATCAAAATTTAACATGGAAAGACTTAAATATAAAAATCATTAGAAGTAAGTACTGTCATATTGTTAAATAATATTCATTACTAAAACTAATTGCATAAAAATATTTCTACTAAATAATTATTAAATGTAATATTTCTGTCATGATGTACTCAAAATAATACTTCAAAAAATAATATCCTATAATGTTTTATGATACAGAACTTGTTAACTATCTATGACAAAACACTAAGAAATAAGCAATGTTTTATCATAAATATCAACATAGGGAGCATTAACTTTATCAATTACTGGTATTTCTGATATTTTATTATAGCTCAAATAAATAGGGCATGTTAACTGTATATAGAAAAATACTAAGAATCACATGATTACCATTCTTTATGAAAGCCACAAGCTAGAAAACAATCTGGGGATATTGGATGAGTAGGCACTAGATACGGGTTTTATGTGTAAACCTTTTTGCATCCATTGATTATTCTGGCTTGCATTGAGTGGCTATACTTGTATGGAGAATTTAGCCTCTGTGTAAAATATTAAGAAATATGCTTTTTTATTATTATGCCTAAACTGACGTGGCTTCAAATAACTCTGTACTGACTTCAAAATTGGATGGTTAAGCTACAATTAATATGCATCTCCAACATAAACATAGATATTGTTCATAAAAATTTATATATTTTACATAGTAAAACTTTGAGATCTTTAGCATTTATTTTTTAGAATTTTTTTTCTTTGCACAAACAAAAAAAAAAGTTTAGTCTATTTTTATTTTTATCCTAACATCAAAATTAGAATTTGAAATAAAAACTCATTTAACATGTTTTAAATCAATATTATGGATTACTTTTTATAGACAGGACAAAGCTGTTACAATGTAAAGACAATATTTTAACTTTAATGATCATTAATATTATTTTCTAATTCAAAGTATTGATTGATTTTATTGGCTATAGAAAGCAATGTCTTAGATACCATACAAAATAAAATAAATACAAGCTGTTGTCAAGTTTTTATTTAATTATTGAAAAATACTTTTAAAGTGGTAATGATTTATACCATGAGTTCTTAATTCATGTAAGGATTATGTTCTAAAATGTTTTGCTATTTTAAATTTCACATATAAAGTAAATAATAGGACTAGAAAACAAAAGAAATAATATTTATTTCTTAAACAAATAAGTAAATTTTTAGTGATATATAAAAGAATAAAGGTTTTTCCTATTTACGTTCTCAAGAAAAATACTTATGAACTTGTTAAGTTAATGAAATTATCTTTTCATAATAAGTAATTGATATAAATAAACAAATAATAGAAGTAGTTATTTATTAGTATTTTCAATTGTTTTATTATTATAATCTTAATTTTATTAAGCTGTGAAATAAATTGGCTAATTATAAATTTGTTGTCAAGTGTTGGTGGCCTAGCAGTTTTCATAGTTGCCTTCCAAACAGCTGGCCCGGGTTTGCTTCCCGGTCAACGCTTTGACATATATATATATTTGTTTTATTTTCTTCAACATGGATATATCCAATCCTAATTTAAATTAACAATTGATATTATCATGACAGAATCACTTACTATTTATTTTTAATAACCAGGATCCTTGTATTAATTGAATCAGTTTAAAATAGAGATTGAATATATTATATAGATTTCATACCTTCATTTATCACTGTACTCTTTCCACATAAGAACTTGCTGCAGACAGAGGTAATATTATTTTTGTTTGCTTAGTAAAATTTTAGAATATTAGGCATTATGATATATTGATGTTCTGAATATATTTTATAATTTGTTGTCTTTTTAAAATGTTGAATAAACTAAACATTTAAAATCTTATATAAAAATATGCAAAAATAAAAAATTCTGCCATTTATTATCATTGTCCAGTTTTTTTATAAATAAACATAATCATCATCATCATTTTCAATCATCAATCCACTGCAAGATGGTCTTTCCAAGTTCACTCATCTTCTCTAATCTCTAGCCTTTCTTTTCTACATTACCCAGCAAGCTTCTTTATTTCATCCATCCATCTCATGTGTGATCTATTCCAGATCTTTTAAAATCTATTGGAATTCAGTTTAAGATTTCAATGGTCTATCTATTATATTTTCTAGCAATATGTCCAGTCCCACTTCACTTCAATAAATAATTTTCATTAATTAAAATAATCAAATGACTGTATTGAAAAGGAATTCATAAACACAACTGCAGCCACAATGCACAGATCTTGAATGTTAGGGTCTGTCATTCTACCTCTGTGTCTAACCTCATGGGCTATGCTTATCATTATTTACTATTAGTCAAATTTTATTGCTAAAGCAATTTTTAGTAACAAATTATTTATTAACAAATAAAAAATTATTTACTATTTAGAAGTTATTTATTTGTTAATTAATAAAGAAATATAAAGAGAACATTATGATATAGCAATGCCACACATCACTATCATGCACATAATATGAGTTGAATTCTGATTGGATAAAATTTAAAAATTATTTTCTAGATTATAATCAGGTTTAGGATTTTTATTTTCAGGTATAAAGTCCACAATCATTCTAGTTAGCTATCTAATATTGTTCAGTAAATAGATCTTTAGCTAAAATATAAAATTTCTCAAATTCTTATCACTTGACAATTAACAAGCCTGGTGAGTAATGTTTTCTTTAGTGCTTCCTTATGGAGATTGATGAAGAGGCTTTTGTCCTGAAATTCATTGATTACAATTATACAGTATTTTATTGTCCTATTAAATGTTCCAAAGAAAGTCTCATGATGTAATGGTCAGAGCTTGCTTATGACCTGGGAGTATGAACCGAGTAGAACTTGGAACTCTTTCATAAACAGATTTAAAACTTTTCTTTAATATTTTTGTTCTGAACAATAGGGCAATGATGAAAGTCAAATGGTTTATTGACCAGAAATTTGGGCATTCATAGACTTATGCCTGAGATTCTGGCACTCTACCACTGTGCTAAACAACATGGGTATAAACTTAAAGGTATTCTAAAACTAAAAAAAATGCATGTTGCCAGTCATTTAAATGAAATTACCAGTTGAGCTCAACTCTTCACTTTGTTGCTTGAACATTAGTTAGTTTCCTTAGCAATTTACCATACAATAAATACATAATTGTTTTTTGTTTTAATCTTATAAAGCCTACCATTTTGTGGAAGCATATTTTGGGATATAAATTGATTAAATATAACTTTTAAAAAAGTAATGTTAACAATATTAAATTATGCATATATAGTACTATAATATTTCTTATTATTTTGATAGTGATTGTTCTTTGCATAATTATATAGCTTAAAATAGTAAAAAAAAAAAACAACTCTAAGCTGTTGAATAGTAATTGAGTGATATATGGGGAAAATAAAGATTTTTAAACTCATTTTCAGCTGACTATATTTCCACATAATGGCAACTTTGTGAAATGCAAATGAAAAATAAAATATTAAATAACTTGATTGTGTGATCACTTATTCAAAAAAAAAAAAAATCTTAATTTGTTCAATATGATGTGATTACTATGCTCAACCTGACATAAGATGCCAAAATGTCACATGACCTCTTAAGCAATAAACAATAGAGATTTTTTTAAACTTTTATTTAGTTGATAGTGGATTCATAAACCTCTCCATCATTTTACTAGCCAATGTAGAGTACTTTTTATATTAAAAATTTGGAGGGGAGCAAAAAAAACAAGAAATTAGACATGCATATATGTAATCATTGAGAGTACTCTTAAATTGTTATTTTTAATGGAAAATAATGAATATGTACACATTAACATCTACACTAATGTCAAAATAAACTTTAAAATTCAAAAATGGAGTAAGGATATGGATTGTTAATGTACTTTATGTGAAGATAGAAGAAAGAATATTATCAATTATTTTTTCGAATGTAGGATGTTGAAGGAGGGTTTGAAAGAAGTAGACATTTTATGCTTTGTACTGCACATTTTGGTGCAATAACAGAGTATCAAACACTGAGGCTTAAGACCCACAGATTGCACCTCTCTTTCTCACTTCCAACCCTCAAATTTCTTATGAACTCCTAAGCAATGAAGTCACTTGACTTTTTTTTTCCTATGTCATAGCATAGGCCGGACTTGAGGACTTTTATTACTACAAAATTTAAAAAGATGAGCACAATTTATTAAAACTATCAAAACAATTTTTATTAAAATGGAATAGGGGAGAAAAGATGAACTTGTGTTCGAGAAATAATTGGGCAATAAAGAGTAAGAAATAGATAAGCTTATTGGGTTATATAAGGATTTTTGAGGGAAGGTTCAATTTAGATAATCAGTTTTCTGAGCATATAGATATGCACAGAAACTTTTGACTTTCATTTAAGAATTCATTTTATATAACATCATGTATGTCACTTTTTATTATAATATATATATATAACTGATTATATTAATTATTTATAAACTGTCATGCATAATATTAACATGAATTAATTATATATGTGGATAATCAAATTATTTAAATAAAGCGTAAAAAAATATAATATATAAATATTTAATTAAATGATTGAATAGTTCAGTAGATATTTTGATTGATAGATTGGTAAACAGATGGATGAATAAACTCATGTCTGTCATTAATTTAGAAAGGGAATGCTAGAATGAAAAATCTGTCTAGGATTAATTATGTTTACAAGCATTAAAACTAAAATCTTATACCCTGCTCTGAGGAAGCAATCTATTTTAATGCTTTTTATTTTTGGTATTCATTTAGTTCTGTTCATTAGACTTGTATTCCTTACACTGCATTAAAAGCATTTTACTATCCTGTGTGGTCAATTTACTCCTTAAAAATATTAGGAAGTATTCAAACTAGTGTGTTGAATTTATGATTCTAAAAGTCTTATAAAATGGGGTAATTGTCAACGCTAGGTTACAACTAATAATAGAAGGTTGTCTTCATTTATCTTTAAGAATTAAAGATAAGAATGTCTAAAGCTTTTTATTCAAAATGATAATAAAAGAGAATCACTTACTGAATTATTTTAGGGTTTAGAATTAATGAAAAATAAAGCTATATATATATAATGCTGTATTTTCTAATTATATATATATATAAGTAGACCCACACAATCTACTATATATATATCTGCTAATTATTCCCATGGCTTGAATTCAAATCTAGACTAAATAAAATTCGTAATCAGATATCTTGGGGTTGGGGAGTTATTTGTCATTTAAGACATCTTTATTCATATGTTTCAATAATGTATGGAAGAGTAGTTTTACTTATCCTGAAAAAAGAGTAAAACAAGGATGGAAACTGCTCAAGTCATTATCAACCAGCAGTTGGCAAGCATGGTGTAAAATGTTTTTTTCCCCACTATTTTTCTATTCCTCTATAAGATAATACTAAAAAACGTTTGCTCTGCAGTGGACTATTTAAAGCTGTTTTATATTGCCAGTCTTACTAAAGCACAAAAAGTAAAATATGACATTCAAATTTAAACTATTTGATTTGTACACTGACTTCAAAATTTTATTAAAACGTGAAAATCTTAAATCTAGCTCATGAATTTTATAATACTCATAGTCTTGGTTGGATCCAAACGTTTTAACATCAGTGCTTAATCTGAGGTCCAACCAACAGACATGAAACAGGTTTGTTAAAATGCTTGGATTAACCATTTACTTCTAATTTTCATGATAAAGTTCATTGCTACATTTAAACTGGGTATAAAATTGGATGATTTCATTCATTCATGCGCACACACATGTATATATTCTGCATATGAAAAACAATAGAAACTTTTATCAACTGAATAACTAGTGATGTGATGTGATGCACTGTGACTTCTCTTTATATGGAATCAGGAATCTCTCAGCCACTATGCCCAGAGAAACCTGTTAGCCACTTTACCTTCCCTTTCCATTCTCCCCACTAAGTTTTCCCATATTCTTCTCTATTCTGTTCCATCCAATTTCCACAACATAATCTTTGTCAACTCCATGGCCTTTATATCTAAATCCCTCTTATCTTTTCCCAAACTCAGTATAAAAACCAATTTTCTGTATAATCATTTAGTTTATATTTATTTTTTCACAACTTCTTTATTTGTACTCTTTCTGCTTTCAAGCATTTACATTTAATTAACAAATGCCTAATATTTTCTATGCCTTCCTTACACAACTTGCAGACTAAGTCACCCACATTTTTCATTTATGTTTATATTACTTTGTTGCTAAAGATTCTGTTCAAGCCTTAAACAGTAAACTACTTTCCAACACCCAACATTCCATTTACATCTATATATATTTAAAACTCTTTTTACTCTCCTTACTAGTTATCCACCTCTCCAAGTCCCTATTCTTTTTTAATGCATCTATTCTTCTGTCCCATTCCTTACAACTATAACGCTCAATAATTCTCCTAACACAATCACCCCACCTTATCCAAATCTTCTCCATACCATACTAGTTCTCAACAGTTATAAGTAGGTGTCCTTTATTATAACTTATTTGAGATTGTTAATTTCCTTTTGTGCACACACACACACACATGCATATACATACTGAGCTTCAACCAGTGAAGACTGATCTACATTTATGGTTATTTCTGATTGCAATAGCAGAATAGGCATTTGGAGGCCCCATTAATAATTTAAAATATTATTATTTTAAAAAAAAAATCTACAAACAAAAATTGCATTGAAACTTTTATTAGTATTACAAAGTGAATATGCCCAAAGTATGAATATAATTATTGATTTTGTAATATTTAAATACAAGTATAGTATGTATCCTTAAGCTAGATGTAATTAGAGGGATTTAAACTCAGATTTTCAAGCTCCCTTCAGTCATCCACCCCATCTTACACAACTGATACACATGATCACATACGTATGAAAAAGATAAGTGATCTCCAATAGACGTATTTTGTGCTGAACCATCACTCATCATTTAGTATGGATCATCATCTCCCACACATAATATAAAATCAGTACTCAATTTTATATTAAGATAGAAAATTTTCAAATTTTAATGGACAGGCTTCAATCTTCTCCAACTCTTCAATCATCCATATCATAGAAAATCTGATTATAACATATTTAAACCTCTTATTTCCAATTTTGTTATCATACCCATGATTGAGGAGTTAGAGAGTGGACACGATTGAAGCCTTTCCATTAAAGTTTGCAGATTTGTTATAATATAAAACTGATGTGTGTGGGAAATGACTGCTGGTTCATCACAAAATATGTACATTGGAAATCATTAATCTTTTTCATATATATGGGGTCATGTGTATTGATTGTGTAAGTTGGAGTGGATGACTGAAGGAAGTTTGAAACTCTGGGTTCAAATCTCTCTCATTATTAATTTTATATATTTGCAATAACTGATGGATTAATTTCTAACTTAAAATTTTACAAAAATATGTATGTTTATAAACATGCTTTTTGATGCAGCAAATAAATTATTTAAATAATTTTGGTCAACGTTATCTTTTAAATAATTTTAGTCTATTTGAGAATGGAAAAGAATCATTGACCACTTGCTTTGCTAAAAGTTAATATTCAAAATTTGTCTTTACATTCAGCAAGTACATTGCAAGTCATTTGTTAGTGCTTTGTATATCTCAAATGTTAAGTTAATATGTGTTCTTTGATATATTTTTAAAAAGAGAGATTTTGTCATTAAAAAATGATATATTTCAATATTATTTCTATATTTCTTGGTTGAGTAATTAATTGTTGGTTATTGCACAGTTATCTCATGACATAGATTAAATTTGCAGTTTTTGAACATATAGAATCCAAAGTAAGTGTTCTATATCTGTGCAAAATATGTCTGCATTTATGCATATATTTATATTATACATACTTTAGCTCTTTGAATAATAACAATTTGGATTAATTAGGTTGCTCATTATCCAATAACAGATTGAATAAACTAAATTCTAGAGCAACACAATCAATATGATACCACTAGCTTGTCATCAATGTAGTTGTTTTTTGCTTGCCATTTCAGTAATTCTAGTATCTTAGTATTTGGAGTACATCATAAAATTTATGATTTCCTTATGTCATTAACTATTGAGCAATATTATATTTATCATCATTTTATGCCAGGATCCTGTGTTTAATCTAATTTCTTGATGTTATAACATTTCTCATCATTTCAGAAAACTTTTGTATCTATCCATCTCACATGTGGCCTCCTTTAGGACTAGAGCAATATATTGGAATTTCAGTTTAGTTTTTAAGATGATCATAAATGTCCAGATGAAGCTCTAAACAGAATTCTGAGAGAATACTCTTGATGTCCAAAGGTTCTAATGCAATATTCAACACAGTTCAATTTCTAAATTAAATCTTTTAATTATGTCAATGGTACCTATTTGTTCTTTCATCTGTGTGTTTCTCACTTAATCACTCCTTGTTAATCTTTTCATATTTGACTCCATATTTTACTGCCTTGTCTGCAGTCTCAGTAATGTTAATGTCTCAGATCTGTAATCAAATACATGTAAAAAAAACATGTTTAAAAAAAAAAAAAATTTATCACAGGGATATATCAAATCACTCTATTTAAGTTTAATTCTATAATTAATTTCATGCATTATATTAATAAGTCAATTAATATGTTTATAATTGCTAAATTATTTTGATTCCTTTATACCAACATAATTGTATTTTTTTTAAAAAAATCATTGAATGTTATTTTAATACTCTTTTTTTGCTTACAATTAATGTGTCTTGCAATATTTCCAGCAGTTTTTGGTACATTATTTTCAAAAATTACTACTTCACTTTCAAAATATAGAATTAAGTAATGTCCATGTATTTTTGTTTTTCTATCCCCAAAATTCTTTCTATAAATCTGGTATAAAATATTTTGGAAAGATGCAATAACTTGTTAAAAACTATATTAAAATGATCTTTGTAGTTTCACATTGTAGTTTAATTTTATTAAATTTTGAAGAAAAGTGATGTATATAGTGGTGAAGTGACAGATTTGTATTTAAGTATATAATAAAAGATATTTAATTCAGAATAACTAGTGTCATTAAATGCTGAACCTGCATTATGATGATTAAGTATTATATGATCTACATGGCAATTAACCATTTGATTATACAGATGTTGCATTTTGATAAATATTCTTCAGAATTTGATAATGTCTTGAGTCTAAGTCATGAGTTTAAACCCATAACTATAGTAGAAATTTTTATGAAATCAAATACTATTTCATCCAGTGCAAAATGACAAATCATACTTATTGAAGTTTTCTATAATTTCTTTTTATATACTTAGATGTGGTTGATTGTGTTATAATCATTTTACATCCAGTTTATTAATTTTATTGGCATTAGTTCAATGCTCTATATAGATTGTGGTTTCTTCTGACCTCAGTAAATATTCAGAATTGATAAAAGACATAATAGGTCTTTACTTTTTATATCCAATATTAACGGCACGTTCTTCCAATCATCTAATAAATCCTTATTTTTAGACATCTGCTTTAAACTCAACCAATAATTTCTTTATTTCTTCATCATTTCCTGTATAATAGCTATAATTACTCCATTATTTTCTGGAGCATTTCCATTTTTTATAGATTTAATTGCTTATCTTACCATTCAAGTGATATTGTAATTATGTCAACTATTTTTTTTTTTTTTTCATTTTTTAATAATAATGTCTCATTTTTTAATCCTAACACCAATATTTCATTTTACTTCTTTGAAACTTTTATATTCTTTCTTGTATAGCTTTCTTAGCCACCTCATAATCATATTTTTTATGTCACCATTCACTCTTATATACTATTTTTCAGAAATTCTAAGATATTTGGTTTACTAAATGGTCATTTTCAAATATTTATGTATTACATGTTTTCTACATATGTTTCCTTTATATGTATAAAATTATTATTGATATGCTGACTTTTATTTTTTTTTATCTGTGCAACTGTTTAGTATAATATCTGTCATTTACTTTTTAATCTGAGCCATTATACTTTCTAGCTTAAATTTCAGAAATATTTGTGAAGATTAGGAATATCAGGTGTTGATATTGTTTTTCTCAATAGCTTTCGTCTTTTTAGATTTGTATTAATATATGACTTATACTTTCTGTATTAAATCACTTAAATACATTAAAATATTTGAAATACTTATTTTCTATTACTCAAAATGTAATTCAATTCTATCTTGGCTTTATTTTGCTGCTTTCATGATTATTTCCAGTGAATTTTCTCCCAATAAAAATTCATAAAGTGTCAGTTGTGTGTGTGTGTGTGTTTTGTGAGTCTATTTCATTTCTGATTTTGTATTCAAATTTATACAAAATATTATCATCTTTTAAGTTTGTTTTCAATTCTAGTTTCAAAATCTATCATGACAATTTTAGAAATATTTGTTCTTAAAAGCATTTACACAATTAGATGAATACATTTTTTTATCACAATGAGAAATTTTTGAGTCAAATTGAATCATTTGCATTTGGTGCCTTTTGTTATATTGACATATGTCTCACTAATTTTCACAATATTGTTTTCCATTTTTTATTTATTATTAAATGCGTTCCACTTATGATTTATCTTTATAGTAAATCACATGCTCATTTTTCAAATTAGTTGTCTTTTTGGAAAATCCAAGCTCAAAAGTAGGAATAGAATAAAAGTGAAATGGGCATTAATAAATTTGATTTTGTCTTCAAGAAAATCAAAATAAAGTATCAGTTAGAAAGTATCAGATATCTGAGAAGGAATACTCAGTGGTATTTTGGTTTTCAGTTCAGAGAAAACTACAAGTACTTCCTAACATTAGCTCATGTTTATTGGTACACTACCAATCCATGTTCAGTAAACATGCTAAAAATGATATGGAAATGTAGTGGATATCAAGATTTATCCCTCTGTCTTCTTTAATGTATCAAAAAAAATCAGAGTTTCTCTTCACTTAGCTGCAAATTTTTTTTAAGCTGCAATATATATATAACTTGAGTTGTATATTTTTTCACCTCATGTTTCTGCAATAGTTTATGATTATTATTAAAATAGTTTTGGCTATTACTAGTATGCACTATCAATGTATGTCAATTAAATAAAAATAATAATTGAATGGTGTTATTACTTGAGAGTCCATAAGAAGTTTGAGACCAGAGGTGGGGGGATGCAAAATGAAACATGACATCTAATTATTAGCTCAGATTGCATTCATATATAGTTTTGATATGTAAGGGCAAATGATATCTGCAATTGTCTTATAGCTAAGATCCCTAAAATACAGTTACTATTGTAATGTTAGGTCTTTATATTCATTTAAGCACCCTGACTTGAATTTAATACTTTATTGCATTGGATATTTTCACTACATGAGTTTAAATAAGATGATAATAGTAATTTGGTTTATTAGTCAATGTTAAAAAAGAAATCCAAGCTCTTTATCAATCAGTGACAGAATATAAATCATCAGCAACTTTTAGTTTGGGTGGCTATCAATTTGATAGTGAAAATCAGTGAGGTACTTAGTAGTTTTGTAAGTACAAAGAGAATCTTAGGTGTTGGGATTCATCACAAACCCCAATGTGCTTCCACTGCTTTTTATACATTAAAGAGCTATGTATCTCTTCACAGGGAAATAACTACTGAAATTAAGTTAGCTATATATAATGTTATTTTACATAATTTATTGCATGGAAGTGAAACTTGGACATCATAGCAGCACTGTATAAAGCTTTACATTAAAAAAGCTTTATTTAAGGATACTCCATAAAATTTTAAAAATATAATACTAAGATGTTAAAATCAATCATTATGAATTTTCAATTTACTGGATGTGATACTATATATAAAGTCCATTATTATAAAATCACATCTTCCTTGGATTGAATATGTAAAATGAATGAACAATGCTAGACTTCCTATCAGAGTTTTCTATTGGTGAACTTGAGCATAGTTTCCAAGAAAGAGATAGGACTTTATCTATATTATGAGTATTATTTCAAAGACTTTCTAAAGCAGTGCCAGATCAGTTGGTTTTATTGGAAATATATGGCATAGAATAGAATACATTGGAGAGCTACAATTGAACATAGTGTATATTTAAAAAAGAAAAGTTTTTTGTTAAAGAAATCAAAAAACAATATCATAAAATATTAAGTAAATAACAAAATGGCCTAATATGTTTTATATGTGGATGTATTTGTGTTTCATGGATTGGCTTGTGCAGTTATTGCAAAACACATTTACAGTCCCCCCCCCCCTCAATCCTTCCCTCCCTCTATTTTTTTTTTTTTGAGTTAGAATGACCATACTCCTTTCTCAGTGGTTGTGTATTATTATTAATATTATATTGTTGCCATGATACTTATTAGTTCAATGCCAATTAGCTAAAAATTGTTTGTGGAAGTTAATTTTTGCTATCATTTTAATGCAACATATAGTTGGCTTCAGATTTTCAATCAAAAAATGACTGCTATCTATTTTAACTTTGAGATATAGATTACGAGAATGTGTGATACTTTTTCTACTGCAGCAGTAAGTATTTTAATGGGAAAAAATCATTGTGAATGAAGAATTAAAAAGTGTTTGTTTATATTTAATTATAGCTTTCCATTTCTTGGGTGTGTGTTAATTTTAAAATAAGCTTTAACCTAAATTGATATTAATAATGAATTCCTATCTACTTTCCTTGACTAAGAATCTGTACCACAAGACACTTATTCTAATATTATAGCATTCTTTAACATTGATTAGTTTATGAATTCCTTTTATGATTTTTAATTAAAATATTTATCATATATGAGCTATTGGCTATCTTAGATAGCCTTCAATATTGGTTGGGGAAATAGGTATCTCTTTACTATTAAATGGAGGATAAAATTTCCACACTTAATGAACGTTAATGTGCAGTCTAAAACAAACAGTTAATATAAAGTTTTCTTGGCTAGTGGAGAAGTGTCACAATCTTATAGTTTAGTCTATGGTTTTATTTTTACCCTTTTTATAGCATTATATTATCAGCTAAGTTTTTTTCTTAAAGTTGTTTTATATAAATATTGTTTAAAAGTATTTATTTTAAGTAAAAGCTTTATTAATAAAAACAGTAATTGTATACATTTTTACGACAATTATTTACATTTAAAATTTATATTACAGATCTTCATATTTATTTATATGTTGTTTTTTTATTTATAAATTTCTTCTTTAATTTTTAAATATATTATTTTTATAATTCATAAATATTTATATAAATGCAATGATTTTTAATAATAATTATTCATTTGCTTCTCTATCAGGATTTACATTTATAATAATTGTCACATGTTTTGAAATATGTAGTGAAGTTGACTACAGTGGTCGAGTCATGGACACTTGTGCTAGAATTGATTCTTTATATGGGCTTCCCATCCATTAGTAAGATATAGTAATGGCACCTATAGTTTTTCTAATTTAACTCATACTTATTGGAAGGGTAACTAATTTTTTCTGTGTTAAAGGTTTGGAGCTCTCGGAATGTAAATGATTAATTTTATTATTACTCATGAGATAATTCCTGCTGTCTCTTGTTTTATTTTTTAGCATATCATGTTTAGAGTTTTAGTATGGTGATTACTTTTTATATTTAGTTTTGACGATCTTTTTAATAATTAGATATTATTATTTGCCTGTAATGTTTGTGGTTGGTTAACAGTGAACAGATTATCAGCATAATATTTAATGTTTTAGAATAAAAAACTTCATAATAAGTTTTTGATAGCTTCTTAGTAAATGAAATATGTGTCTAAGTTTAATTCTGGAAAATAAAACTGGGGGGGGGGGGGTCAAAGCTGATCTATAACTAACCTAGCCAATTCTAGATATTCTTAACTTGAACTCATCACTCAAGTGATTGGTAAAAGTGAAAAGTAGCATCTTCTTCTTTACTGATCAGGGATTGTGGAAGAGGTATTTTTTATTTATTTGGTTTTTAATGATTCTTATATATATATATATTATCTACTTAAGTCTGTTTCAAGCATTAAAATTGATTTTAATATTTAGTACTAATATAGTCGTATTACTGTATTTAAAGTTGATGAGACTTTATTTGTATGAATTATCTTGATTTATTTCACCTTTGATACTTTTTAGAATAATGTTTTTTCACTTTATACTTATATGTTTGGCTTATTAGTCAAAAGTACCTTAGTCATTCAAGTTTCTATCTCAGTCTAAGAAAAATAATCTCACTTTTAACATACAAGTAAAAATTTCTGTACTATAATAATCATGAGAGAGAGCTGCTAGAAGTGTCGTTCAAGCTGAACAGATTTTAGAACTTTAATTACCACCCAATTGAAAGGATATAGTATTTTAATTAAGCAATAATATAATGAACTCATTAAATGCGTTTAATAAGGGCATATTGTCTTTAATGAAATTATGCTACCATAAGAAATTTCTGCATCAAATTCTTCTTATTGATGAGTTTAAATAGAATATGTATATGTTATATCTTACGTTATTGGAAGTTTTAACCTTGGAGAAAAGAAGTGAAGATTGAATTTTGATTCTGGAATCTTCTTGAATTTGTTATTCTACACTAAATTAAACAGAGCATGAGCATAAATTAGCCTAGATGACATTTTATTCTTGTAAATTAATATATCAGCATAAAAAACTAAATAATCTTTTAGGACTATGAGATGATTGACTTTTCTATTTACCTTATAAAGAATATATTGTGAAAGTGGTTATAGAAGTATCAAATGTTTGGAAGATAAGTGACAGACTCAGAATAATATTTGTTTTTTTTTCTTCTCATGTGTCATAGCATCAGCCGGGAAGCGAACCCGCTAACCCGGGACAATTGCTTGTAAAGCTGCTGTCTCTGACCTCTCGACCACCAATGCTTGACGAAAATATTTGTTTTTATATATATTATTTCCATTATTATTTATCCAGGAAGTTTATTTTAGCTTTTGAATCTAATTACATTGATTTAGTTTTTATGATGGGTATTCGGATTGTGATATTCAACAAAGTATAAAAGGAGACAAATTTAGTCTTTAATTTCTATAAAGTAGTCGTCATCATTTAGCTGAAGTTTTGACTAATAATATGCTTACCATGCTTTGCAATTAATTTATTATTTTGGTTTTTAGATTTTTAAATTAACTTGCTTTGTTAGAAAAAAAAAAATTATTGTTCTTATAAATTATTTTTTTTAAAAAAGGCCTTTTTACAATTCTAGGTTTTCAATTCACTTACGAAATCTATCTTCAGATCAGGTTTAAAATTCTTCCATCTTTGTTTGAGTAGGTAATTTAATGACTATGTTTTTAGTCAACAAGATAATTGTTAGAGTCGACTGTCATGAAATCTATTCTCAATTAGTTCAACCTGTAATTACCTTTCCAAAAATACCACTGCTAATGTTTGCCTATTACAATGGGTTTAAAAAATGTTAAGAATCCAATTCTATTGTTAAAAGTTTGTTTAAAAAAAAAAAAAAAGCTAGATTTTAAAAGCTTATAAAGATTTTTTCTATTATAAAACTTTATAATTATTATATTATTAATATAAAACAATGTATCGACATTTTATCGATGATGTGGTCTTTTTTGCAAATAATACTTGAGAACTTCTGGATATGTTTCAAAAGTTAGGCATTAAACCTAAAGTAACATTTAATGGATTTTCTCACGGGGGGGATGGCTAATCATGAATATATTTTCGTATTAGCCAAAAGGCCGCTAATCCTGAATTAGAAAAAGTTTACAATTTCAAATACTTATGGCCAGATCACTGATAATGATGAAACATAAAATTAATTATCGAAATAAACTTGAAGTGCTTTTGATAGAAATAATTTAATATTAAAAAGATATATGCCTAGTTTTGAAGAAGGTTTTTAATATATATGTTTCACCAGTTCTTACTTATGGATCTAAGCCTTGGACCTTTAACAGAAGAGCAGTTCAGTGACTTCAGATATCTCAATAAAATATGGATAGATGTATATTGGGAATAACAAGAAGGGATCAAAAATGAAATTTGGGCTAGAAAACAAACAGATATCATTTACATCATTGAAAGAATTGAGACACTGAAATGGATCCAAGTTGAAGAGATAATCCCCATAGATTTACATGCTCTAGAAAGAGACCACATGTGAGATGAATGAATAAATAAGAAAGATTGTTGGTATAATATAGAGAAGAGAGGCTATCGACCACAAAAACCAGATTAAGCTTAGAATCTTTTATTCTATAGTGGATCTGTAATGGATATATAATAACTGAAAATGATGATAATGATTTTAAGATGAGTCAGTGAAATTTTATATTCTTATTTTTCCCATCACTCGTTCAATATCAACAGAGAGACTTTCAGAAAGAAATCGGTACTTTTGTATATATTACATCTTATAATAGTAAAAATAGCATATTTTTCATTTATATATTTGCAGCCATTTTTGAATGAGTTCAAAAGAAGAAAAAAGATGGACAAAACAAACAAACCTGAGAATCACAAATCATTAGCAGCAATAAATAGAGTTCTTCCAATTTTGAGAGAGAGAAAAAAGAAAAAAATACACTAGAGATGCGTTTTTCAGTGATTATATAAACCAATTCATGAACCACAAATATATCGCATATAAAATAAACTTGTCCATTAGTCATTTTAATTTAATATTTTGCATTCTATCTTTTAACTTTTTTTTTGGGCACAAACTATTTTATTTTTATACATATTTTGCATATAAAAATAATCAATATATAATTTGGAATTTATCATTAACTAAAAAAATAATCAATATTGCATTTCTTTAGAATATCTAAGGAAGATAAAAAAAAATTATAATTATTCAGGCTTATATTAATGCTGTTTATTTGGCATTTAATTAAAAGACAGTGCAACAAGATTTTATGCCAGCTTTTAGTTTTATCTGCAATGAAATAATTGTAGATCTTGATTCCATAATATTCTCTGCATGGTTTAAGGCAGTGAGAGACTAAAGAATTCAAACTCATAATCCATGGATTGCAGCTCATTTCGATCACTTCTGATATTCAAATTTCATGTGAATTTTTGATCTCTCAAACAACATATTATTTGATATTGTATTTTATGCTGAATACATATCCTCTCAAAGAAAACCATCAATATAGCCATTTTATAGCAAAGCTGTGCATCATTTTATCATAACACTTCTTGAGAAGTCTGTTGTTATTCATTCATTTCATTTGCCCAATCTAATAAAAATATGCTCAAGGAACAATAAATTCAATAATATCACATAAAACAAGTTGAAAAACATGTTGGTTAATCTTATGATCTAGTCATTGTACTTTAAAAATATTAGAGTAATGCCATTATATTATATTACCAAGATTGTAGGTCTGGCATTTACACAATAAATTTGACAGAAAAGTAATACTGTATGTAGCTAATTTAATGATATTGCAATGATGAAGTACCCTTAATTTTTAATTTCTTAGTTGTGCAACAGCATATTAGAATCTGGATCTCAATATCTAAGTTTATCTTTTTATCTAAAAGCTACCAAGATATTTGAATTAATTCACATTCTTAAGTTATCAACTACTCAAACTAAATGTGCTGGAAAGTTCTTCCTATCACTAACTAATAAAACATCTTTGTGAACTTTAACTACCAAAGCAAAATCTTTACAGGCTACATTTAAAATATTAAGTGTTCTACAGATTATCTTTTGAATTAGTTCAACCATTATTATAAGTAAATCTAAAAGATGAACTTATTGAAGCCAAATCTGAGTTTATACACAGCACTATTGATTCTGATATGAATCAAATTTTCTACTAGTAACAAATTTTTTTGTTATAATAATCTGTATACAACCAGCTAATTTCAAGCAGTGTTAAAATATATTTGAATAAATTCAATAAGATCTCTTGACAAAAGTAAAAAATACTAAACTATATCTATACTATTGAAAAACAAGTTTAGTGTATATATTTAACTTAGATGTAAGTCTGGATTCAAATCCCTCTTTAATTACATCGAAGTTAAGTATATACACTATACTTGTATTTCAATATTACATAAATGGACATATGTCTTACATATGAGAGATCATATTGATTTAAGATCAAGGTCAACATGGGTATGACTATAATATTGGCATCACCAAGGGTTTTGAACATACCATCATTAGATTTTCAATGATATGGATGATTGAAGAATTGGAGGATGGAGAGAATTGAAGTCTGTCTATTAAAGTGAATAGATTTGTTATCTTAATATAAACAGAGTACTGATTATATATGTGTGTGGGAGATGATGATCCGGACCAACTGGTGAGTGCTGGTTCGGCATAAAATATGTATACTGAAGATTATTTATCTTTTTCATATGTAATGTGATCATGTGGATCAGTTATATTGAATAGAATGGATGACTGTAAGAAATTTGAAAGTCTGGATTCAAATTCTTTATCTATAATGTTTTTTTACTCTCTAAATCCACAATGAGTCTCTGATAAATACTTCTGCAATTATAAACAATCTATTCAATAAAGTGGATAATGATATTCCATTATTATGACAATCATTTTTATCATCTTTATTTTTTGTAAACTAAAACAATTTGATTCATACTAGAAGATAGCAAACAGGTAACTTACATTAAAACTTTTTGAAGTATTTTATCAAGATCTTCAATCTTGTTTTAAAATTACAATTTTTTTTTATTTCAATAACTTGAACAGCTCTATCCAATCAAAGTGTTCAGTAGGATGATGACACTACTGAGAGCTGCCATCCAAATTCTTGTATTATCATTCATTAAAGGATTAAAATATTCTCTCAGTCAAGCATTGGTGGCAGAGTGGTTAGCATAGCTGCTTTACAAGCAGTTGTCCCAGGTTCGCTTCCAGCTGATGCTTTGACACAGGAAAAAAAAAATTCTCTCTATTCTGTTTAAAATATCATTAGTATCATATTATGGAATGACATTCATTAATTTGATAGAAATTAAATTGTTTTTAGGCTCATATGTTATTCTCAGTATGCCAAAAAAAAATAATTATCACCATGATCAGCAGATATCTCTTTGGCTGTTTTAATCTACCAATTAATTTCTCTTGGCACAAAAAGGTTGTATATGTTTTTTTAATGAAATCACTAATATTGCAATTATCATTATTTTTATTGGCAAACCAAAGAGAATTTCATATTTTGGTAACATCACAAGCACAAAATTTCAGTGACTAATTTTAGTGTTTAATAAATGTTGGTATTTATGTTGAATAACAAATTCCTTACCAAAGTATTTAAGATAGCACCTATTTTTGATACAGATCTTAGTAACATTATACTATATTAATCAGTTTAATGATTTGCATTTAGTCCATAAAAATACAATTGTCTATCTAAGAATGTTTGCATCCAAATGTCTTTATATACTAATTTTTATTTCTTCAACAAAATCTTTGTGTTATTCTGTGCACAGGTTGGATAAAAATACAATGACAACAGATGATAAATGATTATGAAGTCAATCTTAATGCTTTCAATAACTCGAATTATAATTTACTATTTTCACAACACATACATTTAAGTTTCCAGAAGAAAAATTAACTTTTTTATTTATTATTAATGCAATAATATATCCAATAAGGAATAAAAGTTTGCTTTTTCTGAACTTTATGTAAGATTAGCCATGGGAAACCTGTTGTTCTTATCATTTTTTGTATGTCATATTTAAATTATGCTATTAGCATAATAGCTTTTACTAAAAAAATTTGCATTTGCTTAAAAACTGATGCTTTCTCTAAAATTTGCATAATTTTTTTTTTTTTTACTTTTTTGTTATATAAATTATATGACTTTTTTAAAATTATTTTATTTTAATATACTTTGTATAAAATACTTTGTAAATAATGAACAATATCTCATGAGACTTGCAATTGATCTAAGGTTGACCATCCTGTTTTAGATCACAAGTATTTATAAAATGGACACCGATGTCATAAGATAACTCTTATTCATTCATCTAAGAATTGAAAACACTTGAGTTAGACTTAATAGCAATTTTAACACCATGCACCTTCTTTTACTTGAAAATTTGCCCTTTCAAAAAAAAAAAATTCTTCTTTTAAACTGCCATTCTCTGACAGATAAATTTCAGTAAGAATAGCTGTACCAATCTTAAATTCTGACAATTTTTTAATTATTATTTCTATCCTGCATTCAAGTCTTGAAGAGTCTTCATGGAGCAAAGTTCACTCATCTTAATATCATAATCTTCTCTTAACAGTTTCAACTTTGTTCATTTTCATCTTAATTATATATAAACTATCTATTCAGCCCTGCAGTTATATGAATTTGTACACATTATTTGTACAAACTGCATTATTTTAAAATATTTTAATGGTCAGCTAAATATAGATTTATATTATCTATTTATTGATTACTATTATATGACTAAATTCTTAGAATTTATTTTAACCTTTTGATGAAGTGTCAGGTATCATCATATTTTTTAAAAAACTATTTTTACCTGTGCAACAGGTCATATTACTAGTAGCATTGACATATCATGAGAATCATCTGGGTTTTTGCACTTAAAAGACCCAAAGAACTCATGACATTTTCAAAATCAAAATTAATAATAAATAATAAATAAAGAAATGAAAAAGTTTATATATTACATATCATCATCAAAAGCAGACCCTCAAAAACAAGTATGACTACTCCAACTTCTAGTAAGAAAAATAGGTTGAAGTAAATAATAATACACTAGAGATGAGTTTTATGATGACTATAAAAACCAATCTGTCAAACCAAATATATCTACATAAACAGCATTCTAATTATTTATTTTGTTTACTTGATATTTTACAATTCTGTCTTTTAACTTTCTCTGCAGCAAATTTTTCATTCTTAAAGATGTCAATACCTTGTCTAATTATAGCTTTCCATTGCATACTATTCTCAGCCACATCTTCCCAAAGAAAACAAATTAAAATTGTATTTCTTTAGAATGTCTTTGATATAATCTTTTTAAGATAAGCATGGTCTGCCTTTCCCACAAACCATGATAATGTTAACCATAAAATACTTTTTAGAAAGTCTATCATCATTTATTTGTTTCACATGTTCAATCCAATAAAGATGTGATTTTATGATGGTAGACAATTGTATTGCATCCAGGGAGTTATAAATCATTGATTAGTTGAGCTTACCTATGTATTTTTACAATTTTAAGGAACTTTTTTAAATGGATTTTTTTTCTAATGTCGATAGATTTCAAATCTCATTCGGGTTAAATAATTGTTCTATCTCTGCAGTGAAATGGCATTCACATATATATGGAAGTTTATTTATTTTCAATTTCTGCCATTGCGTCTCAAATTTGAAGTAAACAATAATAATAAAAAATCTCAGTGTTGTTACTTAAACGGAACTGTTGCGTCTAATCTGACTTTTCACTTGTCGAATGTCACATGACCTCCATAGCAATTAACAGTAAGATTACGTAAGATAACATTTGGTTTTTTTATTTACAATCTATTGAAATTATTTTTTTGTTATACAGATATTTCTGCCAAATGAAAACAAAAACTGTTCTTCTATCAAAAAAAACTGTTCTTATATCATTTATTTTGTTTTGCCAAAGTTTCTTTGTACGTTGATATTAATATGCATTTAGATTTCATAAACAATGATATAAAAATAGCAGTCTCGTAAAGAAAGTTCTTAAGAATTTTCTTTTATTCAATGTAAATATTTTATTAGTCTGGAAATGTCATAAGTAATAATTTTGTTAATATTTCTTCAACTAATAAATAAATTTTAAGAAAAAATATTTTGATCTTAAAATACTTCTATTTTTTGGCTAAAATAATTTCGTTAAGGATTATTTTTTGCTTTATTGCTTTTTTTTAAAAAAAAAAAAAAAAAACAACCCCAGTTTATTATTATTAGTTACATTTAAATTTATTTTAATATAATTTTTTAAAATTAATTCTCACTTGATTACAGAGATGCTAAATCATTTTATTCCCAAAAGAAGAATTGTGATATGGAATTTTTATCATTAAAAAATTATAACTCTTCTCATATACTGGTAGCATTGACATTTATGAAACTTTTAAATAATATTTTTATAATTAACAAAAAGTTTCGAAGTTTTATTATCGTACATTAACCTCTGAAAAGATTATACCAAAGAGTGTGCATGCATGATGTCAATGAGAGCCACATGCTGGTTTTTCATATATTGTAAAGATTATTTAAGTACATAAAAATAAACACATATAGTAAAATTTTATTACACTTAATATGATGACATATTCTACACAAGTTTTAAGTGCTGTATAAAGTATACAAGAAAATATAATTAAGAGAAAAAAAATAAAATACAAAATAATTAATTCCAAAATTTAATAATAATTAAATATAATAATAAAAATTTATTAATAAAAAGTATAACATTTAACGAAAATCGTTGGTCAAATTTGGCATATAATTAAAACTGTTTACAGCAAATCTGTGAGATGTTGATTGATTAAACATTATTTTGACTTCATGAACTTTATTGTGGAGTAAAACAATTCACAACAATACATTGTACAAAAAATTGAAATTAGACGGTAAGCAGCTCTCTTTAATTGTGGTTTTCAAATTTTCAATGCATTTGCAATGTCTGATCCTCTTTCATCTATAATAACACTAATTCCCCATCCACTTTTTCCACAAGTATTATTTCAGTAATTGAAAATCCATCTTCAATATTATAAATAAATGGGTTCACAAAATATGCAAATATAGATTTAAAACTTTTCAAATTTTCAAACCTACATTTGAAATCCGCTTGCAATTATTCCAATTTTTCTTTAATATTTGTCTAATTTTTCTTCTATGATATTAATTATATTTGCTTTTACTCATGGAAAATGATTAAATATTCTGAACTTAAGATCCTGCACAAAAAAACTGAAGTTTAGCTTCAAAACTAAATACAGTTTGTGACAAATCACTAATCATTTTTCCTTTTCCTTATAAAGCCAAATTAAGTGTTTGCAAATGTTCCATAATGTCTGTAAAAAACATTAAGTCAGAAAGCTAAGTTTCATTTTTTAATTCTGTGTATTTTTTTTATTTTAAAAATGTTATGATAGGATTTAGGAGTTCCACAAAATGACTCAAAACATTGTAAGTTGACAGCCATCTTATAACAGACCATAAGGAGAGATCACTGGATAATTCATCTATTTCATCATTTAACTCTTCTAAAAAGTTCTTAAATTGATGGTTATGTTTTGGCATTTGTTCTAATTAAATTCACAATCTGCAAAACAATCTTCCACACATTTTCATATTTTAAGTACTTTGCAATGAGATGCCCATGGTAAATTGTGCAGTGAAGAGGTACAAAATGTGGAGTTTTAGGATCATTGTTTAAAAGACCAATAAGATCTAGATTTTTTCCTATTATTTCAGGAGTTCTGTCAGTCACAACACTTATAAGTTTATCATGAGGCAATTCAAACCTGTTCATTACTTTATAAGCGCATTTTTGACTTCAATACTGCAAGTTGTTTAGGTAAGGGCTAGTAGGTCTAACATTTCTTCCTTCACATTTACATCTGTAGATAACAGGACAAAAATGGCCAATTGTGGAACATTCTGAATGTCTGTAGACTTATTGAGAGCTAAACTGAATGCTGTCCAATTTTTAAATCACACATCAAACTATTTTTAACATTTTTACTAATTTCACCAATATGATGCTCAGTTACACTGTGTGACATAGGAACTTGTGCAATCAATTTATGCAGTTTTATATTATCTGCATTCAAAACTTTAAACACTTCTTCCAATTTTCTTAATAAATTCTCCTTTTCTATATGGACATTTGGCATGTGCAATATTCCAAGCTATCAAAAAACTATCTTCATTAGCTCTGTCATCTTTGGGAATAAAAAAAAACAAGCATCCTTGTTGCAAAGACTTAAGTTTCTCTGTTCACAATTTTGAATTGTGTAGATATTGATTTGAAAAGTGGGGATGACTTACTTCATAATGTTGACATAAATTGCTTAGTTTGTAGTTTGCAATTGTTACTTTACAAATAAGACACAATGACTTTCCATTATTGTCATTAATTAAAAGTGAATGTTTCTACCCATTCTTTCTGAAAGCTTCTATTTGCTTGTCCATATTTTAATTTTTTTATATTTTCTGAGGTCATGTTAACAAAAAATTTAAAAATTTATTTCCAAAGGTTCAAATTCAAACAAAATACATACATAAATAACTAATTAAAAGAAAATTGTCTAAATATTAATGCTTGTTTTAAAGAATTTGTAAATGGCACAACAAATTATCGAAGAAACAGAATTTCATTAAAATAAAATAAGAATTAAAACAATTTAGAATAATTAAAAGCAATTTTGGACTACATTTATTTTTGGTTGATATTTTCCTGATAATCCTTAAATGTCTATATTATTATTATTATTTATTACCAAAAGTAAAAACAAAATCAAACAAATGCTTTCCAGTTATTTCAAGATTTTTTTATACAATAAAAAAAAACATGAAACTCTAAATGCACTAATTATAAACAATTAAAATAATTTTCATAATCTATGCACATGTCTTTAGAAAGCTTGCACTGATGTCAGAAAAAAATTACACATCATAAACAAGTTTAAATTGTTTAATAAAACAGTCTACTTACCAGATTTTTTATAAAAATAAGAAATAGGATATTTAGCTGATAGATATCACTGAAATATACAATCACAAAATTACCCAAGTTATAAACATATACATGCGATCACTTCATATGTATATGTAGTAATTTTTATAAGATTTGATAGATGTTATTAACATACAGTTTGTCAATATATTTGAAAATAGTATGTACATACATAAATTATAATAATAGTAGATTACTCCACTGCACATGCACTTTACAGATCGAACACTTTAATGAATACTCTCCTTTCTAAACACAAGATAGTCTTTTTAAAAGATAGAATGAATCAACTCTATCTTTTCCACCCAAACTATATGTATAGGGAAATCTGAAGCATTTGGAATTGAGAGTGTGAAGATTTAACTAATCACTCTAAATTACTTATAATATGAGTTAATGACACTTGTGAAGTTTTTACAATTTGCGATAGGTAATTACATTATATAATTTGCAATAAAATGAATAATAAAAGTGTTTGATAAAAATTTCTACACATTTTATAATTTTTTGTGCAATTAAAAAAAATGAAATGGTAAAAATAACATCAGATTTCAATAAGTGCCACACTTAACTCGACTAAGAGCCACATGCGGCTGTGGGAGCCACATTTGTACATCGTTGGATTATAATGTAAACTTAATTTTATATTTAAATATTAACTTTGAGTAATGACTTAAGAACTAAAGATTACTGGATATAAGATGTTCATCTTGTGTTTTGAACATCACATGAATTCCAGAATAAACAATTTGTTTATTATTTGAATTTTTTTATATATGACCATTAATATCTTTACATATGGCTAGTATTTCTTGATTTACTAGATTGTAAGAGTAGAAATAGTTGTCAAATATGTGTTGAAGGCTTCTGATATAAAGTGCAGTTATAGGGTGATTGTTTTTAACCAGTTAAATTTTTATAGGTAGCAGAGGATTTTTAAGGAAGTCCAGGATTTTTGTTTGATATCCAGGACATAGTTGCCCAAACAATCAAACAATTATTGTTTAATAAATAGTTATCTACATATTTATATCTTGAGAGTAAATATTAAATAAATGTTAAATGTTCTTATCATAATAATAAAAATTCCATTGTAATATAGTGCAGTTTTTATCACTTATGAGGAAAACTTACTATCACATATTGATTCATAGTTTATTTTTATCTTTGTGTAATGCTTTCTCCCTCTTGGATTTATTAATTTCTTCAGAGCTTAATTATATAATCATGTGAATTTTATCTCTAAAAAATATTTACTAAACCATTTGCAGTTTATTAAATATAAAATATTTTACTAAATACATAGAAATTTGATTTTGAAAGATGCAGCACAGGGAATTGGATTTATGCCCCTATTTTATACCAGAAATATTCCAGTTGATATTTCTTTTCAGAAATAAATTCATTATTTATAGACAGCATAATAAAAAGTTATATTAGTTCATAGTATTCATTCAAGAAATATTCTAGTTTGATTATTATTCTTTTGTTTAATTAAGATTGTCAATAACAATAGCACTAATGTTATCACAACATTTTTAAGTTTTATATCCATATTATTAATTATATGGGAAATTAATTATTGCAAATCTTCAAGTATATATGTTTTTTAATACTATATGCATATTATTCATTTCACTTGACCTACTTTAGACTTGTTTTTTTAACTATGTTAACGGGCTTGTGTGCTTTTATTAAGTAATGCATGATTTTAGAATCAAGAATATTTTGCAAAATCTTTATCAATCACTGGGTTCAGATCAAAGTGATGGCATATAAATAGTAGAAAGCTAAACTGACATATAGGGTATTTTATACTCATCTTTCAATCTAATTAAAAAGTATAAAACATAACTTTTTATTCTAATGTTATGTTGTATTTCATTAATATTTTATGCTTCTATTTTATCTTTATTACATATTTATATGGTATTTAATTAATTGATTATATAGTTAGAAGTTTACTTAAAAAGCAAAATTAGTATAGAGTTTGTTTAAAAGTCCTTTCTTGTTTAATATCATTAAATTGCTATTTAATTTACATTCAAACTTTAAGATCATGTTGAACATTAAAAATATAGTTGTAAGAGATTGGGTGTTGGAATTACCTGATCTATTAACGATATCAGCTTTATCAAGAAATTAGTTGATTACTTCATCAAATATTGCCACTTGAAACATTGGAAAATTATTACAGTGGGCATAGGTAAATAATGTTAACATTATTACATATTTATGTGATATTTAATTAATGTATTACATATTTAAATGTTTGCTCTAGAAACAAAGTTAATTAAAATGAGTTCGCATAATGGTATTGCCTTATTTAATAATGTTAGCCATCACAAAGAAGACTTTAATTTAATTACTGTTAACTTTTTATTAGAACTTTTAAGATCATATTGAATTTTGCAAGGGTATTTAATAGATATTAGATGATTATATTTATTAGAATCTCAACTGATTTTCTAAGCTATCAATGGTATTACATTTCATTGATAGAAGCAAATGCCATTTAAAACATCAGAAAATTTCTATAGAGAGCATAGACAAATAATGTTAGCTTTATACATATTTTTATATTCCCTGCACAATTTGGTGTAGTAGATGTTTTGGAGATCAGGGGTTCCTAGGAACGATTTTGGTGCTCACAAATCTGGCATTCAAAACTTCTTATGAACCCTCAAGAAATAAATCCACATCCCTTTTATATATATCAGTACATTATGATTTGGAATAAAAATAAATAATCTTAAGATTAGTGGCTTAGAATTATTATTTTTTTGCTTTTGTTCAGGTAGGAATTGTTTGATGACTCTTCAGCTTTTGCTCCCATTTTTTTCATTGCTCTAAAACACACTGAGTATCATTTGGAATGATTTGCTGGAGTCATTACTTTTTACATTAGATTTGATGCATTTTCCTGAATGGAGTGACCAAGAATTCATTTATTTAATACTTAATATTTCTCTGCATTGTTGAATACTACATATTATAATTATTCAAAATATTTAACTTACCTTATTTATATTAATTCTATATATTTCACCATCTTTATATCATTGATGAGTTTCTGATGTACATTTTCCTCTATTGTGAATAAATGTGGTTATGGTGACAGAAATAAAAGATTATGCACTCTTGTGGAATTTTCAAACAACAATAATTATGGACATGACACCATTTCTCTTATTCAAATTCTCATGGAGTTTGTTTTAAATATAAGTTTGGATTTTCTTTTACATTTTTATAATAACTTCATCTCAAACATTATCCACTACATTCATTGGTAATATTTTGAGGGTTATTTTCTTTCCATTGATATAATAATTAAGGTTTTTCTTCACTATATGTATGTCTTCCTTTTTTAAAAAATCGAGACTTAATCTTTTATATATATTGGTAACTTTTTTTAGACAAATTATAATTAAATTATAAGTATTAGGAATGCTTAAATAAACTAGACTTAAGTTTCAAAGTTTGTTATAATATTATACTAAGCTGCTTTTGATAGCTTGGTCTTAATATCACATTCATAGCAATTCAAGTATTTGTAGCATTTGTAATTCAATTAATCTTGTTTAGTGATATTTGTAAAAATGAAAAACATTTTATGGAGTAATTATGTTTAATAAGTAATAGCTAGAATGTGATTGATAGAAGATTGACTATCATTAATGGTTTTCTAATAGAAAAATATTATTAATGATTAATAGATTGCATATTCTATTAGTGATTTCAGTCACACACTCTCTCATAAAAACTATCATCATCATTTTTATTTTTTCAGTCTTATCTGCTTCACATTGTGTAATTAATATTTTCACTTGACATCTTCTGACTTACCAGCATATATTCTAGTTGCAAATTCTTCTCTAATCACCTCTATCATCTTTTTTAGCATATTTTTAGTTTTATTTTTTTGACAGATAAATTGGCTGTAGTCTAGTTCAATGCTTAAAAACCCTGAAAGGGTCATGTTTTAGCCTACAGTTGCAGATTAAAAGTAGAATATTACCAAAAGCATTTCATCCAAATTTAATTCTATCATTAATTTTATCCAGTATGTTTGCAATAATGAAAAAGTGGCATATGCAAAGAATAAAATTTAAAGATATAAATAATTGCTTAATATTTATTTTTATTATTACAAATAGAAGTCAGTTGTTTAGAGAATTTAAGTAGTTTGTTTTAATGTAGTCAGATATGTGGATTATAAGTTCAAGAAAAGTAAATTTTAAACTCCATATTCCAAAAGTTAATTTCTTTTTTTTTTTTTTTAAATGTCATAGCATCGGTCGGGATGCGAACCCGCAACCCAGGCAACTGCCTGCAAGTGCAAGGCAGTCGCGCTGACCTCTCGACCACCAATGCAAGACTAGTTTCTTTTTTTTTTTTCAATAAAAATAAATGATTTTGCATATTCTAATAATTTTAGATAACAAAACCTGGAGAGCACTTATAATAATATTTGTTTGCTGCATGGTCTTACACAGTTGGAGTGGAGTTGACTCAAGAGCTAAATATATTTGAATTAATGTTCATACTGGCATTTATGGTACTCAACATCACATGCTCTTCAAAGCAACTAATCATTCAATTACTTGTTATTATAATAATAATTACACATTTTACTTTTATTATGAAATTAATAGAAAAAATATGACATTTATTTATTTATTTTATCGAAACTGTAGTTGTGATAGTAATAAAAAGATTATTTGTAAAAAGTCTAGTGTTGTAATGTGCATTTTTTTTTTTTTTTAATAAAATAAACTTTATTTATTACAAATTGTGAAATATACGGGGGGGGGGGGTTTATATGGCATATGGTGCATGGCTTATAACATATAGTCATTATGACTAGTATCTGAAAGCAGATACAATGATTCAGTTTTAAAGTATAATTTATATTTTAAAATAATGAACAATTAAGAAAAATATTGTTCTGCCAAATTTTTCTCATAGTATTTCAGCGTTTATATTTTAGGGCATATTATTAATACACATTATATAATTTTTTTATTTTTTTTTAAGAATATTATATATATATATTTTCATATGTCATAGTATCGGCTGAGAGGTGAACCCACAACAACCGTCTGCAACCAACTGCTTGCTTGCAGGGCGGCTGTGCTGACCTCTCAGCTAACAACACTTGACAAGAATATTATATTTTTGTTGTCAAAAATTACAGAACAGCAAGGAAATCACCTGGTTCTAAGAATGTGAATAATTACTATGGCATTGTATGGGTTAAAATTTTTAATATTTTTCTCGAGTATTTCTTTTAGATTAATTATTTGCTTGTGAAATATAAAGTATTGTAAAGATGAGAAGTTTGGTTATGTTTCAAAAATGTGTATCATATTTTCTGGATGACCATTACATAAGATGCATGTGGTATCCATATTTAATTTAAAATGGTTAATGAGGAAAGTTTTTGTAGGAATTGTGTTAAGTAATAAATTAAGCAAAAATTTTAGCCATGATTGAGGAACACACATGTTTTGGAAACTGGTTAAAGTTTTGTCAATTGGGAGGGTTGACCATAGATGTATGTTTGTGTATATGTTATTTTGTTATTAAAGCAAAGCATAAAAATATAAATTATATGAAAATTAAATTTAAACTTACTTATTAATCCAGTTAAAAATTAATTAACCATTTTTGTATCTTGAAATTAATTATTCTTTTATTTTTACAAGACTTTTGATAAAAATTATTTATAGGTAGAAGATGTATATTTATTTATTCAATTAATTAAAAGATTATCTAACGATTTATTTCACAAAGAAAATTTTTAATTCCTCATTAATTATCTGGGTTTTTTTGGTCAAAAAGATTAATTGCTTTTAGTTTTGATATTTATAGTTTTGTTTTCAAAATGATCTAAATGTAAATCTTCATCTTACAATAACATGTTTCATACTTCATTCTATAATTTTTCTTTCTAATCATTTTGTTTCTCTTATTCTATCTCTCTTTCTCTCATTCTTATTTACACACTCCAAAATATACTTCATAATTTCTCTACCTTTAATAAGAATATATTTAATTAAATTTCTTTTCTTATTATATCTTCAAATATACTTTTTAACCTTTTACGTTTTTCTTCCAATTTGTATTTTTTTTTCCATATATCACAGTATCGGTCGGGAGGCAAACCCGCAACAACCGTCTGCAACCAACTGCTTTCTTGCAAAGCGGCTGCACTGACCTCTCGGCTAACAACGCTTGACATTTGTATTTTCCATTTCAAATCAGAGCTACTGATATTTCGTATGCTCTATTTCTAATTGATGAAGCTTCTGCTTTTTATAAATTAACATTTTAGATAAAACACTCAGTTAATTCTTTCTTACTTCTAATAAAAGGAGATATGGACATTGATTTATTTAACATATGATTTTTTTTTAGATAGCTTAATTATTAACAAAATATCACAAAGGAACATGTAGAGATTTCAACCAGGAAATAAATTCTCTAGTAACTTTATTAATCCACAATAGTTACAATGCAGCATAATAAATAATAGAAGTGCTACAACTGATATCTCATACTGCTCTTAAGAAGCACATTTGTTTTATATAATTATCATTTCCAAATTTAAATTTTTATTTCTAGTCAATATTAAAATATTTATATAAAATTTTTTAAAAATATAGTCATAAAATTGCATGATTGGATATATAAAAAAAATGTGTTAAAAAAGTTGCACCCCAATCCTACTTCAAATTTGTTTTCAAATTGATAATTGGCTTGTTTTCAACAGCTAAGGTTCTAAATGAAAGGCTATGTATGAACTTGAATCCAATCTGTTTAGTATGCAAATCTGGTGGTGAAACTTTCCAGCATCTATTTGAAGAAGTTTGGCATTTGGACAGATAAGAGCTAGAGTGTTTCACAGTCCAATCATCAACTTAATACTTCTATTTAGTCAATACTTTGAGAAATTTAACCCCCATAATGCAATGGTAGCTGTGCATACTCTTAAGTCAATGTGGTATATAAGATGTACTATGATATTCGCTAACAAGAAATTCAACTGGCTGAGAAAACTCTATAGTGATTGGGAAACTTATTTCAATCAATGTCAGAGATATTTGCCAAAGAAAATGATGACTCAAATCTGGGGTAGCCCTGGAATAACTCTATGTGAGATTATCAGATAAACATTTGTTTTAAATAAAAGTTGGAATTCTACTGAGTGGCTCATTCCTTATGCTAATCAAACATTTTTTATATGCTTTACCCTTTTGAGTTGCATTTGCTTGATGTCTTAAGAGTCTCCTTCTATTAGGTCAACCTCCTTGAGTTGGAGTTAACTGTTTAATGGTCTTGAGTCTTTTTGTCTTAATAGTGAAATATTTCAAATTCTTTGGGTTTTGTTTATCATTTGTTTAACTACTTGTATAAATTGTAAATATTTATGTTATTAATAAAAAATTTATTATAAATTTTTAAAAAAATTACTTTTGTTTAGAATAGCTTCTAACTGGAAACAGTTGATTTTTTCTTATAATCATTTATTATAATGAAATAAATTTACTATTTATTATTCTAAGCATTAGTTTCAATAAGTATTATAATATTTGCCTAAAAAGGCAAAAAAAAGCAATCCTTTAAAAAGCACAAAGAAAATTTACTTCCATTTAGACTACAAGTTGTATGAGATAGTGCTAAATCCAAAAAAATGGGAGGATGAAACAAACTATGTGAGATAAACTCAAATTAACTTGATTTTTCAAAATAGAAATATACCTAGGATTCAATGGATTTGGGTACCTGTTCAATTAAAAAAATTATATGAAAATAAGGCATTTGGAAATTTATACTAATATCACATACTAATTATAGCTGTTGTGAATTAAGATCTTTAATTCTACCACTGTAGACATAGATTTATCAATCATTAACTAAATGTTTCATCCTTTGTGTCTCTACATAGATGGATAACTGCGTATTTTTATTTATGAAGTACATAAGCACAAAAAGCATGGGTTATTCTGAATCTATTGGTAAAACTCCATTTGGATTTAAGGATCAAATTCAGCTAGTTTTAATGTTGGATCCGGGAAAAGATACATTCCAAATACATTCAACTGTTAATAATAGCACATCAAACAGGTTAGTATATGCATAACATTTCAAGAGATATTATTTTTCCCTCATCTTCAAGTATTTCTGGCCTGACCAGTGATAGTAGTACTATCATGGGAATCGAACATGGACCCTTAAATTCTTGAGTATTAAATTTTAAGCCTTTGGCAGAATGGCTTAGTTGGTTGAAGCACTAACTTAAAATTCAATACCCAAGAATCTAAGGATCCAGGTTCACTTTCTATGCCAGTACTGTCACTGGTCAGGCCAGCAACACCTGAAGGAAGGGAGAATAATACCTCTTGAAATGTGCATATACTAACCTGTTTGATGTACTATTATTACTAACAGTCGAATGTATTTGAAATATTTAAATACAATTAAAATTTTTCTAAAGACATATAATACTTATATTAGTGCTGAAAATACTCCAAACAATAAATACAACTGAAACACCATCATCACAAACCTTCAGGAAAACACAATATTTTGAATTATTGGCAAATCTGATTTGCTGAACAGCTTTTTATACATTTTTTTGTGAAGTTACTAACTTCTTCTCTGATGTCTGGCATAGGGAATATGTGAAAAAAAGGAAATCACTATAGTAATATTTAATTGAATATCCAGAAATTTAGTTTGGGAACTTTTTTTACAAATAGTGCATAGTGCTCACCAACAGAATATACTATGTTAAAGAGGCTGTTTATAAAGAATTTGCATCACAACCATGCATAGTGCTAACCAACTTTCCAAAGCTATTTCTAGAAATTAATTTTGATCTAACTTTAAATATTTTATTAAAGAATTCATTAGTAATTCTTACTAATTTCTTTAACATTACAATAAGTCATTATTTTCTCTTGTATTTGAAAGCACAAAATTACTCTTTATCTTCTTGATTAATGATCATCTTTAAATTTGTACTCTCTCCATTTATTTTCTGTGGTTAATTTTTACTCCATCAATCCTTTGAGCCTCACTAGGAAAAATTTAATTAAATGCTCTTTATTGCTTCAAAAGGTTAGTATATCTCAAAGAAATTACTTGAAATTGTAGTAAAAAAATATTATTTAACAACGCACTATTCTATTTCAAAAGGATAAAAAGATGTGCTACATCAGAAAGAAGAATTTGTTTTTCTTAAGACATAAAAAAATACTGGAGACCAAAAAGTTGACAGAAAGATGAACTTTGGAAATTTTTTAGGGCATAAAGCTTAGGATTCTTTTTATTCAGTTAAGCTATCCCACTCATCCATTATTTAAGTCTGATCTCTTCATTGCTCAGATCTTCAATTCTCCATATCTCTTTCC
Organism: Epiperipatus broadwayi; assembly: GCA_028023455.1. NCBI lineage: Eukaryota > Metazoa > Onychophora > Udeonychophora > Euonychophora > Peripatidae > Epiperipatus > Epiperipatus broadwayi. The sequence continues at coordinate 15,347,920 of JAQFVV010012396.1, forward strand.
ATGCCTTATATCATTCTGCAAAATCAATCTTTTTCATCTTTTCTTCTTATTACATTCACCATTCCTTCCCAAACATGTATCGTTAAACTGTTTTTTTCTTCTTAATATATGCTCAATCCTGTTTTTTTTTTATCTCTTAATTTTCTCAATCAATCTTCCTTTTTTTTTTTTTCATTTATTATTTTCAAAATTTCTTTGTCATTTTATTCATCCAACTAATTTTTTTATTCTTCTCCATGATTACATCTCAAAGACTTTCAAGTTTCTTTTTTTTTTTTTTGCTCTTGTCCACATTTCACAAACACACAATAGTATAATCCACACAAAGTATTTAATTAATATTTTCCTTAATTCTCTCTTCAAAGCTCCACAAATATTTTCTTTTTCTTTATAAATGTCTCCTTTTCTATTTTTCTTTTAAATTCATCTTCATTTCTTCCATCTTTACTCAGCTAATTGCTCAAATATTTAAATTTATTTATCTGTTGAACTATATTATCATGAATTTCAACTTGTAATCTTTTTGAATTTCTTCCTATCCAAAAACACTTGGCCTTCTCAACATTAATCTTTATTTCATATTCCATATATTTTTTCAATTTATTCAATATACTGAAGATTCTTTTCATTCTCAGCTATAAGAGCCATATCATCTGCAAATCTTACACATTTTATTACTATACCTGCAATATTAGTTCTTCCATATCTCAAATATTTATGACACATGTCTTCTAAATAAATATTAAAAAGCATAAATGACATACAACATCCTTGTTCAACTTCCTCTTTTTATATTCATTTCATCATTCTTAATTTCCAGTCTGATTCTTGGTTTTTGTCCAGTATACATATTCCAAATCGATTTTCTCTCTTTCCAAAATATTTATTTTTTAAGATGGTCATAAGCTTATTCCAAATTACTCTATCAAATCTTTTTTCCAAATCCACAAAACATATATTAATTCTTTTACCTTTTTCAACATATCTCTGCAATTGTCCTAACAACATCAACAGCATTTCTTGCATTTTTCCTCTCTAAAACCAAATTGTTTTTCTTCAATATAATAAATACTCCACTTTACCATATTTTGGATTATAATCCTTAATAATACTTTTGAAGCATGAGATATTAAATTTAATATCCTGCACTGTTCACCATCTAACATCTATCTTTTTTTTATAGTAATTGGAATCATTATAATCTCCAAGAAATCTTCAAGTAAAACTCCACTATTATATATATATCAAATTACACAATTCAACAATTTCCTTCATAGTATTTTTTTCCTGTTTTTTTTTTAAAAATTCTATAAATATTATATCAAATTTGAACAACTTTACTATTTTTTATTTGTTTAATCGACTGTATTACTTTATCTGACAATTTGTCCATAATTTATCATGTACTTCAGCATCATTTTCATGTTAATAATTAATTGCATCATTTTCTTTTCTGAATAGATATTGAATATATTCTTTCCATCTTTTCAATGTATCATCATTAACAATTAATCTTTTTCCATTTTTATTAGCTATTTCATTTGTTAACCTTTTTTTTTTCTAAACGATATTTCTAATTTTGTCAAATATCAGATATCTTTCCACATGTTGAAGCACCTCTATCTCTCTATATTCTTGTTTCAATGTTGTTGTTTTTTTGCTAAATTTTTCTCTCCTTAGTTCTTTATTAATTTTTTTATATACTCTTTTACCTTCCTCACTATTGATATTCTTTTATTTTCTCCATACTTCTATCTTTTCCAACATACCTTCCATTATCCAAGATTATTCAGTTTTCTTTAACTGTGTTTCAATATCATTTTTTGCCATTTTTAATATTGCAGTCTTTAATCTTACAGCAATGTTTATCAGAATTATTTATATATTTCTCATCTTTATCAATTCTGTTTCTCATATTTTCATATACAAAATCAAATCATCCTTTCTTCATTTCTCTCAATTTATCTAAGTCCCGTCTTACATATCTTTTTTTTTTTAATTTTTTAAAAACTCAACTTGGATTTAGCTGTAACCAAATTATGATCAGAATTTATATCACTACCAGACAAAACATGCAAATTCTTAATAACATCCATATATCTATCCTGTATCAATATATTGTCTATCTGATATTCTTTATCATCTAGAACTTTCCACATATACTTGGATAATTTTTACACCAAGCATTTGCAAATACATTTTTTTTTTTTTTACAAAATTCCCCAAGTTCACTCCCTCTTTCATTTTTTTTCCAATACCATAATTCCCACGCATCACAATTCCCAACAATTTTTTCTTTCTGATCTTTCTCCACAACATCATTCCAATCATTCAATAACAATATATAAATTTTTACCTTCATGTTGTATAATTTTTTTTATCTTTTATATTTTTCATCAGTTTCAATATCATCATGATCATGACTAGTAATTGTCATATATACCTGTATAAATACCAAATCCCAGGACTTCTGCTTATTCTCAACATCATAAGTCTACTATCAACACAATCTATCCTTTCCACACTATTCCAAATTTTCTTTCTATCAACAATGCCAATTTCACTTGACACTCTATTTCCATCAGAATAAAATAACACCCCCACTATTTACTTTTCTACCTCCCTCCTACCTCGCATCACTTAATTTTATAACATCAATATTATTTTTCTTTTTTCTTTTTTTCCTAATACTTTTTAATTATCTTATATTCCAAGTATCAACTCTAAATGTGTCTTCTTTCAATGAACTGTCTTTATGAAGATTTAGTTGTTTTATGGCCTAAGTAGCCTTATATCTATTCCTGCCAGCCAAGGTGGCAAAGCCTTCTTTAGCTAAGGTCTTAACACTAATTCAATCTTGTAAATATACTCATAATAAAAAAATAAAGAGAATTATAAGGCAAAGTGGTCTCCCATTGTCTTCTTTGTCTAGCAATACCATTTATTACAAGCTTAATGTGCTGTCTCTTACTTGTAAAATGATTATCCATCTACCTCTTTCCTCCTCACTATTGTCAATTACAATGATCTTATATCAATTTGGTAGAATACTGTTGCTGATCCAACTGGTTGTGAACTTATTAAATGGCAATTAACACTTGACATTACACATTCAATGATTTTGTGAGTCATGCATTAACGTATTAAACTTATGATGATTCATATTGCAATCATTTTGGATGAAAAAATATCCTCAAACTTTTTTTTAATCTTATTTCTGTAGAAATAAAATCTATTTTTTTTTCATAACTTAAAGAAAATCAAAATCATCATGGAATTAATTAATTTATACATTATAAATTTTAAGATTTTGAAGGATTTTCGCCAATGGCTTGTTGTTCATTCATTATTGGCCATTGGACCTTTGATGGTTCATTTTTTCATTTTTCTTGCAATTTTGGTAGTTTTGCATTCTTATACCAGTTTCATTATGGATATTTTGTGTGTTATCTGGCCTACATGCTGGTGAAGTAGTCCAATAAAAAAATACTACAATCAAGCAATAACACTCAATCTGAGTTGTAATATTTCATTATTAATTACCATTCTCTTATAATTTATTTTAGCATTTCACTTGTAGAGTTCTTCAGCATCCTAATAATACATTTTTATTGATCTATTTTTTTCCACCATCAATTAATAATATTAAATCATGATCTACAAAACGTCATATAATTTTTGCTTACAATTTATAATATTATTTCTTTTCTAGTGAATATAATTACATTTCATCACTCAAATTAGTCTTAATCTGGTAATTTTGTTTTTCAATTGATGCCTCAGGTTTAATGCAGTTCAAGACCTAACATTTATTAAACTTTGCCACATAATCTAACATTAATTCAAGAACATTCTTTTCCATTACACAGCTTTATCATTCATAAGTGATTATATAAAAAATAAAAACAGTAACAACTATAATATATTTGGGTTTTAGTTATATTAATGTAACCTCCTCCATCCCTTTATTAATGGATGAACTCAGTAAAAAATAAATAGACCATAAGATCAATTAATCAGATATCACATGTTATTTGAGCCCCAAAGTAATCTGTTGTGCTCAGTTTCCATGGTCTTCCTTAGGGAATTGACCAATGTCACAAACATTTATTTACTTTTTTGTTTTTATTATTATTTTTCAATTTTTAGACTAGGCTCTATATTTTGCAAAATCATGGATTTAAGAAAAGAAGGTCTTGGACAGATTTGTATTATTGATCTTTGTTCTCCTCCATTTAGGATTTCAATTATGAATTGCACTTGCGGGTTCGTGTCCCGACCGATGCTATGACACTTAAAAAAAAAAATTATGAATATTAATAATGCATTTTTTCTGAAAAATTTTAACTGCTACCTGAAACATTCAAACCTAATTTTAAAGATTATTAAAGAGTTTTTTATTTTATTTCATTTAAAATTCTTTTTTATTTAAATTAAAAACAGCTTTGTAATAGGCAATGATGCAAAAAAGAGATAAATATTTATCATAACGCAAGGAATTGTCATTTAATAAATAAACAATGCAAAATTTTCTAATATTTTTTTATGGTAAACTCAAGCATGGTTTTCATAGGAGAATTAGACCCTATCTATATTACAATGATTATTTCAAAAACATTCCAAAGACTGATATATTGATTGTTTTCATTGGGAATATATGGCAGAGAAAGAAATGCACTGGAAAGTGGAAAGTTACAATTAGACATAGTATTGACTTATTTCAGAAAGAAAAGATATGCAATAAACAGAAAAATGGATCAGCATTTTTTGTAGCATATGAAGTGAGTGTATAGTTTATATAGACATTGCAAAACTCATTTTTATATTTAATGTTGTTTTTTTAGAATGGCCATACTCATTTACATGGGGTTGCTATATGTACATAATAATTATAATTATGCCCTTATATATATCTACTCAGAAATCTGGATGTATTGGGAAATGGTTAAATTTTAGCTGATAAATAAGCAACATACTGCATGGTTTAGTCCAGTAGTAGAAAGTTAGACTGTAGAACACGTTTCTGGTTTGATTCCAATTCTCACATCGAACTTTTTAAGAATCTCAAGCAATAAAATTATTTAATTATTTAATTTAATAAACAGAAACCATTATATTAAAAAGCTGAAATTGAATATTGTTGAATTTTTTTTTTTGAAGAAATCCTTTTCCACCCTCTAAAGAATAGATGTTTTTTTTTTAAAATATTATTTATTACTTACTTTTCTGATAAATTTTTAATAAAAAAAAATTTTCTAATTTATGTAATTTTAAATGAATCTGTTATTTTTTGTTTGTTTGTTTGTTTAAATAGAATTTTATTGTCTGATGTTTACAATATATATCATTTTCCCATTATTAAAATTGTAGAGTAAAATAAATATTAATTTTAACAAAAATGTATTTTGTGATTCCCCTCTCCCCCCAAATATCTAACTAAGTTTAATCTAGCCATTGCTATGTTTCATAATTTTCTGGCTATAAATTATTTTTTAACCCTAGAATAGCCATTACCTCTTTGTTCAGAAAAGATTTAGCTGTAGGCAATCCCATTATAAAAGCATAAGTGTTGGTTTTCTCATTTACCCAGCTGATGGACATGTGGGTGAGTCACAACACTCGTGAGGTCATTACAATTTACTGACCGCTGGCTGTCTAGATGCTTTATGCAAACCTAAAGTTTTGTTCACTTGTCTAAATTATTATTGGCTTAAATTAAACCATTGTCTTGCTATTCTATTGTTCTTTGTCAGTTGGTTTGAAGAAAGTGAATAATGGTAGGCAAATGGCAATATAAGTGTTATTTATTTAGCTGTCTTAAAGTTTACGTTATTAAATCTTAGTTTTTGTAAATACTGATATATTGAATCCTTTTTCAATTTAAAATCTGCATTGTAATAACCTTTCTTAAATTTTGAAATCCACTTGTTGACTGCGTTTCGTATATATATTGATAGTATACGTTTATAATTATTATTATTTTTATTTAAAAAAAGGTTTAATTACTGACTTCAGTATGTAAAAAGATAAAATTATCTTTAATTGGCCCATTGCAGAGCAAAGATCTTTACGACAAAGAAATATTGAAGATAAGTACTCTCCAATTGTCAAATGATACTGATTTATGCATTTTTGCATCCTCATGGTCTAATGGAAGATATGTCTGGATTTGAAATTGGACTAAGTACAACTAGAAATTTTTTCAAGTTCTAATCATATTTGATTTTTTTTTTCAGATAGCTGACCTCTGTCCAGCCTTGAACTATCCAATACAGGTAAGCGGATATATATTTAGCTACTGTTAGCTAGACAATAAAACAAATGTAAAAGGCAGACAGCTTTAATATATAAGCACATTTATAAAAAGAATATTATTATTAATATTGTTATAATATTTAAATGTGAGAGGTCAGACTAATTTAAAGTCAACATGGGTATAATAGTAGTACTGGCATCAACAAAGGCTTTGAGCATTCTATCATCAGATTTTCAATGATATGGATGAATGGCTGGAGAGTGAAAAGGATTAAAGCCTGTCCATTAAAGTTTGAAGATTTGTTATCTTAATATTAACTGAGCACTGATTATATGTATATGTGTGGGGAGATGATGATCTGGTCTAACAAATGAGTAATATGTATATTGGAGATTATTTATCTTTTTCACATATATGTGGTCATTTGTATCAGTTATATAAGATGAAATAGATAATTGAAGAGAGCTTGAAGGTCTGTGCTCAAATCTCCTTGAATCTGCAGCCCAGATTAGTTATATTACAAAGCTGTGTGTATATGTGTGCAAAAAGTTAAGAGAAAAATAGTTTATGCATTAAATAAAATTAAATATTTTATAAAGTTACTTTGTATATAAATAACTTTATTGAAATACATATGCAAGAATGATATAATTTAAAGAAAATAAAAGTAATCCATGTTGCTCGGGCAACCAGACGGTCTGATGTGCTACTGGTGTTGTTTAATCCATCTTAATCAGGCTCCATGTGTTGTCAAATAAAAGTCTGGACGAGAGGATACTGTCCTTATGGTGAAATTCCTTCAACTTAGAAATGAATATGTCTTCAGGCTTGGGATGAGGAATGATGAACTTGTTTCAACATCTGGCCATCCAGATGGCATAAGTGATGAAGGTCGAAAGTCTTGAGATGACATAATCCCTAGACTGGAAACAGCTCTTAATATCTAATATTTTGTTCAAGGGAATGTAGCAGTTGTGAGAAATGAATGTTCTGATTTTGTCATATGCCGGGCAATCATTTATCATGTGGTCAAAAGTTTTAGAGGTTCTGTGGCAGTTGTGACACGTAAGATCTATGTTCTTGAAGAATCTCCTGTAATGCAGGAACAAGTTCGTCTGGAGTGTATCCAGGTTAATTTTCACTAGGAAGTCCAGGAACTTTGGCTCTAGCTTGACATGTTTGAAAAACCTGGTGACCGCCTGATTGTTACCACCGAGGTAAGGAAGAGTAGAGTTTTGAATGGGAAATAACAGGTCATGAGTGTCCCAAGTAGAGATTTTCTGGAATGATAAATTACACTGTAAAGGAAGAAAGAAAAGTGCTTTTGATACACAAAAACATTTGAATTGTGTACTTTCAAAAAAATTTAAAGCATTTTGAAACTTTTTTAGTTGACCTTTTAGATGGAAGTTAAATATAATATTAAAATGTTGGAATTAAAAAATATTTTAGAAGTTATCATTTGAGGTTCAAATGTCAGCAATGGTTTTTCTTTTATCAGCTAACTAATGTAAAGAGGGGGAAAAACTTTTCTTTCATGCATTTATGAATCAAATCATTTGATGTTTGTAAAATTATTTCCATAACATGTTATAAAGAGAATAAAGTAAATGTTTTTCAAAATACATGTTCTAAAGAATCAGAGGTAAAATTTTAATAGTTAGCTGATGACAAATGTTGTTTAAAAACATGTTTTTGAACAACATCAAATAGGTTAAATAGGTCTGAAACATGCAGATAAAGCATTCCAGTCAAGTCTAGCATTGCATTTTAATCCAGTCTATTGTAATTTAACTGAAAACCTCAATTTAAGAAGCAGTGCTATGATGATCCAATGCAGAGGAAAGAAACTACTCATTAAAATTGTTTTCCACTATAACTTAGCCATATTTTGCTGACTGTTTTTAAAGTATTTTTCATTATAACAGCCAGTCTGATAATTTTATCTAGAAGATTATCTGATTTATATGGTTGGACAACAAAAAAATCACGCCAACCAATATACCCAGAAAATGCAGTTGCATCCAGAAACTAATGCTGAAGTTTGCCAAAACCACCCAGAGCCTGCTTTGATAACACTGTAAAGAAAGAAATGGATAAGGCCATAAGAACTACCCAAAACCTACTGGTATTATACATTTACTAATGCTGCTATATTTACTCTCCAACATCACCATAGCCCAAGGAAAAGAACTACCATTTGTGTAGGATTTAATGAAAACAACTGTAAATATATTTAAAAAAATGATATTTACAGAAAACCATGTTTTAAAACTGTTTAAATATTTCATGCGATAAGATCTTATCATTATACAGATATCTTTTATATTTCATATTTTGTATACATAATAATAATTGTAAGTATATATGCAACAGTTTTTATTTATGTATTTATTGTTAATAAATATTATTTTATTAATCCATTTAGTTTGTGCTTGCTTATCTAACTTCATTCAAACATTGTGCTTTTAATATCCAATATGCTAATAATATCCACAACTTTGAGAAATCATGCAACCACCAGGAGGGGAGCATGCAGGGATGGTGGTAATAATTTGTATGATAAACATGCATTAATACGTTTTCCAGAAGTAAACCTTCTAATTAGAAGGTTTGACATCTTAGTTTTATTTATTTTTTTATTTTATTGAAACTGAAAAACAAAATATTTTACAGAGGACTTGTACTTTTGGTATAAATCTTCATCATCTCAGTGGTTAATATTATTATATATATTTAAATTGGAATTATTTTATTTGAATTTCATTAACCGTTCAACTTTCACTTAATATATTTATTTGCATCAATTATCATTGTATATCTTTAGTTCTAGTTCAAAATCATTTATTGTGCATATTTATCATTACAATATATATTAATTGTTACATTATTTGGTTTTGTGGGAGGGGGGGTCAGGAGTATAAAATAATGCATCAGTAAACTAATTTCCACTCTCTGTTTCACTCTACATAATGCAGTGCCAAGAAAAATGAAAGTGATTTGATGGTTATGGAATTATAATAACATTGGGAAATCATCTGATGTTTGAGCACCCAAATGGCAGATTGAACACAGCAGTTTTATTCACTTGTTCAAAGTCCAGAGTTTTTGCAACTTGACAATAATATTATAGATACAATAAAGTTAGCAGTCATTGTTATTCTGTTTGCTTTATATCTGCAGTAAATTTTTATTTTAAAAAGATTCATTTATCATTCTTGCTAGCTGGCATATAACATTTTAACATATTAATTAAATATAATATTTCTTTAAAACTGTGATATAATTGTTGATGTTTCTGAATTCATTGTTTGCCTTTGATATCTTTGGTGTACTTCATATTTATATTTGGTCATGTGTATCAGTTGCTTGAGATGGAGTGGAGAATGAGTAGATGAAAAATCCTGAATTCAAATCCCTCTAATTACATATGTAGAGAATATTCAGGGTAAGAAAATTACATACTGCTTTAGAATCACACTATATCTTAATATAAGTTCAGCTTATTCATCTACTATTAAATATATATGGATATGTAATGGTCTGATAATATGAAAGGTTAGATTGTCGTAATGTCTACATGCAAATGACTGCAATATCAAATCTAATAAGGGCATGAAAAGTTCCATCATAGTTGGAATGGTGAGAATATTAAAGTCTGTCATTAAAGTTCAAGGAATTGCTATCTTAATGTAAATTGAGCACTGATTGTATATATGTGTGTGAGATTATGATCTGGCCCAACAATTGATTGCTGATTCTGCATAAAATATGTATATTGGGAATCATATATCTTTTTCACGTGTATGTGGTCATGGGTATTAGTTGCTTGATATAGAGTGTAGGATGAATAGATTGAAAAATCCTGAATTCAAATCTCTCTAATTATATATATAAGAATTTATAATTATTAATGTAAAAATTAATGCACTACTTCTTCAAAAAATATTTATTAAAAAAAAAATCAAACATTTTTTTGTTATTATTTGTATATTATCTCATAATTTTAACTTTATTTATTGGTAATTGTGGTCAATGAAAAAATATGTTTTTATTAAAATAACTTTTTGTTAAACCGTAAAAGCTTTTTAATATACAAATGAACTTTTGATTTATCCTTCTGTCACTTTTTTACACCCAACATCCACTACTATTACAAGGACATATCTTCATAGGATTAGCCACATAATAATGACGGAAGCATTTAAAACTTTAAAACACGTCATGGTATGTAATAATTGAATATCAAAAGCTAATATTGGGAACTTAAGTTTTATGAATTAATGAGTCTTTTTATAAAAGGAACTATGATCAAGTTTTTAGAAATTTTTAAACTGTTTAAATTCATTACAGTTAATTATTTGTAAATTATTCCTTCTAGAGCACTTCAGTTTTACAATAGGACATTTCATTAAACTAATGTTTTTACTATTATCCAATAGACTCTGTTATAGTGAAGCAATTGGTTACATAATACCATATTATATAATTGGTTCATTATAATTTACATTTAATTACATGTATTTAGAAGTAATCTGTTCCAGGCTGACAACCAAGTTCAAAGTTACAGTACTTATGTATTGTCTGGTCTACCATAATTGGCAGCCTTTTTTTTTTTTTTGTTAAATACGCATTTTCAGTAGCCTACAATTTTTTTATTTTTTTTATTTTACTGAATATGGGTTAGTGGTTAAGTGATCATATTTACATCTTTATTATTATTGTTGTTTTTTTTTTAAAAATAAAAAAAAATTCTACAAAAATTAATTATAATAATATTTACATTTTATTTATTATTATTATTTTGTATTAAGTAAAGTTATTAGTATAAAAATGAAAAAAAATATATGAAATATCTTATGATATGTGGGACTTGGAACTTTCCAAATAAATCACCACTATAATTTTCTGGATCCAGCTACTAACATGCATATGCGAAACATCGAAAGACTATGAGATCTGGCAAATGGCAAAACAAAAAAACACCAGAGAATCAAACAACAACACCTGGATTTCTATTTAACTGATTTATGTGGTGCCATCTGCATTAAAAAAAATATTAATTTTGGTGATTTTGGAGATCATTGGGATTTTAGCTGTCCCTTCTTGAAAAATAATGCATATAAAGATATTTTGTATTTATATATATATATATATTAATAATGCTATTTAATACAAAAAATAACAATAAATAAAGTGTACATATTATAATGAATTTTTTCAGATATTTTCTTTTTTTAAATGAACAATAATAAAAATATATAAATATTAAATATGTCCACTTAACTAACACTTATTCAGTAAAATAAAATTGAAAAAAAAAAGTAGACTTCTGTAAGTGTATATTTTAAAAAAATGGCTGCCAAGTTTGGTAGACTGGATAATGCACAAGTACCAAAGTTACTATCCAAAACAATCATTTAAGCAATGTAAATCAAAAATATAAATGTAAAAATACATATATTAACAAAAATTCAATTTCTGAACTTTTGCTTTGTTGCAAGATAATATTCAGCAATGGCCCATCTACACTAGCAGCATAGTTACACTTTGTAATGCTACATAATTCAGTTTTTTTTCTGAATCCAATGAACCTTTCTTTGCTAGCAATAAACTACTTTTTAGAAACAGTTCTTGTACCAGGAGGCATAGCAAAAATTCTTTGAATAATTGCATAACCTGTTCACAAAGGTTTACTTCTTTGACATTATTGCCATTTGCTTTTGATTAATCTGTATGATGTAAATCATTAATTTAATTATGCCATATTCAGAATTTAAATTTCTGACTATGTCATAACTTTATCTTTTAAAAGTGATTTTTTTAAACTTTAGTATTGATACATTTTTCTGGTTCATTAATATTTGTATGCATATGAAAAGATTCAAAAAACAAACCAGGAAAGTTAAATAAATTGAAAAGAAAAATCAAACACAAATAAGTTTACAAAATGTGATGACAATGATTGGTGCTTTACTCAAAGCTGAAATGTTATAAAAAGGCATTTACTTGTTACCATATCAGCCAGTAGAATTAGTCCATTGTTTTTTTATTCCAATCAATAGTATTTGTTAATTTAGCAATTGCATGTTTAGTGCTTAGATTTTTATATTTTCCTTAATTTTTGGCTTGAATTTTTTTTTTACATCATTATTAAAAGATTTCCAACTCAGTTTTTATGGTCTATGACTAAAATTATTACAGTAAACACACTTAGAAGAACATTTTTACATTAATAACATTTACAAATTTTTTACTGCTAGAAATAGAAATAAACAAATTCAACTGATAACAGTTTTACCATTTCAGTTTTTAGATTTAGACTTAAAGGTTTGAACATTTCTTTATGTCGGATTTCATATTTGGTTTTATGGCTAAAATTATTATAGTATATATATCTAAGAGAATACGTATAAAGAAAAATATGCATTGATAAAAAGAGTTATACAAACTAAACGTATAGCTTAAGCACATAGCAAAAATATTTCCCATTCTGCTATTCAATTGCATCTTTTGAATTTGTTCTATAAATCTTAATTTAATGCCAAGAAGGTATTCATTCTGTTAATTAGTATCTCCTAAAGCTTTTTTTGTAACAAACCTTACTATATTATATTATTTTAAATAAATATTTGCATAATTCTAAAAAAAAATGACTAATTTACTGTAATGTTTGTGTTTACATTAGGAAAAAAAATCATTATTTTTTTGTTTGCAAACTACTATTTATCTAGACTTTGTATCTTTCTAATTAATAATTTAAGTGTAATCATTTTTAAATACCCGTAGTGATCTTTATTTCTGTACTTTATTGCAAATAAAAATATAGTATGTGGTTCATGTACAGTTTTATAATTATTGCAAAACTCGTTTTAACCTTTTTACTTATTTTTTTTTATTTCTTTCTTCTGAAGTTAGAATGGATATACTCATTTACAAGTGACTGTTAATAATTATGATTGTATAAGTAAAGAAAGTAACTTATTTATTCATCACTGTTAAAAATTAGATATTTTAATTATTTTATAATTTGATGGATTAAAAATTGAAACATTATCTAAGAATAAAATACCCAAATTTGAGAAATTTGTTACTTGAATGAATTTTTAACATAACTGAAAAATTCTTAGCCTAATGTGGATTTGAATTTGGCTTTTATGTTAATTACTATGCAAAAATATTTTTTATTATATACAATTTTAAATATTAAAAGAAATTCTTTTTTTTTTGTCAATTAGAAATCTTAAAATACATTATTTTTAAAAAAAAATCGAAATCTTAAAATACAAAAAAATTAAATATATGATAAGCAAATCAGAGTTGTGTTATTAACAAAAATAATAAATAAAATTATGTTAAAACATTTTATTAAAGAAGATAAATTAAGAAAAATTATTCCTATAGATTCACAACATGCATACAAAAGATAGTAGTCATTAAAAATTTTAAATACAATACAGATAAAAATGTAGGTGATTTACAAAAGAAGCAATTTATTAAATTATATACGATTATGGATATAACACAAAATATACTTTTTAATTGTAAAAAATATATATTAAGTAATATATCTATGCAAAATGATTATATTAGTAGTAGTGCTGTTGTCAGTTCAGATAAACCTTTCATATTATACCAAAGTTTATAATACAGTATAAAAAATAAAAATTATATTGGTAAACATATAAATATTGGATGGTCAAATAGTAAAAATCTAAAAAAAATAATAGATAATTATAAAATAAGAAATAATATAAAATATAAAAAAGGAATCATATATAAAATTAATTGTGACCATCGCAATGTGATTTACTATGGCCATATAGGGATACATATAAGAACTAAAGAACATAATCCAATTAATAGGCAAAATGATAAATCTGATTTATACATTAACATATGGACATAAAATAGATACTACAAAAAATATTAAACCTTTAAATTATATTAAAGATTCAAAAAGAAAACAAATATATAAAATATATTAAATATAACTTAAATAATTGTGTAAATATTTATAAAACTTCAATATATTTATTTAATAACTGGTCAGTTAAAAATGAATGGAAAATTACACAAAAAAAGTAATGTATATAAAGAAATATAAGGTATGTTTTTATTCTATGTATTGTTATGTCATAATCCAATTTTTTCAACTTTTATTCATAATTTTATTTTGTTTTATTCATGTTTTATTTTTCTATCTGCAATAATTGATTGTTTAAATAAATGCTTAACATTTGAAAAGGGCACAAACCATAATTAGAATAGGTTTTTTATGCATAATTATTAATATATTTATATAGCTGTTATATATAAATATTTTTGTTATTTACTATAATAGATATATCAATTACTCTTCCTTAACTCTTTTTAAAAATTGTTGTATTATTATAAATCATAATTTTTTTATATAAAAAAAAAAATTAACATTGGATAAAAAAATTATGCTCTATATCAACAGTTACATACTATTATCTGAAACTATATTAAAAAAATATAAATGATAAACAATTGAAACAAAATTAAATATATTAGGCTATAACCCTTAAGACCATGTGCTTCAAAAATGACAGTAGGGACCTCTACATATCTTAACACAAGATTTTAAATAAGACTTGTGTTAAGATTTGTAGAGGTCCCTACTGTCGTTTTTCAAGTGCTAGGTCTTAAGGTTATAACCTAATATATATTACTTTACAAAATTTAATTATTACAAAATTAAATATGTAAAATGCTTTATTGAAATATATTTATTAATAAATGTTTAAAGCATAAAAATAATACCCACTAACTTTTATTCTTCAAAGTATTATTTGAAGATAGATGGAAAACTACTTAAAAGAATTATAGAATAGTAAGCTGAAACCTTACTGAGGTAATGTGTAAAATTTAAATTTTTATGTTTTAATAGGCGTATTTTTAAATATTAATTCTGTTTTTGACCAGTGCATGCCATGTTATAAGTAGAGACATTAGCACATAAATTTATGTAATTCTATAAATTCTATGTATATTATTTAAAAAAGTAAAATAAAATGATTTGTTTTCTCCAGAGTTCATATAAAATGTGAACATCAGAAGTAGCTTGAACCATATTCCATGCACCTTGGATTCTAGAATTTTTCCTTCTATCATTATCCTAAATCACACAGGGCAATAAATAAATAAATGATGGAACCATTATTGTTATTATCTGTTAGAATTTTTTTACATTTTGTATGGTGCTTTTTTTTTTTATTTATTTAATGAAATGTTGATAAGAACACAAATATATATCAATAGATCAATTAAATGTTTGAAGAATAATATCTGAACTATTAATAATAGTCATCTGTTGTTTACTAAATAGAAACTCCTTATATATTAATTATCAGACTTCCCAAGTTTTTTTATATTTATCAAAGTTTTCTAACAATAGTTTTTAAATGATTTTCAATGAAAAAAAATCTCTAAATTTGTTGATGAATTCTAATATTTTAAGTAAAAGAAGAAAGAGAGTTATTCTTTGTAAATTTACTTGCAAATACAATATGTAATATTAATTATAAAATAAAATAGCCGAGAGGTCAGCACATCTGCCTTGCAAGTAAGCAGTTGCTTGCAGTAGGTTGTCATGGGTTCGCTTCCCTGCCGATGCTTTGACATATGAAAAAAAAAAGTTTAATGTATGTCTTAAACAAAAATATAGATTTCCCCCCTAAAAAAAGTCAAATTATTTAATATTTTACATTTTATCTAAAACTATACATTATAAATTTTTTTTATTTTGTATATATTCATATAATATCATTTAATACATTTTTATTTAATCATTTTTTACAATGTAGTAAATTTTATTTATTTCTTGATAATATTTCTTTATAGTTTTGACAGGTCAGTAGTTTTCATCAGAATTGCAATATTTAAATATATATGACCACATAACTAGTACCTTTTAATATATAATTACATACAAATAAAGGGGTATTAATTATGTGGTTATATATGTGTATATGCATGAATATTATATAGCTCTGGTGAAAACTGTTAATAAGTTGAAACTTTAAGGAAATATTATCAAAGAGTATATAAAATTTACTGCATTGTAAAAAGTAATAAAGAAAAAATATATTAAATGATGTTATAAAGAGATGGAATAGAGTTACAATGGGATCTTAGTTTCTAATATTCAAATTTATAGTTATTCAATAAATGGACAATAATTTATCAAATCTTTGAGTTAAGGCATTAGGCATTAGAGTGAGGGGGAGGGTGATTTGAATTATTATATAGTAATGAAGTCGTATGATGTGCCACATATCAGAAGTGATAGGTTCACTTTTTATCTTTATTAAACTATACATTCAACTTTATATTCAGTTATTTTGTTTAAATGATAGATTAAAGAATTACAACTAAGCACTAATAATTGATTATCAGTGGTGATAATTTGACGTTGCTTGCGATTTTTTTATTATACTTATATATGCTGTTATTGTTACCATTATTAATTCCTGAAAATCATGGATATATTTATTCAGAATAATGTATCACTTGTTTTGTTTTTTTTGAGCTCTTCAACAGCATTATTATGATGAAGAAAGCCATACATCTCATTACTGAGTTTTTTTTTAACCATCAACCATTTCAAAAATTACAATTGAAAGATATGAGTGACTAGTTTATTAAAAAAAAAATTGAAGACACCAAAATGAATAGATTGTGAACTGGGTTCAGATCTGTAAGATTATACAAGCAAATTAGCTTTGATTGAAAATGTGTTTTCATTTTAGGCTTATAACTAAATAGATAAAAGATGACTGCTGAAGTGTTGCTTTAGATCCAAAGGTCTAGGTACATTGCTTTTAGGTCTAAGGTTTATCATTGATAAAAGTCACAAAGTAAAAACTAGTCTGGTGATGTTGGATGAATAGGCACTAGATATGAATTTTATGCACAAATGTTCTAGCATTCATTGATTGCTATGGCTTGCACTGGGTGGCATTACTGTATGGAGAGTTTGTTATTGTTTATGAGTACTTTACCAAAAGTTGCTCATGTGTTTCTCGAGTTTCATGCATCTTTGAATCTTAATTAATAATTCTCTACTAAAGTATTTATTAATAGATTTTATCTATTAGTGATGTCACCTCATAAAAGAATTAGTGTGAACATAAGGATTTTAATTCTTGTGTTGAACTTTGATGGGATAAAATTTTCATGTTAAATGCATCTCTGAATAATAATAAATTAATACTATATAGCTAGAAATTTCTGTAATATTTTTTTGAAATCTATTGATTATATTTCTCATCTCCTACATTTTTTGCACGTCTTTTATGAATATAAGACTGCTTTTGTTTTTTATTTTTTGTGTTTGCTTTTCCCTATTTGTTTTTTTAATAGTGCATCATTAAGTCTATATTGAGAAGTAACTATATAGAATAATATTATTGTCTGTTAATCACAATTCTCTTAATAGCAAAACATTTCAAATTGCCAAAAGAGAAACAATCATAAATTTCTTATAGTATGATGAATATTTTATGAAAAGGCAGAATTTCTTTTATGTGATTATCATGAGATGAAGTCAACTTGAAGGCATCTAATAATAACGGATTGAGCTATTAATTAGCTAATTGTGAAGCTTTTAAATTGAGAATGATGTTGATATTTACATGTGAGATGAATAAGAGTTAATGCATATTTATATAATTATTAAGTTTCAGATTGATAAGAGATTTGTTTTCTCCAGTGGCACTGTAATTAAAAATTAAAACATTCGTAATCATCTTAAGCACAAATTATTTATATGTGTAATTTTTTCTACTTCATTATACAGTCATGATTATTAGAGCATCGGATGCATATATATATGTGTGTGTTATATTATGAGAAGAAACGTTCGTAAAGAAAGTAATTTATATTTAAATTAATGTTATGTTCATGTGTCAATTTTGGGAAGGGATTCTTTTTTAATTCTTAATCAGTATATCAACGAATAGGAGCAGATGTATTTCTAGAGATGTAAATGCTTTCCTCTTTCACTAATTTGATCATTTTTCTTTTAAAAGTCAATGGAGTTCATTCCTCAGTTTAAAAAACAAACATTTTGATGCTGCACAGTATAGTATTAGTGAGATAAGATTTCATTGGTCATAACCTAAGAGTGTGCACTCCCGTTACAGGAAAGATAGACTGCTGAAAGATTTACATCTTCAATTTTAGAATCAATTTAAAAAATGAAATGACATTGGAAAAATAAGTAACTTCCATTTTTAAAATTTTTTAAAGTAAACAAAGTCAGCTACTTAAGTAAATCATAAATTTTGATCATTTTATTATTATTATTTTTACATAAATACTGACTGATATATGGATCTAAAATGTAAATTCAAAATGACTTTTCGTTTTCCTCTATTCTAAAAATAAAATAATAATAAAAAGAAAAATATGTTGTTGCTAACTTTTCTAAGTTGCAAAATCTTGATTGATCTTAAAATTACCACTAATCACCATCGTTGTTGATTTTAAAAAAAGATTAAACTGCTTAAACTTACCCTGTCGACAACTCTCTTAGAATAGGCTTGCCAATTGATAGCTTTGGGCGCATTTCAATCCCTTATTTTGCTCTCTAAAAATGACTAGACCACCACTTACTGACCAATATAATAGCTCTATTAGCTGTAGGTCATCTATTTGACAAATTCCTGCCTGATTAGACCAGTCTCATTCTGGATTTGATCCACTTTATGAGAATGTTAAGTCAATGCACCACACCACAAGGGCTTTTACATGACTATAACAAATCTCTGACTCATCCTGCCACCATACTTATATTGCTATCATTATTCATCTCCTTAGGAACATACTATAATATGTCTAGAAGCTATTGGACTACGTTGAGTCAGTATGTCTGTTACTATCATGATCATAATAGTATCGGACAATAGATTTTTTTTTATTAGCTGCCAATCATTTTATTGAATTTTAAACTTTTTGCAATCTTTATTAAACATATAAATTATTGTACGTACAAATAAACAGCTTGTTAAATTAATAAATGATTATCTGACAGAAATGACTATATGTGGCTATAATTAAAATCAATTAGACTGTTTGCATAATTATTTATATTGCTAAAATTTCAACTGATGTTCTTATATTTTAAGCACATGGTTTGCCAACATTGGGTAAAAATGACTTTTAATATGTAAAATTTATATTATTAATAATGTGTTTCATAAAAATAAAGCACTTATAAGATAAATTTGTGTACTATTCAGCAAATAAATATAGATCAACAATATATAACATTTGAACAATTTTATTTGACTTGTTTTAACTGAATAGAACTAGTCAAGTCAAAATGCCTCTTACTGCCACTAATACATTATTTTCAATGTCTGCAATCATGTATCTGAAATATAAAACCATGCATATGAGTAAAAATAACATGGTTAATAAAGAAGAAAAATGTTATGCATTTATATATTAAAAAAATTTAAATACATTTCATTAATGATTAATTTAAAGTCTGCGTATATGGTTAAATGAAGTACACAATTTCTGATATAATAAAAAGTAATTAATAATCATTTACATAATTATTTAAATAAATGTTTATTAATAATAAACTACTTACAAGTTAAAGTATGTAATAAGTTTTATATAAATATAGGGGATTTGAATTCAGACTTTCAAGCACTCTTTACCTATCCATACTATCTCGTACTACTGATACCTATGGCCACATTCATGCAGAAAAGATAAATAATCACCAATATACATATTTCATGTGAAACTAGCACTCATCAGTTGGTCCAGATTATCATCTCCCACACACATATATAATCAGTACTCAGTTTATATTAAGATAGCAAGTCTTCATACTTTAATGGACAGGCTTCAATCCACTCCAACCCCCAATTTTTCAGCCATCCAAACCATTTAAAATCTGATGATGGAAAGCCCAAATCCCATACTGAAGAATTGGAGGTTGGAGTGGATTGAAGCCTGTCCATTAAAGTATGAAGATTTGCTATCTTAATATAAACTGACACTGATTATATGTGTGTGTGGGAGATGATAATCTGGACCAACTGATGAGTGCTAGTTTCACATGAAATACATATATTGGTGATTATTTATTTTTTCTGCATATATGTGGTCATGTGTATCAGTGGTATGAGATAGTGTGGATAGTTGAAGGGTGCTTGCAAGTCTGAGTTCAAATCCCCTATGTTTACACTTAGCCTCCAGGTATGTAAGGAGTGCCTGTATTTCAAATATTTACACATTAAGCCTGCATCCTGCTCATCCCTTTTCTATGTGTATGAATGGATACAGTTCTATACATGAGGAGTCAGAGTGACTTGAGGTCAACATGGGCATGGGAATAATATTGTCATCAGAATGGGATTTAGGCTTTCCGTCATCAGATTTTCAATGGTAAGGATGTTTGAAAAATTGGAGGTTGGAGTGGAATGAAGCCTGTCCATTAAAGTATGAAGATTTGCTATCTTAATATAAACTGAGCACTGATTATATATATATATATATATATGTGTGTGGGAGATGATAATCTGTATGAATAGGTGAGTGCTAGTTTAGGACAAAATATGTATGTATATGGTCATGTGTATCAGCGGCATGAGATAATATGGATAGTTGAAGGGTGTTTGAAAGTCTGAGTTCAAATCTATATTTACAATTAGGCTCCAGATATGTGAGGAGGGCCTGTATTTCAAATATTTACATAACATATTATGCCCAATCTTAATTTATATCACAACTTTTTTTGATGTTAATGTGTTTTATTTGTGCTGTTGAAATTTCTTTATTTGAGAAAGCTCAATTTATTTGAAAGATCATAGTTTTAATAATTCATTAATGATATAGTAGAATATTTGACCAACAATGCCACATCATTGAAGGCAAATCTGGACTAGGTGAATTTTGAATATTTTGTTAAATCATAAACAGGCTTAGTTCCCCCCTCTCCCACCAGTAGATGATGAGATAACATCCAGCCTAGATATTGGTAAATGAGTATCTTATTAATTGGAAAATAAAGGTTTCTGATTAATATGGATTGGTCATATGTTTTAAAATCAAATTATCCAATTATAATATGATCTGGAATTCAACAAAGATAGAAAAGGTATTCTGATTGGCCTTGTTTAATTTATATTATCCCCGGAATTTAATGTATACATTTTGTTGCATATTTTATTTAATAATTTTTCTGAAAACTTACGACAGAGAGCACAACAAACTGTAGTAAAATCCATTGATGGTAGCTATGTATTTTATTAATAGCATATAATTTGTGAAGTCTTGAGGCTATAAAAGTTTTGTATATTTTTTTATAAATCAATTGCCAATATTTGGAATGCATTTTTAATAAGTTCTTTAACAAAGAACATAATATAAATACCATTTTTTGTTTAACTATAAGCAAAACTGCACATTGTCTTATCTACAATTTTTTTATTATATGCCAGATTATTATATATAGTCATCCCATATAATTATCATTTATTGGTCAATAAGTGGATGTTTAACATGTAATAGATAGAAGATAAAATTCCCTTACTAATATGGATTAGGTAGTTGTTAATGTGATGACAATGGTTTTAAAACACAAAATATGATTTGCTAATGGGGTAGGTCTCATATTACTAAGACAATATTTTACTATAGTCTTGCCTTTTTTATGAAAGAGTTGTGCTTGATTTCACAACAATACCTAGTCTTTTTAAGTGAATTATGAAATAGCTGAATATCTAAGAAATGTACTATATTTTAAAATAATTGAGAATGTAGCAAAGACAGAAATCTTAATACTAAACCAGAATTAAACACGCAGCCACTCAAAATCGTGTGCTACTATTGATATAATAAATTCTCATTTCAACATAGAAAATAGATTATTAAATTTTACTGCATATGTTATTAGATTTTTACTAATCCTATGAAGTTTTAATAAAGCATATGATTATTTGTAACTGCATATGTTATTAGATTTTTACTAATCCTATGAAGTTTTAATAAAGCATATGATTATTTGTAAAATACATCAGTATTTTACATTACCTGTAAACTCATTTAGTGACAATTATTAATATAGAATTTGCACTAAATAAAAATATAACTGGACAAGTTTCTTGCACAAATTTCCAATGATTATTTTTCAGGTTGCACAACACTTATTAATCAATAATTCTTGCCAATCTCAAACACACTTTTTTTACAATGGCCATGATGCGATTCCTTAATGTTAGAAATCTTACAGCTGTTTGATCAATTTCATCCTAAGCTCTTTTTGCCCTATGATTACTGATTCTGACTAAGAAAATTTTAATAGGCTGATTCTCTTTATATGTGCCACTATTATTTTCATTGCCTGATATATAGGAAATGAAAAATCTTAACTTTGCCAAAACAATTTTCTGTTAATTAATATTGGTACAAACAAAGATATTTTTGAGTTTTCAAGCTGCAAAATTGCTCCTGTTTTATTAAAAATATCAATAATTTTTGTGAATAATCCTGCAAACAAATCAAACTTTATAAATGAATTAAATAATTATAAGTGGTAAATCGTAGCATATTCACCATAACATTATATTTTTTACACAAACAATATTATGCTAAATTAGCATATTGTTAATAATATGATTTTAAGGTACATACATAGTGCTAATTAAACATCACCAGGCATGGAATTAAATTACTGTTCAATACCTGATTTAAAAAACTGCAGCATTTTTTTTTATATAATAGTGCCACCTAGTATAAAGTCTAGTAATCAATAAATGCTAATAGGTTGGGCATCATATTGTCTATCCTGTGTTTACCTATCCAACATCCCCAGACTAGGTTCTAACTTATGGCTTTCATTGGGATGCCTTGGACCTTAGGGCAGTGCCCTGAATCTTTGGATGAAAGCCATAAGCTAGAAACTAGTCTGGGGATATTGGATAAGTTAGTCATTGGTTAGAAATTATGATGTATATTAGCCTTCTAATATCTATTGATTATTGGATCTTACTAGGTGTCACTATGTAGAAAAATTTGCTACTGTTTTAAGAGCTTGTATAAATATAAGAAAAGGTGATCATGTGGTTTAATTTAAAAAAACTGAAAGAAAAATAAATGTAATAAAAATTTTTTAACCAACTGCATTAATATTTTAACAGGCATGATAAAGACTGTAAAAACAATTGGTCATAGTAATGGATTAATGCTCTGTCTTACCATGGAAACAAAATAAAAGGTCCCCCCCCCCCATGGTAATTACAGAACTGGCAACTAATTGAGGAATATCAAACATTTTATAGAAGTTCTAAACACTGTTTGAGAAAATTATTTACTAATGGAAGCTAATAGTGTGGAAAGTTTTAAATTTACTGCTAATGATCTTAACAACTTTATAAATATATTTACTTATGACCATGTTAGTGTGTGTGTGAATAAAAGAAATAATACATTTTTATTAAATAAAGCAAGAAATGTAAATCATCCTATATTTTTTAAACCTAAGATCAGCATATTTTTAAACGTGTTCAAATACAAAATGTTGTAGCAAATTATATTGTACTCAAACTTTGAGTTAATTAAATCCACTTTTGAGAAACTAATGCCATTTAAAATGTTTCTTTTTGATTATAATCTGAAATGAATAAATTTAGTTTTATCATCAATAAACATTTCTTGAAGATTAATGCAAATATTTGCTATACTTATCAGGAGTAAAATGCAATTGTAAACCCATAGTATATTTGTGTGAAAAAAATATTTGTTATAGTCTTCAGAGAGAAGAAATAGTTCAATATAAATAAATATTGTTTTATTTAATAAAGATTAATTTTGTTTCCTTCATCAAGTTATTGTTATTCTTGATGAAAGAAAAAAGAAAAAATATTATAGTATAAGTCTTTAATTAGTACTTGCAAAGTGAATTAACTTCTATTAAATATTATTAATTAGTAATAACGGACGTAAATTACATATTATCAAATAATTAAATTAATTTCTTCTTAAATAAGTATAATTGATTTAAATAATAAAAAATATGTAATTTATATATATTTAGATCAGGAGTAGTTCAAATTTTGGGTTCACTCATTAAATATATGAATGAAACATTTTCACAATATTTTAAAAAAAGAATATGCATCTTTTTGAATGAAAAAAGGTTTTTTATGTGTTATGTCAACCATAAAGTTAATATTAAACCAAGACATGCATAATTTGTTGAGCTCCAAAATAACTAGATATATTCAATTAGTAGATTGATTTAACTGTTTGCCATGAAGAAGCTAGAATATACATATAAAGGTAAATAATATGCACTTTTTTTAATTGCTAAAAACGTAATTTCTTTAAGGTTTCTGTCTAATTTCTAATTACTGTATTTTGAACTCAAAGTCACTAGTTGTACAAACCACTATTTACAGCAACAAAGAGAATATTAAAAAAACTACTAATTCAACTTCACATAGGCTGATTTATGAGCAATATATTTAAAGCTTTACATGTTTTAATCCTTATTTTATATATATAATGAAAGAGATACTTTAAACACTGAGCATATATATACAACATACATTTTGAATAATCATATATATTGAACTAATGTAAAGAAGTGGAATATAAGAAAAGGAAAAAATATTAAATATATATATCGCAACTTTTTTTTAGTTTTAAAATAATATCAGTGGTTTATTTCTAATGAAGTAAATTTTATTTCAAACTATTTTTTGTTTGTTTAACCTAAATATTGGAATAGTCAAATATTATTATTTAGTTCTAGTACTCTATTAATCTAGTTTGGTCGTTTTACTTACTTCTAGTTATTCAATCTGCTTGGGGAAGATAACGGACTATTTATAATATTATTTATCCAACACATGCACTAATCTTTAATTTTATATATGCTATAGCAAATAAATCACCAATCTATCAGTTTAAAATATGATAATACAAGAGCAGCTCTCCATTCTAATACCATCTAGAGTGAGCTTAAGTAATCAGTGATTATCAGATGCATATGAAATCCCAAATCCTTGATTGGGTTTTTATCAATGAGCCAGAAACTGTTTTGAAGATGGGAATTTAAATATTAAAATAGGCATTTTATATGCATCTGGTAATCACTGATTACTCAGGCTTATGCTAGTTGGCACTGTTCTTGTATTACCATAGTATATATTTTGCTTCCAAGAAAAACTTAGCAATAGGGATAATCAGATGCTATGATGTCTTTTATAATTGATGGTTATCATTGCTTGTCATCTTTTCCCTCATTGTTATAGTATCTCATATTAAAGCTTCATAATATATTACAATGGGACCACTATATCTCCTATGTTTTTTCTAAATTCCTTTTGCATAGCTCAGATTCGGAAGATCTCAGGATTGATTCTGGCAATCAAACTTCTTATAAACTCCTAAGTAATAAAGCCAAGTGCATTTTTGTATTACAATAGAATACTTATTATTTACTAACCTGCAAGTATATAGCATTTGAACATTTATATAACTTGGACTCTTATATATGTGGTATAAATATAAATTAAGAATATGGTATAAACAATTTTTTATAAAATATGATTATTAATAATAAATTGAGGAAGCACACACTAATTCACTCAAAACATAAAAATAATAAAAAACATATTGTACAGTATCTTTATTTATTTTTAATTAAAATGAATAGTTTGTCAAACTTTCATTGCAATTAAGCTGCCTTCTCAAACAAATTCTTTTTTTTTCAATCACAAGACAAAGATGCCATAAACAGGAAGGACACGTGCTATGCTTTATCGAAGAAATGGAATTAGCATATTTGCAAATCATTAAACGTATTGGCAAGCTATGATTATGAAGGCAAGATCCTTTGAAAGTGCTCAGCTCATTTGTTTTTAGTTATCTATTTTGTAATAACACTTTATAGCTTTTGGAAACAGTTGCGCTGCACATGCACGCATGCTAGAATATTTTTTTTATGGAAATTTAATAGTCTCATTATTAGAAGATTCTGCTTTTTCTAGTTGTTTTAATGTTTTTAAGTCTATATGACTTCAGAATTTATATAATCATTCCTGCTTGCCATTAGCCATTTCAGATTTCCCATTAAACTTTTTAAGCTTTTCATGCAATAAAAAACATTTTATAGTTGTTTTTTCTGGTGCTACTAAATTGATAACTTTAATCTTATTACACAAAATATACTACATCAAAATTTGGGAAAGATATAATATGTAAAAAATAAAAAATAGATGCTTTCAAAGTAATGTGAAGAAATAATATTAATAAATTGTGACCATACATGTCACTCTAAGACAGAAAAATGATTACTGCTTCATCACAAAATTTATTAATTTTAACATTTTTATTTACTTTTTTGTATAGTATCTAATTGAAATAGTTTATATTGATATAGTGTATATCACAGTTTGACTATATTATATAATAAAAAGATTGTACATACCTGACTTGAGGTCAACATCGGCTATGATTTGGGCTTTCGATCATCAGATTTCCAATGGTATGGATGGCTAAAAAGTTGGAGTAGATTGAAGCCTGTCCATTAAAGTACGAAGATTTGCTATCTCAATATAAACTGAGCACTGATTATATGTGTGTGTGGGAGATGATAATCAGGACCAACTGATGTGTGCTGTTTTAGCACAAAATGCGTGTTATTGGTGATTATTTATCTTTTCTACATGTGTGTGATCATGTGTATCAGTTGTATGAGATAGTGTTGATAGTTGAAAGGTGCTTGAAAGTCTGAGTTCAATCCCTTATATTTACAATTAAGTTCCAGGTATGTGAAGAGTGCCTGTATTTTAAATATTTACCTTAAATATAAATAAATTTGGAAAGTTATTAGTTTCAATCATGCTTAATACATTTCTTCTGTGTTCCCATATTACATGAAAAATTGAAAAATTGTGCAATATACTTGTATTTCAGAAATAACTTTTTCATCAGTGGCCATGGAGCATTACTATTAGTCTATGCAGTATATTAGTCACCTAACTTATATTATTACTGTAATAGTGCCAACTTGAATAAGAGCACAAATATTTAATTCTATGGTTGCTTAATATAAATTAGCCTATTCCAATATGATGAGCAGAACTGGCATCCATAAAATTTGATTAGTTTAAGATTTATAATAATGTGCTATATTTAAATTATTGTTTATTTGTTTTTGTGTGTGTTTGTGCATGAAATTTTAGGCTAGACTATGTCTATCTTTTTTTTTTTTTATGTGTCATAGCATCAGCCGGGAAGCGAACCCGCTAACCCGGGATAACTGATTGTAAAGCAGCGATCGCTGACCTCTCTACTTTTCTCAAAGTGTATTATGAAAAACTTTTTTTATTTTACAATTGGTAATTTCAATATAAAAACTTTTTAAAAAAAAAAAATCATTTCCAGCAGTATTAGTAACCTTCGAAATTACTTGAGGGCATTTAAAATTTTTCTTCTCTTATTTTAACTTGTAGTACACATAATTACAACTTTAAAAAATGTTTTCTTTAATGGAAAATGAAACTTTGAATTTGTTTTCTCATTATTTATGTTTATGATCTTAGAAATAAAATTCTGATTATACTAACTGGTTTTTATTTTCCTTTTTTTTTTTTTTACGTATTTGTATTGGATCCAATATTTTTGAACTATTTATTTGTTATTTTAAATATGATGCCATCTTTTTTTTTTTTAAAAAAAAAAATGAACCCAAATATATATTCATAGAAATTTATATTGCTTAAATAAAATAGAGAGGTGGATGGACATATTTCAAAGTTTCTGTATTTAATATTAATCTGTTATATGATCTTTGTCTTATGGTTTTTGTTAGTCAAAATATAAGAAGGGGACAATAAAACGACCAAAACTTATAGTTGTACTTATTGCTACCCTGACCTTTTAAATTAGGAGTAATCTGATATTCTAATTGGTATGTCAAACTGTCACAAGATAGCCCAACAAATAAGATATTCATGTTAATTATATATTTTTTAAATGTATAGGTAATATAGTAAGGCACTTGATTTCTATATAGATATGAGTATGCTAATATATTTATGTGTGTATTTTTGTATTTGTTCGATTTTGACTAGAAAAAAATTTATAATTCAAAATATTATTTAAGAAAATTCTGAATTCAAAATATTGATGTTATAGAATATACTTATAGATGAAATAATCTTCTGAAAAACAAGTTTATTGTCTGTACAGTGTCTTGTGTGTGTATGTGTTTACTTCTATTCTAATTTATACAAATGTAAATTGCTGTTAAGATAGAGATTTAAAATAGCATCAAATACTTTTTTTTCGGGCAAAAACCCTCAAGGATGTTTTTATCATTTGCCCATTATTCTTTAGTTAAGAATAATTAATTATCTATTTATGTGTATACTTCAGCTTGCTTGGAAATCCTCACCTATCTGAAACATTCTCTAAGTTTTACCAAATTTAAACACCAAATTATGGACATAGTAGGTAAATATGTTATTACTTTTGTGGCAGAGTGGTTAGCAATCGCTCCTCTTATATTTTTAACTTGAGAGTTTGAGTCTATAATGATTGGACTTTGTATTTTTTTTTTCAAATCAGCTAACTGTATAATAGACTTAGTAATAGATATTAAGATATTCTTAGTTATAAGATAAAAGTCTGACTTTTCTAGGTTGTGTAAATAAGTGTCAGTATACTATTTGTAAAAAATTAATTATAATTTGTTATGGCTTTCACTACTAATGGAGATTTCAAACTTCTATATGTAATTTTATATTATTTCATATCCTCTACACTTTTTTTATATATATATTTGAGAAGAAAAAATCCTGTAAAAATACAGTAGGATATGCTATGAAAAAGTTATTGGTTTCAGAAGATAATTTATTATATTATCCATTTATTGTAGCTTATATTAAAATGCATGTATTGTGGAGATAATTTATTCCAGGAAAAAAATATTTAAGCATTAAAAAATATAGTGCAAAGTCATATATATATAAAATTAACAGCTGTACAGTTTGATTTTAATGAAAGCTAAAAAAATTTAAAAATGTAAAATAAGAATTATATAGGTAGCATCTTTTCTTATACCCATTCTTCTGAAGTCTTTTTGTTTAAATATATAATGTTAAAACTCTTAATCTGTAAGAAGCGAAGGTATTTTAAATAATTTACTTAAAGAAAGCAAAGTAACATTGAATTTTTGTTGTAGAGGGAGTCCTGAAAGTTCAGTTGAAATATCAAGCATTGTTAGCCGAGAGGTCATCGCACCTGCCTTGCAAGCAAGTAGTTGGTTGCAGACAGGTGTGGGTTCGCGTCCCGGCTGATGCTATGACATATGGAAAAATAATAAAAAGATTTAAAAAGTAGATGTATTTATTGTAGTATATAGCAGTTCCGGAGGGAGAAAATGTTTAACTTGTTCAAAAGAGTTTCCAGACATATGGTTTATGCACAAAAACTTTGACTTTATTAAAACAAAATCCATTTTACATTACATCAGTCATATTTTAGCTTAAGAGAGCAAGAAGTAAAAAATTACTTCCACAGAGGTATTGATTTCTAGGATTGAGTAAATTAATCCAATTTTGACTATCTATTAAAAATCTTTAGAATATCACAAGAATAGATGCATGGAAAAGATTGTAAATCTATTGGCAAAGTTGAAAAGGAGCAGGTAGATATTATAGAACTTTATTAAATAACATGGATGGGTTGTGGGTGAAAGAGGGAAAATGTATAAAAGATTTATATTTATCAGATAAAAGTAGACATAATGGTGAAGATGTTTAAGATTCAAAAATAAAAGTAATTTTGTAAATAACAGTCTAGTAAATACAAACACATGCTAATTATCAATAATCATTACATCGAAGTAGAAAATATGTATGAAGAAGCTGAAAGAAATACAAATATAGTTGTATAATAGTAATAGGGATTGGAATTCTCTATGAGAACAATAAAGAGGTAATAAAAGTATAGGAAATTAG